>OX243830.2:15795000-16995000 GCA_945859575.2 Herminia tarsipennalis
TTCCATATGCCAGGCCGGGGCCGGAATCGAACCATCTAACGGGGACTATATTACTAAGCCTCAAATTATTTTTACTTCCTGCGCGCGAGTCAGGCCCTCGCTTGGATTAATAAAGTCATTGGCAATATTATATTCCTATAAAAAATACTATAATAATATAAGTAGGTACATGTATCTTCGGGTCGAAGCCAAAGCTTGGACTCCATAAAATAACTAATTAGGGGCGACTAATTACCATCACGGCGCACGTGATGCCAATCGATCACTCGCCAAATGTTGACGCCACCGTTGCACGTTGACGGCACCGCAACTGATTACCTACCTACTAACCAGGCTTAGGTGATATTAGTTGATAATTATGTAATTAATATATGTATTTGTGTACTATACTGGATAGCGAAGATCAATGACACAAAACACAGAGAGTATAGAATAAACTTCATATAAACTGACCTGCTGGTCAGTGGAGTAACCAGGTAACTAACCACTGGGTTTAGTTGCCCTGACTACTAAACCAGGAGTCATGGGTTCGATTCCTACATGGTACACCACTTTGTGTGTCTGTAGATGTCTCATTCAGAGTGTGGGTGTACTTTGTGTCTGCGATTTGTATGTATGTAAAGTCCCCCGTGACACAGAGGCATTTACCCTAGTTCCAGAGATTTCTTTAAAAAAGACGCGCTTGAACAAAGTACACATCGAGATCGTTCACGTACCACGTCATTCTTAACATGTTCCGAGATTCCATGCCAGTGAACGATGTCTATATGTACTAATGCTAAAAAAAATAATGTTGTGTTACGCAGTAATACACGTCCGATATCGGTAGAAAATGAAGCCTATGTATTATTCTGATAAATAAACTACTGTAGTACTATTAATTATTCTGTGGCACTGCTTTGAGTAGAATATTTTTTGGCGGAAACAGTACTTAAGGCAAGCGAAGCGAGTCTAATACTATCCCACTTGCACTTTGGTGGTACCCTTTACTGACATATCACACTTTCAGGTTTGCGCTTTGATATATTAATTTAAGTTTATGTCTAGTTGTTTTATACACATTAAAAAAATGCGGCTAAAAGCTGATTCTCTTAAAACTTGGTAGAAAACTTCGAGGGCCCTCCTAAAGCACCGCTTTTTTCTAGTAAATATCCAAGCAAATAAAGATTTTTGTAATTTGTATTTACAGATTACAAATAACAAAAATCTGTATTTGTTTGGATAATCATCATCAAATAATCTTGGTAATCACATAACGTATAAGTCTTAATATTAGTTAACATCCAAACATTTATCCTCACAAACTTTTTTTTATTAGCAGCCCAGGTGCGAATCAAGATGGTAAGTAAACAGAGTTTAGCTGACGATAAGCGGTTGTGTACCATAACTTAAGGATAGTGTCCCAATATTATGAGTACATTGCGGTTTGCGACTGTGAACATTTTCATATTAGATACTAGAGCGTTTTGCGAATATCTTTTCGACACTTTACTTTTTTGATTATCAGATATTTGACTGTTATGCTTAGAAACACTGCTCGTAACAAGACTATAAACATGAAAATTATAAGTACGTATATGCAACTAGCTGCCTGCCCCGGCTTCGCACGGGTATCACATTGTTGTTTTTTAAACATTGAGTTACATTATTGTGATTTTCGTAGGTATCTCTAATTTTTTGACAATAAAACGTAGCCTATGTTACTCCCCGATAATGTAACTTTCTAATGGAGCTTTTTTTTAAATCGGTCTAGTAGTTCTTAAGTTTATTCCTTAAATACATATCAACCCATAAGATGGCCCACTGCTGGGCACGGGTCTCCCCAGTAGAACCTACTAGTATGTAGATCCTGGGGGTAATTGCCATAATCGCCACGCTTGGCGAGCGGGTTGGCGATCGCAGTAAGGCTTTAAGTACGCAGAGGAAGCTGCTGCCCGTCCTCCGGGGTGAAATCCCTTAGTCGCCTTGACGACACCTACGGGTAGAGATGGGGAGGTACTATTCTTAAGCCGGCACCACACGGCAATTTTATTTTTAATTCGTTAAATACAAAAATATAAATCTCTCTTCTTTATATTATTAGTGTTTCTACATTAATATCGTGTTTCTACATTAATATCGTGTTTCTACACTTCTGTGTAGATGTAGAATTAACAAATAACAAGTTTTTTTTTCTACGTGAATAAAAAAAAAGATTGTTCGAACTCGACATTAAATTCTACTAAACAAACATCATGTTTGTTATGGAACACATACTCAAGATTTTTTCCATAACACACGGTTACATAAAACCCCGCTGTAGTTATAAGTCAAGTCCTTTTATAACTAACCATAGGTTGTACTCACAGTCCATCTTCTCAACTTACATAAACATGGTCTCTGGCACCAAATATTGTAAATATAACATGAAAGATAAACGGAGAGTTAAATGGTTTTACCTAAGTTTCATGTTTGCAAATTTGTTTAATTTCACCAAAGGAAACGGTCGCCCAGGGCAAATTTGTGGATGTAACTTGTGGCGAAGACTGTACAATGTTAGACACTCAAGATATTGTTAAACTATGACCAATCGATTAATAATGTGTGAATAGGAGTATTTTAAATGTTTGCATTTGGACATTTTTGAAAAAAAGTGTGCACTGACTGCTTGCATGATAATAATTAAATCTCAGCCAATTTGCACCGCAAGTGCGACTCGCGTTTGACTGGCGTTGAATGCAACCCCTCCGCCGTGCGAGTGAATCATCATAGTTCACCAGTTTTGAGTCAGTCAATTGCTTCCCCTGTCGTGTGAGAGAATCTCTGCTATAGGCTGGTTTTCTTTTAGGGGATTTTCAAATTTCTTTAGAACATTTTAGAATTTTAAGATTTTAATTTAAGGGGAAAGAATTGGCAACCCCTGTGTGCGACGTGTAAGATTGAAAGCTAAAAGTTAACTGTTTAAGTCTTTTATTATCTATTTCTATTCTACAGTGACACCGAGTGAATTTAGCAATGTATTCATAATATTAGTATTAGTAGCTATGACATTTTGGATTTTCCGCTTACGACACTGAATATATGGTCTGAGTAATTTAGTAGCTGTCAGTCATTTGTCGCGGTGAATCCGTCGCGGTCATTAGTATTTGATAATGTACAATTAATTCTAAGTAATATTAATGTGCTTAGATCAGGTTTGAACGATTAGAGATCATGTAGTACAACTATATATCCAACATATTGATTTCTTTAATTTCTTGAAACTACGCTGAGGGACTACTGCAGCAGTGTTTGCAATGTACGTTTGTATGTAGTCCTCTGTGTTCAGATCTATCTCTTAATAGACATTCCATCTCTTGGAGAACACTTTAACATCGGTCTCGCAATCGTGAGGTCGCGGTTTCGAATTCTACCCATTATACTACCGACGTGAACCCACTCCTAACACAAGTCTTTGAGCTTAGTGGGAGGGGTTAACAAGATTGCTAGTGATGTGGGACCCAATCACACATAGCTAAATATCTTAAAAAAATAAAATAACTAGCCTTCGCATGGGGTTTGGTCCCCATGTATCTGATCGCCATAGAAAGTAGCCTTTTGAGCTCCAAGCTGCCTCAGTAATTTAAATTATATTAATAAAGCTGAACAGTCAATAAACTGTTCAGCTTTATTAAATTAGTTGATATGGATGACGTCTTTCATGTTCATACGTTCGAACGTATATTTTATTTTTATAGAAAGAAAAGTTCAGGGCGGATCGCTCGTAGCAAAAGATCTACTACACAGTTTTATTTAGTTGCAGAAATCAATGAAATACGGCCTCTTCCTTTACAGAGCTAGTTTAATTCATATCAATTTGCAAAATCCTTTAAACCTAAACATTGCTATCTGATGCTCAATTAATTAAGTGTATACAACACAATCGTAGGAACCAAGTATGCAAATGCGACGGCAGAGTAGCAGCCAACCTCAAGATTTGTAGTTCGGCCTCGTGTTGCGGAATTATGATAGTGGAGTAGGGAATATTAATTCGGAGCTAGGCTGGGATATTCCAAGCGTGCGAGAAATCTCAGCCTAACATTAGGCTACAAATTTGCTGGAGGAAGATATGAGATTTTTAGGAAAAGTCTTTGAATTCCAGGTATGACTTGACGTATGGCGCCTACCAAAGGTTTACAAGAATTTGGAATGGGAATGGGTTTTGTTGCCAAAGGTCGGCAACTTGCCATAACCCGCTGTGCATTTTTTAAATTAGATATATCTATGATTTATATGTATCTGTGACCATGAATGTCCGAAGTATAATGTATCTAAGATACACGGTGTATGTCGACAATCACCAAGATTTTTGGTGAATGTCTGAAATTTATTCTTTTCATGACGATTGCGGTCATTCTGGTTAGCATACACCACGACGGCTTGGTAAATGTTCATTATAAAGAAAACAATGGACTGATTTTTTAGATTGATATTAAAACGTAAGGTAATAGGTAAACTAGGTTATAAAACTATGACGGAACCGAGTTAGCCCACTCCGACTTCACGTGGTACTTATTTGTGACACCCCAAGGGTCTTGTTTTAGAGCCACTAGGAGGCACGGAGGGAGTGCATCCTCCGCCCGCTGTAACGAAGTGCAGGCACCATGCGAGCCGGCCTGATCGTCGAAGGGAACCAGCAACCCGAAATTGCGGAGGCATAGTTGCCGGCGCTTTATTACGTAAGGGCGAAAAGCCTGCACTTCTCGCAGCGCCGGAGAAGATGCGATTCGCAATGGTAATACAGCCAACAATAGACGAAGAAGAAGAAGAAAAAAAATCGTTTATTTGTCACAGATACAATGAGCTACATATAAACAAAATAATGACAACTAAAATACTAACAAGCTGTGAACTGGTTTGCTAACATTAACACATACAGTAAATTAGTGCATCTAAGATTGTATTGTCATTGGTGTATAAAATAGGAAAAAATCGCAGATACACTATTTAAATTAGTAATTCAGTAACATATCAATGATAGATATATCTAGACCAGAGCTAAAAATGTGCTGTAAAAAGATGAAGTCACTCACATTTTGTCACAATCCAATGGTACAAATCATGTCTTAATCAACGACGATGCAAACACACGCATCATTAAAGCATCAGAATGCAATATCGCAATTCGCTTGGCACATTTCCACTAACTAGATCATCACACTCAGTTCGTTTGCCAATGGTGGCCAAATGACATTAACCTGATATTAACCGATCCATTTACATTAACGGATTGTAATATATAATCTTGCTTATTCTGCTGTATGGTTTCTGTGCATATTTAATGTTATAGTCATATCCTAAATGTTTGAAATAATCCAATTACATTAGAACGATCGAACAGATTTAAAGAGCATATAAGTTACTTTTTATCTCGGGAAATGTACAATTTTAAAATTTCCACGTGAACAAAAGCACGCAGCAGCTAGTAACATCGAAGAAGTATTCTAACTGCAGACACGTACTTTCTATTTCTTTATTTTTTCAACTTTGTTGTAATCTATTGCTATCGGATAGAGATTAGGTATTGGGTCTCGGGTTTAATATGCCTCTAGGCAGAGAGTTATAAGTGAAAAATGTATTTTTATGGATCGATAGGAAACAACCTTATGTAGAAAGAGATTTTACCACCATCTTTATATATATATATATGTATATATATATATAAATTTGCCTATATAACTAGGCAAACTTCGTCCTGTCTCGTATTTTTTTTTTGTAAATCGCGCTCTCTTGCTAGAACCAAACATGTTGTCCTTTCGTTCTCAGAGATTGGGTTCAATTGCAATCAACTAAAATGAACAATGATCTACAAACCACTGGCGCTGAATTAATACACCCTCCCTATTTAATCGAGGTGACTGTTAAGTTAAAAAAAATATACATCCTACCCAATTTCCCACCGGTGACGTAAAGGAAAGTCTTTCATCCCATTCAAACGCGGACAGAAAAATAATATTTTCCACCTCATGATTATCATATTTTTTTGTAGGTGCCTAATTCAAAGGGTTTGACGAAACCCTACGTATACGTAGAATCTATACTATATATGAGAGGTTTGTTAATTTTAATCTTATATTACCATATACAGCGTGATTAGAGACGAGCAAAAAAAGGACAGAGGGTCATGATTCGGGTTTAATCAGAGGACAGGACTGTCCCGTTGGGCCTATTGACCTTTGGTCCCTAATGAAGGATCGCTTCCGTAGCCTCCAGCGTCTTTGTCACTGTATTGTGTGCTTTGTGGCTCTGCGGCATAGAGCATAAGAGTTAGCGGGTATCATTATTGAAACATGTATTATACCTATGAAATTTGGAAATTTATCAAAACTTCATATTCATTTATTACAAAAGTTGGTATACAATTGATTTTGGTTCTAAAGACACATTCAGCCATCGGATGATAGCATGCGAAAGGAATAGATAAGATAAAGATACTAAAAAGTATAAAATAAAACAAAAATAAAATAAACTTACAACAGAACACTTATAAACTATGAGATCGGTTATAAACTATGAGATTAGTTACAGTAATTATAACTTAACTGTAATAATAAGACCGACATGTAATTTTTTTCAAGAATTATTCTATTGAGTAGAAAGATTCTGACACCAATCATTTCCGTAATGTAACCGTAAACTTTCTGTAAGGTAAGTCTACAATCCATGGAGGTAAAGTGTTATATAATTTAATGGTGTCATGTATACACAGCTTTGTCTAAATATTTCTAGTCTAGGCACAGGTAATACTAAAGATGAGTGAGTGATTTTCCGTTTGTTTTTATTTTCCTATTACTTTAATTTCAAATAATGATGGATTACTTTTAATAAACTTGGCTATTTCATAGATCTTAGTATTTCGTAGATTCTTCTTGATGTGTCTGCATCTCCTTTAGTGGCTTATAAAAATAATAATAAGTTAGTATAGTTAGAATGTAATGAGGTTGCTTATTGCAACCTCCTACCTCGATGGAGGCAGATGATGAACTTTTTTTTCTAATTCAAACTAACTAACAATGGGGTTAGAGTAAATGATAACTAACATTAATATTGACATTTGATTGTGAGGGGGACCTGATAGTGAGTAAACAACGCGTGAACGTTAGTTTTTTCCTTGACTACTAGTTGTAAAATAATTGGTTTTACACTCGACTGACGATTACTTGCCCCTAGCAACTAGACCCGCGCAATTCTTGAGATTATCGCGTTCAAACAAACAAACTCTTCAGCTTTATAATATTAGTAGGTAGTAATATTAAAAGTTTATTATTGAAGATTGTCTCCGCCATTTCTATTAACTTGGACCACAGCAGCATTAAAAGCCTTTCGGTACTAATTGCGGCTTATTGTGGCGGAGGATGGTAATCCGAAGCTTTGATTACACGTTACCGCGTCGCACATTGGATAATACGAAACAATTGATCTTTGTATGCGTTTGCATCGTACTCTGTCGCCTAGGTTAGCGTATAAGTTTTTCGGTGGGAGACGAGAGTATGGGCGTGATTGACATCATATTTACTTAGATAACATTTTCCTAACCCATTTTGCTTATGCGGATATCTTATCAGAGACTAGCTAACTACGTAGGAGATATTATCGGGCACAAGTGCATGTATTGTTATCACCACTGTATACCATTGACCAGCAAATAAATGATTTATTATTTATGGTTTATGAAGGCTTATAATACCTTACCACAGAATATTAAAGACCAACCAGTAACAAAATTTCGAAATAATTTGAAATTGTGGCTTTAAAAGATTTTAACATTAAATTGTTTTACTTTATTAAAATTATACAATGGTTTTATTATTTATAATTTGTTGATTTAATTCTTTTATAGGGATAGGTTATAATTATTCTTATTGAATTAACTCTAAGTCGCTCAACTGTTTCAGTTTTCAATATCATCATCATCAGCCTGAATGCGTCCACTGCGAAACAAAGGCCTCACCTAAGGACTTTCAAGGACCGATTTTGAGCGGTCTGCATCCAACAGCTCCCTGCTACCTTAATGAGGTCGTCAGTTCATCTTTGGGGGCCGTCCTGCACCGCGTTTTCTAACACTTGGTCACTACTCAAAAGCCTTCCGTACCCATCTATTGTCGGTTCTGCAAGCGATGTGGCCTGCCCATTGCCACTTCAACTTACTGCTCCTCTGAGCTATGTCGTTAACCTTAGTTCTACTGCGAATATCCTCATTACGGATTCTGTCGCACAGAGAAACTTCGAGCATAGCTCTTTCCAAAGCACGTTGAGCGACTTTAGGTTTCTGTAACAGGCAAATAGCTAAGGACCACGTCTCGATGCCATATGCCATCACTGGCAATACACACGCATTGAAGACTTTTCAGATTTATAAGTCTTTTATAAGATATTGAAGACGTTTCAGTTTTATTACTCTTTATTATGTGTTTTAGCAAAAATTTTCACATGTTGTTATGCAGCTTAACAGACATACCTGGCTTATTATGATGTATCTGTAAAACAACTGTATTTACACTGTTAAATATGAATTAAAAAAAATAAAAATAAAGGAAGTTTGTCTTAACGATCGAGCAATCCCGAGCTGATCTATCGGTCTTCTCGGTCGCCTTTGCGTCTATATGCTACAGTGTTTGTTAACTATTTTGCAAACAATAGGTATGTTTGTGTGCCACTGTAATCTGACCTCCTACGAATCTGAACTTCTCGACCTAAAGGTAAGTAGTAAATAGTAAAGGACCTATAGTAAATAGAAGAACCTGAAAACCTACATTTTAAAATTAAAAATCCGGGCAAGAGCATGTCAGACCATGCTCAGTGTAGATCAGCAGAAATAATTGCATCAGCAGAAGAACGTATGTCCATGGCACTTAGCCATTTTGTTGAGAAAAGCAGTTTTTCGGCCATAACTC
This sequence comes from Herminia tarsipennalis, assembly GCA_945859575.2. NCBI lineage: Eukaryota > Metazoa > Arthropoda > Insecta > Lepidoptera > Erebidae > Herminia > Herminia tarsipennalis. The sequence goes on from OX243830.2 coordinate 15,803,913, forward strand.
AATGACGGTATATCCGATCATGTCCCAAAATAATTTTAGTTTAAAGTATTTGTTGAGTGCGATGGGATTTTTTTCATATTTTTTGGTCACACAGTTGAAAAATTAAGAGGGGGACACAATTTATGCAACTTTCGGAGCGATTATTTCCAAAAATATTTACTCAATCAAATAAGTTTATTAAAAAATGTGTGGCACTCGGGGACTGCCGCGGTAAAGCTATTGCATAGCATTTTTTATCAATTTATGCCATTAAAAAAAAAAAATCTTTTCATTACATTTCAGCTTCGTACAGTCGTACCATATACATATACGTTAAGCGAACGCTCGGCCGAGGTACATGTTAGGCGGAGTGGGGTTAGGTTTTATTTTCGTTACGGAGTTTCTTGATTCAGTCGCCGTGCTCATACCCGCGATAAAAGCTATGCAAGCTTAAAAAAATGTGTGGCACTCGGGGACTGCCGCGGTAAAGCTTTTTTGCTTCATTGCATAGCATTTTTTATCAACTTATGCAATTATAATCATTTTTTTACTTTTTATTTATTCAGTATTTTTTTTTTTGAAGCTTTAGCTTTTATCGCAGGCTTTGAGCGCGGCGACCGAATCAAGAAATTCCGTAACGAAAATAAAACCTAACACCCCCCCACTAAGCCTACCATGTAGCTCGGCCGAGCGATCGCTTAACGTATATGTATATGGTACGACTGTACGAAGCTCACACGGATCGAGACGAGCTGCTCCGAAATGTAATGAAAAAAAAATGTGTGTCACATACGTATTGTAGATAAATTGTATCCAGACACAGAATAAACCATCGTGTTCATCACACAGCGATTAATCCTGGGTGGGGATCGAACCCACGATCTCTGGCTTTGCAGTCAGAGCCACTAACGAGCGAGAATTGTACTAGAGATACTGGTATGAAGGCGGCGAAATTCTGCGGTTTCTATTCATGTTCTTTTTGACCCTACCCGAATTTGACTTACTTTGTAAAATCTTGATTGTTGACTTTGAAAGTGATACAGTTTTATTGAGTTGGATTTCTAAGCGGCGCTAATCAGCGGTTCGGGGTGAGAGCGAGGTCGGCGATTAACAGTTTTGGCGGATTTTCGGTCGTCGAATCAGTTTGTGACTAGAAATTTGACGCGAATAGAATATCTCTTTTCTTCTCTTCGTTTCTCTAGTTTCTACCTCAGTGCCGGATCCAGGGTTATTTCGAGGCGGGGCTAAAATTTGATGATTGATAGCGCCCTTACGATGGGTTTAAATCGTTATACCCAATATTGCGCCCGTAAAGCGTGACCCCCGGGGCACCCCCGAAACCATGTACGAAGACATCGCCAAGGCGTTACATGGTACCAGGAAAGCTCATTACAACGTTGCTATGGGAGATTTTAATGCAAAGGGGGAGTACAAGAACGCCGCGAAACGAAAATTGGACCGAATGGTTTGGAGTGCAGAAATCACAGGGGCCCCTGTGATTTCTGCACTCCACACCATTCGGTGCTCTCAAATGCTCATGAACTTTCTGGAGTCGCAGGGGCTTTTCTTGATGAATTCTTTCTTTAAGAAGAAGCCCCATAGAAAGTGGGCATGGCAAAGCCCCGATGGTGTGACAAGGAATGAGATAGACTTTATTATTTCATCACAGACTGGTCAGAAGCGCTCTGAATATCAATTTGAAGGCCAAAAGACTGGGGATGATGAAACCTATTCTCCGACCTGCGTCGCCCCAGATAGCCTTAGATTCCGAAAAGTTCCAGTTGGAACTTTACAACCGTTTCGCATGGCTGGAAACCAATGGCACAGTGGATAAGAAAACAGAACGCTACAAAATGTGTGTCAAAGGTTGTTTCCCGGAAATCACAAAAATAGACAGTCGAAACTCTCACTTGAGACTCTTAAATTATAAGGCAAAGACGAGATACGCAAATATGTTCGTTTGATAGGAGAGCTATAAACCTGCAAGTCAGAAAACTGACGTGACGTGACCTCCGACGCTCCAATACTCGCGCCATTGAGACTGCGATTACGGTGTAGTAACAATAAAGGCTTTTATTTTTTATTTATTTTGTTTTATTTCAATTAAGGACGTACCTAAATCACAAAACCAATACAAACATAAACAATAATATGTAATAAACAGGTATTATCTTAAATCAACAAAACAACATGTCGCATGTTTACAAAAGATGGTTATCTATTCACAAAATGCCAAAGTACTCCATCCTGAGATTTTGAACCAATAACAAAACTTCTAAAAATAGGCAAAACTACACTCTACGTTAGTAATCATAGAGTTTACTTAGAGTGCAAATGAAAGTAAGTTGTGGTCTCAAGTTTGCGAGTGAATATTGTGAGGCGTTACGTTCCTTTCCAAGTGTAATGGCTAGAATGACAAAGATAGTTCTCACAACACAGTACTATAAAGTTTTGTGCCTTTGTCTAAGTTACCTCTGGGATGAATTTGTTCAGTTGAGAATATCTTTGATATCGCAATGAATTTATTTAACACTATATTTCCAGATCTGTTACTTTTTATACAACATTTCTCTTTTGCCGTAATAAATACCAGTTTCTTTCTTTTGTCTACGTTTCATCCGTACTCATCGTCGACGTAATCGCGATAATTTTACGCGTTGATACAGTTCTCAACTTTGTATGCTAATTTTCTGCAATTGAAATATTGACGGTATTAAATATATTATTAACCGCCTTCAAAACAGGTGGTCCTCTGCTTGACCCGTATGAATGTATGAACGCGAGTTTCTCGATAGCTTGAGATCTGATTTTAATGGAGGAAAGATTTAAGTGTATAAAACGTTGTCCTAGCTTATAAAACATCAGAGATATAGACTAAAACATAAGAATGAGTCAGCGAAATTTGCATTAAGTGATGTGCTTGATATACTTTTATGTTAAAAAAGTGACATCGTGTGACAAGCGAAAAGCGACAAGTTTCCTAAAAAAAATGGCAAATATGTATGAACAATCATTGACGGCATTCTGCCTATATTTACAAACCCATCTATATTATATTAGTAATCTATGGTAATGACCGAGTCAAAGAATTGCAACGTTTGTGAACCTACGCTAGTTGCAGAAACAATTTACTTATTGCGGCTGGTACTTTGGCAGTTTTGTTTTGCACTGCTATCTAAAGGATCTTGTCAAGCTTCTTTCTATCCAGCTTCTCAGGTGGAGTAGAGCATATTATACTAGTGGTGTACCCTTGTTCTCCGATAGAGGTGTAGTTAGAGGGACATAACTCCTTTGTTACGGCCCTCCAACACAAAGGCCTCGGACCAGGCGATGGCATCGTGCCTGGCGGGCCTCAGTCCATATTTTAATGTCGCTAACTGTTCGGGGGAATAGTGATACCAGGTGAATCACTCAGAACTCATTGATCCTAAAATTGAGATGCTTTTGAGGAAAAGGAGAAAGTTCTGGTGTAACTCGACTGTAACAACAGTGTGTAATATACAAGTAACCCTGCGCTGAACTCAGAAATACATAAGAAATTTATCGCAATCTCTTTTTTTACTAATGGAAAAAGAAGCATAAGAATACATAAAACACTATACCTTGCTATCAGGCAATAACAATACCCCTAAACCGCCCTACAATATCAAGTAACCAAGTACTTAAATGTAAATTACTGCAATAAGTGTCCAATCTCAAAGCAGACGATTTCCTTGCAATTTTAATAAAACCTGTCATTAGTCGGATTGTTTGCAATAATATAATGGGCTTTCAGTTAACCATTAACTTCTGTAACAGTTAATATTGTACTCTATGGCGAGTTATTAAAGTTTAAAATGGCTTTCAATGGTATAAATTGTAAATTTTCGCAATGAAAATTAAATCCGTAACAGTAAGAATGCCGAAATGGGACATTTCTGATATTATACTCTATGATGTGTACTTTGAATCTGTGATACCTTTAATTCATTCATTCCATCTGTTTAATTACACATGCGTATGATTGAACGGATAATATCGTATCGGGTTGAAAAGCACATAAGTAATTAAAAGCTGGACTAGACTATGAGATATCGACGTTTGTTGAACGTAGAATAGATAGTTGCTTTTGAAATCCAACCACTTTAGCAAGACCCCAAACCAACAGATCGATGCCCTGAACTGTCACAGCTATTTGCAAGGTCCTGAACCAGCAGTTATCTTCGTGATCCTGAGCCGTAAGATCCTCGGAGGCATAGCTGAGAGGCAACGACAAAAATAAGGGGCCCGGGTGGATGCCACATCCCCTAAAGCCACCATCACTGACAATCAGTATCTACAGATCTCACGGTGACAAAACTTTGTATAATCCGCAGATCGAGGCAGTACGTCTATAAGTACTAGACTAACAGTCTTTTGCAACACTGTCGTGGAGCACGACATCTCAACCAATTATGAATGATGAACAAGATTTACAGACCAGACAATGTCGAAACAATTGAGTGTTTAACACTGACAGAGAGAACAATATTAAACCAAGATAAGAGTCAGTCTTTCACTTCAGTACCATAAGAGCACCTTAGGAACATCTGAAACTTACTGGATTCAATTCTTTCTGACTTGCAAATCAGAATAAAACGATACAGCCAGTTTAATAGGACCATTGACACTCCACACATCAACGCCTTGGCGCCTTCAATTTGAACGTCGAACGCATGAGGGGAGGTCAGGGTAAAATGGCCGGTGTGTGTATAAGACGTGGAATTCGAAAAATTCAATTTCCTAACTGTGAATTTAGTACAGAATGTAAGAAATAACCGGCTCGGTGTCGGAACGCTCCCCGGAGACACGGGGGGAATGTAAAACATAGAGAAACGAGAGAAATTACACGTGCTCCGGCTGGTATGTGCCTATCTTTATCTTGCGTGAGGTATTTACATTTGGCGAGTTTTGGTGGTTCGTGTGACAATTAGTGCTTAGTAGTAAATAATCAGCTTTTTACGTGACGTTTTGACGTGTTGGTATTTAATTGTCTATTTGTTTGTTTGCTACATGTTAAACTAAACAGTCATCAAATTAATATATCAAGTATTTATTAATTCTTTTGTGAACACATGCAAGTCTAATAAAAATGGCAAATTATATGTTGCATCACAAGATATATTTTATACTAGGTGACCCGTGTCCACTTCATTAGGGCCTATGCCACTCACAAATTAAGCCTAGCCCCAATTAATTTATATTGGTAAAAAAAAAAACAAAATCGGTTTAGTAGATCCAGAGATTACCCCTAACAACCTCACAAACTACCTCTTTTTTATATTAGTATAGATAAATGGTTTATTTATAATGCTACACAGCATAAACAGAGCTCCAATGTTTCTTCTTGATGTAATCAAGTCGTGGTCGTGTCGTCCCTTTTAAAAACCCTATAAGGGCGTTAAGCATGGCGTCGCGCTTAATACAACCAAACCGATCAGATGCTCAAAGATAAAAGAGGAAAAATGTTAAACCATTTCCATAGCTCTAAAAATAAAATGATATTCGTGATATTCAATTTACTGAATATTTATTCAATTACATTTTGTGGTGTGTGGATTGGAACTGAATGCGGAAGTATGTTGATGTATTAAAAGTAAGGTTTTTATTGTATTCAAAATGCTATGTTTGCAAAAATATAGAAACTTTTCTGCCTTAAAACTCTCCTTTATTGTGCTCACTTACGATAGCGACTCGAGAAACTTTTATGCAAGATTTAAAGCTTGATCTTCTATGTTTCAGTTTGCCAATCAGTGAATTTCTTCTTTTTTTAATTTTCGGCGCTCAAACACACAGTTGGGACTTCACAAACAAACATTAAACAAAGTACCCAAATCACACCCAGACTTGCCATAACAATTTATGTATGTACACAAAATGGTGTCCCGTGCCGGAATTGAACTTACAACCTCCTGCAGACACAGACACTCTCACTTATCGTCATGATAATCACATTAGTTAAATTCTCTTTATATCAGTTTTAAAACTATTTTTATCAAAGATACTTATCACGTTCAAAATGGGGAGGAAAGGCACAAAACAGAAACTTAACACAGTGTATTTACGTAACCTAAACTAATATGTGATAAACGTGACTTAGTACAAAAATCAAAGATTCGACTTGAACCGAAAAAAACGTATCTAGAGAAAGTAAATGTTGTTTTTACTTGTAAATTGCTGTAATAAAATATCCAGTAGTACTTTACAGATGTATCACAGTATGTTACGCAGTCACGATTCAGTTGCGTATCACGTATTCAATTAGAATTTGTCTTTCAAACACCTACTGCGTACTTATACTGCTTTAGAATATTCTAGGCTTTACAAATCTTTTTACAAGCAAAATATCTTCGACATAATAAGAGGCAACCGAACGAGAGAGTGACGAATAATCACCGACATTAAGCAACGTTACTATAGTCAGTCCATAGATGGGTGACCCCTCCATTCTCCATTTCTGAGGCACTGAGGTATCACCCATTTAGTTGTAAGCCTAATCTCCCTCCAGTCGTGTCGGATAACTGCCTCATAGAAATGTAAGAGTGAGACAATTACTACTGTAAAGGTAAAAATATTTCAGGATATCTTAAATATTTAATTATCCCTTCGAAAATATCGACTTCTCACTTGGTTGGCTGTTTTTCGTAAACTTGTAAAGCCTACTTAGCTGTGATAGTTAAGTAAAGTGGGGATGACATTCCCAACATCAACCATTTAACTGGCAGGGGGGGACATTTGACTCTAACAAAAAAATTGCACTTTAAAGCTAAATATTTCACAAATGGATCCCTAAATCTAAAAATGGTCTTCACAACACCTAAACATTATTAAAAGACCTATCTAACAATACTTCACACGATGGGGTAGGTGAGAAAAAAAAATCACATCCCCACTTTACTTATAAGGAAGGTATTTTTAAGATTTTATTCCTTCACTTTGTCCGCGTAAGTAATATGTGTATCCATGCAAAATACAGCCTTCCAGCGCGAACATTCTCTGAGCTAAACTGGGTTCCGTTTTGCCATTTTGGCTACGGAACCCTAACATAAATCAACGTATAGATAGGTAAATAGTGTTGTAGTAGGTAATTATACCCGAAAATAACAATTTTTACGGTGACTGACGCTTTTAATTGATGAATCGATTGATTGATTAACCGTAAAAGTTATTGTAGATGTAATAGTTACAGCAACGTGTTCACACGCAGTTATTACATAGATTTATTATTATGTACGTTCGTGTAACCACAATTGGTAACTTGTTGTAATTACTGGCGGTAATTAATGATGAGCTAATTATGTCTGCTATGTATCGGGTTACATTGAAAATGCTATGATTTACCATGGTAATTAGATTAAGTGACTGTTGCATCGCGAAATCCGTAGGGATATTATTAGTTTTAAAAAAATATAGATTATTTAATCTTTAAATTCAAACTAATATTATAAAATGTAAAAGTAACTCTCGGTCTGCCTGTAACGTTTTCACGTTTTACAACCACTAAAAACTAGATATTAAATAAAAAAATAATTTAAAAAATATTTTTTCCTTTTGATGTACGGATCCCTAAAAACACATTAATTATTACAGTCAGTTAAAGTTTCTTTGGCGGTAAGCCACATAAATATTACAAGATCGATTCAAATCCTGAATCGCGCAAGTGAAGTTCTTACAGCTGCTATAGAGCCATATACATATACCTACCAACAAGTTTAAAACGTTAGCAATTGCCGCACAGGAACGATTATCTTGACTAGTCAGTGGATCCTCATTATGTTGAAAGAACATTACACCTTGTTCTTCACATTTCCTTTTATATATACAGACTAGCTTTCGCCAGCGACTCCGCCCGCACGATTCGGTTATCTTCATAAAAGTAGGTATCCTATATCATAGGGACTCTATTTACCTATATACCAAATTTTATCCAAAACAAAAGAGTATCTGCGGTTAAAACGTCATAACACTGTAAAATCTACCAGTCAGATTTTTTAAATAAAAATCTCAATTTTTTTTACAGCAATGGCATCATGCGAGAATATGCGAATCCCACTCGCACTTAGCCGGTTTTTTTACGGTAGTATAAAAATAATAATTTGTGTATCACACAAAGTGATGTCCCGTGTGGGAATCAAACACACGACATTTTGCGCAACAGTCGTACACACTCCCGCCACACCACCGAGGCAGTCTGTTTGTAAAGTCTTCCCTCGTCGTGAGATAAAATACACAAATTAAAAGCCGTATTTTAGCTCTAAAGATACATTCTGCACAATCGTCATCAATGCAACTATCTTGTACATATTATATTCCATTCGGGCATAATCCCAGGCCACCCAATTCCCTGGGTAGTGTTTGAATTAAACATAAAATATAATAGCCCATTAAGACATGGTGTGAGAGCACTATCGCGCAACGTTACTGTTATATCCACATTAGCTGAGCGCTTTCTTATGACCGGCTCTCACTGTAAGCGGGGCAAACAGGTTATGAAATAATTTGAATGAATTTTATGACAAGTCCAACCTTTAGGACTATATTGGTCATGGTAACAAATACCTGTCTTGTTTTCCGTGTATTAAATTACACACATTGGTTTCGAGTAATTCGATGAACTATGACTAAAGAAATACCAACAATGCTTTACCAGACCATCTACGCTGCTTTGTGATAGATATACATAAAATTTTAAAATAATATAACTTTTGACACATAGTTGTAACGGGAAATTGAAAGAGGGGTCATGAGTTTCTACTGGCTGATTCTTTTCCATACACTCTATTTATCACATGGGGAACATTGTATGCAAAGGACTCTCCCATACGCTTTTAAACCATCCTATCTAAAAACGTCTCCCCCCGTTTCTTCCTAATTGCATGTGAATAAAGTACTTTGTACTAATAAAGTAAATAAAGTACTTTGACCTTGTCATTGACATCAGTATTACTCAGAGTTGAATATTATGTTTTGGGAAAATTAATTAATTAATTTGTTTAAATGTACGTACTTATTTCTCGTCACAATCACCGCTTGCATTCGCACCTCGCTCCTATTGTGGTATAAGAGTTGGAAACTGCTTTATGCACTTAACAGGTACTGTAGATATGAAACCTTGGCTTCTTTATTGAATATACTTAGTATTATCTACTTATTATACATGCAGATGTTATCATTACCATCCTTTAAAATTCTCTGAATATGCATTGCATGCTTTTATATACAAATGATAAAATGCATGTATATTAATAAGAAAAACTTTTACAATTTGTTTCAAAAGGTTTGAGTGTTAAATTTAGAAAAATATATGTACTTGGAGAGAACTATGTGTGAGCAGGATGAGTCGGTAGATTTATAATAATAATAATAATAATAATTTATTTTGAGACTGTTAGGTCTATTGGGTGAAAAGTAGTTACATACTTATATATTACTTATACCTTTACGAAATATGAAAAAACCGGGCAAGAGTATGTCGAACCATGTTTAGTGTAAAGTTCCGCAGCCTTAAACAATTGCATCAGCAGAAGAGCGTATGTTCATGGGATAAAATTAATATTTTTTTTTAAAGTATTCATTTAGCGCTATCTTTGTGATTTTTTCCACATTTTTTGGTCACACGGTCCAAAAATTAAGGGGAAGGCTGCGGAACTTTTTGCGGACACGATTTATGCAACTTAGGAACGATGATTTCCAAAAATATTCACTCAATCAAAAATTATTATTAGAAACCTAAAACAGACCTAGAAATGATAAAAGACCTGTCGAATGATGTGCCACACGTTACTGTTTGCTGAAAAACATTTTTTCAGCTTCTGTTACATATATGTGACGTGACGTACGGACGGACGGACAGACAGACAGACAGACAGACGGACTTGACGACACTATAAGGGTTCCGTTTTTGCTATTTTAGCTACGGAACCCTAAAATATCTACCAAAGTAGGTAAGTATTTTCACATTTAACAATAGCACTACTCTAGAGGTAGAAATGTTTCAGGCGTTATCCCTTTTACCCGTACCGACATTTTCGCCTAAAAACTTTTTTTAACATTATCTAAATGAAAGAATACCACGTACTAAAACCATGCAGGGAAGGGTTTAAAATGGCTAGCCTATTAGCATACATCACGAAAACGAGCCCTCTGCCTGCACCCTCTTTGAATACAAATTCGCGGCTCTTATCTCATAATACCAATGCATTTGTTGTACCACCATTTTGAATTTTAACCCTTGTATAATGTATAGTTATTATGCAAACTACATCAGCCTTAGGCTTCGCTTCGTTTGCCCCTGATTTGATTTTTGGTTAGTTTATAACCTTTAATCAGTGGCTGTGAGCAAATATTACCACTCTGGATACCGTAGGGGAATAAGGACGAAATATATATCGAGAATTAGGACCGCGATTTGGAACAGATTTTCACTTTTCGACTGCCTATACAGGGTGTAACAGAAAGGTGTGGTCATATTCAAGGGTTGGTATGTGCCGATGATACTGAGTGCACATACCTAATTTTATCAAAATCGGAGTACCATAAAAAAATATTTATTATTTTTTCATTCGTTTATTTATGAATGAAAAAGTTATTAATTAAGAAAAGTATGACTTAAAAAGTGCTATGCCATAATAATCCAATCGAATTTTGCACCAGGGGAGGTATAATTCTCATGCCATACGCCTTTCACTACTGAATTTTGACAAAAAGAATATGCTATAACTATATAATAATAATGCGACCAGCTATGGCACCATAGTAGGTACAATACTAATAACATACCCTATCCGCTGCTGAAATTTGACCACACCTTTCTGTTACACCCTGTATATCGGGTAACGTTTATTTATGTTTATTACGTTGATTTAGAGCTCAAAGTCCTTGTTCACGTTCTTTTTTCCGTTTACGTGGCAAGCCCATGCGAACTGGCGCATGCGCGGCGCGTTGTCCGCCGGTGATGTGCTTGATCGTTTTCTTCCTTGATCTTACAATACTTAACATTTTCCTGGATTTTCATGAGGAGTTTTTTTTAAATATCTTTATATATATATTTCTTGTGTGCGTGTGTATGTCACTGAACTCCTCCTAGACGGCTGGACCGATTTTGATGAAATTTTTTGTGTGAGTTCAAGGGGATTCGGGGATGGTTTGGATTCACAATAAAACCCTGTTTACAAAAAAAAAGAGTCGATACGAAGTTCGCCGGGACAGCTAGTATTTTATATAATAATAGCGTTAATCTGTCGTCGGTCATGAATCTAATCACTTTTGAGTCATCCAATTTGCATTTCACTTTTTCACTCTGATAGTGCGTATCAGAGTGAGAGAATAGAGATAGTAATCTTGTTTGCTCGTAAAAAAGTACATAATCAAGTAGGTATTTCTTTTTTTGTGACTCAGTTACAGTATCTGTAATTTAGTGATTTTAGTAAGTAATTTAATTCGATTGCTATCAATATGATATGTGCAATATAAGCGATACATATCACATATACGACGGTCAGTAACCCATGTTGCAAGCTTAGTCCTTTCCCTTCCATCAAGGCCGCTGGGTGTACCTCAGTATCTACGTACGAGTAAAGTTCATGTGCACATAAAAAGTCGTATCGGACCTAGATTATCACATGTACCAGTGGGTACGGTTAACAACAAAAGTTAATAAAACACAAAAAAAAAATGGATCCATAAAGAATTTATCTATATTAATATTATAAAGCTGAAGAGTTTGATTGTTTGTTTGAACGCGATAATCTCAGGAACTACTAGTCCGAATTAAAAAATATTTTGCTGCTAGATAGCCCATTTATCGAGGAAGGCTATAGGTTATATAATATTACGGGACGACCAATAGGAGTGCAGCAGCAATGAAAAATGTTGCAAAATTTTAAAAAAATATCCTGACTAAGTTGCGCAGGTCAGCTAGTCTGGTCTAGCTTCTTGGTTAAATAAAAACGAAACGATTTTAATAATAATGATCAAATTTTATAAATAGGCAGAGTTTTGCTCTGTTCTTTGTGGTTCAACTCCTCTGATTTTAATATTTTTTGTATATTTGGTGGTATGAGAATAGGTCCTTAAGTATTTTTTTTAAATTACGAGTCGGTACGAAGTTGGCCGAGCCAGCTTATATATTTTATTAGTTTTTCTGAAAAAAATAAACCAATTTAAGAAAAAATACTGGCAAATCTCGATCTAATTGGGTAGCTAATCGACATTAAACAAACAATAAAGTGTGCACATAAGGAAACTCTCAACACATGAGATAAAAAGAGATCTCAAAAAGGGCTTTAAAAAACAAGCTAAAAATCGTCTATCCTTTTGGAAGTTACGATGCCAACACACGTCAAACTCATTACACTCCTCCTTTTGAGTCGGGTGCTTCTAGATATATGGTTACATTATGCCTACTTATTATAATATTAGACCGTGGTAGCTCGTGATTCCGTTCACGTGGCACTTATGAAATGTCTGTAAGAATTTGTTTTAATTTTTTTGTATGAGGTTTCAAATAATAATTGAATTAAACTTTTTGTGTATATGTCTACATATGTGTGTTCGGCACGAATCTTGAAAGCTAAATTAAAACATTCCCAGTGTCCGATTAGGCTTTAATTTAGTGTACCTACATGTATATTTTGGGGACAATACAATAATATGATACCATGGAGCTGTTCTGATTCTGGGCTCTTTTATTAAGTCTTTGTGAGTACTTTGTGCTACATTATATCTAGGGTTTGATGATGTAGTCGTAAGGTGCCCATAGGAACTTATGAACTAAACAAGATAAACCGTAAAATGTTGTTGCTGACTGTACCACATATAGCAACACTCTAATCGGGGAGTGTCGGTTGCTAGAAGTAAGGCGTCAATCATATTTGTATTTATATCGGGACATGATAACTTAGTCACATTCAGTGGTGACCGAGCAGATCGAGAGGTAAAGCAACGTTACTATAGTGGTCCATAGATAGGTTACCGTTTTCGGTTAAAATCCTCCCTCCCCCAAATCGGTTTAACGTCGACTATATATCATCCGCTCCCTTCCTCAGAATATCTTGGGTAAACCTATGACTTACACCCCTTTCTTGGATACTATTATAATATAATATAATATCTTGGGATAACTCACACAACATCATCTGATCCCAAACTAAGCAGAGCTTATAGCATGGCAACCAGACAATTAATAAACATACATACTTATGTATTTATTTTAAACTAGCTGTCCCGCGCAACTTCGTATGCGTAAATTTTCCCCGTTTTTGCAACATTTCTCGTTGCTTCTCCGCTTCTATTAGTCGTAGCGCGATGTTATATAGCCTATAGCCTTTCTCGATAAATGGGCTATACAACAAAAAAATAATTATTAAAATCGGTCCAGTACTTTTTGAGTTTATTCGTTACATACAAAAATACAAATCTTTCCTCTTTATAATATTAGTGTAGAAGTGTAGATTAATTACACACAAACACAGAATAAGCCATCGTGCTTGTTATACAAATAATTTTATCCTGAAACTCACTAAGCCCGAGGTTAGTGGTTAGTACTCTAGTGGTTAGAGACCCTGAGGTCACTAATCACTAGATCAACAAACCAGTCATTGTAGTCCTTGTCTCCTGATGTTACAAACCAAGCCAACAGTAGACGAAGAAACGCGTGTATTCATTATGTATTCCCCTAAGTAAACATGGCTTGTTCAATATTAGCCTGAGAACATATGGCTCTGTGTAAGACGTATTTTATTAAACGGGGAGCACAAGAAAGCTCGGTTCACGCATTTTAAGTATTCGCCACATACGGCCGAAACTTCTCAGGCGTTTTTATTCGCTTATTTTATATTGTACGTGTATAAATTAAAGTTGTTTACGGTTTCCCTCCGTGCCCTTTTAACAGTAATAAAATAAATTTTATGGGATTTTGTTTGTTCTTACTTTTATATGAACGTTATATTTTTTGGACAGTTTAATTTTGTGTTTCCTTGACTGAAATCCATTGCGGTAAATCTGACATTTAGGGTACTTACTCACGCACTTCATTGGTTCAGTGAAATGGCTATTTTGTGTGGAAGACAGGCTGTTACGTACTTCGAGGGATCCTTTGACCAGGCGAGATGATCGTTCCTGGTGAGGTTGACGATTGAGAGATAACTTTCTATTTACAAACTGTAATCTAAACAACATCCAGTTTTAAATGAATTATTTATTTCATTTATGAGTGCCGTAAACTGTTGCGATTGCTTCATAAGCATTTTTGTTTAAATACAATTATTTTCCTACATTATACGTAAGATTATTGACATTTTAGAGAGAAAGAAAACTAATCTTTTAGATAATTCAAACTAGAAAGCATGAAATAATCTAGAACTTGATGAAATTAATAATCTAGAATTTTACTTGACAAAATTCTTTTATTATAGCTGTGAACTCTTAGGATTACCCAAAATATTTTGTTACAAGAAGCCTACAAAATTATTTTGCAAAATTAAGCCCTAGCTCGTGATTCTAGAAGCACTCGGGTAGCGGAAATTATTGATTTTCGAATAAATCTTTCTTCTTCAACCAATACCATAATATTTTCTATTTTTATTGTAGAATGTGTAATATTTTGAGACTTACTCAGTATCATGGTGATCCTAGTTTTCTATCCATAAAGGTGTAGAAACGTTTTTAGTATCTAGATTAATGTTATGTGTCCTAGACGTTGAGAACTTACCTGTATGAAGTGTATAACCTTATATTGGTTTTTATTAAACACAATAATAATTGTAAGTTCCATCTACTGTGTAGCTATTGTAGATGGTTTTATTTAAAGTACTATCACGCGCAATTTCTTCTGCGGCAATTTTACCCATTTTTGGAACATTTTTCATTTATGCTCCGCACCTATTGGTCGTAGCGTGATGATTATCGCGTTCAACCGAACAAACAAAGAAACTCTTCAGTTTAATAATATTATTATAGAAGATAATTTCATCCTAAATTCGGTAACGGAAAGTTTTTACCAAGATCAATCAACTTACATACATAACCTTAATCCATAATAGGTACATCAGAAATGTTTAATGTTCTTTTCAAACCGATGTTTTTAAATATCAACGTTTCAATAAAAAAAAGTTATTATAGTCGGCAGCTAGTGTATTGCTCATTAGAACAAAATGCTAAGAAAGTCATGCCACTTTTAAAAAAATGAAACCTAAAATTCAGAGTGGGAACTGGGAAATAAAGTTTTATAGAAATGAAGATGTGTCAGTGTTTCGGTTTGTCTAATTGAAATCTTATCGCATACGCACGAGGGCCACGTGAGGGATGGTAGAAGTCACGCTTCTTCTTATTTTTGAACTAGCGGACGCCTTGCGGTTTTACCCGCGTACTTCCCGTTCCTGTCGGAATACAGGGATAAAAAATAGCCTATGTTACCCAGGGTTAGTATAGCTTCACAACGATGAAAGAATTTTTCAAATCCGTCCAGTAGTTTCGGAGCCTATTCAATACAAACAAACAATCAAATCTTTCCTCTTTATAATATTATTAGTATTAAATAGATATTGTGGCAGGTGGGTCGAAGATAATCCACCTCTCTCACGTTAGACCTCATTGTAGTAGATGAAACTCATTAACAGAATAAAAATAAAGATGTCATTCGAGAATTGCGAGTTTCATGGCCGACCTATTCGGGTCGTTTAAATGTGATTTGATTTATATAAAACTAGCTGTCCCGCGCAACTTCGTCTGCGTACATTTTCCCTTTTTTTTATAATCCTATGTTACTTCTAATACCTCCAAGAATATGTGTACAAAGTTTCATGATGATCGATTGAGTAGTTTTCGCGTGAAAGCGTAACAAACAAACTTACATTCACATTTATATATTAGTAGGGAAGTAGGGATAGTAATACTAAGTTGTTAAGTGAATTGATGTTGATAAATATGTATTTAGTAGGATTTCAGTAATAAACAGTGTATTAGTGCTTTGGGGAAATCCACAAGTTTCATTTAAAAGCCCAATAAAAGTTCTGAGGAACACCCCCGGTACCTGCTCAAGAGCTGGCCTGATGGCTACAATATAGATAAAAAAAGGACGTTTCCTCAGATTGTTTTCCTTAGTCGATTAACGTAATAAGGTTCCTGTATTGTACGAGTATTACCGAATATTTAATGAAGACATAATCGATTAAAAACAGTAGTATAGTCGCCTCCGTTGCATGATCGTATGTTGTTTAATTCATCATTGAAAGTTAATTCGCTTCCATGACGGTAAATGTTAGTCACGGATGTGCAGCAGTGTGGATTACTGCTTTAATCCGTGTTTGTAGTTACATTTACAATGATTGAACTTCATTGAATTATGAAAATGTATACTCTATTTCTGCTTCTAATTATGAAATGGTCCCGAATAATGGTGTGTTCAATTGTTGTCTTCAAATCATAATAATTATAATTATAATTATTATGATTTGATTTGATTTTCTTGAGCGATAGTTTTTAGACTGTGACATTTTTACGATTTTAAAAAAAGAATTAGCAATGTGGGACTGTAGGTTCCACATTACCAGCAATCATAATAACCCCTCCAGCTAAGCTCAATGACTTATTTTAGGAGTGGGTTCACGTCAGTAGTTTAATTGGGTAGGATTTGAACCCGCGACCTTACAAAAAATATTTTTAGGGTACCTCCCCTATATGTAAAGTAGGGAGGTGATTTTGTTTCTCACATACCACATCGTGTGGGGTATTATTGGATGGGTCTTTTAACAACATTTAGTGGTTGTAAATACGATTTTTTGATTTAAGAATCTGTTTGTTGAAATATTAAGCTTTAAAGTGCCAATTTTTGTCGGAGTCAAGCCCTACATTGTGCGTGGCCCGACATGCACTTGCCCGGTTTTTAGGGTTCCGAAGCCAAAACGGCAAAAAACGGAACCTTTATAGTTTCGTCATGTCCGTTTACTCTGTCTGACTGTCCGTTTACTCAGAGAATGAATATTGATAAAATTTGGTGAAAAGGTGTTTTTTGGTAGCCGCTACTTAGATAAATATTTTTAGGGGGGGGGGGGGCACGTAACAGAAGCAGTTTTTTTTTTCGGCTAACATCAACGTGTGGTACGTTATTCGTCAGGTCTTTTAAAAGCATTATAATGTTTCTAATAAACTTTTTTGAATAAGTAAATAATCGATCCGAAATTTGCATAAATTGTGCCGCCCTCCTCCCTTAACTTTTGAACTGTGTGACCAAAACATATGAAAAATGTCACAAAGGTAGCGCTCAATAAATACTTTAAACTAAAATTATTTTGGACATGATCGAGTATACCATCATTAAGTTATAGCCGAAAAACTGCTTTTCTCAACAAAAGGGCTTAAGTGCCATGAACATACGCTCTTCTGCTGATGCAATTATTTTAGGCTGCGGAACCCTACACTGAGCATGGTCCGACATACTCTTGCCCGTTTTTTTTTAGATCTGCCTTCGACTCGCG
This sequence comes from Herminia tarsipennalis, assembly GCA_945859575.2. Taxonomy (NCBI): domain Eukaryota; kingdom Metazoa; phylum Arthropoda; class Insecta; order Lepidoptera; family Erebidae; genus Herminia; species Herminia tarsipennalis. The sequence goes on from OX243830.2 coordinate 15,821,384, forward strand.
GTAAAATGTAGTCTATGATAAATGTACTATTCTCGACAAAATTTTAATCAATAATAGTAAATTTTCATTCAAATGAGTGCAGTAATTTTTGCGTACCACTAATTTTGTCTATAGTTGGAACACTGACCTTAACACCCTTTTAACACGCTCCGGTTTCAATCCGGTCCGGCGCCGAATGTATGGCAACCGGACCAGACGGACACCGGTACATGTGTAAGTTAACGTACATCGCCACCCACTTCGCGCCGGACCGGATTAAAACTGGAATGTGTGAAAAGGACCTTATAGTACGCTGGACAGGCTACTGTCGACAACAGCAAGACTTCCATTTTTGATTTGACATTTGAACGGTTATTTGATAAAATCAAATGGGAGTCAACACTAGTGTAACAAGGATAACAACAACGGCCATTTGTCTTAGGTGTCAAAAAAGTTTACAGGACGGTCATTCGATTCGACATTTGAAATTTCTGTCACTTAGTACGGGTTAGTCAGTCCAGCTATAGAGGTCAGTGAGTCTTCAGCCGTTATTATATTATTTAGGGACTATAAAACGAATTATATGTTCGTAAACTTTCGCGATTTGTACACATTATAGACTTTTATAAGCTACGGGTCTTAATCAGTAAATATTTTATTTTAAGGCTAAATACCTTTGTTTATTGCTCGACAATTCGACCGTATTGCAACGGCCGTGGTCACGGGTAGACTGATTCAGCTCAGCGTCGCCTCCGAGTAGCGCGGGTTTCGGAAACTACCCTCGCTTGATTTTTATCACTCACTATTACGGAACCGTCGGTACTTCGACACACAACACTAACGACATCAGCACACTGGCGCGTAATGTTTGTTCGGCGGTGTGTAAAGGTTAAGGTAAATTTAGTCTTAAAATAAAATATTTACGCGATTAAGACTCGTAGCTTATAAAATTCTATAAAACGAGCCATATTTCTCAATTTCAAAACAAAACCTGTAGGTATGCCCTTTGATTCATTTGGAAAGTTTTAAAGTAGTTTTTGAAGTAGATATAAGGCTCTGAAAGTCCTGACCGGTGGTCGATATTGTTAGCAACTATTAAACTGAGAGAAATAGCCTTCACTAACTTACTCTATCTAGTACCCTTCTGCCGAGTTCTCGTATACAACAATGATGTAGAGATAATGGATGGAGAGTAGGAAATATACATGTATTTATTTTACTACCTACAAAATTAGGTAGTAGGTAATCAAGGGTTATATTGTATTTTTTCATAATTTTTTATTACGAAGTTATTTGATGTAGTGTAAAGAAGCCTTGAGCGTGAGGTTATTAGTATAATAAAAATCACTCTATTTGTTTGTAAAAAAAATGCAGCTATATAAAACTTTTATTAAGAAAATATATAAAATTACAAATTGATAAGAGCATTTTCAAAAGACTTAACGTCACGCCTAGTAGGCTAATAATGATGACATAGTGCGCTTTTTCACAACAGGCATTTAAGTCAATTCGATCTGACCGATAGCATCCGTGTTAACTACTTTGAATTTCCCGTCCGCTTTGTGGTCTTTTTAATATACAATTTATTTCATTTTAAGATAAATTTATATCAAAAGATATTGACAAATCCTTTATTACACTAACGCAACGCAGTCGCTTTTAAAAAAAAATCTAATACAAAGTTACTATAAACAATGACAATACAGTTGCCACAGCTGGAAATACGTGGAGCAGATTAGCCAGAGACAGAGCAGGGTGGAAACAATTGGAGGAGGCTTTCACCGCAAAAACGATCCTTACATAAGAATGAAAAATTAATCCGACTGCTAAGCAAGAGGTCGTGGGTTCGATCCCTACCCAGGATAAAACTTTGTGTGATGAGCACGATGGTTTATTTTGTGCCTGAGTGTTATTTATCGTTAAAATGTATGTATTTAGAAATATATAAGTATGTTTATCAGTTGTCTGGTTGCCATAGTACAAGCTCTGCTTAGTTTGGGATCAGATAGCGTTGTGTGAGTTGTCCCAAGATATTATTATCATTACTTTACTCAAAAATAAATGTTGTATTTATACTCGAAATTCTATGTACAATAACTTGTAAACTTTGTAAGAACTTAACTCTAGACGTCGCGCGTCGTTCGAGCGATTGGGAAAATATAAATCGTTGTGATTTTGACGAGTAGCCTATCCAGAGGTAACTACTGATTTGGAGTAAAAAGCATTTCAAACCGTGAACAAATTCGTATTGTTTGCAATGTTAGGTGTAGGTTTACCTAAATTAAGACAACAGCACGATTTTTTCCCAGGTTTTCCTAAAACACCCGTTCTTATTCTGTCTAATTCTGAAACCTATAGGGTTCACGACAGACAGAAAGGTTGATTCTTTGTTAAAAAAATAACAAAAATATGTCATCTATGTTCACCGCAGACCGCAGGTACAAATTAGTCTCTTCCGTTCAACCTATATTCACGTGGTACATCGAGCTGCGTTGTTTCAGTAGTTAGTTCCGGCTCCACCGGTCTTTACTGCTCGAGTTTGTTGCGAAGCCAACCTACCTACATTTTGGTATGTGATCCAACGCCACCTCACGGGTTTCCCCGTAAACAAAAGTACTCGTATCATTACAGTTGAGAAATTGCTTAGACATTCTCTAGCATTGTGCTATTACTACTACGTATAAAAAGAATACCGCGGTCTTAGTTTTGGTACTGAATGACTGAATGGGAAGCTAGCAGATCGAGATACCTGTGAGGTTAAGTAGCGTTACCGCTGCCGGTCCATAGATGGGTGACCGTTTTCGAAAAATGTCATACCCCTCCGTGTCTCGGAGAGTACGTCACGCCGTCGGTCCTGTGCCCAATCTCTCTCTGGTCGATTTCCGTCTTATCGGGCTATGCAAGTGTAAATAGGTGAATAGCTCTCTATACCACTGTGAATTTGTGTCTTCGCATACAATTGTGTACACAATGTCAGTGTATTATCTCTTGCGCAGTTTATTAGTTACTGATGCGATTGGCCGCTGTTATCGATATCGATTGAGAGACAAAAATTCCTAAATTCTGATAACTCCTCCCTCCTCTCCAAACGATGTGAGTCGTCCCTAGTAGGAATGTTCCAAGTCCACCCGCAGTATGGTACAAGCCCTGCGTTGTGGGGAACTTTACAAACATACAAATCACGAGCACAAGTTACAGCGACACTCGAAAGTACTTGCGGATCACACAGAGGGGTGTCACATTTTAATGGAAACCCTTATGAACGCAATTGTTATCATATTTTTTGCTTTTATGTAAAGAAGTCAAGAGCGGGAGGTTATTAGTATATTAAAAATCACTCTGTATATTAATTTGACGTTTTCATTGATTTGATTTTACAAAATAAAAATATTTGAGTTAAAATTTGAGAGTCGCCTATGGACACGCGCGATTGTAAATTGCTACAACTCTACAAATAGTAGTACAACGATATTTACGTAAGTAAACAAAACGTTTACATCGGTTACACAACTTAAATTGATAATTAAAATGATAGTTTCAAACAATTTATTTCGATCCGTTATGCAAACTTCCGAGGATGAATACACACAAAGTAGAGAAAATTAAACCACAACGCAAATAGTTAACATTATTAATTTTATTTGCCTTTGTATTTGTACATACCGACTATAATGTTGTTACAACTGTTAGAGTTAATCTTTACCACAATGTCGGTCACGTTCATAGAGTCATTATACATTACACAGAATGATTAATTTGTAATAAACTAATAACCTTCCACTCGTGACTTCATTACATTACTCTAATTTTAGTTTTAAAAAATATTTAAAATATGAATCCTTAATCTATATTTGGAGTCTTGGTCATAACCACCTATAGACTATTTTAAAATCGAAACCTTCTTTATTGTAACTTTTAAACCCTAAACCTTTTGCTCTGGAGTCTCATAGACATATGGTAGGTTGCTGTGTGACAAAAGTAGGCGGTTAAGGGTTAATTAATTAAATATTTAAATATTTTTCAAAATTGATATTACAGAGTTATTTAATGTTATGTAAAGAAGCCACGAGACGGAGGTTTTTAGTATATTATAAATTACTCTGTTGATAGTGTAGGGGAGTCACATGACTGCGTGTAAGTGGAAATATCTTACGTATAGACAGAGAGAATAAACCAAAGTCTCCCATACGCAATATCACCTTCATTCGTAACAGTAATCAAACAATCTGCCTGTCAAAACAAGCTGTTATTTTTTGATCTCAATAACTTACCGACAGTTTAACTCTAGAAGCTACCAAAGGTGGAATGCAACATTTACTTTTACCGTTACTGTCGTTTCAATATCAACGTTTACGTAAAGTTAAGTCAGGCTAACGGTAGTTAAAGTCTCCTCACTCTAGTAATCGTTTCCCTCCCATGCGTTTTATATTTGCACACAGCAAAAATAATCTTGTGTATTAGTTATTCTAAAATAAAATTGTTTTAATATAACGTATTGGATAAGTAACATTATGTCTATTTTATTATATATCTTTATAATTTTACTAAAAACCTACATTTATTGTATTCAGTAATATTAAAGTCAAGGCGCGCATTCATAATAATAAAAATAAATAACAAACTTTTTAACTTTTGTAGTTTATTAAAATATTACAGTATTCGTTTATGAGCTATGACTTATGATAAATGAAAATCGATTCCTGAAGATTTGGCTTAAATGTACGCGGTTTATCTGTTTTACTGCAAACATTTACAAAGATTTATCATAAATTGATGTATGATAATGAGTAATGACTCTTATCGGATTTTGATATGTGTGCAAGATTTTCAGTTATTCAATCGGCTTATAGTGGGTGAAAATTGATTTGAACCATTCTGTAGTTTAAAGGGTGATGTGTGTTTAATTTGTTAAAAAAACTTAGTTCTTGAGGACGTCAGTGCTTTTTTTTAACTGCTAGGCGCTTATTATAACTGCCTAGGGACCCTAAAACCTGAAAAAAGGTGTTTAAGAGTTAGGTTCCTAATTAATCTAATTCGTTTTCCAGGTCACCTTTGATTAAAGACCCTGATGTAAGTATCTGGGTACTGAGACGACGATCTTATCGCAGTACCTAACCTACAATGATAGTAGTGACATTACGTTCAGCTAATAAATGTGTTTCACTTATGTATTTTAAAGGTTGTATTGGCAATTCGAGCAAACTCTAAAAAACAAATCAGTTTTTCATCTCGTAACAATGGTTTACTGATTGTTTAACGGTCGATTTTGACAGCTTATACATTTTTAACAGCGAGTAATTTTAATAACTTTTGTACTACAAAGGCGAAAAAGTCAGATCATTGGGTTCGAAGGCATATCGGATCGGATAACAGCAATTCATATGAACATACCAAAATATACAAAACATTAAATTCACCGACAGAACAAGCTACCAAAAGAGACATAGGCAAGTTTTACAACAACCTTAGCGAAATCCCTGAAAAATATTCAAAAAATAATAATGTAGTAGTAATAGAAGATTTTAATGCTCAGGTCAGCTCTTCGAGCACCCGCTGGAAGAGCTGGAGAAGAGCATATAATAAGAAAATTTGAAAGCAGCAAAAGAAGGAGTAATGGCGAAAAACTGGTAGAGTTTCTGCTAGAACAGAACCTCACGCTGCTCAACTCCATATTCCGCAAAAAACACAAAACCAAATGGACTTGGTTATCTCCATATGGAAGGGTTAGAAACTAGATGGACTATATCTTGACTAATAAAGCAAGGTTGTTCAGTGACACGAGTATAATACAAAACCTAAACTTTCACACTAACTACCAAAAAAACTTAGGCCGACAGTAATCCAAACGAACAGCCTTAAAATATTTAGCAACAATAGAGTCCTAAAAATGATTCTACAGGAAACTTAATGGAAGTTGAAACGAAAAAAGGAAAGCAAGCAAGGAACAGATATGAAGAATAACAACTAAGAACAAAGAATCCTACCTTAGTCAAGAAACTCTAAAACTAATGAAGACAGAAGGAATGTAATACCACGAAAGAATAGGAAGGAAAACTTTAAAGAACTCTTGAGTCTAAGCAAATAACTTCGAAAAAATATGAGAAAAGACAAGAATAAGAGCAAAATCAAAACCCTAAAAAACCATATCACCAAAACGGAAGATACACGCAAAACTCTGAAGGAACTTCGTGAAAAAGGAAAAAAATGGATACCAAAGACAAAGACCGGCCAACTACTACACTAAGTACAATCCTGAACATAGCAACGGACTACTTTCGCTTATTATACTCAAAACAAGATATAGCGTCGCTCTTAGACAGAAAAAAGAAAAATTCCCTGGCCCAGATAGAATACTAAATGAGCTCATGCGAGGAACAGTTGAGGAGTTAAGTCCAATATTAACAGAGGTTTTCAACGAGATACTTTCTACCGGCAACATCCCAAACCAATGGACAGAATCACACATCATACTTCTGCACAAGTAAGGTCCACAGGATGACATTGGCAATTATAGATCCATATTTCTCATTTCAAATGTATATAAGGTCTTTGCGAACGTTATTCTAGAAACAATATCAAACAGGCTCGACGAAAATCAACTGGTAGAACAGCTCCTATAACAAAAACATCTACCTAGCCTTCATAGATTACTACAAAGCCTTTGACAGCTTTAAACATGAGTACGTATGGCAAAGTCTTTTAGAGCAAGGGGTCCATAACACTTATGTAAACATTATCAGAAATATTTAAAGCTAGCATAAAGTTGGAGCCTCTAGAGGAAATTTTTCCAATCGATATATTTCCATCGAGTCAGGCAAGGTGACCTACTCTCACCAAAGCTATTCTCAGCAGTATTAGAGCAAATGTTCAGGGGACTAAAATGGGATCATCTAGGACTAAATATAAACGGATCGCGATTGAACCACCTAAGATTCGCTGATGACCTGGTCATAATGTAAGTGAACCCAAGAGTACTAGAATCCATTATACAGTCCCTAGCGGACAGAAGCCGAGAAGTAGATATTTAAATGAACTCGAGCAAGACAAAAATGATGACAAATACAGTAACTGCAGATATAATCATCAATGGCCAAAAATTCGAATATGTTATTGAATATAATGAAGATCAAATGTCCAAAGAAATTGACAAAAGAATCGCAAGTGGATGGATACATTTTTGTACCTTGAAAGAAATTATAAAAAGCGCGGAACTCGGTATTAATATATAGAAAAAAGGCTTTTGATACCTATATTCTTCCATGTACCACATATGGCTGTGAAACCTGGGCTTTAACAAAAACCATAGGGACAAACTTTCAAAACGTCAGATAGCCATGGAAAGAAGCATGCTAGGGCTAAAGATAATAGACAAATTCAAAAATACAGACATCAGGCGCAAAACAAAGGTAACAAACATCCTATTACGTATTGACTAAAATGGTGATGGACTGAACACTTGCTGCGGTGGAGTAAACAGGTAACTGTCTGGTACCCAAGAGATGGCTTTAGAAGCCGAGGTCGCAAAGTGGGAAGATGGGAGGACGAACTAAAAATGACTTTAGGTCCCCATTGGCTAAGAGTGGCGGTAGATAGGAAACAGTGGAAGTCGTTGGAGGAGGCCTATGCCGTAAGGCAAACCGAGCAACGAGAAATTTATGGTTTTTTAAAAAAAATGCACCCAACTAAGTCAGGAAAAAATGTAAATGTACGGAAGAAAAGGCAAATAAATAAATAATAAAATTTTAACAACTAAAGTAAGCTGTCAAAAGCGTTATTGAAACGCCCTTTGCTATTTTTCTATGAAAATTGTTACTCGAGCTAGGGGCCAGTCCTACCAAAGGTAGTTTAAAATCAAAGGTAGGATTTCTTATTTCGTAGGTTATTGAAACGCACAAATGTCAATTTTGCTACTAGACTTAGTCATTTTAACACTTTTACATGTTAACACTTTTATTGTTAGTTACGTTATTGAGACCGGCCGTTATATATGTGAAAAGAGATAAATAAGATACTGCCACTGACTTCTAAAGCACACTAGTACTATAAAAGTTGTGGCATTGTAACGCTAGACTGGCGTACTATTTTTTTCCTCTTATAAAATAACTAGCACTGTGGAATTGTGGTTCCACATTACTAGCAACCCTGTTAACCCCTTCCGCTAAGCTCAATGGCTTGTGTTAGGAGTGGGTTCACGTCAGTAGTATAATGGGTAGGATTCGAATCCGCGACCTCACGATTGCGAGCCCGATGCCTAAAGGGGATACAATTGGGATGCCGAATCGAATAACCGAGTGAACTTTTTTGATACCTTCGTTGTAGTTATCCTTGTAAGGCCTCATTCGCACGAGCGTATATTTAACGCGCATTAACAATCCGATGACCCGGCCTCTCGATGTCATTATGTGATCTATTCCCAACACCCAGAATTGAAAATATAACACTGCAAATAAATATACGTCGCGTTTCCGTGTGAACATTTACTTGGGAATGCATTGGTTCTATTTGAGCGATTTTTTACGCGCGTTAAAAATACGCCAGTGCGAATGAAGTCTTACACAAATAGGTATAGATTTTGTCAAAGACTGTCCAAAATGTCATAATTAAAAATGGAAGTATTGTTGTTGTAGACGGTAGCCTACTAATACTGCGGTTTTATTTCTCTTTCTAGTCAAGAGACAACTAGCAGGCTGCCTCCCGTACTTTAACTTTACTAATATTATTAAGCTGAATTTGTTTGTCTGTTTGTTTGAACGTGATAATCTCAGGAACTACGGATTCCCGTACCGTGATAGTCTGGCAGTGCGCGTCCTGTACTCCGGATAATTTGTGCTAGAAGCCTTTGGTAAATTGATCGATATTTTTTTTACGAATGTGGAGACGGTCACTTAGGACCGTCTCCACGGGCGAGAGAATTGCGGCGTACACCATCTCCACCCGCCACCTATCTCTTAGAACGTCTCTACGGTGATATTATCGCGGCGTTGTGACGAGTGGCTGAATGCGAAAGAAACATCATCGTATCGCCACGCGCTTGCCTGTGGAACGTGGCGATCTTGCAGCGAGAGCGCGGCGAGCACGCTGTCAAACGCAGGCGTCTCAATTCGAAAACGTGACGATTCCGTTGCGGACACGCTGAGATTCCGCCCGTCGCTACGATATGATGGCGGAATAATCGCTCGTTCATGGAGACTACCGAGATAGTAGAGCGGAATCGTCGCGATTATTTCGCCTGTGGACCTCTGCGTACATCTTAAAATGATTATACTTTAATGTAGTCACAGGCCCACTAGGCTAAAACATCTATACATGCCTGTAGCTGGTATACTTCCATAATCGGTTCTTGCGCGTTCTGCCAAACGTGCAAGGTCCGCTTCTGAGTTGTGATGTCACAGTGGAAGAGTGAGTATGTTTGACGTAACAATGAATGTCCGCTCATTGCTCACCGGTGTTGCATAATGCGAATTTAAAACTGACCTTTGACCGCATCGGTTACGCGGCGAGAATGTATATGACTGCTGCGCAAGAGGTCGTGGGTTCGATTCCCACACGGGACATCATTTGGTGTAATTAACAAATTGTTGTTGTCTAGGTGTATGTACGTTGCGTTCGTAAATCCGCGGCACAGGGTGTGTACGCTAGTGAAGTTATTAAATGAGAGTCTCTTATAACAAATTAAAAAAAAAACAATACGTGTTAAACAATCATTACACATGAGGATGAAAAGACAAAAATAACAAAACCTTAGATCGAAAAACACCTTCTATTTTAGTAGTAGTAAATTATTGTCCAACAATCAGCGGTTAAGCTAGGAACAAGTTTCCGAAGGTCCACTGTCAGGCAGCCTATAGTTTCGCAATATACCAGTAATTCTGGCTCAGGGGTTTCGTAGTAATGTGCGAGAGAGCAGGCGCACTACAAATATGTTGCCGACTCTTTCCTGTGGAGGTATCAATTGGTTTTGGTAGGTAGATAATTAAATTAATACATTTATTAAACTATCATATTTAAACCTAGGTAATTATTGAAATTCCCACTGCTCCTACTAATACCAGTCTGCTCGACCGATATAAAAACAAGGTTAGAGTGCTGTGTAGAGGAGTACCTCTCCATCATTTTCTACTATCAAAGAATGGCGTAAGCAGTTTCATTCAGGGTGAACGACGAACCTCGCTCCAGCCGACCTGTCGTGGTACTCACCGTGGATTGCATAAAATTAGTGGAAAAGGAAGTTCTGAGTGATCGAAGACTTAAAACTAAAAAAAATAGCAGTAAGAACAGGGAACTAAAACTTCAGTTCTTAGGATCCTTCATGAACATCTTCACATGAATAAAGTTAGTGCCAGGTGGGTGCCCGTACTTCTTTCGAGCTTGCAGCGAAGTGAGCGAAAAGCGTGTTCTCAAGAAGTTTTAGAAGCGTATAGACGACACGGAGCGAGTTTTTGGAGTCCATTGTTACGGGGGACAAAACCATGGTTTTGTACTACGATCCTCTCTCAAAAAGGGAATCGATGGAGTGGCGTCGTCCTGGTGAAAGTCGCCTAGGAAGACCAAGGGTAACGCAATCCCCCAAAAAGATAGTGGCTACGGTATTCTGTGATTGTTACGGAATATTACATAATTGACATAAAATAAAGGAATACCTACTACGCTATCCTTATTGAGCAGTTACGAGAGGCGACCCGAAGCATCGTGAAAAACTTGGCAGATGTGTTCGGCTTTTCCACGACAACGCTCCTGTTCACACTGCTTTAATTGCCAAGGCTACTGTTGCAAAATATGGCTTCGAGGAAATTCGCCACCCACCTTACAGTCCTGACCTGGCCCCTATTAACTATTACCTATTTGTTTTTGAAACTTAATGCAGACTTAAGGAGAGGAAGATTTTCTTCGGATGATGAAATGACCCGTGCTGTTTACGCCCATTTTAAGGATAAAACTTTAGAGTATTTTTACACTGGATAGAAATGTTTATGAGATCTAAAAAGTGCATTAAAATGGAGGGAGACTATATCAAAAAATAAAAAATATTTGTAAAGATATGTAGGTACTTATTTACTTAGTTAGGCCGGAAAATATTGGACCTTCCTCGTAACTTTAAATTATTTTACCTGGTGTTGTATATTATGTTTCCAAATTTTGTGTTGTTTCTTCTTACCGTTTAGATAACAATGTCACTAACCTATTTAAGTGAGGTTAACCAAAACGGCAAATATGGTCTTAGTGAATGCAAACATCACATCACCAATCCACTTTAAACAAGAGAAAATATAAAGAAGTATCTTTAAAAGTTGGTCACGTAAACATTACTCGACTCGATATCATTGGTAATAAACCACCTACAAAGCATGAATGTACGAGGCTCACTCATAATATACGAATAAAAGTGAAGTCGGAAACATATAATGTACGGTCAGTGTCGCGGCCATCAGCCCGTGACAACGAAAGTGTTTGTATTTTCTAATGTACGACGCATTTAATGTTACGTTATGACAATGTCACGATAAACATCTATACGTAGGTATATTTATGGAGAAACTGAAGAACACTGATCTAGGTGGCTCCTCGTTCACAAAATAGGGATTACGTTTCAGGAGGCTCTGCATATATTGGTTATTGTCCTAGGCGATTCTAAATCCCTAAAATTAAATCCTAAAAGAGATTTGGAGAAAAACAAAGTAGTATATGGCTGCAATTCACCTAGTAGGAATAAATTATCTAGAGAACAACAAATGAAGAATGATTACGAAGATAATTATGAAGTGCATAATAATGTTTTCAAATAGTGCAAACTGATGTTCACGAGTTTCTATGTGCATCTTCCGCTGTGTTGTACTATCGCGCACTAATGTGTTACAGTTGCAATGAATAGCATCTGAACAAACGTAATTGAAGCCAATTTTAGTAGAAGGCGGTCGAGGCTGTGGTCGAAGATTTGGTTGGACTGAATTGGCCGACTACGAATTCACTCCTACTATCCACAGTCTGGAGAGCCTGGTAATCTGTACAGGTATCCTAGTATATATCAGTCTCGCACACAGTTTAATAGCTCTAAGAATTAAATAAATGAAACTTTTTTAAATGATGTACCTATTAATGTGTGAGAGAACAAAATAAAACTAATTGTAATGTACTGCGGAATAAGTTCGATACTGCCTGCGCGTGCAGTTATCAAAATACTATTACTATAGGTGCTACTAACTAATTATTAATAATTATATTGGTTTCAAGTCCAACACAACCAATAAAAAATGATAGATAACTTTTTTAACTATTTTTCTACATTTTTAACACGAATTCATTATTTAACTTTCAGTAACATATTAAATACTAGCTTTCACCCGCGGCTCCGCCCCCGTGGACTAGTGTTATGACGACAAAAACTATCCTATATCCTTTCCCGAGACTCAAACTATATCCATATCAAATTTCATTTAAATCGGTTAAGAGAATTAAGCGTGAAAACGACAGACAGACATACAGAGTAACTTCCAAATTTATAATAATAAGATGGATTTTTACATGCTTTTAAAGTTTCCACTCTGATAAAACATGTTGTATAACACCACCCATTCGTTACATTGTTATAAAATGATCGCTAACAAATGTTATGTACCTACTTAACATTTTTAACCAATGTGTGGCAGCAGGACCATTATGTACATTTAACCCACTTTATTCAAGTAGTTTAAAAATGCTCACCTTAAAGGTGCATAAATTCTGCACAGCAGGATGCGACCGTATTTGCCGCACTTAATATGCTGTGCCGTATAGTTCCGTTGTTGCGTAGTGTATGGTGTCTCATAAATCATACAATTTTAAATATATTATATTTGCATATTGTAATATTGCATACTCTGCAGTGCAGTTAGTGTTAATAGCATATCTAACTTGGTTTAAAATTGTCCATTTTTTGAACCCAATGAAGTTTGTGTATCATTCGTTTACTTTCGTTGGTTATTGGTCGCCATCAATGCGCGGTGCGCTCAAAGATGATCGCGCGCATGCGCGTTTATGCATTTCTAACTATCAGCAGCTCCCTACCATTATGACAAGACTTTGATAGTTCGCACGGCCTTGCTGCGAAAACGGTAAAAAAAGAACATGAATAAGGACCCTGTTGAGTCGACGAATATCACAAATTTTTGATTAAGGGTTTATTTATTTGAGTATAATAAACAGTATGCTACCCCGCGTTTTCATCATTGTAATAATGGTCTCCTAACCGATATCAGTTACAGTACAATCTCATCAGAGAATAGCTAACTACACATGAGATATTATAGTGCACAAGTATGTGCGCAGGTACAAGTGCACTTTCTATTCCCTCACTCTCATAGCCCGATGGGAAGGAAGAGATTAGGCGCGGAACCGACGGCTTAACGTGTTCGCCAAGGCCCGGAGGGGTGTGACATTGGTCGAAAACTGTCACCCATATGTGGTGTGTGTCCATCATATCACGATCTGCTTGGTCGCCTCTGAGTCAGCGACCCTTCTTAAATAGTAACATTGTAATCAAAAGTTTAAGTTTAAGCCTTCTATCCTTCTTTTTTTCTTCCTACCTCAAGCTTTAATTTATTTCCTCATCAAATGTTACCAAGGTCGACTTAGTACTTTTGCAAATTAAGGAGCTTCAGTATTATTTTATTAGTACAGATGCAGATTATCTAATTTAAAAGTAACACCAACACCAAGTGTAAGCGTAACACCGTTGTGTATTAGCGCTAATTACTAATCCATAATGTATTATTCATATTATTGTCGGTTGCGCCTCGTTACCATTATAATCACATAATATTATAAAATATTAATTATACAGTTCATACCGCAGGGTACAAAAATATTTAGTTCGCTTTTTGTACTGTACTTATTGTGTAACATATTTAACTATATAACATATTTAACTATATATAAAGACAAACATGTTAGATAAATCGCAATAAACTGCATATCAATACGATACAGATTAAACTAATCAAACATTATACGTATCAACTACATAGAAATCGTAAAGTTAAGATAAAGATTTCTACAGTATCTTATAAGAAACTTTTGGAAAGACATCCTAACAGCCTCGCTTCAATATAAAATTGAAATGGGCTCCAGTTAGTGGACTGGTAGGCCCACAAAACTATTAATTTATACTCATAACCACGTGAGGAATGAGACAGTATTGCATCAAAAAAAAAAAAGTTTTAATAATGATTGAAAGCCATTTTTTTTTAATTTACTGTACCTATGTTTCATTAATTACGTTAAATTATTTACTAACTTTCGCGTTTTACTATAACTATTTATTATACGGGAATTAACGCGCATTACGCGCCACGCATGAAGTCGTGGGTTTGATTCCCACACGAGGTACATCTTTGTGTGATACACAAATTGTTGTTACGAGTCTGGGTGAACTTTGTGTCCGTGACTTGTATGTTTGTAAAGTCCCCCGCGACACAGGGCTTGTACCCTCCTGAGGAAATCGTTCTAAAAAAATACTATCTTGTAACGCATGGATAAAATGTAAATACTTTCTTTCGAGGTTTCGATAGAATTGCATCGGTTATGGTCAAGGCTATTGTTGCCTTTTTTAAATTAATTGTATCACATAACTTAGTTATGATACAGTCGTACAAAGCGCCTTCGCGTTTTGTATCTTGTGGTCTAGTGAGGAAGTACATTAATTCATCATTAATGTTTTCGTATGCAACTGTACCTGATATAGTAATTTTGTCAGGATATTTCATCAGCCAATTGTTTGCCGAAGGACATCGCTTGTGTAATATTGTAAGTGTTATTATCTACAGGAAATAATTTTCAAGCATTTTCTAATGATTTTAATCGGGACCGAATACCTTTTAGTTATGCAATTTGCTATGCGGCTAATTTAAGAAGGGTTTTTTTGTGGGACTGCCATACTAAATTATATAGATTGCCTTAAAGGTTCATTTCCGTGCATCGTGGCCGATCGCGAGTTGCGCGCGGCTTACGACAAGCGACTGACGCGCGCGGCCGATGCGACAATAATCAGAGAATGAGAATGTACGGCGCCGTTTCCGAGGTCTGCGATAGTCGCACGCGGCCGACGACTGTCGTAGGCTGCGCGCGCACTCTCTCTCTCTCACCTAGTCCAGTATTAAATATAAACCTTCAGCTTTTTGTGAGCGGCTTAAATCAAAAAATATTAAATCAATGTTCCGAATATCCAATAACATCGTCATATCAATACGGATGAATTAGGCAGTGAAAATAAACAATTTTGTCTTAATCCAATAAACGTTTTGACATGTTTTTTAGCATAAAGTCAATCCCAGAGCGCCGGCACATCGGCCGAGTTTTCATCGGGAAAATGGTTCGTCAAAAAAATCCTTTTATGGGTGATGTAATTTCCGTGATGGGTTTCATGTGACATGGCACTTGTAGTTTTATTTTCTGTATGACAAACGTTTACTATTTTGTTGATTCCCTCACTCTCATCGATTCATTGACCGGAGAGAAGTTAAGACGAAGGACTAATGAAATGACGTGACCTACAAGGCATGGAGAGGTACGATACTTTTCGAAAATGGTCACTTATCTATCTCTCAGCTCGTCGGTCTCTCGATCTGCTGACTTGCCGATGAGTCACATTCTCCTAACACATTATCAGTCCATAACTCTTCTAGAACGTTCTGGAATTTGGTTACCATATTTTTAGTAGTTATGATGCTTCAACAGACGGGCAACACACGTTAAACTTTTATCACTACTATTCTTTGGATAAGGACTTTATTTGGCAATCATATTTATTCCTTTTTGTGTGCACATTACAAACATTTAAATTGCCTTAAATTGTGTACAAAGGCCAGCTTAATTCATAATTGGGTTCTCTTCCCGCAAATAGGCATAGGGATTTGATAGTTGGGTAGTTAGTTCTATATGTCTGCGGTTTTATGTGTATGTACTCATTTTTTAAGTTTGATGATATTTTTGTGCCTAAAATAATGGAGGGATTCAAAAAATGTTTAGCCGTTTAGAATATTATCATCTTCTATTTCAAACCATTAGTAATGTTTTTTGTATTTTTTTTTAAGTATGTTAAGAGAGATACTAAGTAGCCTCCACAAAGTTTAGGGTTACGGTCGTAACTCTAAACTTACGAGTATTTACCAAAATCATTTATCAAACCTTATTTCACATTTTATATTATAGATGACGTGTTCTTTGATTTGTTAGGATTACCTTTATCATATTATCAATATTAATTCATAATAATATTACTATTAATTTAAACAAGAATATGCCTTTGGGATTTGACTTCTTCCTTAGGAAAGGCAACTTTCCTTCTAATGAGAGAGATACACTAACAGACTACGAACACAGATTAGTTATAAAATTAATGAGATAGATTAAGAGAACAATAAATACTTTTAACTGTAACAATCTATCTGTCATTCATAAATCAATTTGTGCAATAAATTTCAAGTTACACAGTATTAAATTCGTCGGTATTATAAAGTCTTTCAACAGCGCCATACCCTACCACGAATTTCACATAGTGGGGAGTCTACCTTGCAACGTTGGACAGCATTTAGTTAGAAGGAACACTCGAGTTCACTGCCTTTACAAAAAAAATATAATTTATTAGTATTTTTATTATTAAGAGATTGATTTTAGTTCAAAATGTGTGGGGAAATGGGAAAAGCTGTGCTGAGGGCATTGACTGGCGCGTTGTTGTGCGGCCTTGTGTCCGATGCGGCTTATTTACAAGTAAGTACAATATTTTTTAAATTGTTGCATTAAGGAGTCTTTAGGTCGGTGGCATTTAATACCTAATTTTGTGATAGTTTTTTTTACCCGACTGTAAGGAAGGGTTATGTTTTTCGCGCGTATCTTGTATGTATGTATGTAATATTCTTTATCACCTCACATTTCACAAACCACTGAACAGATTTATACAATTCAGATGTCGTTAGATTCGTCTTGACCGCCCAAGTGTTCTTGTTATTAGTTTGAAAAAAAAATGCCGACTGTTAGATGTAAAAATAAAGAGGTGTGAAAAAAAAGTTGTTTCGAATACTGCAATATGGGTATCAAATTAAAGGGCTTATCTTAAGCATTTCAAGAAGGTATAACATGATAATGACTGTAATACTAAAAAAGTTAGTTAGCAACCATTCTTTTTTGCAATTTTCAATACTTACCAATATATGTGATAAAATTTAGTTGTCACATCCTACAACCACTCAAAAGTGTTAAATAAAAAAATAAACTTAAATAATAAAAAACCCGCCTGCACAAAAAAAGATGGACACCAGATCCCCTACATAATTATATAATTTCATGCAGTTGGAGGCATTAATGAATCTCGATGAACTTAATAATTATAAAAACAACAACGGTTTTTTAGGGAAAAGCAATGGTCAATCCTCTAACTACTCAGTTTTTAAGACCCATGTATATTATACTAGCTGTCCCGCGCAACTGCGTATGCGTATATTTTCCACGTTTTTTTTGCATTATTTCTCATTGCTGCTCCGCTCCTATTGGTCGTAGCGTGATGTTATATAGCTTATAGCCTTCATCGATGAATGGGCTATCCAACAGTGAAAGATTTTTTTTTAATTCGGACCAGTAATTCCTGAGATTACCGCGTTCAAACAAACAAACAAACAAACTCTTCAGCTTTATAATAGTAGTGTAGATTTTATGCAATAAAAAGATTTATTATTATACATTATTTTTGCTCAACTTCACTCATTTATTACATCAGGGGTAACAACATCCTAATGCTTAAAGTCTTTCTACTCAGTAGGCAACACAAAATATATTGTTTTTCCAACTGACGTACCGGTCCCCGGGGACCAAACGAACTCATAATACAGTCGCGATTACACCATGTGGTACACAAACAATAACGTTGTCCAAACATCTGCTACAGTCAATAATATTGTTTGTTAAGGCTCACTATATGTTTGCGCTCCCACTGCTGGTTTCGATACTTATTGTTATTTTTCAGCAATAAGAAACATTAGGGATAACAAATGTTTATTTCAGTAAGTAAACAGTTGATTTCCCTAATGTTTTATAAGAAATGCTTTTCAAACTTTAATAGGTTTGGTAAGTTTTCTATTAGGGTGATTGCACACGTTTCATTAATCGACTTCAGATATTTTTGTCGGAACGTGTGTTTTCTAACGCAATGGTCAAACAAAAAGTCTAACTTAAGAGATTGGGCTCGAAATGGTCCGATACCGGTCCTGCAAAACTAGGTCATCTGCGGGCACATTCATTCTACCAAGTTGGTGACTGACTGATGATACAACAAAACTGTCACCGTGGTCTTCCAACTTGAGCAAATTCCAAAGGGACTATTTTGTTGTACACAATTTTTGCAGTCGAAGACTTGTCAAATTCAACTTAAACCCATATTGTCCAATGTCATAATTAAAAAAAATAGGCATTTGTCAAAATGAAGCTTTTAACAAGTCGCAGTGTATAATAATTGATTTCATTACTTGACAAAACCATTAAAATACAATTATATATTTACACTAGCTATATCGGCGAACTTAAAATGGCCTCGTCATGAAACGGGTTTTGTCGTGTTCTCAAACCATCCAGTGACCGACTTAGATATACGCACAACATTTCATACAAATCAGTCCAGTCGTTAAGGAGGATTTAGGTGACAAACACAAATACTAAGAATGATATATAAAGATATGGAGAAGAGACCGCGCGTATCGTAAGCATGCGTGCCAAGATTACCACTTATCAAAATGTGTAGCTACGATGCCAGTACTGGTGGCAATTTTCTAGAGATCCCTTGACATGACACTCCATTGTCGACTTATACTTTTATGAAGACGTGCTAGGCACACGATCGTCATTCCTTCTTCCACTATGCATATTAAAATTAGTCTTAACTTTTCCAGCCAAAATTCTTCACATTAACATGCAAATAGGAGCGTAATAATTTTTGAAACTTTTCAAATAATTGCATAGTTCAAAGGCGGAGTTGTTCAAATGTTTCAAGTAGAGTTATTACAATAAAAGGGTAGCCACTCGCGACCTTAAAATATCTAGTTGGTATAACTCGGCCCCTCATAAGGGAACGCTAACTTTTGCAATTTTCCCTTCAGCTGAGCTCCCGGGAGGCCTTCAAAGGCGAATTACTGTTGGTTAAATTTACTCTCATTTTCGTCGGCAAGTCTAAGGAAAGCGTGTTTTTTAGTTTTATTTCTTTGATCAAGCCTCTCAAAGTGGAAATTGTTTGAAACTTGCTTTGGTCCAAGAATTGGTATTCAGGAGTAATTTTGCAAATTCACACCTTTTAGTGTTGCTTTATATTTTTTTCTCAAAGTTTGTTACGTTATACTTTATTAAGATAGCTCTGATGTTTAAGAGTATCTTCGTGAATTCAATTTGGATAATGGCTGGGAGAGGTGTATTAGCGCACCTCTAAAAGGATTACGCAAACACAGTTAAGTGTGTTAACGATTGTAATTAGATTTGCTCGCGTTAGGACTTAATAAGTTTTATATATTTAGGTCTATCTTATTTGTAAAAAAGATCTAATACTTATTGGCTTATTGGCAATTAATTATTCCAAGTAGTCTAGCTAAAATAACACGGGATTAAAAATGAATATAAAATTGTGAGTAAAGTCTTCAGGGCAAAAGTTTTAGTTACACAAGTTTGAAATTAAACTTTCAATGAGAGGACTTTTTAATCCTATGAATAATATAAAAGCTAAGTGCTTTTAAAACAAAGGATCACTTATCTACCTAGTAATTATAAGACAAACTTACGTAGTACATACACAAATATTATAAAGCTGAAGAGTTTTTTTGTTGGTTTGGTTGAACGCAATAATCTCAGGAACTACTGGTTCGAATTGAAAAAATATTATTATCTATATATATAATTAAAAAAATATATATACATATAACATCACGCTACAATCAATAGGAACGGAGGAGCAATGAAAAAAGTTACAAAAACGGGGAATATTGACGCAGACGAAGTTGCGCGGGTCAGCTAGTGTAACATACTGTTACCCACCCGCGTTAGAAGAAGGATAATTATTTTTTATGGATTACTAAGGATTCGCTAGTGCTGTTTACTGACTTGTAAAAAAATCTGTAATGATTGTGCAATCTGTGATGAAATTAGTTTCTGAGTTTATATGTATGAATCTCACAGGCACACGGATGTGGAAGTTTATTTTGCTTAATTCATATCTCGATAAAGATGGCTGGCGAATGGGTGAAAAATACACAATTCCATGCCTCCTGAGCTGTTTGGTCTTGCGCTTAATCTCTTTCCGATTGTATGGTTTTAAGTGTGTTATGAGAGGAAGAAAATTATTTTGCATTTAATTTTAGCTATCTTTACATTAGTAAAGTTACATTAGCTGCATTTGTAGTCAAAACACACTTAGTCACTATGCTATATTGTCCTATATTACGATATAATCTAGATCTCTGTTACTACCTGGCTTTGCAACTTTTCAATAACATTCACAAGTGTTGTAATAGGCTTAAACCCATACATTTTAGTGGCTTTAAACACGGAAACCTTTCTCTTTACTCAGTGTAATTGACATTAAGTTATTTTGTATGGCTGGTCAATTTGAAGGAATTGCGTAATGTTGGCAAACAATGTAGCTGTAATCGTTTTGCCCATTATGTATTAATTACCTCCGGGTGTTAATAACGTATTCATAAGTCAGTCAAGTGCGAGTTTTACCGGATAACCAAGTGTTTCTTGCAACTTACAGGTGGCCTTTTAGTTTTCAACGAGTTTATGGTACCATAAATGTGCAAAAAATTCTGTGTGATTGTGTTACGTTTTCATGGCTAAACTTCATGGTCAAATTTAATAAAAGTTGGTATGGAGAAAGACTGGTGAAGGACAAATCTAAGCTACTTTTTATTGGGATAAGCAACATTCACGCAAAGAGTAAACTGTACTAGCTTTAAGTTTGCTTGGTGGTGCAGTGGCAAAGCATTAAAAAGCCGGCGGTAGCCTAATGCGTAAGGCATTGGACTCGCAATCATGAAGTCGCAGGCTTGAATTCTACCCATTATACTACCGACGTGAACACACTCCTAACACAAGTCTTATAATTATATAGGATTACTGCTGGACTCACAATTCCATTGTTAGTTAACTTTAAAAAAAAAGCTATTGAAAAGTGACTGAGGTTATGGCTACGATTCTCACTCGGGAAAACTTTATGTGATTCATAATGAATTTGATCTTAGCCTGGGTATACTTTGGATACGGTAATATTTTATATATTTGTAAGGTCAACCGCGACACGGGAGTTTTACCCAAGTGCAAAATTCTTTTTACAACCAAATAAACCAACAAAGTTTTTTGAATATTTCACCATATCTGTGATAGAGTAAAAATATTAATCGCTTGATGAGACGCTGTTATATACAAATAATAATATAATCACATTAATAACAAATGATATTTATTCTTTGAATCATTCCTGTTTTTATTTATGTATGTATTATGTACACACTAATTTAAATATAGGCAGACTATTTGGAACCATTGTGTATGGAACCCTAGAAAACCAAATTAGACAATCTAAAAACGCCTTACTTGGAGATTTGTTAATTAGTAATTTTAATGAATAATAAATAGCTGTGTCTACATATAATGTACATGATAAGTCAGATAACAAGTGACCTCTACATTAGGAATTTTTATTGTCTGTGAAAAATACTTACGATAGGTATATTAAGAAGATTGTAGATCTTGATAACATATTTGTATGAAGGACAAGGGTACTGTTTTTAGAGCGTAGGTATATATTTATATATTTTCTATAATTATATATTATATATTGTATGTCTACTGTCTTTATTTCTACAGATAAATTGTAGTAGTTTTACACAAGATTATTAAGAATACACTCATTAATTACATTAACAAAACAAAGAGTGGCCTATGATTTTATTAGCAGCTTTACCGTTAGAAATGTACTTATTAGTTCTAATTTCAAAATGTTGATGTTTTCAGACAACATTGACACGACTTTACAAAATATAGATTGCATTAATTTGTCTGCCAATGATTGCAGTTTTTATACTTGTAATCACAAGATAATGTGAATATAAAATACTGATTAAATAATAATTTTAAAACACAAATTACTGCAACATTTATCCTCCTATCACAAAATATCGGCTGTGAACTTAGCTAGATCATTCCAGTTGCACTTTCGGCCACTGCGCAACTCTGCCGGGCGTCCGTGACAACGCACGCGTACATTGATCCCCTCTCACTAACTGCTTGGAAACTTGCGAAACTCTCGAATTTAGTCTACCTTACAAATACTAGATGAATATATTGTTAATGCGCATTTTGTAACTGATTTATCTTGGTTTATAAATGTTGTTTTAGTTTTTTAACTGCAATATTTTGTCATTCATTCATATTAAATTAATTGCTTGATCTTTGAATGTTTGAGAGTTTATAAAACTTTACGTTCAGACTCGGAATAAGAAATCATCAAACAGAAAAAACTTTTTACAAAAAAATATAATCGACTTGAAAATTATAAATATAAGGCAACTATTATTTTATCTAAATTTTTTGTAATTATTTTATCCTTTTTAGTTGCCTTAAATTTAATTTTGAAGTCGTTGATATTTTTATGTAAAAAGTTTAAATTTCTCACTTTTTAGTGAACGGTCGGAGTATACCTACCCTTTAAAATACAATAAGAATTTTTCAAATCGATCGAGCAGTCTTCGCGTAATGGGGTAACAAATACATAAAAAAACATACCTACAGTCGAATTCAGAATCCTCCTTTTTGAAGTCGGTTGAAAAGTGGAGTCTGGTGTGGGAATCGAACCCATAACCTGCTAGTCTAGCTAGTCGGATTGGTAGCTGTCTAGTTTTAGAATTTTTGACTTGTGACTGAATTAGTAGGTTTTTGTTGATGATACTGTCATCTAGTTGAATTTTGTCTCGATGACACAGTGGAAACGCATAATGACTGATATGGGATGGATTCTCTTATTAGACAAAACTTAGTGTTGTAAATATTTACGCCAAGTCGGAGTAAATTTAAAGTACCCCACGACACAGGAGCTGGGATGATTAAAAAAAAATGTGTTTTGGCACTTACGGTCATCGAATGGTCGTACCCAGGGGGGGATTTCGGGGTTGAAACCATACCTATTGCCATTCGTGTTGCTGAGCAACCAGTCAATAACGTTGGTTTAAATTTTATTGCTTATCGCTGCAATCGCCATTCGCTGTTGCTTAGCAACCAATCAATAAAGTGACTGCTTCGCAAGCAATCAATAACGTGACACTTTTTCGTGCGTGCACCCGGTAATCATTTTATAAGACGTTATCACGTCAAAATCTTCCTGTCACAAACTTAGCTCTTAGGATACAAGTACCTACGTTCCAACTAAAAATCATTCTGAATTGAACTTTCGCCGCGACCTCAATAACACACCAGTTTACTATGTAACTATAGCAGTTACAATTATGTAAGAAAGTCAATGATACACTTACATGTCGTAATCTGAATGTAACGGTGTCACGGTCGGCCATTGATGGAGGCTTTTAATTAGTGACGTAATAGCTCTCTTAAACTTATCCTAGTGGGTATCTTAATGAAAAGTACTGCTTCAGACTTTAGGGAAACGGAATACTGACTTTAGAATACTGGAGTAGGTAGGTTTGTCCTAAGCTGTGGTATTTATTTTGAAAAATGGTTGGTTTCAATTTCTAATAACGTTAACAGTTTCTTGTCTAATTTGCATAGCATAAAATTCACGTTTTAATTAACCAATCAATAACAAAAAGGACATATTTCTAATTATTCTGGCATTTATCTGGTTTCTCTGGGCGAAGTTCTGAGCCAGAGATAGTGAAAATTTAGATTCTCATTTTTCTTATATTCTTCTAATTGTATGCTAAAATATCTAATTTTATTTTTCCAGCAATACGATACATATGAACCGGTACGTTTCGATCAAGCGCTAGTCCGTCCAAAGCCGTTGCGTGAACACGAGAAGCCACAGGACCTGCGCAACGTGCCTGGCTCCCCTGGCATCGACTTCCCGATATACCACAAAGTGCCTGACACCAGCTTCTCATGCCATCACGTGCCTGTCACTCCTGGGATGTATGCCAATGTTGAGACAGGATGCCAGGTAAATATGTGTTTCAAAACTGTTTTATACTAATTTTGAAGATGCTTCATTACTGCTGCAATTCGATTGAGAAGTTAGGAAAATAAATGGTATGATCTATATATTTATTTACATTTTGGTGTTTAAACATAATAAATGCAGTTTGCTTGTTTGTTTAAATCGCAAAGATGTTGGGAAAGTTTAGATGAAATTTGATAGGAGATGGCGTGGAGCTAGGAAAAGGTTGTAGAATTCGTATTATGTTCTCATCAAGGGGGGCAAAGCCCTGGATTTTCATAAATTGTCGAAGCTATCGATGAATTTACTGCAGTGGGATGTAACGTAATTCATTCATCAGAGTTAAATCGATGTGAAGCGCGGTGCGTTGACATTCAGATCTTCGCCAAACACAGATTTAGGTGTCAACTGATACTGTTATAGACGTGTCAGTGTCACCCGTATCAGGGTTTCGCGCCTTATGGTAAGCGTCACACTAACGCTTACCATCAGGCGCACGACCTGCTCGTCTCCTAATTTCGTAGTATAAAAAAATGGAGTCAAGGTCCATTTATAGGATAAGATTTGGTCTTGCCACAAGCGTGGTAATGTTATTACTCCTAACTTGCTTTTTACGATGGGTGTTTATCCATGTTAATCTTAGCTATAAACTCAATTAATAAAACGTTTCCCATCATTAAAAATAACAATCAACCTCCCACATTCCATTTCCAGAACCAGATTCACAATAAACGCGGGCACTTAGTCCAATTTACTAATTAGGCACCTTGCATTCATGTGTCATACACAAAATATAATCACAGTGTGATTTTCATTTTCGTATTTGTTTTTCAACCAAAAAAAAGTAAACGTTATGAAATAACGAAAGAACAGAAAGTAAAAGGATGTCTGTCGTTGCTCAAGCGCGTTTTTATAAAATAAACGCGCTTGAGCAAAAATAGACATCGTTTATAGACATTAATCATCATTAATTTTGGTCTATCTTAGACCACTTTGTCCTGAAGGTTTTCTGAAATTCCGTATCCGTGAAAGATGTCTATGTGGGCGTTATATGTTCGTAAACTTTCGCGATTTGTACACATTAAAGAATTTTATCAGCTACGGGTCTTAATCGCGTAAATATTTTATTATAAGGCAATGCAATGGCCGTGGGTAGACTGATTCAGCTCAGCGTCGCCTCCGTGAAGCGCGGGTTTCGGAAACTACCCTCGCTTGATTTTTATCACTCCCTATTACGAAACCGTCGGTACTTCGGATCCAGGAGCATGGTGGGGAGCAGGGGACAATTGGACTCAACACCGGCCAAGTATAAGTCATACGCGTGACGGGAGTGTATATAAACGACGCCGAGACCGCAATAGTTCGCATGATGGTGAGGGTGGAGGGGGTGGAGCCAGATGTAAGACGAAGATTTGAAAAAAATAATAAGCCTGGGGGCGAAATTGCCCTTGTTGCTACTCCCTTTATTTTTTTATTAGCTTTTGACTACAGCTAAGCCATGCCAGCTTCATCGTTCCCCAAACTTATACAATAATTACATATTATTCTTTAGATTAAACTTATCTACTATTTTTAAAACCAAGGTAGCTACTTCGAACAACGCCTTACCTAAGATATTTATGAATAGCCCAACATCCATCATAAGTATCTCATAACACCTTTAATCTGACACAAGCCCTTACCTTGCATCTGCGTTGGGTTCGTGCAACAAACAAGCCTGCGTTTGTTGCACGAACCTTCCTTCTGTACTGTGTTTTTTATCAAAGTTCAACCCGAGCGAAATGGTGAATTAAAATTCGAAACACATTTGCGACCTCATATTTCTTCAGTAAATTCATTAAACTGTAGTAGTGTTGTAAGTTATAGTCATAAATAAAACAGTGTAGGTTATTTGAAAGTTTTTTTTTTGTAAGTCTGGTCTAATGGTAACAGTAATAAATTGTTAAAGTTATTAAATAAAATCACTTTTTAATGGCAAATTTCATAAAGCACAGCAAAAAGTCATAGATAGTGTCATTGTAAAACCATTGAGATACGATTATATTATAATCGAACTAATTTACTAGTTCTGGTGTTAATATATTCTGAGTTATTGAACAAGTGTTGCTTAAATTAGCTCACAAAACAAGCTGAGTCATTTGTTTAAGTCCAAGAGCTAAAGCTTATGCCTACCGCTTAATATGAACAATAAACTATTCGCAGCATATACAGGCATAACTCGAACGCTTAACCCAAGCACTAATCCTAATAATATAGGGTATCGCATAAATCAGACGAACTGTTATCCAGTTGGCTTCCCGGCTTCAATCTCTACAATAGAACTATCTATCATCAGTTCTACGGTCAAATTTAACTAAATTCAATCTTACATCTAAGCGGATGTTGGGTTTAGGATAAACTAGTGAATCTGATATTACTATATCAAGTATCCATTTCCAATCTGCATTTAGACCTGAAATATCATATTTTGTAGGTACAAATACGTCGAGTTAATAGTTTTGATAGTAGACAGGGGATAAAACTATAGTAGACAGATCCTATGTAAAATTGGAACCCGTGGTTATAGCGGGAGCAAATTTAAATGGCACGTTCCGTGTCATAATTATATTTAATCAGATTTTTATGCAATTATAAATAATGTAAAAATCTGATGACAAACCTCGAGGAAAGAAAACTATAACAGTTTTCTTTACTCAAGTTAGTTAAGTAATAAAGTTAGTCTTTAAGTCGGTTTACGGACGATAGATTTTTTTTTAAGAAAAGTTAACTCAAAAAAGATATTGCAGCGACATGCGATACAAGTGTGCAGCATGTCGCTGCAATCGCTAAAACATTGATGACATTGTAATAAACAACCATGCCTGTGTAAGCTTTAGTGCACCCGACGGCCACAATACTTCAGCCTATCAGCAGGCGGAATCATCATTCGCGTTGCTTAGCAACCAATCAATAATGTGAGCGGTGACGTCACACTTTTACGTGAGTGCAACTGGTCATCGATGTATAAGACCTTATCACGTCCAAAACATTTTATTTAGCTTCCAAATCTGGGCTCAACGTAGCAAAACCCAGTGCTTTTACCAGACATTATCTACGTCCATTAATTATTTATTATGTTGGACAAAATAGCAACTTGGGTCTAAACAGGGTTCACAATGCAAAATGTTATACAGGGTGTAACATTGTTATGTGTGTAAGCAAGCAAGGTGTTTACATAAACATCTTGCGTTGTATCCCTACCTTTAGGAGGTAGGAGGTTGCGTTTTGTGTTGGCTTAAACGTTAACCGTCACGTTTTGGGTTTTATTCATGAGTAAATATTGTTAAACAAGTTTACAAAATGGAATTGTGATAAATTTAATTTAGCTGGTAGAAGACAGGTAGGTTAGGTTAAAAATACGTCAACTCTTTTGGAAACCAAAATTAAAGTTATTTTTTTGATTCGTTACCGTTTGATCACTATATTTACGAGCTTTTTGAGCGTGTTCTTCTCAACTCACTAAAAAAACTTTTTTAGGAATACCGATCGATAGAAAGTAATTTCTGCAACAGGCTGCAATAAATAAAGAATCTAGGTATTTCGATTGCGTCCGAATTGGCTATTAAACTAGTCATTTTAAATAGCAATTCTTGTATATATATGTATATACATATGCCAGTAACGAATCTCAGTAACGGGTCCAACGATTTTCATGAATTTTAGTATACCATGGGTTTCGGGGCGATAAATTTATCTAGCTAGGTTTCATTTTTAGGAAATGTTTAAAAAAAAAATACCGAGCGAAGCTCGGTAATACAGGTTACTTAAATTACAACGTCGGATTATTTTTAACATGTATTTAAATCTATCACAAACAAATCCGACTGCTTAAAGCGAATTACTGAAAAACATCTTGCCAAAAATCCGCTTTCCTAGATGTACCCAGTGTCACTCTCACAACTGTGATGAATTTAACGATACCTCTCAAGCTAAAATCCATTGGGCCATTTAGGCTTTAGAGCGTGCCAAAGAAATATACATACAGTACAAACATGCACTCGTAAAACATAACTCTCCTTTTACTCAGTCAGGTAATATTTGCGTACGAATTTACATAGTTCAATGTTGTATGAACTTTTCTCATCTAGAGCGGTGCTGGGTGCTGTCGACCGATTTATGACGCAAGATACAGTACCAATCAGTTCTGCAATCTGCTCACTCACTGTAGTTGTACTCGCTGATACATTGCATTCGCCACTACTGTATCGAGTCCGTATCATTTTGAGTTAGATTGCTATCTGATTGCTATTTGATTGGGATTTGTGTGTTGTTTATTTATTTATTGTATTGAGGTTACATACGAGTATACAGGAACGATTAGACCTAAATATCTTCAGAAACCTCAAGTATCTATCTATCTGATAACAAACTAGGCAGATCTTGGTTACGAAAACCATTGGTTATCAACTGACCTTGATCTATGAGAGAACAATCAATCTTCTAACATGCTCCATATCAAGTTTATAAACATTGTAAAAATTGTAAATTTGAAAAGATTAGCCGTTAGTTTTTATTGCCTAATTCTTTTCTCCTGCTTTACCTATTGTTTTCGAATGTGGCATTGTATGTAATCCCGACATATCACAAGAGTTGTTTAATTAATAAATAAAGAAATTTGATTATGTTATTTTTTAAGCGCTGTTATCTTGTAGTTGATAGCTGAATGGTACATAATATAGGTACATGCACAAACGTTAACAGTGTTATACTATGCAAAAATTAATAGACAAGGACTGAAATCCTAAACGAAACTCCATCATGCTTTCCTGTACAGTCTTTACAAGGTAAAACAGTAAAATCGGCCTCAAGCTAAGCATCGTTGAAATACCTATTCGGAAGGAAACATCTTTTAAAGTGTTTAATATCCACTGAAATATTTGAGGACAGTTTGTTAATTAATAAACCTTGTCAAATTTTTCTTCTCCTAAGAGACCCAAAGACCCCAATTATTTTGTTAAGGCGTAATTAGTATGACAAGTATTTTTTCACTTTCGTGAAAAAAGGGACACCAGATTCCTTCCTTCTTGTTACCGGCACTCATTTTCGTGTAATAAGTTTTTAAGAACAACTTCCTTGGAGTTATACTATACATAAAATATAGTAATTACCTGTTTCATTTTGGAAGGTTTTTTGAGCGCAAAAAATGCAAGGCAGATTTTTTGATATTATGTCACATTAGTGGAGAAAAGAAATACCCTTCCGTCAGTCAGCTAGCTAGATACCTTAACGTTTGGCGCCAAGGCCGGTTAAATAAACCGGCCTTGGCGCCAAACGTTCTAGCAGTAGGTATATTAATTAAAAAAAAAAGGTTTACGTTCGTCAGTCAAAATCTTGTAGCCAGGCGCGTCAGTCACGCGTTAAAGTTGTATTCTTTAATCGTGCTCGATCTGTGCGAGCTATCAAATGCATAATTTGAAATGTAGTATAACAGGTGAAGAATATTTTCAAAATCACGTACCATCAGTCAGTCAGCATAACTCTATAACAGATGCCGTCAGTAGCCGATAAAAGTCCTGCACGCCAAACCTAAGAAATCCAACAGACAGACGGAAGGCCATTTCTTTACTCCACTAATGTGACGTAATATAAACAAAACAGAACTTATAAAATGCTTGCATTTTTTACCGCTCTCCTTCCGGTCTAATTCTACAAGACACTATAGTATAGAAGGTAGTGTGTATCATCGTAACCCACGATGTTTTAAACTTAAAACATTAATGATCGTAACAATTTATTTTCCTGACCTTAAGCCCCTAATAAACACTAATCGATTAGAATGACAATCGAAGGACATCGTAGCGCGTGCAAAGAATTCTTTTTAATATAATATTGGCGGTTTCGTGCACGCAACATCATACCGACATAATTCTATTCTACAGTTGTCTGAAATTACAGACAGGTACGAAAAAAAACAAAATTTGCTGGTCTATTTTGTAAATTACGTATCGTTCGGTTCGTGCTGCTGGCGATTTCCCGAGGAATAAGTTTTCTTTGGAGTAACTCTGCTTGATAGTGTATGTTAATTGTTCTTTTTTTTTCAATTTCTAGGCGTACCACGTGTGCCACGACGGCCGCGAGGGCGAGCAAGGTGCCTCATTCCTCTGCACCAACGGCACTTTGTTTGACCAGGCCAAATTCGCGTGCGATTGGTGGTATAACGTGGATTGTTCTAAGGCCATTCCTCTTTACAAGTAAGTAGTTTTGGTACTATTCCTGAATAGAAACAAGTCTTCAAGGTGTAAACTGACTGGTGGCGCAGAAAAAGTGCGTGACTGACTGCGTACTTTGAAAGCGGTTATACTTATAAGTTTGATTATCACATTTTGTTGTGTTATGTTTGTAAACTGCTCTGCGACAAGGAGCTTGTAATCTAATGCAGGAGCTGACTACTAAATAGAATTAATTTGTGCAATATTGTCATTAGATATGTTTATTTTTTTATTGATAAAATTGTACATATCTCTCTGTCACGGTGGTTAAGTTTTAGATTGACAATTGAGGTTACACTCGTGGGTTCGAAACTCATTCATTATACTATCCATTCATTATACGATGTGAAGTCACTTGTAAGAAGCAATCTAACATAATTTGGTTAACGAAGTTGCTTAGCTACTGAAGTGCGCTCAGGTTGTTTCTTTGTAGATAGTTTTTATGACATATCCTATGATTTATGTACATATATGTATTTTAAAGTTTAAAAGTGTATTTTTCAATTATCAGGCTCTGCCTTGGTTGTTGTTCCAAGATATTTACTATTATTTCTTATGACAGGTTGAATGCTGACCCCTACCACAATCCGTTCATTCCAAAGCCTAAGCCAGAGGAAGAAGCCCCACCTCGACACGGCATATATTACAGGGAACATTAAATGATATATTCAAGTCGCCATCATTGTAGAAAATAAAACATCATTCGTATTAATTCTAGATGTACCAATCATATTAAATATACAGGGTGACTTTGAAATCAGTGGACAAATTGATTGTTATTATTAATGTGAAGCGTATAATAGGTAAGTACCTAAACAAATCAATTAATAATCAAATTATCAAATTAATCCAAATTAATCAGGAGCGCATGCGATATAAAAATTAAAATGATGTATAAGTAATTTTTTTGTTATTATCTTACATTACTACACGCGGGTTTACTCCTTGATGTTTGTCGACTGAATTAAAAGTCATATGTTTTGGGATTGGGACATAATCTTGTGATATATGTATTTAAATTATAGTTATATTATATTTCACAATATTAAGTCCCAATAGTTAAAAGTAAAGTATAGTTTAAAAACAATCAAATGAAAATCAACCTACAATATGAATTGTAAATAATTTTAACTTTGCCATGGGTTTATTTCACGATTATTATTTCTAGCATTTTTTTAAACTTATTATCAATTAGATATGTGTCTTGTTAGCAACAAAATTAAGGTCAAAGCTGTGCCTACATCTACAACTTTCACTTAAAGTAGATTTTATTTTGTCTCTACCGTGTTCTTTAAAAAAAACTCATGGTAAAAATCAAAGCTCAATTAAAATCATGTTAGAATTATTCTCACTTAACATGAAGTTCGATTTCCCATGACATTTCATCCAACATTTATGTTCACCCCATAATCGTATTAAAAAAAAATAAGATTTGTTTCATTTTCTCATTATTTGCATCTTACTGAGCATAACAATCCTATTCATATTAAAATATGTAATGCAAATAATAACGTAATATGTCATTTAATATACATAAAGTACTCAAAGTCGGCTAAATAAGATTACATAAAGTGTACAAAAACATTAGAAAGACTCTTATACGAATTATTTATATTACTGAATCTTAGTATGAATTACTATTAAAGGACTCAAACTTTCCATGATATAATCGAGTTGCCTTATTACTGCGGCTTATTATCTGTTACGTCTTGTCGTCGTCTGTAATGTGTATTTTAAATCATTATGTAAAATACAACACATACATTTATTATACCTAAAATAATAGACCAATAATGTATTTTTGTCCGAAATAAAAATGTGTAAAATATCTTAAAACGTTTTGGGGATAAACGCTACCTACATAAGCTTGTACAAGGGGTAGATGTTCCTCGCATTATTTATATTTCAAACACTCTTTATAGATTTCATCAAATCACGACATACGTTTTCGACCATTCCCATTTTAGTTTAAATAATAATCACCTTGGCTAAGAAACATTTTGTAATATATTTTCTAGAAATTAAAACCTATTTTCTTTTTGAAATCAGTTGTTTCTTTAAACTTTGTTAGTCCCTAATTCATAATTGTACTTAGTACTTTGTTGGGTGATGGGTGATACATCTGTGATGATCCATATGATACAATAAATGTAAAAGTAACTCTGTCTGTCCGTCCAAATACCAAA
This sequence comes from Herminia tarsipennalis, assembly GCA_945859575.2. Classification (NCBI taxonomy): domain Eukaryota; kingdom Metazoa; phylum Arthropoda; class Insecta; order Lepidoptera; family Erebidae; genus Herminia; species Herminia tarsipennalis. The sequence goes on from OX243830.2 coordinate 15,853,966, forward strand.
TTTCTTCTAAATCGGTTCAGCGGTTGAGGCGTGAAAAAATAACATATATTCACGCCGAACCAATTTAGATGAAATTTGGGATGAAGAGAGTTTGTGTCTCGGGAAAAGACAAAGAATAGTAACAGTTTATATCTCGATAACCGACATCCACGCAGGCGGAGCCGCAAGCGACATCTAGTATTAAAGAAAGAAATAAGTAAACTGAGTATACATTGCCGAATTGCTGCCAATAACAAACAAAGCCGACACTGTCCAAATATAACAGAAGCGTCCTGCTAGAGCGGAGATTTCGAGACAATTTCCCATTATTCAAAATAGCAGTACACTTGGCTTTCATACTTATGTTTTTCGAGCTCCAAATTGTATGCTATCAACGCTATAATTTTCAATTTTCCCAGACCGTTTGAAGTATAAATTATACCTAATTTCACAACTTCCTTGACAACATCGAGCTTCTAACCGAAAATATTATTACGGGTTTTTTGGAACACCAAGTTCATTTTTGGACGCAAAAATGGGAAGGTGCGAAGAAATAGGTTTAAGAGCTTGCCATTAAAAATGTTTATTGCCTACTTATGATTAACAACATTAAAACGTGATTGCAGCAAATCATTTTGAGATTTCATTTTCTAAATGAATTAGTTTTCGGTCTTTCCTCCTATTTCTAATCACAAAGGGATATCAAAGCACGAAAACGAATTTCCTTAAAAATCGTCAGCCATATTTTACAGTAACCGTCCCTCATCTGACAGTGATTACAAATTAGGCATATGTATAGTAACGCATCAACTTGAAGCCGAAACCATCGCCCCGTCGACGACAAAGAACAGCACGGACGTCGTCGCTGAATTTTTCTCCCTTCCCCCGATTTGGTATTAATGCATCCGGATATTTGCTACTATTTAACGTTTATCATAAATGTTCCATAATATATTTGGACGTTCTAGGAATTTTCATGGCACTTACAGTTATGTCACGCCAATCAAAAACGTCAAGTATGTAATCGACAACTGGTTACTGTTTCTTGTTCGCGGAGTTTCCAAAAATAAACAAGTTTTACCAAATTAAAGTTTACGTTCAGTAAACAAAAGAAGCACCTCAAATCGTGTCACAAGAATTAATTAACGTGTAGTGACAATAGCGCATTCGTTATAGACGCTCGTTATAAACAAGAACAAAAACATTGTTTTAAATAAAGCGCTCATTACCAGTGACTTGTCCGCCCCCGGCGAAACGTATATAAACGTCCTTTCGGAGTTTTAATACTTAAATTAAAATTTGTAATAATTTCGGCTGCTGTTATACGTTGACGATATAATTAAATGATAATAATCGCATTGAAATTCTTGCAGCGTTTTTATATAACAGGTCTATTTTATGTTTATGCATATAATCATTCCTGAAGGGAGTGCATTCAAATTAGATCGTAGTTTTCTATAAGATCATTTTTTTTTGGACATGTCGAAGATTCTGGCTAATTAACCCAGTCTCTAAAACATTTTTCCCACCGTATAGTTTAAATACTAATTGCATTATAATTGCACTACATCTATGCTTACTTTAGGAAAGATTTGTATTTTTGTATGTAGTGAATAAACTTAAACCTTTCACTGTTGGGAAGCTACAATATCCCTGGGTGAGTAGGCTACTTTTTATTTCTGTGTTTTTACAGGAACGGGAACTACGCCGGTGAAACCACGAGGCGTCTGCTAGTTATAAATATGGCTCGTTCGAATGTCATCTGATTTTTCATCCACTTCTCTTATTCAGACTTTCAAGACTCCATAAATATAACAACGAACCTATCATGGCCATAAAATGTATCAAAATGTTAAATAAAGGTGTCATATTCACTGAAATACAGTTCACTTTGTATTCCGTCAATTTTCTATCGTTTATGAAGACGTCGTAGCATCGTACGTGCAACACGCCTCTTCAGAAACTCAGCAGGAGTGCTAGCTTGTCCAATTTACTTTGACACGTGAAACCTCCGTCGAACTTTCACAAATAACCCGGGTTCTTACAGCTAGGGGAAGGGGGTGGGTGTCTTTGTGAACTGGTGACTGTGGCACGCGTCAGACACATGTCGCTTGCGCTCTGTTCGAAAGCTTTATTGCAAAACTATAAGAGTAGCGTAGTGGCTTGGAATCGACAGGTCTTGTTTGCAGGCAATGTAGATGTACAGCAAGAAATAACAAAGTGAAATGATACTAGCGAAGTAAGCTAGGTTTTAACCGACTTCAAAAAGGAGAAGGTTCTCAATTCGGATGTTTTTTTTAATGTATATTCGGGCATTACTTCGTCATATATAAAAACATTTTCAAAATACTTTTCGAAAGAGGTTTATTCTGAAATGGTCTTATATATAAATTTCATAAAAAACCGATGATAAGTTTCGGAGATAGACAACGAAACTTTTCATTAAATACTTTTTTTTACCGCCTTTAAAAAAAGGTGGTGTCTGTTTGACCCTTACATATGTATGTACTAGCTTTCGCCCGCGGCTCTGCCTTCGTGGTTGTCGGTTATTGCGATAAAAACTATCCTATGTCCTTCCCTGGGACTCAAACTATCTCCATACTAAATTTCATCTAAATCGGTTTAGCTGTTTGAGCATGAAAGCGTAACAGACAGACATAGTTATTTTCACATTTATAATATTAGTATTGATGTATGCGGTTTTCTCTATCCGATTGAATATTTTTCTGGGAAAATACTAGAGATATAGACTAAAACATAGAAGCGCGTCAGCGAAATTTGCATTTATATTTTTTTTTTCCTTAAAGGCGGTTAATTTTTCTTAAAAAACGTTATTTAAAAAAAGTCTTATTTATTAAGAAACAAAGTTGGTGACTAGAAAGTTATGGATTATTTTCATATTTTTAACTATGGTACATTGTCAAAAAATGGGTTATTCGTTTGTAGTAGATTTGCAGATAAGTATGAAAATAATTTTGAAATTGATATTAGTTGATGACCACTATGATAATATGGATACAATCAACTGTTACAATTAAAGGCTTTGATTTTTTCCATGAAATATAATAAAAAGTTTTAATAACATCGAGGAAAATTGTGTTGCGTAAAATTGAAGTGTCATCAGCAAAAATGGACAATATCAACCAACAAAATAATCGAGTTGGACACTCATGAAATTTAACTACTGAGTGTTAAAAGTATTAAATTTATATTGTAAAAAATAGTATCAACCCTTCAACAGTTGAAGGGTGTTTCACGGAGAAGCCTTTCAATTTATTTAATTAATTTCTACCACGCATCGGCGCAAATCTATTCACTTGAAAATATATGTTGAGATTAATTGGCGCTTAAAATAATAAATTTAAATTAAAGTTATGCAGGATATTGCTCAACTTTTTTTACAAATGTTCAATTGTTTATGTTTCACTTTTTATTTGGTGAAACGAGGGCGTTATTATGTTATTCAGTTTTCTAACAGATTTTCTTATTAAGGGGAAGAACATAGATAACTAACAATGAAGCCTCCTAACCACTGACTTCTCTAGTACTCGCACGCTGGACTGGTTACCTCGTACAAAGTGACAGCAATTTCAAATGTCGAATCAAATTACTTTTCAGAAACTTTTTTGACACTTTTGACAAATGGCCGTTGTTGTTAACCTTGTAACACAAGAGTAGACTTTCATTTGATTTTGTTAAATCACCATATCCAAATGTAAATCTTGTTATTGTCGGCGGTATCCTGTCTAGCATACTAGTACTACAGAGCTCAGTGCTCAGTTATACGTCCAATCTTAGGGACCGTCTCCACGGGCTAGAGAATCGCGGCGATATTATTGTCGAGCCACCTATTTATAGAAATAGCTGGCACGACGATAATATCGCCGTGTATGTAGACACTCTCTTAGAACGTCTCTCTGCACGGCGATTTTATCGTGGCGTTTTGACAAACGGCTGAGTGCGAGAGAAACGACAACGTATCGCCGCGCTCTCGCAGCGAGTGCATTGTCAAACGCAGGCGTTCCGCCTCGAAAAAGTGACGATCGATCCCGTTACGAGTCGCAACGACACACTGGCGAAATAATCACTCGTTCATGGAGACTACCCGATGATAGTGTCCAGAAAATTATTTCCATTTGATTGTAGTAACAAAGCTTGACCTCTATTCAAACGCCGCTCAGTCAGGATCCCTATAAATATTTTTCGAAGTTCATGGCCACAAAGACGTCACGACCCAATGTATCCTTTGTCTTCCCAGATGTATTCAGGCGATTCTACATTATTAATAAAATTCATATTTAACCCGCAAACAAATTCATGTTATTACTACTGAATATATATCTACAATATTACGTAATTGCGGTACCTAAACAAGAAAAATATCATTATTTTTGGCAACCTAAACAAACTGGTACATCTCATCTTCTGTTTGAATATAATTTTTGTGTATATCAATACTTTATGTGTTGAGCAAATTAGACATAAATGAAACGTTGTATTACCCGTAGTCGCGGCCAAACGACTCCACGGGGTGTTGTAAAACACCAGTTATGTGCCCTCAACAAATCCTACTACGGATTCATAATACCCGGCTAAATTAAATATGAAACCTGGTATTAGGTAGCGGAACATCTGCTCATAATATTAGCAATGGATTTACGGCTTTTCCGACTGTAAAGTACGGATAGACGAGAAGGAAAAAATATAAAGTACTTTATGACAAGGAAAGAAATCAAGTGGAATTAGCAGGTTATTATACTTTTATTATTCATAAGTTTGTTGTCATCCGCTTTCGTTCTACGTAATATTATACTTTATTATATTAATCATGAAAAAAAATGTTTGAATAATATGGCATAAGTATGGGACCCATCAGGTGGGTCCCATACTTATGCCATAATAATCAAAAATTTTTTGAATTGATGTCAACTTTATAAAGATCTTCACTGGCAGATCACTCACACAGACCCCGTACCGATGGGAGCCTTATTTGTGAAGAAGAGATCTATTTCTGCAATAAGTTCTATTTGGAAAAAGTCGCTGGATCCACCAGTTGCAGAAGTAGGTCATGATTCTCGAACCAATGTAAATATTTTTATCTCACAACTCACTCATTGTAACTGAATCAAAACTCCTTGCACCTTTTTATATTATTACAAATATCTGCGCTATGTGACGCTCGCTGTAATTTATACAGAATAGTAGGTACATTAGAAATGCTACACTGTTGTTTGCAACATTTTCTACATAACATTATACATTACGAATACACTGGCCGCCTTCTGCTTATGTGAACGAGAACTTACTAGTTACTATGTGGAGTTATTACTGGGTTTAAGCTTCGTATCGGGAATAACTTACGGAACTACAGTCCAGTCTAGTCTAGTATTATAAATTTTAACATTATTTAGAAAATTTGTAACATCATTCTCCCCTGGTCGCCATAAATAATAACGAGCCTGTCTGAATATTCGCTTATGACTGAAAAACTTTTGTATGCATTGCATGAAAAATGCGCGCGTGTAACCCAACTTTGTTTTCCGTATGTGAATTTGGTAAAAATATGGTTTGTATTTGAACCAAATTCTACATTCAGATTCGATGCGATATATTTATTCATGATGTTTGGTGGTAGATACGTTTTGCATGCGGTTGTGGCCTAGTTTGGTATGAAACTTCATTATAGTTGGAATAGAGAAACTTCAAATAGAATGAAATTTGAATGGAAAAAATCTTATGAAGTAAGTCTTGTCCTTTCATAGGTTTTGAATGCAATTACATTCCAATGATTCGTGTTTGTTTGCTTGTTCATGTACTGGTATAGGTTTTAAATGCAATTACATTCTAATGATTTGTGCTTATTTGCTTGTTGAACTTTACCGTTGAGGTCGCAAACAAGCCTTCAGCCCGCCTGATGGTAAGCAGTTACCGTAGCTTATGAACGTTTGCAACACCATAGGTGTCACTCATGCGTTCATGCCGACTCTGTATAATCCATTAAACTCCTTTTTTGCAGAACTTCATGCTTTAGTTTTTTGGGAAAATTTCGACTGATTGTACGTGGGATTAAGTTTTGCTGGGTCCTTATTCATTTTTTTCCGTATTCGCGGCAAGCCTGAGCGAATGGGCATGCAAGGTGCGCTCAAAAATGTCCGTCGCGTATGCGCGTTGATGCATTTTTAAGCGCAGTTCTCTATTTACCATTAAGACAAGATTTTGACAGTTCGCAAGGGCTTGCCGCAAAAATAAAGACCCTGATGTCTTCATAATTTCGCCTACAAGATCCTTCGACGTTAACGAATACTTGCTTCCCATCTACGATTTACGCTTCCATACAAATTGTCGGGGACACTTATGGTGCAATATCATTCATATAGATAGCGTCAAAATGTCGTTTTCTTTCTTTGCCAAAACGCGATGCGATATCGGGATAATGCTTATCGTCGTTGGAGTGAAATTAAAGCAAGAGTTTTTTGACCCTTGACCTTATTCTATTATGATTGATCTAAAGCGCGTTCAACTAGAAAGTAAAATTATTATCAAGAAATATTTGAACAGATCTTGAATAGATTTCTTGCCAACAAAGTTCATAGAATTAATACGCAGCTATATCAAACGCCACAGAAGCTTAGGGTTGTCTATTTCACGGTTCGAATGTGCTTTGAAACCGACAGGGTAATACGTTACGTCATCAGTTTTCAAAGGACTCAAGGTACGCCTTGTTCGAACGATTAGCAACGCGTCTAATGTTTTGATTGAGGCAATATCTCCTACACAATGGAGTTATTTATTAATTTTAGGTTTAGTTTTGACTGCTTGGGTATCCCATGTACTTCAAGTGTTAAGCTTGACTAATATTAGTTAATCAACAAGTTCATAAATCGTGGTTTTGTGTATGTGTACCTCAGTAAGTACCATTTTCGTCTCTACTTCTACAATCTATGTGGCAGTTCACATAGATTGTAGAAGTAGAGACGGAAATGGAAAAGCTATATATTTAAAAGCCGAGCTGAAATCTTTCATATATATTTGGACATATTTTGTAAGCTACCTATGAACCACTATAGTGGAATAGATCAATTAATGGTCGGATGAAATTTCGCACTTATAGATAATTTATGTTCTAAAATCGGTACCTAACACACAAGAATGAATACCATAAAGTTGGACCCGTTAGTGAAGGCTATTAAAGCGTACAAATACATGAGATAGCAATAAAGAGGTCACCTTGTACTTGTGCGAACTAAAAACTTTCAATGTAGATGCCGAACGATTGATGGTTTCCTTTTTCATTCGAAAGCCCGTGGGACTGAACCATTGTCGGAGAGTCAGACACCACACAGTTTATCTTGGCGAGACCCATAAAAATGGGGGATGAACCAAACAACTCCATAACGTCTTACCAAATGAATAGTCTGCGGAGAGCCATAAATAAGGCCAGCGGTACACTAGAACCAGATAAACGGGGATCTATTGAGCTTATATAGCACTTAGTCCCGTTGAGGTATAGCCCGAGCCCTTATAGACACGATTTATGGTTCACCTGTGGGTACCTCGCTTAGTTTGCCGTTTGACTGTGTATAGTTTAAGATCTTCAAGCGGCGGTAGCCTAATGGCTAATGCATCGGACTCGCAATTGTGAGATCGCGGGTTCCAATCCTACCCATTACACTACCGACGTGAACTCACTCCTAACTTAAGGCATTGAGCTTAGCTAGAGGGGTTAACAGGATTGCTGGTATTGTGGGACCCAGAACCCCACTATGCTAGTTAGCTTTTAATTAAAAAAAAAATATGGCGACTATATTGATATGATTTTCTCGGAAATCGGGATAGCTATTTCAGTTCAGTAAACTATTTGAATGGTACCTGATCTCGAATAAATGAAAACCTTTGATCTCTTGATGTTTCTTAGGATCTTACTCACTATATAGTAAGTAGGTAACGGTATGATAAAGTAAAATAAACGCCGAAGTACGACGTGTGTTTAATTTTTAACTTTATTTTTATTATATGTTATTTTAGCAGGTACAGTATTTATACACTTACTTATTAGGGTACAAGAGAAACAGAGTACGCTGTGACAAAATGACGGGCGGACAGACATGAAGCGACAAATATGGATGGAGACAGCAAAGTCTTACCTAATCATACAGCATTATAAGACTTGAAATTTTTATAATAAATTACTAATAAATAAGAAACCAATCCTAAACCATCTCATGTTTCTTCGGCACCCATTGGGTTCGGAACCCAGTAAAATTGGAAAAAAATACATTTTTAAATTTGCAACAAGAAGTACTTAATGTCAGACTTCAGAAACAATAATCGATTACCTGACGCAATATATTAAAAACTTCACATAGATCTTAATAAATTTAGGGGTGTTATAAATACACATTTAAGTATTTTTTAAAGGCTATACACATTACTTAAAGGCGATTATTTGCACTTATACAAGATTATATTATCCGTATGAAAGATTAGACAGAATCAAGCGATTATTTCAAATTAAGCACAATATACGGTGGTGAATTGAAGAGGCTTCGTTCTGTACAATACGTATATTAATAGAGGCGCTTAATCCCGTCGCATTAAAGCATGGCTTAACTCATAAGCGATTTGCGAAGCATTGTAAAAGGGTTATATATAGATAGGTTACACCTTTTTCCCAGTCCACTCTAATGGAGCAAAAATATTTACACCTAGATAACCCTTTAAATGATAAGAATTGCAACTTAAAATACTTGTTCAATAGGTATGAGTGAAGACACTATTTATTATATTCTAGTCCGTCGGATGGTGTTGATCACAGTGAAAATATCTAGATCTAAGGGATTTATACCGGTTAATGTTTAAGCAGTAGACAATAGCTAAAATAACTATTTTGTTCCGAACGTTCCAATCAGCTATCTACTTTTGTCATTTCATCAGTGTTAACAATTGTTGGTGAACCAATTATGGCAATTGGCTCACCAACACCGTGTCAACAGAAGATAGTATAGAATGAGGACTCGTTTTATACTATCTTTTGTTGACACGGGATGACAATTATAGTACTTTTCTAGAGCGAGGAAATAGTCGATAGTTGCTTGCAACTCGCCGGCGGTAGGACAAGTGCCTTAATGGTATACTATAGAGATAACTCCCAAACTGAATACAATAGTACATACACACATTGTGATAGAAATAGTTAGTCTACTGTGGATGAAAATAATAAATAGCTGCATAATATTCCCATAATATTTCTACGTTAGTGACATTGGTTCAAATAGTTGTTACAAGGAAGTCTTCGGTCTTCTGGTTGTTATAGTCAAATGTTTGATCCAAGGCTATATTTTACGTAATATTTTTTTACGCTTTATTTCTAGTCTTGGACCAACAGCTACAGGAGCAAGGCGTATTAATTTAGCAGAATGCCGCTAAGAGGATGATCTGCGGTAATTAGGGCTGCACATTGAGAACAGACTTGGTGTCAGGAACCGTTACTGAAGATGTGGTTACTCTATCTACACTAAGTTTATACAGATATTCTCTTAATTGATTCATAAAACGTATTGCTATTTTGTACCTAACTACGGCAAAACCAAAAGAAAGGATTCTGTTTTTAGGAGTCTTTATAGAATAATCTTTATACATCCAAAAAAATTGTTTGTGTAATTTCTGAACAATATTAATATTTAAAAAAACAGAAACCAAGTTATAAGTTTTCCAAATTATTAAATTGGTCATAGTTATTTAAAACTAGGTATGCTCCGCTCTTATTGTAAGCGTGATGTTATATAGACTATGATACTCACAAATAACGTGGTATTAAATGTGGCGTGATATAAGAATTTTCAAAATCGGTTCAGTAGATCCAGAGATTTCCAGAGAGTTTGTGACGTTGTAAGGGGGTACCCTTACAATGTCACAAACTCGCAACACAGCAAACTCACAAACTCTACCTCTTTATAATATTAGTATAGATTAATATTACCGTAAAACAAACACATTCTTTCTTTGTGCTTTAATTGCATTACCTTAATTACTTAGGTACTTTAATAACCTATTTTATGAAATATTGGTAACAGTCGCAATGAGCTTATAGATTTTTGAAAATGAATCACGCAATAACTCAAACCAAAATTACAGGCAGCTAGGTACTATAAAATTACGATTCCATGATCACAATTGACAGAAAAATCACAATTTAATACCATTTCCTTAATTATTCTGTTCGTTCGCCCAACGCTTCAATTTATTCAATTATACCAATTTTAATTAAGAAAATTATGGCGTAGTTCGTAATAAAATTGTATTTTAATTACTTGAATGGCTAAATGCGAATTTCTATAATGATTGCTCCCATTGAAACTGAATCAAGTATTTTTCGTTAATTGGATCGAATATTAAAGACTACACAGATGGTGCAATTATATATACCCACTAGTGGCGGGTTCGATTCCTACTTCAAAAAAATATACTTTTTATATAAAAATCTAATAATCTGTTTCCTAACGTCAGTCATTTTAGGATTCTACGCGAAGTCTCCAACAAAAGATTATTTATACTTAAATTATGGGTACAGTAATACAGGCCGACATGGAGCTGGTACCAGGCCTGAATAACAGGATCGTATTTCCTTTGTGAGAAATCAAACGACAACTTCCCTGTTGTTATTCATGTGTTCACAATCTAACTGATATTTATCTTAATTGAAATAATCTTACATTAATTAGTTTAATACGACTCTTCAGGGCATTGGCTCTGATTGGTTCTCTTCTATGTTCCCAATTGTTTTCTTCTTCGACTGCCGCTGTGGCGCATACATACATACATATCAACCTATATGATGTCCCACTGCTGGGCACGGGTCTCCCCAATACTCTGGGGGTAATTGCCATAATCGCCACGCCTGGCGAGCGGGTTGGCGATCGCAGTAGACAGGCGCGGTGGGAGTGTATCTGACTGCTACGCAAGAGGTCGTGGGTTCGATCCCCACCCAGGATAAAACTTTGTGTGATGAGCATGATGGTTTATTCTGTGTCTGGGTGTTATTTATCTATAAGGTGTATGTATTTAGAAATATATAAGTATGTTTATTAGTTGTCTGGTTTCCATAGTACAAGCTCTGCTTAGTTTGAGATCAGATAGCGTTGTGTGAGTTTTCCCAAGATATTATTATTATTATTATTATCTATACTAATATCATAAAGCGGAAGAGTTTGTTTGTTTGCTTTGTTTGTTTGTTTGTTTGTTTAAACGCGCTAATCTCAGGAACTACTGGATAGGCTATATAACATTGCGCTACGACTAATAGGAGCGGAGTAGCGACGTGAAATGATGTAAAAACGGGGAAAATATACGCAAACGAAATTGCGCGGGACAGCTAGTAATATATATTATTATTCTTATATTTTTCTTACATTCAAAATTAGTTTTAAAAGAACGTCAAAGCAAATAGTTCTATATTATCATTGAGGTTTCATGTGAGATGTTCGTTCTCTCGACACAATACATCTTAATAATCGAACAATGCAAATATGACAGACTAGCTGTCCCGTGCAACTTCGTTTGCGTAAATTTTCCCCATTTTCGCAACATTTCTCACTACTGCTTTACTCCTATTCGTCGTAGCGTGATGTTAAATGGCCTATAGCCTTCCTCGATAAATCGGCTATCTAATAGTGAAAGAAGTTTTCAATTCGGATCAGGAGTTCCTGAGATTACCGCGTTCAAATAAACAAACAAACTCTTCAGCTTTATAATATTAGTATAGATTAAAATGAAGAACGAATTAGGTTGATTATGTTTTGTCACTTTATTGTTACAGTTACGAATACAACGTAACTGTAACAATAAAGTGTGTAAGAATTACATTGGAAAATCCATCCATAAAAGTATTGATTTATAGAAATATTAATAACAATATTTGATGTTCAGTTAGTCTGTATTTTGCACCCTTGTGACGCTGGGGCTTGTCGCTAGTACCGATTCTGTAAAATATACCTTTTCAAGTGTTTTCAATTTAAAAGTATCAAGTTTTTTGCTAAGTTCAACAACTCTGCCATCGCTTCTAAAAAAAAACAAACCAAGAAACAATATACTTTTGAAAAGACTTGCAATCAAACACTTACAACACAGACGGGAAATGGAACTTTTGAAAGAAATCAAGTAGTCTAGCAACTTTCCACTTTGGCGTTAACAAGAAAACTATTAGCAATTATCAGTTGCCGAGCGTTTCAATCAATTTACAAGTCGAAAACAAGGCGCTTCAGCAAATACTATCGCAAACTAACCAAAAGTTCTCAAACCCTTATAATCACAGGAATAAGGTTCAATTTTGGACGAATGACGACTATAACTCGTTTGTTTGGAGAACGACATGGCTTAAGACGTGACAGCAATGCAATTTCTTCCTTTAATATGTTCCATTTGTATGTTTTTGTTTTAATTTTGAGTTTTCATTGAATTTTTATGACAGTGCAGTTTTCATTCAAAGTTGTTACAAATTATTTTTCTAAAATATGATTAGCAACTTTTTCATTTTAATATGCCTAACCTTAAGGGTTAATGCTAGCAGCAGTAGGATTCATAAGTTAGAGTAATATAACTATACTATATTCCTCGGCTTGATACTACCTGGTATCAAAAAAGAGGGCAGAGAAAACTTTACTTCTTTATATACAAAATTCATCAACGCACGCTTTCTAGATCCTTTGGACCTAGAAAGCTAAATTTTTGCTAAGAGAGTTTATCTTTTATTAGGTATAATAAGATAAGATTTCAGAAAGGGCACACAGATACAGGGCTAAACCGATTTTAATGTTTTTGACGCATAAGTTTCATCTTTTATCATTAAACAAACTAACGATAATATGATTTTGAAATTAAAACAAGTTTGGCAAATGGGCAATTTCTAGTTTCTTAAGGATCCATAAAATATAAAAGTTCAAAATCTTACTAAACCAACACGATATTAATTTTAAAAGAATGGCAATCGATAACCTACAGCCAATATCCGACTATAATTAAAAATATTCTTTAAGACAAATCGACTCAATACTTTCACAAGTAAAACGTCTGATGCTATTTGAAGCTCTGTATTTCAGACTTTAATTACGTTTCTTAAGTAAAGCCGAAACATTTTTACACCAGACCCTATCAGGTACCGTTTCATAATTTAATTTGCACAACAAAGGTACAAAGGCTATTAAATTGTACCACTCTTTAAGGAATAGATACCTCGTTTGGAGGGATAGCAGTCTTAAATTTAATCTCGGGATAATGGAAAATACCTGTTGCATTACTTTTGGGATTTAATAGGAGGTCTTCTGTTCGGGTAAATTTGTTTACGTGAATCATTTATCTAATGGTTTCGTAACGGTAGACTATTGATTTTGTTTAACCTATTTACGGATCGTCACTATTCCTTTCTGATAGTAAAACAAGAAGTTGAAACACGGTTAATAAGGAATCGACTTTCTAAAGGTAGATATGGACTGAATGAACTCGAAGAAAGTGTGTAATATCCGAACATCTGCATGCGATATTAAGGGTTCCGTAGCCAAAAGGCAAAAAAGGAACCCTTATAGTTCGATATGTCCGTCTGTCTGTCTGTCCGTCCGTATGTCACAGGCAGGCAGGTTTTTACTCAAAGACTTCTCAATAAATATAGATGAAATTTGGTGAAAAGGTGAAGTACTGACTTTAATGGCTAAACAATAAAAAAAACAATTTGAGGTTTCTAATAAGCTTTTTTTATTAAGTGAATATTTTTGAAAATAATCGCTCCGAATTGAAGCAAGTGACCAAAAAATATGAAAAAAACTTTGCAACTAAGAAAAACTGCGTTTCTCAACAAAAGGGCAAGTGCCATAAACATACGTTCTTCTGCTGATGCAATTATTCAAGGTTGCGGAACCTTGCCTGTTTTTTTTAATTTGTGATTTGATATTTAATATTTTTGATTTACTTAATTGACATTTCGTCTTGAGGGTTCCGGAAAAATGGCAAAAAAACGGAACCCTTATAGTTCCTGTCTGTCTGTCCGTCAGTATGTCATAGGAATTTTACTCTCTATGAATATTGATGAAATTTTGTGAAAAGGTGCCTTATACTGGCCACTACTTAGTTTGATAGCTAAATAATAAAAATAAATATTGTTAGGGGGGGGGGCACTCCATACATGTAACAGAAGCTGAAAAAAGCTTTTTCGGCTCACATCAACGAGTGGCACATCATTCGACAGGTCTTTTAAAAACATTTTAAGGTTTATATTAAACTTTTTTGATTGAGTAAATATTTTTGGAAATAATCTCTCCGAAAGTTGCATAAATTGTGTCCCCTGCCTTTAACTTTTGAATCGCGTGACCAAAAAATATGAAAAAAGCCCGCGATAAATGCTATGCAATAGCTTAAAAATCACATAGGTAGCGGTGAATAAATACTATAAACTAAAATTATTTCGGACATGATTCAGTCCTTGAGTTATAGCCGGAAAACTGTTTTTATCAACAAAAGGGCGTAAGTGCCATGAACATACGCTCTTCTGCTGATGCAATAATTTAAGTCTGCGGCACCCTACACTGAGCATGGTCCGACATGCTCTTGCCCGGATTTTTTAAATTTTTGTTTTTTAAATTGTGATTTAATATTTAATATTTTTTAATTAATGGTCATGTCGTGGACATTAACAATTTTTTAAATTATCATGTTTGTGTACAATAGCGCAATCGATTAATACAGTATTTAACCAGATAAATTAAAGTACTTTTATACTGATTAAAAAAATCCATAACCATTCCAAAATATTCAACGTGTGGCTCATCATTATAAGGTTTCTCATAAACTTTTTTAGTCAGTGAATATTATTGGAAATAATCGGCTGAATGTTGCATAAATTGTGTTCCTCCCTCTTAACATTATCTTTTACACCATGTGACCAAAAAATGGTGCCGCTGAATAAATATTCTAAACTAAAGTTATTTTCGACATGGGCGTATATACCGTCATCGAGTTATTGCCGAAAAACTGCGTATCTCAACAAAAGCTGTTCTGCGCGTGCAATTATTCAAATTGTTTTTTTTTCATATTTCAATAAATTAAAAAATAGTTTTTGCGTTGTATAAGTCTCATTCTTGGCTAAGTTTCATTGTTTTCTCCAAACTCGGGGCTCATGTTTTTTTGGAGATAGCTAAGACAATTTGGGAACGGTTTTTTACTCTGTATAAGTCTCATTCCTGAGCTAAGTTACAATGTTACGGACCACCAACAGGTGCACGCGTTTGTTACTGAAAAAAGGGTCATCCTCATCTTATTATTATTAATATAATATAGAGATTTGCTTTAGGCTTTGTAGTAGATGCCTACATCATAACAACTTTCTGTGTACTAAATTTTAAGACAATCCATTCAGAAGTGTGAGCTGTGTGTCGATAGTTAAGTCAATCACAGATTTTTCTTATGTCTCTTATTTAAACAGATAGCTGATCCTCGCTACTTGAACTCGTCCCATGAGAGGGTTAGCGAGAGTGGGCACCTACAATACAATCCTAAAAATAAGTTTGTTTTTTATATTTAAATATATATATCTAGTGCAGCCATAAGTTCTGTTACAAATAAAATGCCCTGAAGACTGGCCCTCATCTAGGCCAGTCTTCAGCTCTTATAAAGTCCGGATAGTTGGTTTCAAGCCAGACTTGTGTAGTTCGTGCCTTGTGACCAGGTGCAGAGTCCTGCTGGAAAGTTTTTAAAAAGTGTATTGCTATATAGAGGTTTCATAACACGATCCAAGACTGTCTCTTGATACACTTTGGCTAAAGTTTTCACTACTTTTTCACAAAGTGTAGCTTTGTGACGCCTTGATAAGACACGACCCACCAAACCATCACTGAGGCAGAATGATGACCACGCTGTACCTTTCCGACCACTTGAGCAATCCTATTTTCTTTAACACCCCAATTCATATTGTAATTTGCTAATGAACACGAAAAAATATGTGAAATGGCGCGAAATCGAAAGAACTTTTAAAAATAATAAACGCTTTCCAAATTCAAAGTAATTAAAAAGTTGAAAAAAGAAAAGTTTTTATGTAACAGTATTTATGGCCGGACTAGTAATATATTTTAAAATAATAATATTATTCATTTAAAAAGTATTCAACACAAAAATCATTTTTTAATTCGAATCCGTTGTTCCTGAGATCATCACGTTTAAACAAACAAACAAACTCTTTAGCTTTATAAGTATAGATAGATTAGTTCCCTTACAATTAAATTTTTACTTTCAACAGGAGTACCTTGCACATTTTATTGTAAGAATTCTCTAAAAAGTTGAAATAAAATAAATTAGGTTAGTAACCTTCTGTTAGTCGGGGGATTTTAAAATGGTATTTGATTACTTTTTACGGCCGTCGTGGGTTTTTCAAAATTATTAACTTTGTTTTATGAATTCAGAGGACCCTATTGCCATACCAGACTAATTAACTGTGTATTAGACAAATCCCAACAACCTTAGTTGGTGACCGTATCATCCATGGCAGCTGAAGCATGCGATAGCAGCCTTTATCTCACGATGCCTTTATGTGTCCAAATTATCTAGTTAAATCGCTATGCTAATTGTTGTACCTAGTTCAGGCTGAAATCATCTTCAGATGATATCAGCCTGAAAAGATTCCTTTCACGTATTAATAGGTAATAGTAATCAGCATTTAACCCAGAGGACACAAAAAGGTAGTTGCAATGTTTTAGGTGCAGCCACCTAATCGACACGCAATAAACCGCCAGTTGATGTGCCCTATCCGGCCAGGATTAGATTAGGGAGCGTGGCGCCCCTCACGTTTTTACCGTCGGTTAGGCTTGTGATTGGGCTGTCATGAGCGATCGATTCTGACGCTGCGTGACGAATGAGTGACGGTATGTTGAGACGGAGTACAGACGTGCGATTGGCTGGTGAGAAGCTGCTAAGAAAATAACAATACTTTTTTAATACTGTGTCTATGACGTGGAAATAATACAAGAAGTCGATTATGGTGACCTAAATATAATACTCATTCCATGCACTCAAGGTATTGAAACAGCAGAATAGACTCTATGTTCGTGTGCGATATCTCTTCCTTCAAATAGGTGTAGATGAGGTGTTATGTGCTGTAGAGACACATCTCTCTAAGAAAAGACACGCACCGTGATCCACTAAGAGGCTTCACTGTAGATTGGTGTATATCAAATAAAATATTCGAATTTTTGGTTCTAGAACATGTTGTTACCGTTCACTGATTTTGAGGAGTGTGATTAAACATCACAAAAAGTGCGCGTACAACTAATTTCGAAGTTCATTCTAAATTTGTATATTTTATCAAATGAGATTAAATGTACCTAATGAAATAATTTATGACCTACCTATTGTCTAGGGACATAACTATTAATTGATATTTATGTTGCTGATTTTATTTGAAATTCTGTAAAATACATGCTTATAAATGTAATTGTACTATAGGTATAGATTTGTTTTCATCATACAGAAGTATTATAGCTATTGAGAAGAGGGTTAATTCAGAAAATAGTTCAAATTTATCAGCATAAATAGGGAACTACCTCTTAAGGTAGGAGGTAGTTGCTACATAGGAAGTACCAAGTTCTGAATACCATCAGCCACTAGAAATTTGTAATCTCGGACTTCTATGTTTCGAAGGTTCTCTTCCGTCCTTCAGAAGAATTACGAATCTCTCGGTGTTTTATGCTGGCTCATATCATATAGGCCGAATGATTGATACTTTTGCCTAAAAAAAATAAACAGCTCGTCTGCACAGTCCTTAGATAGGCGTCAGAATCGACAGGGGATTCGATTCATACCCGGATATGAAGGTGTGACAGAATTTTGAAGGAATGGAAATCCAATTGTCCCGATAAGTTAGTTGATACATGTAATAAGTGATCAGACATTGGGAAATGACATGGGTAATGTGTTTTAAGGGGCGATGGGAATTCTCTTTTAGATTTTGAATGCTACATAAGTGAGAAATCGATTGCAGACTAGACGATTCGATTATTTCGTATTACTTCGGTTTTCTATTTTTTTTTTTAATCGTTGCATTGCCCGTGCTAGGAAATTATAGGTGGCTCAGGTAACTTTATAAACATTAAAATTACGGATATGAAGTAAGTACATTCATATTCACTCATAATTAAATGTTGGTGATGAGGCACTTGTCCCACCAACGGCGAGAAAACGAGTAGCGAGTAGCGATTTTATTGATCACGAAACGTACATATGTAAGTAGATCCCATGTAAACAAAAGATATAGGTAATCGCTGATCGTTCACACTGTTGGCGAGTACTCCCTCTATACTGCATCTCTTTTGTTTACACGGGCGGGGTCTATAATGTACATCTATTGTACATTTCTTGAGCTCCCCGGCGGACAGGTGCCTTATGCTGTAAAGTTTTATAAAAATCCTTTTAGTAAAATAAGGAGGTAGTTTTATGAATGTTGGTAATAACTAGATATGATAGAGGCTGAGGATATCGCTTCTTTTGGTCCACTGCTGGACATAGGCCTATCCCAATTTACGACATGACACACGGTTTCAGTCCATACCAGCGACTTCTTTCTTGAGGTAATTGGTTCATATGAATGGAAGGGGTCCTACCTTATGTACGATGAACCAAATGCATAAACAAGGAGACGCGGATGACACTTTATATTTTGATGAGTTTACTTTATTAATGATATAGAATGTATTATCCTCAAAAGCGTTATTTAGGCAGAAGCAAACAGTTTTAATCTCATTACATTACTGAAACTACTGTTATTGGTTTTTTCTCGTTTATGGCTTATTTTCCCGACGTTTGGGACCTTAATAGCGTGCCTAATCGCAGCGAACTGGATACTAGAGGGAAAGTAATAGTTAGTAATAGTTAGGTATATATATTTGTTAATATTTCAAATGAGTTTCAATGTTTTTTTTCTGTTTATAGGGTTTTTACCCGACTGTATCTTGTATGAATGTATGTAATATTCTTTATAATACATTTGCTCGTAAAGGGTTTCTTATTTCATTAATTTCAATATCGTAATGTATCTCATTATGTACTTGTGCGTTATTGTAATGTAAAACGCACGGTTTATCACGATGCTCCGTCTAGAATGAACGGCACTTTTTTAAATCTTACAAAGAGTTTTTATGTCAGGAAAGTGGTCAACATTTTATGAATAAAATTAACTTTGGGAGATAAAATATAATAAATAAACATTTATGTAATTTTTTAATTTAATCAATTTTGACCATCAATTACAACCATTTATCTGTAACAAAACACAAAAATATTAATTTACTTTATTAGTAATACTGGCTGTTTATGTGCCTTTGCCCTAAAAAAATACGCTAATGCGTGTGCATCGCTAATCTGTGAGCAAGTAAAAATTATTCCGCGCGCTTTTTCTTTTCGCTGTATTGTTTTTTTATTTATTTCCTCGCAAATATGTTATAAAACGTCGTATGACCTCCTCGACCTATGACCTCGGGCTAGCAAATATCACCTCGGCTGTAATTTTCAACTTACCGCACTTATAGCATAATATACTATTATTACCTTATATCTGTCAAACCACAAGACGGATTTAAACAATCAAGACGTCCTTAGATTTGTCTTGCCCTCCCAAGTGTTCTTAGCTAGGTGACGTTTGAAAAAAAAACAAATATGAGATGTCTAAAACAAGAGGTGCGAAAAAATGTTTTGTCGAATACCGCTTTATGGGTATAAAATTAAAGGGCTTGTAATCATTTGAAGAAGGGATAACATGGTTATGACTGTTCAATGCGGTAAAAGTTGGTTGTTACATCGGTTACATACTACAACCACTAAAAAGTATGAAATAAAAAAAATATATATAAAAATAAAAAAAACCCGCCTGCGCATAAAGATGCAAACAAGATCTCCTACTTATGGAATATCATGCTGTCAGGCACAAAATGAAGTTCATCGAGATTCATTAATGCCTCCGACTTCATGATATTACTTAATAGGTATGTTGCTAAGCAACCAGTCAATAACGTGACACTTTTTTGTGAGTGCAACCGGTCATCGATTTATAAGACGGTATAACCAATGACGTTTTACATATAGACACGCTTTACCGCACGCATATCATTTCACGCGGAAGTACGCGGTTTTATAGTATAACAAAATATTTTTTATTTAAATTGCATGTTGTCACTGCGCAGCGTCATTTGTTTACTGCGATGATTCGCTTGCGCCGAATTTGATGCTCTCGCTTTACGTCAAAACCTATACTTACAATAGGTACGGCCTTTATTGTGCCGATATTCCTTCCCTTTCATTTCGTAGTTTGTAATTGTGTGTACATATAGGTAATGTGGCAGGTGGGTCAAAGATAATCCACCTCTCTCACCTTAGACCTCATTGTAGTAAATGAAACTCATTAACAGAATAAAAAGAAAGATGTCATTCTAGAATTGCGAGTTTCATGGCCGACCGATTTGGGTCGTTTAAATGTGATTTGATTTATATAAAATAGTAATACTAAGTGGTTACAAAATGTGATTTATATTAAATGTGAATTGATGTTGATAATTATGTATTTGGTAGGATTTCAGTAATAAACAAAGTATTAGCTTTGCGGAAATCCACAAGTTTCATTTAAAAGCCAGATAAAAGTTCTGAGGAACACCCCCAGTACCTGCTCAAGAGCTGGCCTGATGGCTACAGTAACTAGCTATAGATAAATTAATTCACATATCCATTTTTCATCACATCAAAAAATTTTGTTTTAACATAACATCCGTGATTTGTATATTTGTAATGCTCATAGGACGCATACGGGCCCAAAGCGACTTAGGGACTATACCCAACTGCAGGCATAGTGTAAAAAAGTTAATAAACATTATGAAAGGTTGCAAGTCGTAACATTCCCAACTAAACGAGTCCATTCAAGTACACTAGACGCCGCTCCATCAAGGAAAGCCGCGAATGATTGATATCCCTGTCCCCCTTTCTATTACGTATGTAAAACAAGGACCATTGTTATAATTACTAGTCCTTCATCTCTCTCACACATTCGCTTCACGTATCGTTTGCAGGTATGCAATAGTTATTGAAACTTAGCATAAATTTGTTAGATATAGCACGGATCTTGCTCTCCGTTTGCGTATTTCAATTTTTGACTAATTTACGAGACTTTTTTCTCTTTTTAGGGTTTCTGTAGCCAAAATGGCAAAAACGGAACCTTTATAGTTTCGTCATGTCTGTCTGTCTGCCCATATCACCGTGTGACCAAAAAAATATGAAAAAGATTAAAAAATAGCGCTTAATAAATACGTTAACAAAAGGGCTAAATAAGGGAAAACTACGTTTCTCAACAAAAGGGCTTTGAACATTTATGCTATTCTGCTGGTACAATTATTCAAATCGGATTTTTTTATATGTAGTGCATTTATTTGTAATAACGGCTGCGGGAACCTTTACTTAGTAGGTAGCCTGTTTTATACTTTTATGCTGTCGTTAATCTTGTGTATAAAGAGAAAGGGATACCTATTATATATGTTGAAAACTTACTTCATATGTTTACTATAACTAAACCAATTTAAAAAGTTCTAGTTGTCATTCTAACCTCAGAAGATTCTAAATGTGTTTATAATTTACCTTTTCACAACAAGTTCAATGGATCGTACCTAGTGAAATTTAGTAAGGAGACATGCCATATACAGATAAAGACTTAACTGATCTCCAAGCGGCCGGAGGTATGAAAGTTTTTAAATAGTTAAAAATAGTAATATGAAAATTAGTAGGTACCTTAAATATTTAAATAGGTATCTATTAAAATATTTTAAGAACTAGATAAATTATATCAATAACTATTTTCTACTTACTATTATTGCAAGGTTCATGCTAGAGCTTCAGATGGTATCGCGACTCACTGTACATATTAATTTCAGGCTTCATATCAATATCCACAAGCGTCGAACAGTTGAATCGGTGCTCGCTAGTAAAGTCTTGAGTTAATAGTAAGCTTAAGTGAGAAGCTTTACGTTTATATTAGGTACAGATGAACAGGCAAACTAAAAATGATAGAGATGATGACGATTTATATCTTGATTATATGTTTCTGCATTAATGTGCTAAAAATAGTCTAAATGGTATTTCTCCATTCGTTGAATAATAATACAAATCGGCTCGGTTGTTAAAGAAAGAGTTTTAAGACATTTTCATTTTGTTAAGAATACACAAACATAATACCTAATTCAATATGTGATATTGATGATCGATCGATTCTCGAATTTCTCGAGTTCAAAAATATATTTCTGCTTACAATCATACTTATTTATTGTGTAGACCAAGACATTGATATCGCTTGAAGGACTCAAAATTATACTCTGGGATCTCTGAGACATTGCTTGGTGACGCTGTAGATACTCTTATGGACGCCACGAGACTTTTTTAATAGACAAGCCATGATGCACTTTTAATTTAAGTTCTTTTTACGGTTTTTCATTTTCGTGGGTACAAATGTGAATGGAATGATGACTCATAATGCTGAAACATGTCAGCTTTACACCCTTGAAGAAGACTTCTCTTTTATGTCACGTTATTACGCAACGTTTTTATTCACAAATCCAGGTTTCTCCGACCAGCTAAGGTGATCATGCCTGACGGGTGTGCTTGGCGCGGCTATGAGAACTTCACTTGCGCGAGTCAGGATTCAATAAGTATGTGTGTGGAAAATTAACATTATTAAGAAAGCAATAGAACTTAACCAAGACTGGGGGTATTTTGCAATACATTTTTAGTTTGCTTCCTTAGGGTTACGCGTAATGTCTTCTTTAATTGCTTATTCCCAAAATCGCATTCTCTTCTAAATTAAGGTGGCACAACTTCGACAGGTAGTCATATGTCTGGTGCAGGCGCTTTCAATAATTTTATGCATGAAATTTGCTTCACACTGCGTGTATTTAGTTTAAACAGGCTGTGTGTCGGCTTCACTCGGCAGTGCACACCGCGTCTTTGATATTTGCACTTATGTCTCGAACACGAAAGTAATATGTTTGGGTTGGAAATGTTTCGAAGATAGCTGGAAAACAGAGGCATTGTGTTTCAGTATCGAAATATTTGCAAATATCTATTGCAGTGATAAAATACTTTGCCTAATAAAATAGGTACTTACAGTATTTAGCAGTTGCACTCCCCTCGCTCCGCTAACTATGCTAAAACGTGTGTTGTCACAGTGGATTGCCTCCACGGCACAGTGGCAGTATGTAAAACTGCCGCGCAAGAAGTCGTGGATTCAATTAAATTAAGAAATAAAATAATTAGCTTAGTTATCTCACAATTGCAAGCTGACAAGGACGAGTGTGTACATCTTCTACTTATTCTCACCCACATAAACATGGTACATTAATTTCGCACATTTTCTCGAGACTGACTATTTATTATAATCGGTCTGTCTCACCAAATGTATGCAACAGTATCTTACTACTTACTAAGTAGTAAGATGCTGTTTTAAACATTTTGTCCAGATGGACCGAGGTGCAAGAAGAAAGCAAATTCCACAGTGTAATTTTTAGTAAATATCTAAAACGTGACATTATCCCTATTTTAAATTCAGATTTGGTCATTTAACCCTGGAGTCGTCGCGCGGATTACAATAGTAATCCACTGTTGCAAAACTTAGTATTTCAGAAAAACTACGCATTGGAATTGTTTGTAACTTCATGTACTTTAAATTAGATAGTTTACGCATTCCCCTAAGTGCAGCGCGAGCGCCTATCGCTTCAAGGTGTTTGTCAGGAGCCCCGTAAAGTTCGCGGATTACTACTACTACTACTACTATTTTTGAAAACCAGACCACCAACATACATACATATAGCGAACAAAAATGTTGAGAATATTACTCGCCGTGAGTTTCTCATTTCACTCTCTTTGATATTGATGGAACCCTTGGCTCACCAGAGGATACAGCAGAAATCATTACCACCGAATTTAGCTTTCAAAATAAAATATTTTTGAAATATATCTGAAGTCGGAGCCCAACTATCTTACCTCAACATCATCGCGAAGTAGCTCGATAGGTCGCTGTCATAACTGCGGTAGGTCACGAAATAAAAGCACTTGTCGATCATGTAAATCTTGTCACAAAATCGTTTGCCCGGACCATTCCAAATATATATGTTCTTCTTGTTTAGAAATTAATGATTAGTTTCATAATTTTACTTACATTTATTATTTGATCCCAATTTGAAGCCAACGAGCCATTTTTGTATTAAAATAAGGATAAGATTTTTTTTTTTTTTTACTATTTAAAGTTAATCTTTTTTGTTGTGTTAATTTAAATAATATAAAATACTGTATGTTACTTCGTTTTTAAGCGGAATAAACCAAATTGATTAATACATTCTAGTTTTAGCCTTAGTTTTAAATGGATTACATACGTAATCCACGCGACCACTTACGTCCCTTTTCTATGCGCGACGACTGTAAGGTTAAAAAGCAAATAGCGTCACATTGTATCTAAAATTCGAAATCTCGCTTATAATCGATTTCCGAGTTTACCTCTGAAAGTTACATTTTTGTTCGTTTATCGGTAAATGGAGAAATCGACTGCAAGTTAAAGGAAATCATGCAGTTGAAAATTTTCTATAATTTGAACGGAAATGGGAATTCGCTTGCGAAAAGGCTTCAGTATGTATTGAAAAAGAAAAAATACAGGGTTAGGAACTTTTTAGGGTTCTGTAGCCAAAATGGCAAAGGTGGAACCCTCATAGTTTCGTCATGTCCGTACGTCTGTATGTCTGTCCGCCCGTATGTCTCAGACATTTTACTCAAAAACTACAGACTGTTTATGGATAAAATTTAGAGTATAGATGTGTTGTATGAGATGCTACTTAATTCGATAGTTAAATAACAAAATTAAATATTTGCTGAAATCCACACCCCCTCCCCTTTATCTTTTAAACTGTTTGACCAAAAAATATGAAAAAAATTACAAAGGTAGGTAGGTACGCTTAACAAATACTTCCAACTAAAATTATTTTCAACATGATCGGATATAATTGTACTAATTGTACTCAACAAAATAATCAGATCGTATTTTTTTTATATAATAATAATAATAATAATAATTTTGGGACAACTCACACAACGCTATCTGATCCCAAACTAGGCAGAGCTGTATGATATGTAGTGCATTTCTTTGTAGTGATAGCTGCGGAACTCAGCTAAGTGCTACATGCTTTTGCCTGGTTTTTTTGTTTGTTTGGTGTGTATACTTTGCGATTATACTTTGGCTTTTTGGGGCTATATAGCATTTGCCGCGGATTTGCTTGTACCGCTTTTAGTTCAATCATCATTATTTCGTGCGTGTCTATAATACGTTCTACTTAGATGTTTAATCAATGAAACTACCACTTTTGGCCCAAGTTTTCCATAATATTTCATGAAAGACACAAGAAAACACATTTTCAAATTTCATAATCATAACATTCTATTAAAATTTTATCACAATTACACAAAACACGTAAAAACATATTCTTACAGCTCTACAAAGTCAGATACTCTGTCTCTGGGGAACCATTTGTGCTTCACGGGTTTGAAAAGAATCTACATTTAAAATTCCAGCCAAACCCATTATTTCTTCCTTTCTTACATTTTCTTACTTGTATTTTTTCAATTCAAAGCTTTGTTTACTTATAGCTGTTTGGGCCTCACAGCTAGGACAGTTGACTGTCAAGTCAAATCACTTTCTTTTTATGAAATTTCAAAATGATATCCTACATTATGACGTCTTAAGTGCTAGTTGTCAAATCACTTTTGCATTCATTTTGATGTTTTTAAATGGCAAAAATGCTAAATTGTGAACGAGATTATAGATCCAATTGCTTGATTAGTGTAAAATAATTGGATTGTTTATGACATTAGAAAATAATTTAGCATGATGACGTTTATTCCCATTAACAGCTAAAAACAAACATTTATAACTTATCAAATAGTTTTAGATTAAAATATAAACAAAAACAATACACATACAGCATCCAACAATCACAACCTGAAACATAAAACATTGACATAACGAGCACATATCTGGTTGCTCCCTCGCCTCTGTTTACACTTCAAAGTTGTATCAAGTGAACGCCTCGGGCTCTTGCACATCTTTCATTTTAGACTATTACCATAATATTACATCTGTGCACCTATATTTTGTTGCTTAAGTTACCGGCGATAATTATATTGTCCTATATAATTCATGGTCCTTGTATATAATATCACACTTAACTTATGGGGGAGGTACCCTCAAAAAATTAATTACAGTTATTTTTAAAATTTTTGATATAGAAATTGCTTTAATTTTTCATGTTACAGCCTTCTAGCACTAACAGTCTCTGAGCTGCGGACGGCGGACAGACGGACATCGCGAAACTATAAGGGTTCCATTTTGCAATTTTGGCTACGGACCCCAAAAAATTATACAAAAGCAACTACTACAGTTTCTTTGCCACTATTTAATCTTTCCAAATATAACAATCAGACTCATAAAATAGTATGTGTTCATCAAAATTATGATATAAAAAAACTGCTTCGTAATAATAATTCATTACAAGATGTTCACGTTGAAGATTGTCAGTATCATGTTGTCCGTTGACGCATACTAATAACTGCTGGGCTTAACAACGTGTATTCCTCCACTTAATATTCACTATCGGTTTAAGGTAAAAGCTCTGACGATTTCCTGAAAATTAAGGTTGTATTGGAAACCTAACTTTTAGGACAGAGGAAGCTTTTGTACCTAGCAACAGAGATTATTGTAGTGAACTATAGGCCGGAATACCTATACAGTTTGCGCCAGAAACTAGTATGTGCCTTACTGGTTTAACAAATAAAAAATATGTAAAGCGAGGACAGCACATAGGTTGTCAATCGTTTTTTTTGTTACTGGCCCGATTTAAGAAGAAACTTCTCTATGAAGAAACCCCTGATCATTGTAATCACTCAATGTCCTTGTATTTTATTTTATGGGACACTTTTCTAAATTGTGAAAAATAGTTAAGAAGACAATTTTATTGTCTTAATCGTTATTTTTATTTTTATTAATAATTCAAATTTAAGTTACTTTAGATCATATTACTTACTTGAGAACTAATTAGAGTCATCCCTCACTGATAACATGTAATGCTTCGTTCATAGTGAGGTAATATTGTAGTGAACTTCATAACGACCTCATTAGGTGAGCTGTCATTACTGGGAACACATTGTGAGCGGTGTCTCGTCGCAGAAGTGTACATACTATGTTGTATTGAGTGACATGCATAAGGCAATGTTCACACTAGCGTTTGCGGTTTACATATTTAATACGCATTTGATGATTCAAAGAAGGTCGCTGGCATGGTCTAGAAGGAAAAGAAGGAAGAAAAGGTCCTGGTGTCGTGGTGAGGAGACGTCTATGTCCAGCCGTGGGCCGAAAAGGGCTGATGCTGATAACAATAGCGTATTGATCTCAAAATGTAAGTTTATTTAGTTTTGGTATAATAGTCAGAGTAAATATATTCAGGATAAATCTCCTTTAGTAGGTAATGATTGTCATTACATTTTTTTTTTCATATCAAATCGTTTGATGTCTCACTGCTGGGCATAAGTTTCCCTAGTGGAATCCTGGAGGTATTTGCCATAATCGCCACGCGAGCGGATTGGCGATCGCAGTAAGGCTTTAAAGTACGCGAAATACGCTGCTGCCCGTCCTCCGGGGTGACATCCCTCAGTCACCTTGACGACAACCACAGCAGAGATGGGGTGGTACTATTCTTGTGGTAACATTCTTACATGCTTATAATTATTTAAATTGACCTGTTTGTTTTTTTACTTCTACGAAGTGTGAGTAGGTGTTCTTTTTTAGGTTCTCTAAAACGTGAATCTTGCTTCAACCAAAATCTGGCCTCAAGCTGGCACTGATGAAGTCATTATGACGTAAATTAACTAGATTTTGCATACACGTGCGACGTCAATTAAACACTGCAAAAATACTCCATTGTTGGCGAGAGCGTTGGCGTATTTTTCGCCGGTGTATTCAGCGTATGCGTTTCATTGAAGTTTGTAAAGTGTGCCTTTATCTATTTCGAGTACGATGCGAGTCTACAGAACTTCTATCGACTGACCTGATTTGAACTAAAAAGTTATAAAATCTCAACACTTGTACCACAACGACTAGCCATATTGTATTAGCATGATTGCTTCAGTTATTAGCATTTATTTAGGTTGGCCTCGTTACGGAGCATACGTCCAATGAATATTCTATTGCCTTAAAACAATATATTGTCAAAACTTGTGTAATCATAGCGATTTATTAATATAATGTATCATACGCAAAAATCTCTCATATACCTATATATGAGAGATTTTTGCGGTTAGTTCATATTGAAATTGTGATTCCCGATTTGGTGTATTTTGGCGTAGTCAGCGTATTTGACGCACATTTTTAAACGTTCTCTTATGCTGTTCGTAATCAATGTTTATGAAGGAACTAAGGGCGCTGTTAATACCATTACTACTTTACTGTAAAACCACTGTAATCAGTCGCAAGTATGATGTAACATAATAAAAAACTGGAAAAGTGAGAGTCGAATTTGCCCATCGGGGGTCCCGTACAAACTTGTAAGTACATATTATAAAAAGTTTAGGAATCAAGTCTCGCAGTTTTGAAAATAAACAGCCGTATCTTTTTTTTACGTTAACTTACAGCTTCAGGGGACTGTAGACTGAGTATATGGTTGTAATATCAACTCGATACTTCCACACGTCCCGATGTAAAGGGTTTTGACAGACAGACAGACGGACGGACGGACGGACTGACAACAAAGTGATCCTATAAGGGTTCCGTTTTTTCCTTTTAAGGTATAGAACCTTATAACTCCTGACCGGTCCGACAAAAAAGTACATTATGACAAAACGAATAACCGCACGGATTTTCATCAAATAGAAACCTAATGTAATCGCGTCGGTCCTTAGCTCAAGAATCACCTTGATTAGAACAACTGTCTAATAATTAAAACGAACAGACAGAGTTTAAAAATACATCTTTACGTGACTACTATTTGCCTTTTGACACATACCTTGAAGCAATTGCTACTGTAAGTAATCTCAATGTAAAAACATTAACTAAAATCAAACATATACTCCGTATCTCCCCTACGCAACGCCAGGAGAGTAAATCTATACGAAACTCCTCCAAGCCCAGTACAAATCACTTACCACATTTTTCTTAGCAAGTCCATTTTTCTAAGGTAAGGATCGGAGCAGACGATAAGGAGGATTGACGGTAACACTTCTAATTCTATCGAAAATTCTTCTTCCCAATATTTTCACCCTCCATAAGGCAAGGGATATCTGATCCGATCGATATTGAGATGGGAAGGTTTATATTTAGTTTTGAGACTTAGGTCTGGTATTTTTAGAAAAATGTGGACATTGTTTTTATAGTAAATAGGGATAACTTAGTTATAAGTTGTAATTAGTACTTAGCTAAAAGCCTTTTTTAGATTAGATTTAGTATTTAATAGATTCAACGCTATTATCTATTTAGTGTCAAACCTCCACACCAAGTTTCAACCAAAAAAATGTTACAAAACGACAAACAGAGACACAGAGTTTCTTTACATTTATAATAAACCAAGTGATCAAATAAAATTAGCTAATCTATCGCAAGTATATTATCAAAGAAAACCAAATTAAAGACAATGGATACCTCAACTCAAAATCAATGGACAGATTGCTATTAAATTAAAACAGGCGTCTCAATTTTAATTCGCAGTACAAACAACCCCCATGCGCTTCCAATTTGGACGAACAAGTTCAAATATCTCCGGCTCTCATAATGAAAATTAAATTTAACACAGCCTCAAAAGGCCGCCATTCCCGAAACAGCATCAGTCGTCAATTGCCCGAACAAAGTTTCCCAATTACGGTACTCCACAATAACCGTGAATATCGACAAAAAATTGTGTTGCTCCACGATTAAATTCGAAGGCGTAACATGAAACGTCCATTATAACGAATGTCTAACCGCTATATAATTTTATTTTTAACTCGCGAGTCGCAGATAAAAAGGTTGGGAACTTTAAATGGGAAAACTTCCCTTTTTCAAGCAATGAAAAGGCGTCATTACCGCGTCCTGATTGATACAAAAGAATTAGATGTAGATTTAATAATATAGATGTTAAGTGATTTGGGGATGGGAAGCTTTGTGCATCTGTTGAAAGAACTCCTTTTTCACAATTTTAATGAAGGATAACGTACAAATAATATCTAATAATCATGTAGATGTTTAAATATTTAGATTGAAGATTTTATGTTTGTAATGGGTACCTACTATGGATACATATGTTAAAAGAAATAATATTTGCTTTGAATTATATTCATTACTTGCTTTCGCCCGCGACTTCGTTCGCATGGTACTGTTTATTTAATATGTTTTACCTTCTAGTTATACACTAATTACATGATAAATTCCATGTTCAAGTTGTTGCGTGGAACGCGAACTTAGTTTGAAACCTAGAGTAGCACTTTTAATAATGTATAGTCAGAAAAGTCGAGGGATGTTGAAGTTAATTGAGTTGACATAAAACCACAGATTCCCGTAATTATTCATATTTCATCCCGATAACCAATACCGACGTGACAGAAGTCACAGGCGAAAGCTAATAGTAGTACTAAATACGAAGCTTAGTACCACGTAGCTAACTTTTGATGACTGGTCAGTAGACACCTACCATAAATTAAATATGACGTCATTACGTCAGCAATAGGCGACATGCAAACGTAGTATTTGTCCACTTTGATGAGTCGATTGTCGCTAAAGGAACACCAATTAGACTCCAGTTGACTCAGCGCGTACCATGATTAATTCACCACAGGAGAGACCACCTGACCGAACGTAGTTTGCTAAGCCACGGTAATTATTTAAGGTCTGATTGCTATGCACCTACTGCATATTGGTATTGTAAATGTACGTACATTTGGGAGACGGTGCTAACTTTTCGTGATGAAAACAAGTCGAGTTATATGTTTTCGTTTGAGGTTTCCTGGTCGAAACTACGAGTTTAGGTATAGAAAGGAACCGTTGCAATTTTTATATACATGGTCTCCTAATCAATGACGGTTACGCTGGCCAATCTCATTAGAGACTAGCTGTCCCGCGCAACTTCGTATGCGTAAATTTTCCCCGTTTTTGCAACATTTCACTTCGCTACTCTGCTCCTATTAGCCGTAGCGCGATGTTATATAGCCTATAGCCTTCCTCGATAAACGGGCTATCCAACAAAAAAAGAATTTTTCAAATCGGACCAGTAGTTTCTGAGATTAGCGCGTTTAAACAAACAAACAAACAAACAAAGCAAACAAACAAACAAACTCTTCCGCTTTATAATATTAGTATAGATTAAAGTATAGATTAGCCAACTACATAGAAGGAATTAAAGTGCACAATTGTATGCGCAGACAAAGGTGCACTCTCAATACCCTCACTCTCATAGTCCATTGGAAATCCGGAGTCACCATTTCTGAAAAAAGTATTACCTACAGTTTTGTGTTTTCGATTTGCCGAAACTTCTAGGATTATTGCCAAATTTCATTATTTACAGTATTTTAACCGATATATCTCTGAATTTAGATGAAACTGTACAGTAGTCGGCTTGTTATTGTACTGCAATATCTAGTAAGTATAAAATAAACAAGATTTCAGATAAAATCTGGCTTTAATCCAGTGTAGCTTTTAGAACACAATTTGGCAAGTTTTTAGACTTTTTGTAACGATAAATATTGTGGAGGATATTGTCTTCTTGACATAATGTGATTACAAAGGAGTAAGTTAGGTTTCAAAACAACTACATTAAAAATTAATAGCATGGAACTTACAATTTATATTTCTCAAGGATTTAAACATTCTGAAGAATCAGTACTTACATAAAGAAAATCCTACTATCACCAATGACATTTTAAGTAAAAAGGTGTAGATAGGTTACAAAAACAAAATTCGATCTCAAAAACGGCAAACTAATAAATAAATAAATAAAATACATTTATTTCAGTCTGTGGTCCATATTTTGTTAGTAAATACATTGACTTAAAGACTATGTTAGTATCTACCTAATTCTTGTAACTAAAATTAACTTAGAAATCTGCCACCATCAGGGGCACCGGGAACGAGGACATGCGTTCGTACCCAATGCCCCAGAATGGGACAGTCTGGTTTTTCGGCAATGACCCGCAGAATAGTGTTGGCGCTTCCCTGCACCCTACGCATAAGCGAGGCCACGCGGCGCCGCACTGTCGCCCCGAACCAACGACCATATGGTCGTTGCCCCGAACCCATCTGTGTGAGCGTACGCGAACATCGCCGATGCACTGCAGTAACTTGGAAGCCCCAACATCACCCTGAAGGCATTGTTGTATTGTACACGGAGCGCGTTGAAAGCCCGCAGCGTATAGTTAACCCACAGATTGCACGTGTACAGATTTTGACAGAATGCTTTGAAAAGCGTAATCTTCACGTCTACACTACAACGTGCAAATCTGCGGGCCAACATATTGCAGCGGACCGTCAACGCTCTCCTTTCCCTCTCCATGTCTTTATCATCTTTCAAATCCTCAGTAACCACATGGCCCAGGTATTTGAACTCCTTAACTCTAGTGAGCGCGACACAGTTAAGCAGTACCGGGGAAGCACATAAAACATTTCGACCCCGGGACCTAAATATTAACAAATCGTACCTTGTACTCCTATTAACGTGTACCTTTGCATAATCTGCACATACTCCCAGTAACCTTCTTAGCGCAGAGATTGATGGACTCAACAGCACCATATCGTCAACGTAACTGATACTATTGATAATGTGCCCGTCAATTGAGCAGCCGACACCGGTGCTACTGAGTTCACCAATCAGCTGGTTTATATACAGGTTAAAAAACGAAGGTGAAGTCAATCCACCCTGTCTCACTCCACATTCTAACTAGTTCATTCTAACTAGATAGTTCACTAAGCCATTTTACTTGGTTAGTTTGATGGCTGTACCAGTACCTAAATAGGTTAACCAGTTCCCCGGGCACACCCTCTTCAACTAATTTAGACCACAAGATATCATACCTAACCAAATCAAAAGCCCTGGAAAGGTCCAGAAAAGCGGCATAGACTGGTGTATTCCTATCAGTATAATACCTAACTGTATGCTTAAGAGACATAATAGCACATTCGGTGGATAGCCCGTTTGAAACCGAACTGAGCCTCATGTAAATTAAGGTGATTTTTAAGCTGTCTCTCAAGCATACAGTCAAGCACCTTCGCTGCAGTAGTAGCCAATGAAATTGGTTGGTAGTTACATTTATCCGAGAGATCTCCAGTTTTGTTTTTAATTATTGGCACTACAACAGTCTTCATTAGCTCATTCTGTAAATAGGAATGTCTTACACATAATGTGAATAGCAATACCAATGTCCTAGGGAGGTGCGGTCCCGCATGCAAAATGCACACATAGATAACGTAGTACCTATTACTACGTTTTCTAAAAATTAACCTAGCTGGATCAATTTATCGCTCCCGAAACCCCCTGCATGCCCCCTTCATGAAAATCGTTTGAGTCGTTGCGTTGTCGAGATTTAGATTATATATATAGGTATATTATCGCGCTCGACTTGGCGGGGGCACGGCAGTGCCCCCACCAAGTTGAGCGCGAAGCAAACACTGCCGTACCATCTTTTACTAAAACCATTTCGCAGCATTTTCGGGCCCCTATTTGAGAACCTCTGTATAAGACCAAAACGCAGAAATTTTCGTCATCCAGTAAGCTATAAAATCACACTTAAAATAAAAAAAAACAAGTCTGTAGGTCATTTAGTTCCGAAGTTAAGCGAAAGCAAAGTTTCGCACTTATGACACTCACTCACTCACTCAAGATCATCAAAATAGAACTAGTACTTCCCAAAAACTCAGAGAGCTGAAATTTGGTACAGAGTTAGGGTTTAATGGCCACATAAAGGGAAAACTATAAAAACTAGGATAATCGAAGATCTGGAGTACCTGGTGACTCTTATTTGAAAACACAAGAGCCCAACCAAACTATTAAAGACATACTGCCTTAACAAAAAATATTCAACTTTGTTTGCCTCTTCATTTGATGTCAGAAATCGAAGGTCTGAAGTACCTGATGAAGAACCCTCAGCTTGTCTTACTTTATTTCATTGTTAGTTATTTAGTACTCTTAGTTTTCTAGACAATAAAAAAAACTACTTCTAAAAAGAAAAAAAATGTATTAAATAAGAAAATCTAATAAAATAAATCAATATGCCCACGTTTCTACAAAAAGAAGTAAAATCCCACCAAAAACATTCTGTAAAAAACTAGCCAAGTCTCGATGGAGCTGCTTGTTTATCTCTAAAAAGTAATGAAATCTAGACAAAGTCGTGCTAAGTCTAAGGTTCCTTACTGTGATTTCTTTATTATTATAGTTAATGTTGTGTGACTTGGCAGTAACAAATCGTAAAAGTGGGAAAGCATGATTTAATTATCACGAACGAAAAAGAGAAAAATGTAATCTGCTGCTTTCATCTGTTGACGCCGGCGAAGTGACACTGACATATAAAAACAAGTCAATTATATTGTATTTTAAAGTGCCGCCTTCTGAGCGCTTGTAACCTATTCACACATTATTACTTAAAACACACTTTAGTAAGTAGTAGTCAATGATAGACATCCTCAATGACAGCGTGATAGTCCACACTGTCATTGGTCAATACTATGCACCAAAGATTTATTAAAAATGATCCAAAAATCCCATAAGCAAAACAGTATTATGATTACCTGTGATGCCCGGTATTACGGAAGGGCCGTCCAAAAAAACACTATTTGCGTTGTCCAACGAAATGATTCGACCGAATTCCTCCCCAACATCCCACATTGGGCATTAGCTCCCCTATATCTTATTACATGGGTCAATCTTTTAAGGGCGGTCCTGCATTAGCCTCCTGACCGAACTCAAAGGAAATGGTTGGAGATGCTCGCTAATGGACCCATTGATTTTCGGGAATCAAACGGTTGCTTTAGTACAGCTTCGTGTATAAAAACTTTGAAGTATGTATGGGTGTGGTATGTTTACGAGCGAGGATATACAGTTGCACCTTTTATGGTGAAACAAAAATTAACGAATGATGTCGTGTAAATGCGGAAGGTTAAGCCTTTTAACACCAAATGTACACTTAAAAACTAAATTATTTATTTTTACATTTAACTTATTTTAGAACATCGGTGCATACGATGTTTTAGTTACATACAGGTTAATGTGTTTGCCATTTCGGGGCCTTAGGGCGAACAATATTATAATTATTTCTATGGCCCAATATTAATTTGTGAAATTTACAAAGAATAAAATTAAAAAAACCGGGCAAGTGCATGTCGAGCCACGCACAATTTAGGGTTCCGTAGTCCCCTCCACCTCCATTCGAATAATGTGGTTTAAAAATCTTGGATTTTCTGTTGTTTTTGTTTCATACTTACAACGTTATATCTACATAATAATATTTTTCAATGGAATTTGTACAAAATTTTTGTTACTTATCATTTGATCAGCTGTTACTCGTAAACTTGTAAAGCTTTCCTAGCCGTGATAGTTTTCCTTTTAATTTGTCTATTTATACTACTACCGTGAATTTTCTCATATCCTTTTTTTTTTTTTTTTTTTTTTTATGGCCGTAAAAAATGCCTGAACGCACACCTCCAGCACCCGTGGCAGACGCTGGAGGTAGTGTGGGACCTGCCCCCACTAAAAAATCGGCCGTGTACCAACTCGCCGCCTTCACACGGATAGGCCGCCGGAATTAGCTATTTCTTCGGCGGACCCACCCAGCGGCATAGGCCCATC
Source organism: Herminia tarsipennalis (assembly GCA_945859575.2). Lineage (NCBI taxonomy): Eukaryota > Metazoa > Arthropoda > Insecta > Lepidoptera > Erebidae > Herminia > Herminia tarsipennalis. The sequence goes on from OX243830.2 coordinate 15,889,836, forward strand.
GGGCATTCCTGCTCCTGCGGCGTCCTGGGTACACACAGAACGCCGCCATCGCGAAAGGCCGCGAGCGTGGGAAACTTCCCCGTCCATCACGCCCACAGCCCCACCAAACGACGTCACGCGCGACTGCGCCTCGACGTCGCCCGGTTCGCCGGCGACGGGGCAGGCTAGCCCCGCCGCCTCCCCCCACGAGATGAAGTTCCCGCAGGAGGGTGCGACCGCGTCCTGGACCCCCTACCGCGCAACGCATCCGGCACCCCTATCACTGACGACAGGGGCGAGGAGCGAGCATGGCTAAGGAGTCCGTTAGGTGGAGGGTGTAGAGGCATGGGAAGGCGCCTCGTCCCCACCCTCCTCCATCCGCACCGGAGCCTGGGTGCTGGGGTCGGCCGCAGATCGGCACGTCCCCGCAGGCGGCTGGGCAGCCTTGGGGGGCTTGCAGCCCGCCCTTCCCATCATGTGGTCGGCGGGCTGGTTGCCCGCCGCACACACGGGGCAGTGGGGAGCGGCAGAACACGCCGCTGCCGTATGCCCCGGTTGACCGCAGCGGAAACAGAGTCCGCTGCAGTCTAGGCTGCTGGTGCATTTAGGGCGCAGATGCCCTGCGCCAATGCACCTGTAGCACCTCGTGGGCCTCGCCTCAAGGATGGTGATCCTTGCGGCAGAGACACCCACGAGGAGCCGGCCCACCTCTGCTAAAACTTTGGCCGCAGCGACGGGGCAACGCGCCCACGCCGCACCAACTCCGCCGGGGCCGGGGCGGATCGCGCCGACCTTCACGGTTCCGGGAGAGCACTGAGCCTTCTGCTCTATTGCCTCCCGGACCTCCTCAGACGTCACGGAGTCGTCCAGGCCGGAGACGCGCAACTCCACGCACTTCATCGGCCTGGCGACCCTTACGCCCTCTTCGCCCCCCGCAAGACGCCTGAGTGTTTCCGCCACCAGGTCGGCCTTTTTTGCGCCCTGCGCCCCAAAGCGGCGGCACCTCACCTCTACACCCCCAGCAGCTAAAAGAGCCGCCCTCGCCCCGCTGAAGAGGCTGGCGTACGTCACACCCCGACTCTCCGCCTCCGGCGACACCGTCACGAGGACGGCGGCCGTTTTCGGCGGAGATAATTTCGGCTTTCGCCTAACATTCTTCCTTACCGGGGCAGCCTCCTGCACGGGAGCGGCGGAAGTGGCCTTCTTCTTATTCTGGCGCCGCTTTTTTTTACTCTCAGCCGTTCGCCATTCCTCACCAGAGGCGGCGGAGGCGGGAGCAGACGCTAGCGCCGGGGGGCAGACTTGGGCCGCTGGGGCACCCACTACGGCAACATGGGGTGCAGATCTTGGCACACGCTGCGGGGGATAAGAATTTTCACTCCGCGCACTTCGGCCGACTGGCCCTGAGGCAACCACTGCTGCAAAAGACCCGGCGCGCCCCCCCGTTTGGGTTGGTGGCGCCGGGGGTGCCATCATTCGCCCCTTTGGGGGCTTGGGCGCCGCGAGCGGCGGCCGACAGCTAGGTTCCAGGGGGAGACGCGCTTTTATGCCCTCAAGGCGCGCGTCGATCAGGCCTCCGAAAAGGAGTGAGAGCTGCCTCATCTGTGCCTCCGTAAAGGAGTCATCAGGGGGCCGCTCTCCTCTATGAGCCGGAACAGAAGCAGCCGGCACAGCGCTGACTGAGGCCGGGGCAGAACCGGCTCTGGTAGTTCCAAAATCAGCCCGCAATTGGGCTATCTCGGCGCGGAGTACCTTTAGCTCTCCCTCCATGCGGGTGTTGTTCTCGAACAGAGCCGCCATTACTTCTGTCAGCACAGAGGCGGACTCTCTCAGTCCTTTGGCGAAGGTGCCTTTGAGGTTTCTACTCTTGGAGGCCACTTCCGTGATGACCGCTATTGAAGCGGTTGCCGAACTTTTGAGCTCCTCCGCGGTTTTTAGTGCATTGGCCCCTCCCGTAGATTGGAGTCCACCTAAAAGCTCTTGGACCTGGTCTTCAGCCACCAATTCCCTTTCCGTGCGACCTCGATTATACGCCTCCCGCTTGGAAAACACGCTGGACGTTTTAGCTATCGGCGTGACGTTGAGAGCCGTCGCTGCAGTAGGTGTCTTTGGACGGGAAAACCTCGCCGCAGACCCCCCTCTTTGAGAGGAATGAACTTTCCTGGGTACCTCGAGATCGACCTCAGGAAGGCTCTTATCCTCTATAGGAGAAGCACCGCGCTTTTGCTGGAGAGAGCGGGGCTGATTGTCAACCGGCAGGGCTTCTGGACCTTTACTTTGCCCGCCTATCATAAGGTCCATATCACTCACTGCTGAGCTGAGGGAAGATTCCGAGTCGAACCTTCCCGAACACAGTAAACTCTCGAGCGACGCTGACGTCACTGACGTCCTCGACCCACTAAGCCGGCCGAAGTCGACCGCTTCACGGGGCATACAACGGTCATTCCTCTCACTCGTGGATTGAGAGTCACTCGCCATAGATTGAACTGGCGTCCTCTCTCCACTCTTTCTCCCTGCGTTCTCTTCCTCTCCTTTACGTTCCTTCTCCGAGAGCCTTGTGCTCCTCTTCTTGTTAAATATATTTTTTAAATAAGCATCATTCATATTTAATCCCACGAGTATGGGGGAAATAAAGGTCCACCCGGGCAGTGCCCCCTGTACCCGGGTAAGCGAAAGTTTGTATCCCAACTGGGGGGTCCGCAGGTGCCCCAGCTGGGGGTAGCGCTTGAAACCGAACATCCCATCGGCCATGCATCCTCTGGTCACGCTCCGCAACACAGGATTCGGGGATTTTTTATAGAGGTTGTCATCCTCGCGGCCCAGGCGACCAAGCCAAGACCCTCGTTCCCGTTCAAAGCCGTAAGACATGTCTACGACACTCCTACTAGGGATTACGATATTCCGACGGTGGCAGAAAGAAGATCTCCCCGCCCGCTCGACGGCAGTGTGAGTGCACGTCAAGCCCGTCCTCCGGGCAGCCCAGAGATGGGCCACCCCCTACTCTGCCAGAACATCAGCCGTGTGACGGTGGTTTCGCGAAACGCCGCGAATCCACCGGCACACGTTGCCCAGGGTGCACCACGAGGAGGTTTTCCGGCACTTAGCACCCCAATTTTCTCATATCCTACATCAACCATTTAGCTGGCATGGGAGGGGGGGGGGGGGCAGGCAAATAATAAGCACTTTCAAGCTTAATATTTTACAAATGGATCCCTAAATCTAAAAATTGTCTTTACAACCCCTCAACCCCCTAAGTTACAAACGTTTTTAAAAGACCTATCTAACGATACAAAATCTTTTTTCAATATTTTATTCTTTCATTTTATCAGCGTAAGTAATATGCGTATCCATGCAAAATTACAGCCTCCTAGCACTAACAGTCTCTAAGCAAAGTTGCGGACAGATGGACATGGCGAAACTATAAGCGTTCCGTTCTGCCATTTTGGCTACGGAACCATAAAAAGATAAAATGTACATTACATATAAATATTTTATAAACGAGATATATTGCTGAGCGGTTTCACAATACGATTGAATCGTATTGTGAAACCTCTTTGCTGAAGTTTTCACTCCTTTTTACAAAAATGTAGCTTTGTGAGGCCTTGATAAGACACGCCCCACCTAACCATCACTGACGCAGGATGATGACCACGCTGTACTTTTCCGACTACTTGAGCAGCTTCTTTAGGACTGTGAGTGTATACTTTATCATTTTGCTTATTGTAGTGCTCTTTAATCGTGATTTTTTTTCGTAAAGAGGACATTTTTGTGCCCTTCACCTGCGAATCACGACAGAAGGCGTTTTGATCGATCCACTCTCTTTAAATGTAAAGATTGATTTAGGGCAAGTACTGTATATCGACGATAAATACCAAGCTTCAGGTCTTGTTTTATATTGCGTGACAGAGACCTAGCGGAAATCTTCATTTCTCGCGATTAGAGTTTTTGCTTCCTAATGGGATTTCGACGAATTCCGGCTTTAACAGCATTAACAGCCTTTGTAGTTTTAACAGCACGCGGCCACCCCGATCTTTTATGGTCTTCAACTGAGGAAGTGTTGTTGTATCTGTTAATAGTGCGATAAACGAAAATACGGCTGATACCAAGCTTTTGAAGTATCTGGAATATGACCGACGGCTCCATACCCACTTTGTGCAAGGCGATCACCACAATCCTATTTTCTTTAACACCCCAATCCTTATTGTAATTTGATAATGAACACGAAAAAATATGTGAAATAGCGCTAAATCGAAAGAATTTTTAAAAATTATGTTTCAAATTCAAAGCAATTAAAAAGTAAAAAAAGTTTTTATAAAACAGGATTTATGGCCCGTCTAGTTATAATATTTCTAATCATGCAATGCAAAAGTGTAAATGTTAGTGTACATTACATGTCAAAATAAAATCAAAGGAGATTTTCAATTTTATGGCTTATTGGCTGTACAAATTATGAGTTAAGTTTTGTAGGAGGATATATACAATCTTTTATTATGTTACGGACTTTTATAATGGGGATGTTGACTGTCAAGTCAAATCAGTCTCTTTTTATGAAATGTCAAAACGACAAGCTCTATAGAATGTGTATGGAATAAGAACCTATGACGTCATATGTTCCTATCGTCAAATCATTACTTTTCGTATTCATTTTCATGCTTTTAAATTAAAAAACATGTTAAAATGTAAAAGAACAGTTCTTTTCAGAGCATTTAAAGATCTATTACCTGATTAATATAAAATAATTAGTTTTATTGTAGTCAACTACCCAATTCCTAGACCGAAGTCCTGAGCAAAAAGGTTAACTAGGAGCTATGTGTAATGTAATCTATTTGGCACTAACTGCCAATTACATTTCTTAATTGCGGTCGCGTCTTTGCCTGCGTGAAATATTTCGTGTGTTGCGACAACAAAAATAAACTTGTTTTCTTTTTCGAAACGGAATAAGTATTTGAAAGTGTTTGCGTCGGTGATAGTTTTTCACCTGCAGACTATAAAAGTGGTCAATTTTGAAACTACATACATTTGGGTCTCTCACGCACGTCCTATTGATCTCATACTAGGCAGAGTCTGTACTATGACAACTGATAAACATACTCAGATATTTCTAAATATATTATACTAGCGAATGCCTCGCGGTTTCACCCGCGTAGTTCCCGTTCCCGTGGGAATACAGGGATAAAAAATAGCCTATGTCACCCGGGGTTAGTGTAGCTTCACAACGATGAAAGAATTTTTCATATCCGTCCAGTAGTTTCGGAGCCTATTCAATACAAACAAACAATCAAATCCTTCCTTTTTATAATATTAGTATAGAAGTATAGATATAGATATAGAAGTATATATGAACCTGGAGATCTGTCACACAGGTTTTGAACCTAGTACAGACTCCAGCTCTCACTAAGGTACTTAAATTTTACGTTGCTTAATATAAGAATATATTATTATACGTTTACATTAATGTATAAACCTACTTTAAATACTGTACCCTTTTGAGAGGAATAAATATATTATTATTATATTATTATTGCTTATTTTAAAAATAACTAGCAATATGAGTTTGTGGATCCCACATTACTAGGAATCCTGTTAACCCTTTCAGCTGAGCTAAATTGCTTGTGTTAGAAGTGGCTTCACGGCGGTAGTATAACGGGTTGGATTTGAACCCGCGATCTTACGATTACGAGTCAGATACCTTAACCATTAACGATACACTGTATAAAGTACCATGGTGATTATATAATGATTTTGTCCTTTGTGGGCATTGAGCCCACGGCTCCAGGCTCAGCAGTTAAAAGTTTGAAATGGATCTTATGTATTTCTGTGAAAACATCCGGAAAAACTAGATGTTTTTCTAAAAGCGCCGGATGTTTCCACAGTTCAGTAGATTCATACGTGAAATTACGTAAATAAAGACAATATCGTATGATTGTAACAGCCGAATGTTTATTAATTTGCAATAAATGGTCCAAAGCTGCACAAAAATGTTATATTTCGTTTTCTACAAAGAAATCATAGGATTATTCTAAAATCGGGGACCCAAGGAGACAGAGAGAGTGTTCAACCTTTTTTTTTAGATTTAAAGCCAAACAATCAAATTTTGTTATAATAAAATCTTTTTATCAACTTTATTATTGTAAAAAGTTCACACTGACCATAATTTAAATCAAGACCAACATTGCCAAAGATAGCGAAAGATTTTAGTGGTTTCTAATTTTGCCTGTGCCAACAAAGTTTCCCTATTGACTGAATCAAAGGCATTCTTAACGTCAACCTTCAGAATACCCTCTGCTTTACCCGATCCAAAGTATGTAGAATGGGCATAAACGGCAGCCTCACAGCCCAACTTTTAAACCAAAGCCGAGTTGCAAGCGCTGAAATTTCGAAGATAGTTTTTTTCTACACCCTACGGCGATTGGACGAATGTCACGAAGAGTGACTCTTGCGCAGAGCGCATACATTACTTACATCGCCGGAGAGTATAAGATTTATTAACTCTGTCAGATATTTGCCGGCTTCCCCGGCGCCTGAATAAAGAAGGTGTTTAAGGATGTTGCGGTATCAAACCGTCAAGACCCCCAGCGGACCTGCTCCGAAAAGAGCTGACGGCAGACAAAATATCCTTGACCGTGACCCTTATACAATCTGCATCAGAGTTAGAGGGATCGGGGAAGGAAAGGTCATCCCTTTGCGCTGGATGCTTGTTCTGCAGAAACGCTCACGGGTCTGCAAAGCAAGCATCCAGCGCAAGACAACAAGACGGCACTACATCGCTGCTAAATAATAGGTTAGAGGCTCCCCGAATGTCGCGTTCCCTTAGTTCTACGTAATGGAAGTTGATTTAAAAAAAAAAAATGTCAAATCAAGCTCGAAAAAAGGGTCACTAACCACTAGACTAATAGACTACGACATACAAATTGCATCAACATGAAAATGCAAAAAACAAATAAATGATCCGCTCACCAAACATCTAAGCTACTGCAAAGTTAATAGACAAATATTATGTCTTCTTTCCTTTTTTGGTTCTGTGGCGGGAATTTCAGGTCAACTTTTATTTTTTCCGGATAAAACCACTTTGCGTCACAATGTGTATCATATTTTCTGGAAAATCCTTGGAATTTCTTGTCTAAATCCGTTGAGTGGTTGAAAATTTGCCGATCAACTTTGGTTATATTTTGAAATGGGAGTAATGCTGTTGGCATTGTTGGTATTGTTTAGAATAGAGAATTATGCCGTCTAGTTTCACAAACGTCTCTCGAAATAAAGCGAAGATGCAGGCTAAAGCATGTCGAGTGAAACAGTGACTAAAAATTCAATTTATAGAAACAGAGGAAGGCTGAGAGGCCTGATAAATTATAAAAGTTTTACTATACTAAATAACATTTAGAAAAAGAACAACCTAACATATAATAAACTAGCTGACCCGCATAACTTCGTCTGCGTAAATCTTTCCCGTTTTTGCACCATTTTTGATTGCAGCTCTGCTCTTATTGATCATAGCGTGATGTTATATAGCCTGTAGCCTTCCTGGATACATGGGCTACCCAACAGTAAAAAAAAATGCATTCGGACCAGTAGTTCCTCAGGTTATCGCGTTCAAACAAAGAAAGTCTTCAGCTTTATAATAGTATTATTAAAAATCCTGTGAAGGCGTCTTCTTATTCTTCTTGTTTCTCTCCATTACCATGTGAGGTGTAACAGCTCCGCGGCGCTTATGACTCCTGTTTGCTCACAGTTATATCGAAGCCACGATTTTACACGCGAAAGCTGATTGTTATCTTCAAAACGGCTGGACGATTTTTCGTCCAACTAACCTTAGATTCGTCTTGCTTTTAAGCTAGTGCTTTTAGTTTTCTAGCTATCTATTAAACACAAAACACATCCATATTTGTCCATGCGTTTGGGCACTACGGCACAGAGAGTCACACAGATACACAGACGTCGAGTCGAAGGTTAACAAAAAGACGGTGACATATAACCAAGTTATCTCAACTAACATTCAAAGATTGCTGTAAACTTCACAATGTCTACATTAAGTCGTTGAACTGGGCACAAAAACATCTCGGAATGGCTAATTAAAAACATAGTCCCCACTTAACGCCACCAGAAAGTACTTAAAAGATAATATAATTAAGCAAAGGATTCCAGAGTTCGCAAATTGCAAGCGAAATCTTTTATTTATACGCAACGCTAGAAGGTTTGCTCAGCGAATTTTAATTTGGTAATGCAGAAAAAGACCGTTATAATTTTAACCATGGACCTATTCTGAAGTTTAAAAACTTTGTAAGTTGCTTGCTTGTTTGGTAAAATGCTGTCATCATTAAAATATACACCATACTAGATGACTGGTGCAAATTACATTACACTAGCCAACCCGCGCAACTGCGTCTGCGTTTTCGCAACATTTTTCATTGCTGCTCCGCTCATGTTGGTTGTAGCGTGATTTTATATAGTCTATAGCCTTCCTCAATAAATAGGCTAACCAACAGTAAAATAATTTTTCGATTCGGACCAGTAGTTCCGGAGATTATCGCATTCAAGCAAACAAACTCTTCAACTTTATAATATGTGTATAGATAGTAAAAATTGCAATATATCGATTATATACTCATTACTTGCCACAACAGTGTTATGGCCAAAATCAATTTCAACACTTCGTTTCCTATTTTATATCGCAACAACATCCAAGTTCCTACTCCGAATAAGTCCCCAAGACAATCACTGGAAGTTGGACATAATTCAAAAGTAGTATGCTCTTGTGAGATAACCGTGATCTTTTCATTTCATAACCTAATGGAACTTTTCCCATTTTAACTTATTTTATCTGCCTCGAGGCACGGGTGCGTCTACTTAATTTACCACTTCATGAGTTGGATTTTGGTACTAAATGTGATAGCTTTGAAGTTTTGTTTTGAAGTAGAACATGGGATTAAGTGCCTTGTAACTGAAGTTGGCTCATTCTTTCTGGGTTAGCGTTCATTTTTAGCACAGAAGTGTGTTATCATCTGTTACAAGGAAAAGAAGCACTTGGCTTTAGACCAACTTGGAATTTTGAAAAATAATGGTATTGTTTACAAAATAGAGCCACTTACATTTAAATTATAGTAGGAAAAGTTTCAATTTTACATTTATAAAGATCGCATAGATAGTCAATAGTAATATTATAATTGTGAAAGTGGCTCTGTCTGTCTGTCTAATACCTTTCACGCTTAAACCGCTGAACCAATTTGGATAAAATTTGGTATGGAGATAGTTTGAGTACAGGGGAAGGATCGCGATAACCGACACCAACGCGGGTGGAGCCGCGGGCAAAAGCAAAAGCAAGTTAAAATATTAAAGCTAGTGTAATAAGTTTAACGTATATATGTTATTTGTGTGTACGTCTGTCCTAGCGTCTAGTATAGACTTTTAATATTAGAAAGCTAGTTTGATCATGATGACTTTTAATTTTATTTGATGATTATCTATTTAATCGTTTTGTAGATAATCAGCTGTTTATCTCTCGTGTTGGGAGTTCTAATATTGGTAGTAGCATATTTTGTGTTCGATATAGTACCACAGTACCTGTAAATCTTTATTGGGCTCTCAAAACTACCTTTACAAAAATCATTAAAATAGCATACAAACAAATACAAATAGACTCGATAAATAGAGCCGTTGTACAAAATAAATATTTTGTACAACGGCTTTCAAAAATCGTAATTTATTTTGCTAGTACTTGAAAACCGCAAGGTTTTGGTTCAATGTGTTATTAGCCTGTCCTTTATCTAGTATGAATTTCACCACGTTTTTAGGGTTCCGTAGCCAACGGAACTCTTATAGTTTCGCCATGTTCGTCCGTCCGTCTGTCTGTCCCCAGGTTAGACCCTTAGTACTAGAATATACATATTAGTTACACCGACAAAGTGGTAGAATAAAATCTTGACAGAAAAAGTGATGATGTGATTTTTTTTTCTCACCTACCTCATCGTGTGGAGTATCGTTAGATACGTCTTTTTAAAATATTTAGCGGTTGTGAATACCTATGAATGTTCGATATAAAGCTCCGATTGTGAAATATTAAGCACCAATGTACAAATTTTTGTTAGAGACTAGTGTCACCTCTGTCCTGCCAGCTAGAAATGTGGAAAAAATCTTAGTAATAGTGTATTTAATGAAATTAAACTTAAATTTAATTAAACTTAAAAAAACATTAAACTATCACAGCTAAGGAGGCTTGACAAGCTTACGAGTAACAGCAGACCAAGTAAGAAGTAACAAAAATTTCGTACAAATTAAGAACAATAGGAAACCCACTTCTTACACCACATTATTGTGCTGGGTAGCTACAGAACCCTACATTGTGCGTGGCCCGACATACACTTGCCCGGTTTTACACATATAACCTACGCGTTCTGTTTACCTTATGGGATTTACACGGAGGGATTTACCTCTAAAAGCATTCTCGGTATTGCAGTGTATCAGTTTATTCAATGGTTTCTGTAAAGGAGAGCGCAGACTAGCACGAACCAGACGTAATGGTTTAACATTGTAAGACATTAAAAGGTTCTGTTCATTTAAAATTATTTTTATGTCCATATCTGTGAGACTTTAAATTCTACGGAAGCTCAATTATCTGATATACATTTAATCTAAGTCTTTCATTTCAGGATTCTCATTATAGCTACATCGTGTAACGAAGAGATATGGTCAAAATCAAGGGTTGTTATATGCAGTGATAGGGATTGCTTACGAGTAATTTTATCAAAATCTGAGTAAATTAATCTAAACTTCTTTATTCATAAAACAAAAAGTTAAATCAGATTTTACAATACACCGTACACCGCTCGCTCCTTAAATTTGAGAAAAATCAAGTGCTATAGCCATGTCTTAACAATGTAATGAGAGAGTACATCATATTTGTATCATCAATTTGAAAATTTGTGAGGACGAATAGACGGATGTTGCTCTTTCACGATAAAAAAAAACTAGGGACTGGATGTTGCTGAAAGTTTACAGTAATGTATATTGTATCACAGTAGCACAAAAGCTATATAAAAATCACACAACATTGCGAAACCGTGGGAAAAAACTACTTATATTTTTCCCACTCCCCTGAAAGTCAAACCAAACACTGTCCTCAAATATATGATATGCCCACGTCACCGATCACATTAATACCACATTGCTACCACACTGTCGCCTAGTGTGCATGGGCGTTAATATTTAGTTCAGTGAACAAACATTTTACCGTACTAATGCATGTTTGTGCGCTTTGTTTTACTGTATTATACATGTACGGTGTTTGATTTATTTCTGCATTGAAGTTTTCTTGACAGTTTTTAACCTGGAAACCGTCATTTTCAAAGAATTGTCTCTTCGGGATTTTAAAAAATGATTGATCCGACTTTTCGACGATGAATTGATGTTTTCGCTGTTCGACTCTGGGAAACCTTAAAGTGTATGAAATTTTATCCTAGATTTTGAAACACATAGAGCTAAAGACTAAAACATAGAAGTAAATCAGTGTATTTTCCATATGATCTTTAATAATTCTTTGCCTTGATTTTGACAACATTTAACATTTTACTTCATTAGAAGCTGTTGTTAACTTGCCTTGTGTGTATGTTAGTTAGTTAGTTAGTTTGTATGTTAGTGTGTGTGAGTCATGTCTTGAAAAATAAATTAATACCACTTCCTGGTGTTCGATAAACCTCAACACTATGTGGCCATAGAAACTACGAAACTAAAAAACAGAAACCTAGCAAGTTTAGACTAATTTGATTCATATTGACAAGTACTCCGATCCTAGACGATTTCCAGAGTCTGATAGTATAGCCGGAAGGTGGAACAGTGGTATTCAACAGTCATGTATAAAATATTGCTTTTCCCGATGCAGGGCCGTGAATTGTTGAGCTTTATTACATTGTGTAATAGTAGTATGAAGTGAATAAAGTGCTACTTAATACCATAATAAAGTAATTGAATCGCAAACCATGAAATATTGAATAGTTCTGCTAGGTCTTCATCATCAGTTCTACAGGTATCACTATAGGTGTCCCTTTAATATTTGAAGTAGGTAAGTATACCCTACAAAACACAAAAAAATATTTTTTTTTAAATCGGTCCAGCCGTCTTTGCGTAATCGGTGAACAAAAGTATAAAAAATAAAAACCGACTTCAAAAATAAATATAAGGTAACTAAAAAGCAAATAATAATATAGGTACAACAACAAAAAAAAAAATAACGTTTTGAAATTGGTGCCAGGAAATGTTGTTTTATGTTTTAGGCACCAACTTAAAAATGTTTAATTATTTTTAGCTTTTTAATTACCTTATATTTATTTTTGCAGTCGGTTTTTATTTTTTTGTAAAAAAGTTTTCATTATTCATTTTTTAGCGTATTGGTTTGTAGTTGATAAAAGTTTAATCGCAACTGCTTATTTCTTTTTACAAAATGTTGCGTTTTACAATACAAGACCGTTGATTTTTGAGGAGTTCGCCTGATACCAGACTATCAGTTCCATTACATGATTTGGTGGAGGCGAAGTATCAGGTATCGAACACGGTACTCTGATCGCAACCCGCAATATTTATTATTGAATAGTTTCGCTGGTCATCTGTGGTCTTCATGATCAGTTCCATTTTATTCGATGGTAGGCACCATGGAGTAAATGCACGAATTACAGAAATTTAACAACAAGAAAAGTAACAATTGCACAAATTTAAGAGTAAATACACGAATTATAACAAAATATACCCAATTTTTTTTTTTTTTTTTTTTTCTAAATAGAATAGAGAGTTCCTTCAATTTCTCCAAGATGTCATCATCAGATTCAAATGTTGATGACAACGTATACCCTTTCAAACACAAAAATAATTTGTCAAATCCGTCCACTGTAGACATCACTAAAGACATGACAGCAATCAAAATTCAAAATGGCGACAGCCAGACGTCATATAGTGATAGATCATCGTATATTATCATCGTGGTATTTTACAATCATGTTGAGGTTTTTTTAAATCATTTTTCACTTAAAATAACCGTTTAGGATATATAGCGATTTAAAGTTTGTGTTCCTTTGTGCCACTATAAAGACCAAACGCGTGGGCCGATTTTGATGATTTATACGTCAATCGATTCGTTTTAATTTTACGATCGTCACTAAAAACATGACAGTAATCGAAATTCAAAATGGCGTCAGCCAGTCGCCATTGTAGTCATAGAGAAAAAAAATAAAGTCAACAAACTATGTCATGTGGTGTATCATCGTGGTATGTATCATGCAGGTATTTTAAAATCATCTTGAGGTTTCCTAAATCATTTTTACTTAAAATAACCGTTTAGGATAAATAGCTATTTAAAGTTTGTTACCAACTATTTTCACTCAAATTTTCGGTAGTTATAGTTATTACGTTACGTTAAGTTACGTCTTACAACTAAGCACTAAAAACTAAGTACACAAGCGGCGGTAGCCTAATGGCTAAGGCATCGGTCTCGCAATCGTAAGGTCGCGGGTTCGAATCATACCCATTATACTACTGACGTGAACCCACTCCTAATACAAGCCTTTGAACTTAGCTGGAGGGGTTAACAAGATTGCTAGTAGTGTGGGACTCAATCCCACATTGCTAGTTAACTTAAAAATAAATAAAAAAGAAACAAACAACCCGCCTGCTCAAAAAATATTGAAACAAGATAATTTTAAATCATGCAGTTGGAGGCATTCATGAATCCCAGTGAACTTACTAAAATGCCTCCGACTGCATGAATTAAGGGCTTTTTAAGCAGCCGGGCTTTTAGATTTTTTTTAAGTCGGATGTCAAATACAATAAAATTGAACCTCCTCCTTTTATGAAATCGGTTGAATGTCAAAAATGTTTTTTTAAGGATTTATTGTTTTGGTTCTAGTCGATGATTTTTTCTTAAAAACAAATCAAAATACTGTGAAGATGGTTTCAACTATACTTTTATTATTCTTAAGTAAAATAACATTATTTAATTAACGATAAAATATGTGCTAAATGCCTGTTAATATCCATCCCTCATGTAGTAAAGTGAATCTTTCGTGTAACAGTGATGGATGATTCAATTACACTATGACATGGACTACCAACGCATATATCTACTGTCTCGCTCTATGATTACTGATGTAATAGGAATAAAGTTCAATTTCGTTTGATAAGCGGTAGGCAACGAAATATTTTAGATACATATGAAATACGTACTTTATTCTGATTTTGATAAATACTCCTCAACAGATTTCGTAGATGATCGATTCGTCACTTTGTTGTCTTCTACTTATATATATATATATATATATATATATATATATATATATATATATATATATATATATATATATATATATATATATATATATATAAACGTGTGTGTGTGTTCTTCGAAACCAACCCTAAAATAATAAACATTGAGGTGCAAAATAGGTAGGTATTAAAAAATGGCTACTGCTCAAAAACTCTGACCAAACTGAAAATCTATTGAGCACTGACCTATGATATACAGGCATGCACATGTTACATCACACACACACATTTTTTTTTTTTTTATTAAACAAAAAGATAACTAGCCATGTGCGATTGAGTCCCACATTACTAGCAATCTTGTTAACCCCTCCAGCTAAGCTCAAAGGCTTGTGTTAGGAGTGGGTTCACGTCGGTAGTATAATGGGTAGGATTCGAACCCGCAACCTCACAATTGCGAGACCGATGCCTTCGCCATTAAGCTACCGCCGCTTGAACATTCTATACATTAAATAAAAAAATCGTTTATGTATGTCCGATTTAGATGCGGTTTTTTGTAAAGGGTGTGTAATTTGTCTACGATGGTTCTTATTTATATTTTATGATGGTAACTCATAAAGTTAAAAAGTATAAAATAAAATTTTAGGCCCCCGACCAATAAGAGGTACCTAAGTAGTACGAAGAAAATTCGTCGGGGCTGCCAATCGCTGCTATAAAATATGGGTCGTGGGTTTTTTCAAGGTTTTTTTTTTTTTAATTGAGATTTTTTTAATAACTTTTGTAATAAATAAGAAGATAAAGAAAATGATAAGTCGATAAGGAATGAACACTCACTTTTAACAGAAATTCTCGAATTTTGTGTATGTAACGAATATGAGAAGTAAAGCAAGAGATAGATAATCAGAATTATAAAATCACAAAACACATCGGATCCTTCTTATTTCCATGACCAAGAATCTACCTTAAGAATAATGAGAAAATACGCTACACCTGAAAAATTACTTGCTAAATTATCCTATGTATTCCTAATATATAACGTTGGTAAAGAACTTGTTTATCTATAGTCAGTGGTATGAATGATTTACGGCCGGTCTCAATAATCTACCTTTCGATGGATTTGACTACTAGAGGTAGAATTTTGACATATTTCGTACGGAGCTTAAATATATACTGCTAGTAGCCAAATCCATCGATAGTTAGATTATTGAGACCGGCCGTTAATGGTTTTAACAAACATGAGAAAAAGATACATTAAATCATCTTACGATGTTCACAGCACCGCCTTCAAAATCAAATCGTCTTCTGACATATCACCTGCGGAGCAGTAATCAAAGACACAAAGGTTAGAATTAGTGCAGTCTTTAAAAGAAAGGAAAAGAAAGGGTTCCTTTGTTCTCTAACGAGGGTCAAGATCCGAAGCTTGACTTACAAAGGGATCGTCGAAATCACACTTTTCCCGCAATGACGACGCTAACGGTTGCAGCTTCGAAAAGTGAATTTTAGATCTAGATTTTCGGGTTTTAAATTTGATTTACGGGGCGTATTTGAAAGTCAGTTTTAATCCAGATGGCTACGCCATAATAGTTCTATGCTACAATGGACAAAATATGCATAGGTAAGTCTAGTGTTTCACCAAATACTTCACTATATATATTTCTTCTTTTACTACTGATCGTAAATCGTTCTAAGCATCTCTCTCTCTCGCGTGTACTTCATATATTTGTCCTTAATATTTTTCCAAGTCCGAGTACCTAACGCTCCCATAGTTAAAAACAGTTTTTGAGACTTGTACATGTATATGAATATTATTTCCCAACCTGTAAAATAAGGCGAGGCAGGCAATATTGGCAAACACCCTGTGTTACGATTAATATGTTTTAGAAGATTATATGTATTTTTGTATGAATTTTTTTGATGTTTACCACAAGACTAACAAGGGCACCTAGTGGTACAAAAAAGTATCCCTGAAAAGACACAAAGACATCACCCGTCCTCAATTTCACTTCCAAAAACACCGATTGTATTGCCCTTAGGCAATAACACACAAAAAAGTTTTTACGATCGCGTATCGTACTAAAAATGTTTATGTTCTTATTACAATCTGAGTGACGACCGTGCCAGCTAAAACATTGAATTTTTAACTTTAGAATGCGGTATCTTCGCGGATAGAGCATTTTTAACCGCGTCTGCACGTTGCAGGACGTGACTCCATCATGGTAAGGGCGCTTACATAAGGAAGACGCTCTTACAAAGTAAGCACCAGTCTTATGGACGCATTAAATACGTTGCAAGTTTCAACTAACAAATACACAACAATATCTTAAAAAAAATAAAATAACGCGTCTGCTCTTCTACATATACTTTATATATTAAAAGGAAATTTTATTATTGTGGCTTGAATATTGACCCGATAAAAAGAAAAAAAAATCGGCAATGACTATAATTACGTTTGACGCAACCGCCTAATTGCATTTAAGACATAATGTAGCTTATTATATCCGGGCTCTTTTAATGAATCTGAAAATATCCCAGTCAGATAAATCCGTTTAGGCTTTTAGAAGTTATGATATCGAAAAGAACACACGATCATACATATCTGCTAGGTAGATAAAAAAATGAACTCATTTTTGGGGCAATCATTTAAAAAGAAAAATGTTTCTGATACGTATCATAAATCGCAGTCATTACAATTAAAATTAAATCATTTATTTTTACTTGTCATCCGCTCACGAACATAATATTTTTAAGTATAATATTTTTTATTTGATTACTTCAATGTTTTTTTTCTATTGCAATTATGGCTAAGTATATGAATAAAAGCGAAAGCTTATACCTTAAAATGAAATCTCAAAAAATTACTTGAAATACGAGGAGATAAAACAATTTTCCCATTTATTATACGGTCTTTTGAATTAATATTTACACTGAACTACGAGCAATTTATAAATGAAGGTAACAAATTTAAAATCTTTAAGTGAAATTGTTAAAATCCATTCCAATATACCATTTTTATGAGCGCTTCGCTAAAGTCGTTATTGAGATAATATTTTTTCGGCTTTCAGATCTTTTATTTCGTTATTAAGTCCAGAATGCATTTTCATTTCCAATAAGCAATGAAATAAAAATGTAACTATGGTTTCATTTTGCAGATAAAAAGTATAGTGAAATTTAAAATATAATAATGGATATGTATTTCATTAAATATTATTTTTGTTCATATTCCAATGTATAAAATAAAAATGTGATGTAATACGAATCTTACGTATGTAATAATCTGTTAATCCGTAAGTACGTGTGTAATCTGCTACATCTTTTTTTATTACAAACTAATTTGCGGTTAGTAAACTAACCGTAGGCTATGTTGGTATGGGGACAACAATTTTCCAACGGCAAAGTTAAGTTTGTCATGTTTAACATCAGTTTTCTTCACTAACGTACCTACCATTATAATTATAAATTTGTTGTATATCTACATAAAGTTGGGCGTCTCGTCAAAACGAAGCTATCATACTATGTATAATTTTAAAATTTGTTAGGGATCAGTAGAGTATAGGCAAAGTCGGAGAAAAGAACAGGGCATTAAAACTTGCGGCATTTTTTTCAAATTTCCAATGTTTACAATACTGCAATGTTTGTTTATTTATAAAGTTGTTTTATATAATACAATAGATATTATATTAAGGGAATTTCCAATCATCCATCTATGAACACCTCTTTACCCCATCTTGCATCCTAACGTTAGAATTACAGACCATCTGTACATGCGACGGTTGAATCGCGCAAATTCGCGACCTTACAAAAATGCTTCTCACAATCAGGCGCTATTCACTAGAGGTGACACACTGAAACATGCAAAGTTTCTACGTTGGACAGCTACGTTTTAATTTGTTTATTCAGTTTAGAATAGCTATAGACGAGCTGTAGGTTGTTTTTTGCTTTCATAGACAAACGATTGGTTCGTGCGCTGTTTGGAAGTAAATTTGAACCGTATACTGAGTAGAAAGCATACAGTAACAATCAACAAATTTACAAGACTACGACAAATAATCCTTTTAGATCCTGATTTTTTGCCGTAGTCGGATTTTAGTAGGTTAAAAAACCAACCCTCTAATTTGTTTGTCATAGTAGGATAGTGTATGACAAAAGAATTGACTTCTTGCTTATAGTACTTACTTTTCATTAAGCATTATTATGATAGATTAATTTTGTAGTAACTTTTTAATTGATAAATATGGATTTAAATACCATTATAAGCAAAACCACGATCTAAGGTTTGCTAGCACAAATTATACACAAAGACGAAACTATGAAACTGCCTTTTACACCCTTTTTATAAATTAATAAAACCGGGCAAGAGCATGTCGGACCATGCTCAGTGTGTACAAAAGCGTATGTTCATGGCACTTACGCCCTTTTGTTGAGAAACGCAATTCTTCGGCAATAACTCAATGATGGTATATCCGATCTTATCGAAGATAATTTTGGTTTAAAGTACTTTTTAAGCGCTACCTTTGTTATTTTTTCCATATTTTTAGGGACTCGATTTATGCAACTTTCGGAGCGATTATTTCCAAAAATGTGTAATCAATAAAAAAAAAAAAAATTAGAAACCTCAAAATGTTTTTAAAAGACCTGTCGAATGATAATGTCACACGTTGATGATTGCTGAAAAAAAATCAGCTTCTGTTACATGTATGCTTAAAATATTTATTTTTATTATTTAGCTATCACCAAATTTCATCAAGATCCAATAAGTAGCCTTTGTGTCAAATGCCTGTGATATACGGACAGACAGAAGGACATGATAAAACTATAAGGGTTCCGTTTATGCCATTTTTGACTACGGAACCCTAAAAATGAAAACAACAAAGATACCGCCAGACAGAGCATGAAACCTTTAAGTTTTATACACGAGAATAGAATTTCATTATTACAAGCCTATAATCCAGTTGTTTACGTAAAAAACATTTTAGTGAAAATAAAAAATCTATAGAGAGAAGGGAAGTGCTTGAAATCAATAAACGGATTACTCTGGCTTGCGCGGTTCAAGGCTCGATTTTTATCGGAAAAACACGCTCGTTTTTTTGTGGTTACGTGAATATTTGCGAGTGTTTTAGGTTTCGAAACCTCTGGATTCAATGGAATGTGTGGTATTTTGGATTGTATATTAAAGCTACTGGTTTGTGTAAGGAAAATAAAATTTTAGTGTTTTTTTTAACAACGTAATGAAAATTCGGACTTTAGGCGTTCATTGATGCTGATTTATAATTTCCATCAGAGATTATCCAACTACACAACTAGTGCACTAGTGTGTGCGCTAACACAAGCGTACTCTCTTTTCACTCAAAATCCGACGCCGAGTGACGGAACGACAACCTGACATGACCGGAGATAGATTAGGCGCTGGACTTTATGTGCTATTCGAGGCATAAAGGGTTGTGACACTTTTAGAAAATGATCTGCCATATATGATACCTTTTGATGTGATAACGTCTTATAAAACGATGACTACGCGAAAAAGTTTCACAGTCACGTCGGCCTGCTGATAGGCTGAAGTACTGTGGTCTTCGGGCGCATGCGCGCCCATGCATGTGACAGCTTTAGTGGATCCGGGCGCATGCGTGCGCTTGTTGCCAACCACGTTGCTTAGCAACCAGGCAACAGAACGTGAGCGGTGAAGTCACACTTTTTCGTGCGTGCACCAATCAACAATTTATAAGATGTTAACACGACAAAAAATTATTACAATGTCATCAATGTTTTCTTAAGACGTTATCAAGAAAAAATTGCGTTCGTAAACCGACTTTACAGACAATCATTTATTTTTTATCATACCTTTTGTTTATTTAATTATGTGTACAAGAGCCAAAATTTTCAAATATTTTTTTTAGAAACACAGCATTTATTTGAAACTCGTATCAATTTTAATTGCTGTCATGCGGTTTGTCATAGTTTAAAACGTCAGCAAGTTAGATGTACGGTTTTAATATGTAGTTGCAATGACCGTCCGCTGATGAATGTATTTGGATTAAGAATATTTATTGAGTTGTAACTGTTTACGTTCCGTAGTTTTTAACCACGTAATATAGAAAGACCCGAGAGGCGAATAATACATTCTAGTTGGTATTCTTTGCCGATACCCTGGAGTGGAGTCGCAGTGTGATCATGATGATGATGATGAAAAAAATCTTATAAATATTTATGTGAAAAAATTGCATAGTTAATGGCCTAATACTCAAATGTCACTCATTTCGTTAGCTCTCATGCCATCACTGTCATTTAAAGTGAAGAAAGTAGTGAGAGCGATACTTTTGAGCCGACTTATAGATACGTATCGTTTAAGTATTCGGGGTTATCAGTTTCGAATATATTATAGGGATGAAGAAAGACTATTGAAAACAAACAAAGACAGGCGACAGTGATGTTGATCCCTGCCACATAAGTTTGTCAGAGAAGAGGGCAAATTAAAAATTGTTTTAATGAACTTTGGCCATTTTGGTTAAGTTAATCACATCACACTAAGTATATTCATAATTAACGCACTATAAAATATAATTTCCAATCGAAATATCCTGTAGCCGTATTTTAAGTATGTTTTGCAACGGATTATTATTTTTACTCTACCATAATATTTATTGCAGCCGTGTTTTAAAATTATCTTCGTGTTATTCCTGTTAATAATATTAACCCAATCACTAAATAACTTTGTTTCAAAAAAGATTGCAGGCATTTCAATAGTGTCCATAGCTTTAATAAAGTCCAATATCAAAATAAAATGAATCCAGAATTTTGTTCGTCACGAATAAATTAAAAATATTCCCCTGAAATTACAAAAAACGTAATTTAAAAATGGTTGGAAGTGTTGCTTTTTATGAAGTATCTTTCATTCTCTAGATTTTTATTACATTCGTAAGAAAGCTGTTGATTTAAGGGACGTTAATTTACAGACTGCCTTCTTGAAAAATATGGGCAATAAAAACTAAATGGCGGTGCTTATATTCTGATTGATTGTGTGATTGAAATCGTTAGCAATAATGATAATTCTATTTGGTAATAAAACTAGCTATCCTTGTCAGTTCCACTTATAATATATATTTGTCAGTTATCGCGGTATAGTTAAGACAACGACCATACGTTTTAGTCATATTCTTCTTCCTCGAGCTACCTCAATATCGAATTTCATAAAAACGGCCCAGTAGTTTCAAAGGAAGAAAAATTAAACATCTTTATAATGTAAGAATAAACCTTTGGTCAACTTATCCAATTCTAACTAGCCCAAATTTGTAGCGTATCTTTACCATCTGCAATCAAAACTCCCCTTAAATAACAGGAAAGCACTCGACCTATTAAGAGGCTCATAAAACCTGTTGTGCCATATACACCAACAAGGGTTTTAGCTAAAAGGTACTTCTCTATGGATTTATTGCCTTATGAAACATCAACTTCTTCCGAAAGTTCCTGAACAATGATTAATGTTTTAACTTCTCCAACGTGTATTAAGTAGGCCTTTCGAGGAAAGAAAGGAAAGATATAAAGGAAGTGATAGCTGTCTGGTAATAATTTTTCTTACGAGTGACTTGAGTACACCCCTAAAGGTTGAGCTCCTGTTTCGTTCCTGGACGGGACGCAAAACAAGACTGATATCTACCGTCAAATTGTTTGAAAATGGAATTAGTCATTTGAAAAATTCACATTGTCAAAACAAATCAGTCTCTTTTTATGTAACGTCAAAATTATGCATTCTTTGCCGATCCTTTGCCGAAGCCATTTGTTAATTTGTTTTTAACATCTGACGCGTGATAACGTATCGGGAGTTTTTTAATGTGCGCATATTAACTTGTTAATAAATCACATAGTAACACATCCCTAGATATCGGTAAAAGCCCTAGAGTAAAAACTAATTACTTATAATACTTACTAATTAAAGCCAACACTCTAAGATAACACAAGTTATTTCAATCTAATTTATTTCGATTGTTTTGTCCGTCGATTAGAGCAGCATGAAGTCATCAGGGCCCTCGGCCGTTGGCACGTGACTGCCATACTGGATCTACGGAAAGGAAGAAACGATATTACTGCCAGGGAGTGATATAAAAACGGTAATTTGATGTCTATTGCTATTGTGAGAAATTGATATTTGGGTTTTGTTTTTTGAGGAAATATTATTTTTTTCTTTTAAAAGTCATACTCATAAATTAGGGAACCTCTCTGACGCTAAGGAGCATATAGGAATGACACAGACATCGAGTGTCTGTGTATTAATTTGTGTGATCCCCCATTTAATAATCAATTTAAGTATGGATCACACAAAGCATCGAATCGGTAAAACTTTTGTGCATAAATATGGCTAGGTATAATTTCAACTTCAATGTTAATCTATTTTAAATTAAAATACTATAGCGATACAAACTCGAAATAACAATAACTACAATAATCGGAGTCACACACATAACAAAATCGGTGTCCGTATTTTTGCCAGAGAAAATAAAATATTATGAAGTCACTTAAAGTTGGTCCGCCAACATTAAATTAAAACAGATCGGTTTTGAAATGGATTCGGTCCTAAAAAGTCGGACGTGTAAATACGCTAAATCTTAATGCTAATTAAAGAGCAAAATATATTTTAGTTTCATTCCTTTAACTGTAAATTCAGTTATCATCTATTCATAGAACATTCATTCGTGTGCATACTAAAAGTATAGTTTACTTTCATAAAAGCTAAAATATTCCACTATCTAAAAATATACGATCTATAAAGTGCACAATCTAAGTAATTTGACATTTATTACTTATAAACGTACAGTGTTATCAAAACCAACGATTTTATGTTATTTTTATCATGTTTCTCACAAAACGCTTTCTACTAAAAGTTTTTCAGGGCCCAGTAGATAAAGGTTCATTTATGCCTTTCTCTGAAAGCATAAAACCCTTAACTATTCACCTGATTATTTACGTTTAAGATTCAAGTTACAGTGCACTTGCGTTTGTCTACAAACTAGCTAAACTTTTATCCGCGGCTTTGGTTTGGATTGGATCGAATATAATAAAAGTAGCAGCATTTCATCTTCTTATTCTTCCATCTACCTACATAACAAATTTAATCTAAATCGGCTCAGTACTTCTGGAGATAAGTGCGATCAAACAAACAAATAAAAATGACATGAGGAAAGAAGAAATTACGTGTAGAGTATTTTTTCAGTTAACAATCATCTGTAAAACAATTTTTTTTGGCAACTTACTTAAATTTCTTATGAAATTAGAAGCCCATATATCTATTAAAATACTTAGTTTGTTTTAAATACGTAAATTCTGTCTATAAATTAATATAAATATGAGCGACGCGAAGAGAAATTCTTATAAATGCGGTGCTTTTTCGAAATACGTCACAATTGGCATGCCTTTGTGCAACTAAAAAGTCTGTATATCACTCCTATCGTCTAACAATGCGTGGGTTTTCTTAGCCGTCGTAGTCACGTGTTCAATTTACTGCCTCGCCACTCTCTCAAGATTTATTTACGATTAGTACATACTGAACGCAACCCGGCCCGAATAGCAATCGTCCGATAGAATTCTCAACGAACACTCTTTTCTTAATTTTATTTAACTCTATGTAATATTTATACTAATGTAATTTATCTGATTGAGATAAGTATAAAAGCAAATTGTTGATAAAAGTTAATATTTTATTATTTGTCGTTCATTTATGTGTCTGACCGTGCGTTAAGATCATAAAATGCTTGATGCTGACTATTGCCTTTTCGATTAATTCTATTTACTATTTTTGATGAACGTAGAAACCTAAATCAAGTACGGACAACTTAGCTTCACTTATGTGAATTGTTACCGTTTCCATATAGTGTACTCGTTATAGAGATTGTTCTATAGTGCGACAGTTGTCTTTTAAAACCAAAATAGCTATAACTAAACTCTTCAATGATTTCGAAGTAAGAAACACAGTTTCCGTCAGTTTGTCTCTGTCTGCGGTCTATAGACTCAGAGACTTTTAGTAAGTACTAGAAAGCAGTGACTATTTCGTATGTCTTACACGTTTTTCTTAATTTATGTCGCTCTCGACTAAATGTATATGATGGCAATGCCGTAGGCAGGAGCTTGTTAATTCCATAATTACGCATAGGAAGGTAATCAATGTTTTGGTTTCTCGCTACGTCGCACTCTCACCCCAACTAGCTAGGTCGTGTACACGTTGCAGTTCTATTTTAGAACCAGACGTTTTAAAATATGACTATTTAATTTTACATTTTGTTACGTTACAGATTAAACATCATTTTAACAGCACACAGGGTCTTAAGTCAGTTTCTAAAACGAAAACTTACGAAGGTTCTTGCCGAATCCTAACTTACTGACAATGTTTAGTGGATAAAATAATCAGAGTTATAAAATGGCGCGATTTTTTCAAAAGGCTAGGCATTTCTTTAAAGGTCTGATTTTATAATACGACTGTCACATGCACATTATGTTAGATTAATTTGTATTATAGCCGCTAACTGATATAGCCGTAGGTAACTATGACAACATTGATATGTCGGAGCCTTCACGTAATACTAACATGTATGTATATACCAACATACTGTAGATAAGAGCGTTTGTTGTACTGATATTACAAATTAATTAATCAATCTAATAGATATTGTGTTAGGCATTATAGCGGGAAGGTATTTTTGTCGTTTTTGTTCATAGATACTTCAAGTATTGTTATGTAAATCTTAGCTTCGTTCAGTGGATTATCTGTAACAGCCTAGCGATCATTGAATTTTTGATTTCATTATTTAAAGTTAAAATCTCTTTAAATAAAATCTATAGTTATGATATCTTATAATGTCACTTTATAGCGCGTCCGATTTATTTATTTTAGTTTTATGTTTGTTGTTTTTTGTTTTATGTTTATTATAGCTATGCTACATGGTTTGACTCACAAATTTGATCGAAAACGGTTTATTGATATAAGTGTGATTACAGTTACGATAAACCCCTTTCGATCTAAGTATTCCATCTATTATATTTATATTATTATCTACATTTAAAACATTAATAATTATGTATTAGTTAATTGTTTTTATAGTTAGATACGTATTTGTGTAATTGTAATTTGAATTATCTATTAGTTTATTAAGTTTTTATGTATGTATTGGTATGATATGAGCCTTAGTAGCCCGAAATAAATGGTTATTATTATTATTTTTAATACGTAAAGAATTTAATATGGTATTACTATCTTAATAAACAACATAAAGTTAAAGTTTATTTAGACGTAACTTAATATAAAAATAGTCTTAGAACTAAATCCCCATTAAGTTTACTCGCGATAAATTAAAGTGATACAGCAAGTGGTACTAAAAACTGAAGTCGCTTCGTAAATAAGGTTTACCTCAAAAACCGTGTCTCGAACGGAGCAGGGCACACGTTATCGCGACACGGCTCGCTCCCGGCACCTGCGCCGTGCCTTAAACTTGATATTTAATTAACAGTGAATCCTGGAATTAATTACTGGATGTGGCTTGTTAAACTGTTGTAGTTTCTGTATTTTTTTGTTTGGGGTTCGTTGTGTGTTATGGTTGGTGTGCAAAACTTTGCCACGGGATTGCAATTTTTCTACGTCTGCTGGACGTCTTCTACTGGATTGCATCGGACGTCTAACCGTCGCGTCGGGGAATATAAAATAGTTTCGATGCAGTGGTAGTCTAGTGGATAAGACATTGGATTCGCAATCCAGAAGTAGCAAGTGCGATTCTCACTCATTACACTAATAGCATGAACTCACTCCTAGTAGAAGCAATTTTAACTTAACAACATTACTAATAATCACTTTTTTTTGTCTATACTAATATTAAAAAGAGGTGGAGTTTGTGAGGTACGAATCTCTGGATATACTGAAACGATTTTGAAAAATCTTTTACCAATAGAAAGCCACTTTATTTGTGAGTGTAGTATTAGTGAGAAGTAAGCACGGTTAGCTAGTTTAAAATAAAACAGATTAATAGTACAGGCTCTGTCTAGTTTAGGATCAGATGGCCGTGTGTGAGTTGTCCTAAGACATTATTAATAAGAAGAAGTTCATTAGATTTCAATGGAAAATACTACAAACGTTACGCGATTGAACCCCATAAGCATACAAAATAATTCTCAGAATCACCATTTGCAAAAAAAAAAAACGAAATTTGCAATTTAAACTTTAACAAAATCAAAGAATCATATAAGTAACTAGCGGACGCCTCGCGGTTTCACCCGCGTAGTTCCCGTTCCCGTGGGAATACAGGGATAAAAAATAGCCTATGTCACCCGGGGTTAGTATAGCTTCAAAACAATAAAAGAATTTTTCAAATCCGACCAGTAGTTTCGGAGCCTATTCAATACAAACAAACAAACAAATCTTTCCTCTTTATAATATTAGTATAGATATACGTTTAGTTAAAAGTTCAATAATAAGTGATGACGATCGCAGTAAAACGAATAGTATTTGATGCTACTTGTAATTCACTACACTACACAGATCAAACGTGAATTTTAATAATAGTTTGCCACTTCCAGCGTTAAACTTTCATCATCAATGTTGCGTAGAGGTACTCGTAGTCTTAGGTTGGCTCCCATAATTGTATTTAGTCAATTAGCATACGAAATTTCATTTAGCAGCGTTGGTAATTACTTACGTAGAGCAGTGGCGTTATTAAAGAGTCTATTTCGTTATGTTATGCGCGGATTTAATCGGCGCGTGTACTTTGACGTTTTTCTTTTGACGTCGACTTTGTTGGTTTATTATAAAACATATTTTGTTGTGTAAAATGTTCTGAGAGGTACGAGACTCGGTGGTGACTGAGCACTTAGAGAAATAAGCGAGGTTAGGTTAGTTTTGTTATTTTTAGATGGGTGGCTGCTGATGGAAGCGGCGGCAGCCTAATGATTAAGGCATTAGATTCGCAATCGTGAGGTCGCGGATTCGAATCCTACCTATTACACTACTGACGTGAACTCACTTTTAACAACAGCAATTTTGATTAACTGGAACAGTTAACAGGATTGCTAGTAATGTGGAACATAATCTCACATTGCTAGTTTTACATTCCTCCGTCCGTGCCTCGAACAGCATGATAAGCCGTTAGTTGTGCGCTTAATTTCTCTTATGTTCTTCTAATCTCTGTCGGGTTTCCGTCCTATCTCCGATCGTGTGGGAGTATGAGAGTAAGGGAATAGAGAGTACATTTGTGGATTATAATATTACATGTGAGTCTAGTTTGGACTGAAATCGGTTAAGCAACCATTGTTATTTTGATTTATGGTAGAGGTATTAATGTGGATATATTTAATTGAAATATAGTCATAATAAGAAAATAGACAACACATTTTGGGGATTTAGTTAAACTTTAGATAAAGCGGTAATATTATGAAAACGGTAACCCTGTTCCTTAGTTAGAATAGATTTTGATGTAGAATAATAACATATTACAATAATTTAATACAGTTCTGTAGTAACAACATTCGTATCCATACTTGCATAAATTATTAAATCTAAAATGTGCTGGCTGATGTATTTTATCCCGATAAATGTGTGTTGATTTATTATAAAAAAAACATCTAAAATCAAGTATACTCGCGTACTGAGGGTTCCGTACAAACTTATAGATGTGTAAATAGTTCAGGAATCTATATAAACACACCGTACTGTATCAACCAGGTTGCAACGTGGTGACTCACAACCGTAGTTACCTAAAGCATTACAGGCTACTGTAATTGCTAGTACAAAACGTAAAAATAATTAAATACGTCATGTATGATAGGAGCTACGTAAGATTTTTAGAACTTAGAAAATAGTGATTTCCAGTTAAATCTTCATGAAGTGCTACTCAATACCATATAAATAATTAGCGGTTAGTTTAAAAAAAAAAACTCTAATTTGCCTCTCGAAAGTGGTTCTCAAATTCAAAAATCTTTTATGTAGATTATGCGTCCGTGATTGGTTCACAGAAATACATAAATGTACTAAATTTGTACCTAATCGTTTTTTTCTAAAGATAAGAGCAATGTGGGATGGAATCCCACATTACTAGCAATCCTGTTAACCCCTCCAGCTGAGCTCAAAGGCTTTGTGTTAGGAGTTGGTTCACTTCGGTAGTATAATGGGTAGGATTCGAACACGCGACCTCACGATTGCGAGACTGATGCCTTAGACATTAGGCTACCACCACTTATAAATTCGGATTCGGAACAAATTGGCTGTGATGGAAGGACAGACAGAAATACGAGTAATCCTATAGGGGTTACGTTTTTTCCTTTTGAGGTACGGAACCCTTAAAATAATCATTTTGATGTTGGTGCCATGAACTAAAAGTTTTTGTTCGGAACCAACTTCAAAATGTTTTTTTTTTGTTATTCTATATTTTTTTTCGTTTTAGTTTCCTTGTAGTTATTTTTGAAGTCGGTAATATTTTTTTTAGGGGGTTGGTTTGTTATTCACATAAGTTATGACAACTGTTAAAATCCTTTTACAAAATATTGCTTTTCGATGCAGGGCTGTTCATTGTGGAGGAGTTCACAAGATACTTCACCATCAGCTGTCAACTTACATTGTGTAATAGTAGTGTGACGAGAATGAAGTGCTACTCAATACCATATCAAAGTAATTGAATCGCGAACCGTGAAATATTAAACAATTTCGCTCATTGTGGTCTTCATCATTAGTTCTACTTCACCCGTTGGTGCTTTTTTAGAGTAAATTAACGAATCACTATGAAATATACCTAAATCACTATTGGTGTGCCTTTAATATTTAAAGAGTTCCCACGATTTTTTCGGAACCCCATCATCATGCCCTGATTTGATAACAATGGGACCAACTTGAAAGTATACCCTATAAAACATAAAAATATTTTTTCAAATCGGTTCAGTCGTCTTTGCGTAACTCCTCCTTTTTTGAAGGTATTTTTTAACAGACAACACTCGTTTTAGGATTCAAAACCTGTATCGCGGGTAACTTTTCAAACACACCCTTTACATATCATGGTCACAAAGTACACCCTGAATTAGAACATTAATTTTTGAATCACACAAAGTGTCCTGATTAAGATTCAAACCTACAACCTCTTGGGCAGCAGTTGTTCGCATTACCACTGAACCAGACAGATTATATCTTATCTCTCTTTGGTTTGTGGATTATATTTATGCATTTGACAGCTCATGACAGATTAAGCTCACGGCTATGCCTACAATCTCTCCCTTGCAGAGAGGAGTAGGGATTTGACATGTATATTTCAGTCAGCTACGGATCAAACGGCGTAGCAAAGTGCCTACGCCGTAGGTTCTGTAGATCTATTGCAGAGTGGTAAAAGCTAGAGAGGTTAAATAACCCAGACGTTACAATTAAATGTAATGGAAGAATGTCAACGACTTATCACAGTGGGGTCTTCGCTTAGTGGTTAAAAAACTTTGGAATATTAAACCACGAAGTTCAAGAAATGGAGTCCGTACTATGAAACACATTGATATCTACTATCTCTCTCGTGCAGATAGATGACCAGATGTCGTAGAAAGAGATAGACGTACCTTTAAAGTATGTGTGTGTAGTGGTTTTTTAAATGAAAAACAAAATATTTAAGCAGATTCCTGTCGCTTTAACATCCAAGCCTTAATATTGTTTTCTTATATTATGTATAAATATTATTTTATGAAATTACTAGCTTTAGCCCGCGGCTCCACCCACCGTGGATGTCGGTTATCGCGGTGAAAACTATACTATATCGTTTCCTGGAACTCAAAGTATACCCATACAACATTTCCGTTCTTCTATACAGACCATCTGATAATTAGATGTTTTGCTACATAGACATTTCGCTAATTAGGCTTACTGCTCATTAGACGTTTCGCGATGTTGGACGATTTGCTACTTAGACCTTCGGATCAGGAGGGATCTAAATCAATTCTGGCACACTTCAAATTCGGCTTTAGCGCGAAAACGTAACTAACCGACACATTTACAATATTAATTTGGATAAAAAGCTTACAAAGCCACAATTTAGTAATAAGTTGCAACTTAATCTCTTAAAGATTCTCATACCTTTTAAAATTAAAAACAATCAAACCAAATATTTTCACTCCCAATACATAATGACGACACAATCACAACACAAACCTAATCACAGTTTCGTCAGAGATACAGGTAAAAACCTGGAGGCTATCAATCATACGGTTTCCTGAGGGATCGCACCAATCATTCCCAATTGCCGTTAAATAACACACGAAGGGTCCCGGTTATCGGATCAATCACAAATGCATAGAATAGTTTAGCCGTTTTGCCGTCGGCGGCTCAGGGAAGCCAGAAAATTGTATGGAGTGGCTATAAATTTGTGTATGTATCTTGCAAATCGATTGTAATTTGATTTGGAAATGTTATTAGTTATTGAATGTATAATTACTATGTTTTCTTTGTTATAACACCCATATTTTTACTAGTTGTAGTAAAGCTCTATTTGTACCTCATCATATCAATTCACATGATTTCGCAGTGTTGGGCGCTGGTCTTCCCAGTAGAACCCATTATAGATCCTGGGGGTTATTGCCGTAATCGCCGCGTTTGAAAAGCGGGTTGATGATCACAGTCCATGCCAGCTGACATCCCATAGTCGCTTTCACTATACCCACGGGTGGAGATGGAATGGTACTTGTCTTATGCCGATACCACACCATTTGCACCTATATAATTGCTTCTTAAGCTAAATAACTAACTAGCTTGATCTGATTCAGATTTTGGCACGTTTCCGAACTCCGCTCGGTATTTTTTAAAACAACGTTTTTTAGTAATGAAACCTAACTAGATCGATTTATCGCCCCCGAAACCCCCTACATACTAAATTTTATGAAAATCGCTGGAGCCGTTACCGAGATTCAGATTATATAGATAGGTATATATATATGGTATATATGTATATATATTTAAAGATATATAAACTGATGTAAGTGTAATATTTTGTTTAAAGCTGAATGTATATTGGTAGGATGGCAAGAGCTAGGCTACCGTTTACAATTTCATAATTATACCGCGCGGTTCCATATGACCTCCTAGCTCAAAGTTATAAACGCGCGTAAGGAAGATACGCTTTAGGAAAACATGCGTCAAGCGACTGTTATCTGAACATAAAAGCACAAAAAATTGCTTTAGTATCAAAATAGAGTTCTTGAAACTTAGGTACTCACAGGTCTAGTTTCTAAATAAGACTTACATTAACAACATCTATAATCTAAAACCTAAAACTACATTACCTTTCAAGTCCCAATTCCAAAAAATAAACTTGTCATAAAAACTTACAATAGAAAACCCTTTGCCCGAACTCACAATCAAGCATTCATAAATGGAACTGATTGAGCCATAAGAATGTTACAGCATTGTAGCCGGTATTTGCTTAGTCATACGGCCATAAAACCTCGATTCATTTCTACCCAACGATATAATAATGAGCCTAGACAAACACGAAGAGCTACCGATTCCGTACTATTTTTGCGTGTTGGTTCCGAATGGAAGCAAATATTTGGGAAATGTAAATATAGGGCAATATTAACTAATACGACAATAATGTCAATAAAAGTAGTTGTTAGTATCACAGTCAAATTATAAAATGCTACCGCTCTGAATATTTTAAAAAATTAAGCATTTATGCCAAGTTTGCAGTGAAATATTTTTATTTTATAATGGCGTGGAGCTAAAACTAAGGCAAAAGAACTCGATAACGAAAATACACAGCAATTATTTTCAATTGCCAATTTATACAGTATTTTTTCATAAAATACAAAATATGTGTGTTTTTTAAACCAAGATCTAAGCTATGTGAGCGAAACTAACTCTAATAAGTAAGCTTTCCAAAATTAAGTCAGCGTACTTCTTGGTCTGAAATCACCTTTATAGTTCGTAAAATATAGCTTGATACCTGTGACTTTAGAGACTACGTTTAAAAGACTGCTACAATAAATTTGTTGTTGGAAAAGTTTTAATTTTTTAAATATTAATAAGACATTTGTATAGAAATCTAGAACACTTTTTTCAAATAGAACTTGTTATCAAGGAGATACTAGTATAAACAAAGGTAATTTAAAATATTTATTATATTTTTTTGTTAGCTTACTTCGTAAACTCTTTTCGCAGCCTGGTAGGGATGTGTAATCGACTGGCCAGCGAATATCGATAAAATAAATGTATGACAATTTCATTAATATAAATTGTATAAATGATTATATCTAATCGTTTTTTCACAACGAATTCGTATTTTTTTAGTCTTGCAGTACCTACTGCTTTCGCATGCAGCGATCAAGCGGGCGCCATCTTTTTTGAGTCAGTACGAGTGCCCACGCCTTGTATACGCTACCGCTACGTGATTAATATTGTTTCGTCGTTATTACTGTTGCTTTGTTAAGTTTTGTTGTTATTTCTAGTTATTTGTTTTTTTTTGCACCACAATGCCGAAAAGAACAAAAAAAACTGTTTTGAATAGCGAAAGTCGCGAGTTTGTGATTCGTTTGCGTGAGTATTTTGAGCGCGAGAATCAAAATGGCGGACCGCTACTACCGTTGGAGCAAGTGTGCAATAGAGTTGCTGACGCTCTTGGTATCGGACGAGCTACAGTGTCTCGAATTAGCAAAGAAAAGTATGGAGAATCGTCAAAGGAGATGGTGGCCGAAGATGAGGGAGGTAAAATATTATCGACTCCTAATAAAAAAAGGAAGAGAGTTTCGCCAGTCACCGAAATTGACGACTTTGATGCTGCCGCAATTCGAAATCATATATATGCGTATTACGCACGTGGTGAATTTCCCACGTTAAAAAAAGTATCCGTTTCGCTTAAAGACGCGGATTTATTTAAAGGAAGTCCACCATCGTTGTCCAAAATATTGAAAAAAATCGGCTTTGCTTATAAGAAAAGCGATAAAAGAAAAATTTTAATGGAGCGAACAGACATTGCTTTGACCCGAATTGACTTTTTGCGCAAAGTCAAAAATATAACAGATTGGAATAAAGTGGTTTTTCTTGATGAAACATGGCTCAACGCAAACCACACTGTTTCAAGATCGTGGACAGACGATAAAGCGGAGTCTACCACCAAGGTGCCCGAAGGCAAAGGACAAAGATTAATAATTACTCATGCGGGGACATCGTCTGGTTTTGTGCCCAATTGTTTACTGGCGTTTAAATCAGTAAAAACAACAGAGTACCATGAAGAAATGGATTTTACAAAATTTAAGGAGTGGTTTCTAACTCTTCTAAATAATTTGAGTGAACCACATTTTATTCTGATGGACAACGCTCCGTATCATTCAGTACAAAAAGATAAGGCGCCTACGACAAGCAATCGTAAAATTGAAATTATTACTTGGCTGCAAAACAAAGGAGTAAAAGCCGACAACAGCATGCTCAAGAAAGAATTGCTAAGATTAGTAAGCATTCATAAGCCCCCCACTCCAAGATATATTATAGACGAAATTGCAAAGGAAATGGGCCACACCGTCATCCGTTTACCACCATATCATTGCCATTACAATGCAATAGAACTAATCTGGGCTCAAGTCAAAGGTTCGTATAATCTAAAAAAACATATATAAAAAGCTTACAAAGAATGTAGTAGGTTTTTTGTTTGATCGAATACCTTTTTTTTCTAGGTTACGCTGCCAGACATAATGTAGCACCGCCTTTCACAGCGAACAAAATGTTGACATTACTACATGAAGCTTGTGTACATGTAAATGCTGATGATTGGAAAAAGGTAGTTGAGAAGACAAAAAATGTGATTCAAAAAGATTGGGAGCGCGATATTCAATTTGACAACATATGCGATCAAGAATTAATTATTAATCTACAGGACTGCTCCAGTGATGAATCAGAATTCGACTTGGAAGTTGATCTCGGCTGTACACCATTTGACAATTAAACTTTTAAATACCTTCAAATTCATCTTTCATTTCCTTTTTTCTTTCTTTCAATATCGTTAAAATGTATTTTTTTTAATAAACTCATTCCATATAAATATCGATAAAATACGAAAGACGTCCCATACCTATTACATGTCATTCTGACAAACGTCACAGGTATCAAGCTATATTTTACGAACTATAGAATGGAGTTGTGCCACACATTAACACATTAACGTAAAAATACTGTCGAAACAGCGCCACCTACTGCGGAGTTTAAAAACGACTCTTTTGCAATTTAGTAAAAAAGGTTTTATTTGTAATCCACATAATTCTCTGTGTTCTAATCCGACGCGTAGCCTGTTAGCGATGTAAATATAGTTGACGTAATTCGAACCAAAACTCAGGATATCAATGGATCCACTAACGTTGTAGGTAGTTACGGTATGTCAAATTACATTACTAAGCATAAGAGATCGTTGATGTCAATTGATTAAAAATCGTACAATACACTTGTATATCGCAATGAGTAGTTAGATCACTGGCCTCTATAGTAGATAGACAAGCTATCATGGTAATTTTTATAGGCATTTCTTGCCAATTACTTTATTAATAAAAGAATTGCGTTTTTGAAAGATAGGAAAGTGTTAAGTCCAGATCCAGGAATCGAACTCGAGACTTCTTTATGCCAAACCGGGGCCGGAATCGAACCATCTAACCGGGACTATGTGACTAAACCCCAAATTCTTCTATCCTTCCTGCACTCGAGTCAGCCCTCGCTTGCGCCATCAAACATTCGATTCCGGCCCCAGACTGGCATACGTAAGTCTCGGGTTCGATTGCTGGGGCCGGACTTAAAATTTTTCTATCTTTCAAACGTGCTATTCTTATACTATTAGAGTAATCGGCAAGAAATGCCTATAAAAATTACTATAATACTCGGCCTGCTACATCATAATTTGTTAAAAATACTCTCTGTAACGAAGCAATAACAAAGGCCGTAATAGTTCTCAAACTATCGGCTAGATGGCGCAAGCGAGGGACTGACTAGCGTGCAGGAAGGAAAGAAGAATTTGTTTAGTAACATAGTCCAGGTTAAATGGTTCGATTCCGGCCCCGGTTTGGCATACGGAAGTATCGGGTCCGATTCCTGGGTCTGGACTTAAAAAAAAAACATCTTTCAAAATTCAACTATTGTATTAATAGACAAGCTATAGCTGATAACAACAAGGCTTCCTTTGAATTTTTAGATTCGGACGGTCATTTGATAAAATTGAATGGAAGTATATACTGGTGTAACAAGAAAAACAACAACGGCCATTTGTCATAATTGTCAAAAAAGTTCACAGGACGATGATTCGATTGGGCATTTCAAATTGCTGTCACTTTGTATGGTGTAGTTTAGAAAGTGCCAGTCCAGCATACCTACTAGTACTATAAACCTGAGTGAGTTGAATAATTTATAAGTAGAGATGGGCCCACTAGTGGTCGACTAGTCGGTTTCAAAAAGGCTGATACGTCGACCGACTAGTCATCTTAAAACCGTAATGATGAAAGGTAAGTAATATTTACCTAATGTATTGGTTGACCTTTCTACGAGGTTTACTTGTTTAACAAAGGAAGATTTAGCACAATGATTTAAAAAAAAAAAAATAATGATGAAGATTAGAATTACATTTGAATCAACACTTACACTACAAATACTACTAACAAAATAGGCCGATTAGTTGGCCTCTTTTGCTGTTTAATCGCTGACTTGTTGCCGACTACCAATATGGCCGGTTAATGGGCTTTACAAACTATTTGGCACATCTTTAATAAATATAAGCAAAAGCTAAAAGAAATTTATCAAGTATGTTTATTTCTTCTATTTTGTTATGGCAAGAATACTATAAACCCAATGCGCACAGCCTGTTTAAATTGATGTTGAATGCAGAGGTTGATCTCATCGAACGGAATTCTCAGACCTAGGACGCGTAGCGTATCTAACTGGCATCCAATTAGTTGAACAGAGCGTCTGTTAACAGTGTTTAGTTCTACGATGTCTCTGTTTTATTGCTAATGCTTGTTAGCTTAGCTTTTAGTAGGTACATACTTATAGGTATATACCTACTTGAAAATATGACTCTATACCTTAACCGCATTTCAAGTAGTATAGGTTAGTTTATTATACACAAAGCTTTTGGTAAATTTCATTGGTCGGTCAGTGAAAAGTTGGACCGTCATTGCCAAAAACACTGTGTTCGCTTTATCATATAAAATAAGTCTTAAAAACCCACGCTTATGTATGCCCGCTGCACTAAACTGTTTATTTAACATTGTGCTGTCACACAAACCACTTTAGTTTTGCTAGTTTTCACGCTAATATACCCACGTCCGTAGCATCAACGTACACTGCATACAATTACGTGTGGCGACTGCACAGCCATGCTCGCGTAGTTACTCAACTACTAAGTTCATATTAATTAACCTTCCGCAGCCAGCTCTCCGTGGAAACACGTCAATTTGACAAGAATAACAAACTAACACTCAAGCATAACACGCTCTAGACAACCGGAATTATTACTGGTTACAGAATGTATTCTAGAGAACGTGCTCATAATTCTCTAGAGACAACTGGCGTACGAAATGTGCATAGTGTAATGTATGCTTTGAAGTCGAAAAGGCAATGATATTGCTTCGCCTGTTTAATGCTTACAGAATCAGGAAGTTATTGATTATTTACTGCAGAGAGAAAATTAGATTGTGCATTTGCCACTAGTGAGTTTGGCGGCTCATTCAGAAGTTACATAAGAAGTAGCTCGTTGCTTTTGCCAACACATAAAGCAAACAGAAGATTTACTATCCAAGAAAACATAATAATTGCATTTTTAATAAGCTTTTATTGCTTAACCCCTCAAGTCTCTCATCCGCTTATTTACTGCCTACTGAATATACTTATTTTTCCTAAATAGATCCAGTGACAACGTTACGATCTTCCAGTTTTGATATTTTTATAATCGATACTTAGTAAATTAAAAAATCGTTCCCAATCTACGTCACTCACACACACACATTATGTACAAATTGCACAAAAGTGTGTTTTAAAAACTGTAAAAAGTGTTATCAGACCTTAATTTTGTATATATAAATAGCAGTTCACAATGTATGTCGGTTACCGCGCTAATAAGTTGGTGGTTAAATTCTTTTCCACGGTTTAAAATTGGCTAACACAGTAGCTTCCAAAAATATTTTCTTTTGAAATATTAGTTAATGTAAATGTACCTAAGCAGTCTTCTCATGCCTAAAATGAAAGTCCCTCGACATAACAGTGCTGTCAGACAAACATAGCAAGTAGGAGCCGTAACTCATCTCTCAGATTTAACGCCTTATTTCAGCTGAACATTAACGGTAAGTGCTCTATTTATAGTTTAGTCTTCACGCCTAACAGAGTTTAAATTTAGTGCTGGAACATTTTTGTTTCTCAAATAATACGAGTAGAGTATAGCGAAGCTTCGCCTAGAACTTTTTAAATTTAAAAAAATCTTATCGCTACTAAGCTAGGTTTTTACGACATCCTATGAATCTATTAACTTTACGATATTCTCCATTATCTATAAGGCAGCGTAGATAAGTTTTTGTTTGGTATTGTCAGAGCTGGGACCAGTGGAGTGCGATGCTATTCTTTTTGGTTTGGCAATATTATGATTAAGTTTTGGAATCGGTATTTCTTATGTTTTATAAGTTCACTATCTTTTACTTTTTCTTCTACATTTTATTGGTAAGATTTACAGCTGACCGTAGCTATAGAATATACCTCCAGTAGGTATCAATGTTCTGAGGAATATACCTACTTATCATCGTGGTATGCTGACATTTACAGGGTGGCACAAAATTAATGTCATAATTTGAAATGGGTATCATTATGAAAAAAGAAATATTCTGTTTTTATGAAATGTTTATTTAAAAATTTAAAATTGATGAGTTTTGTGCTCGTTTTCCGGGCATTTCGAATTTTTCATTAATATTAGCTTTGAAAACAGCTTACTAGGTTTTAAAAATCTCCAGAAGAAGTAGTCTGGCGCCGTTCCTGGACGGACAAAATTTCTAAAAGAGGAGATCACTCAGCCCGGAAATGGGTGTCTCAAAATCTCCATCGTTTCGTGAGCTATGTGAGGGGTTGCTCCATCCCATTGGCTACTGTGTACAATTTTATATCTTCAAATAAACTTTTCATGAAAACAAAACTAATTTTTTGGGGTTCCGTAGCCAAAATGGCAAAACGGAACCCTTATAGTTTCGCCGTGTCCATCAGTCCGTCCATCCGCAGCTTAGCTCAGAGACCGGTAGTACTAGAAAAATATAATTTTGCATTGA
This sequence comes from Herminia tarsipennalis, assembly GCA_945859575.2. Lineage (NCBI taxonomy): Eukaryota > Metazoa > Arthropoda > Insecta > Lepidoptera > Erebidae > Herminia > Herminia tarsipennalis. The sequence goes on from OX243830.2 coordinate 15,928,308, forward strand.
TGTAAAATAGTAAAATAATATCTATAAATGTTGATAAACATTTACGATTTGTACACATTATGAAAATATATATATTACGGGTCTTAATCGGGTGAATAATTTAAGGTAAAATACCTTGTAAATACCTTGTGCAATACGGTCGAAACGTCGGGCAATAAGCCCGACGTTTCGACCGTATTGTAACGGCCGTGGTCACGGGTCCCATATATTTCAAGTGGGGATGTGCTTTTTTTCTCACCTATGCTTAGATACCTGTCATTAGATAGGCTTCTAAAAATATTTAGGGGTTGTGAAAATCATTTTACGATTTAGGCATCTACGACCTACCTTTACCTAATATAGATATCGTTGATGGACATAGACCTCTAACTTCTACCCATATGCGCATTGCTTTTATTCTCTCCGTGTTTCGTATAAGAATGGTAAACAATTTTTTTATTTTTTTAAAATGCAATCTAAAGTGATTCTGTAAGCATTAAACAGGCGAACCAATATCATTGCCTTTTCAACTTCAAAGCATACATTTTTTTTTTTTTTTTTTTTTTTTTTTTTTTTTTTTTTTTTTTTTTTTTTTTTTTTTTTAAAGACGACTTTTTTAAATGTAGGTCCAATAAACTAAGTAATTAATTAAAAAATGAAATAATTGCAATAATAGACATTCAACAGCGATTCTAGAATTTAAATCATGTAATAAATAAACAAATCAGTATCTTCCCCTTTCAATTACGGCAATAAACAAAACTTCATAAATCAAAGACCTGCTTTCGCCGAGTGGTTATGAAAATTCTCCGCCAAGTCACACCACTCGAGCAAAATAATTTATAAACAACTTAACATTATAGAGAGTTATTCTCTTAAATATTTTATGATGTTGATGAAGAAAATCCTTGTATTTCTAAATGTTTCTCCAAATTAGCAAAATTTAATAAACTTTTTGTTAATTAAGTATCTACTTTATCAAATTTTACTGAGTCCGAGAAAGATAATTTTGAAGGTTGTTGTCGAATTGTTTGGACGTGAAACATTTACTGTGATTTTAATCCAAGCGATGACTTGAAATAATTCATACAATGTGTTGCATAGAACAAGTTTGGCACAAACTTTAATTCAATTTATGAACCAATTTTATTCAGAATGTTTTGATTAAATTGCGAGTTTTGTGACTCACGATTGGGTATATCCTTTAGCTAAACGGAACCCTTATAGTTTCATCATCGTCATGTCCGTCTGTCTGTCCGTCTGTCGTTCGTTTTTGCCATTTTGGCTACGGAACCCTAAAATGCAGAAGCAAGACACGCGTGCGTCCGTTAGTGAATAATCTAAAAAAATACGGGTTGCACTCCGGAAGTGCCGGCAGAAGTGAAAACTTGAACATTAACGTTGTGCATTGTTGAATATTTTGGAACGGTTAGTATTTTTTTTTTTTGAATATTTTTCTTTTTTAACCCTACTGTAAAGAAGGGTTATGATTTTCGCGCGTATCATGTATGTATGTGCGTATGTAATATTCTTTATTACCTGATATCTCACAATCCTAGCTGGAGGGGTTAACAAGATTGCTAGTAATAGTAATGTGGGACTCAATTCCACATTGCTAGTTATCTTTTTAAAGAAAGTTTTGAATACTGCAATATGGGTATCAAATTAAAGGGCTTATTTTAAGCATTTCAAAAAGGTATAACTTGACTGTTATACTAAAAAAGTTAGTTAGCAACCATTCTTTTTTCAGTCTTTAATACTGTGATTAAAGTTAGTTGTTACATCGGTTACATATTACAACCACTAAAAAGTATAATTTTGTACCACTAAAGAGTATAAAAAAAAATATATATAAAAATAAGAAAACCCGCCTGCACAGATAAGATGGAACAAAAACAAAAATTTAAATAAAAATGGGAAAAAATAAACGTTACTTGAACTCGAACTGGGGTCTTCTCTTTTTTGGATTGCCCGATTCCCACCTGAGTAATAATATACCATTGTAGATGGTGGCGAAATTTACCTTCTTATTCTAATGATATTGTAGCAGTTTTTCAATTCTCTTCCTCCGTCTTACGAATTTTCGATCTGGGTCAGGTGATCTACGAATTTTCAAACAGGGTCACGTGATCATGACGCGAGTTTAACATTTTTTACCCAAAAAAGTGCACAACACCGCTAAAGAAGTTTTCACTTCAAAAATGCTGTGAAATTACACATAAAAATACGCAAACTTCGAACCTTCTTGTAGTCTTCCACACATTCCTTGATTCGCAGAATACTATGCGAACAAAACTGCATTTGATATACGCTGGCCACGCTTTATGAGCATGCAAAGATTCGTACGATTTAGGAATATTTTCACGCATTAGACCGTGTTAACGTGTTAATTTATTTATTATGCTAAGTTTAAGTAAAAACTCCCAGTTAAAATATACCTAGCGATATTTTTTTGCAACTCAAAACATGATAAGTTGAGAACGCAGAAACTGCAGCGACGCTATTACTCCATTATATAATTATGTCAACAATCCAGTTTCAGTTATACGGGTTTTAATTAGGTGATACCTTGTTTTTAACTTACTTTACTAAAATAGGAACTGAGGGAATCTTTGTGAAGGGAGCTAAAAGAAAATGATCGCGGAATGCGTAGGGTGTGAGCCTGTAATGAGTGTATGCGGGCTGTTTGCGTTCACAAAGTTTGTTCCACTGTTTGTTTTGCAAGAAGCAGATTTAAATAATTTTGAGACTGTGAGCAAAATTTACTGGAGTGTTATGATTTGGGTGGTGACAACTCACTAGGGAAAAGTATACGGGTTGATAGTAAGCAGTTTTCACAGGCTACGCCTGAGTAAATACCTTGTGTCATGTTAAACATATAGACCTACATCTAAACTTGGAAGTAACATTTCTGAATTTCACAAACTTCTATCCCATGTGGGAATCTAAACCCGCCCACAACCACTTCCAACAGCAGTTTTAAATGCACTGCTGCTACGCCTCCGAGATAATCGAAGTGGTCGTCACAATAAGGATGAACACAGTGATGGAAACCAATCACTGTGTTCATCCTTACAGTGACGACTCTTATCTGATCCCGTTTGTCCTTGCGAACACAGTGACTTTTTGTGTAGAGCTCTGGCAACTTTCTCTATGCTACGAAGAAAGAAAGAAAACTCATTCAGTACAGATTTTCGCACACATACAGAAAAACAGGCGCAGGGTGCCGGGTGCCAGGGCGGCTGGCGGCTCGCTCCTCTGCATTAAATATATTTGCTTAATAAAAGTAGTTTTCAATAAATCTTTTCAGTATGCCCAGTGCCACTGGCACTACGTAGGTACATTTTAATCAAATTAAGTTAAAATTGTCTCCCGCTTTATTATTGCATTGCATATATAAGGAAATATACAATGAACTCATTAATAATAATAATAATAGCTACCACCGTAGCATAATCTAAATTCCAGTGATACACTATTTTTTATATTTTTAAAAATATTTATTTTTATATCTTTCTTTAAAAATGTAAGTTTTATATTAAGTTTTAATTATAATAATATAAATATTTATTTACATAAAATAAATTGATCGAAATGAACCTATTTCCTTAAATAATTATTTATTATTTGTTTAATAATCACAAACTTAAGCATATTATTATTTACTAGCTGTGCCCGCGACTTCGTTCGCGTGGAAGTTGGGTTTATATTAAGGTAGTTTATGTTACAATTTAACTTCTGTGTAAAACATATTGGAAACATGCTCCACAATGCTCTGTGGCATCTATGGATATTAGGGCCTAGCTCTAATCCGACCTATGGCAAGGCAAGCCAAGCAAATGCCCAGTGCAGCAAAATGAAGGGCGACAAAGTTTATGGCGCCAGACGGTTAGAAGACAAATTATAATAGTATTTTACCAAAATGATTTGCATCACATCAAATAATACTATTATCGGTTTCGGGTTAAATGAAGCCCGAAACCGCCCAAGTACTCGCGCGAAATAGGGTTAGTGTGAATAAGTTTTTAAAAAAATAACCTGGTTTTAAAACATTGCATTCCCGCGGTACTGTGATGCGTGTTCAAACAAACAGACAACATTCAAACGTTTCTAAAAGATATACTGAATTAGTATATCTTTTAGAAACGTTTAGTTTAAATACTAAACTACTGTCGTAGCCGAGGATAGAACAAAGTGGCGTGTATTTAGAGAGGCCTATGTCCAGCAGTGGACTGCGATAGGCTGATGATGATGATGATGAACCTGTCGTTAATTAAGAACATCATAAATTCATATCCGTAAATAATATATATATAATACATAATCGTAAGAATTTCAGATTTATTTTTTAAATCAATTTATCTGATTCTGTTTAATTTGTATTTAAACGCCATCTATTTTCAAACCTGGATAAGTTTATTTTAATACTTGATGACTTTAAATTAAATTATACTTAAACTATCATGCATATTAAACGTAGGTAAGCAAGGTATTTAACCTAAACGCGATTAAGACCCGTAATATATATATATTCATAATAGTTGTGCCCGCGACTTCGTTCGCGTGAAAGTCGGGTTTAAATTAAGGTAGTTTAGGTAACGAAATAACTTCTGTGTAAATATGTTGGAAACAGTCCTGTTGACTAAATACTTACTAAATAAAAATCGATCTGTTCTATTCTTTTAGATAGTTAGTTTGGTGTGCGGCTTAAGAAGTGGGTTTTCTGTTGTTTTTGTTTCATTCTTTCAACGTTATACCTACTTATTACCTAATCATTTTTAATAAAATTTGTACGAAAATGTTGTTACTTCTCATGTGATCGTAAACTTGTAAAGCCTAAGTACTTAACTGTGATAGTTTTCCTTATAATTTTAGTATTTATACTACTACCCTGATTTTTTTCACATACCCAACATCAACCATTTAGCTGGCAGGGGGACACTTGACTCTAACAAAAATGTTCACTATAAAGCCTAATATTATACACAAAGGAATCCTTAAATCTAAAAATAGTCTTCACAAACCCTAAACGCTTTTTAAAAGACCTATCTAATGATACCACACACGATGGGGTAGGTAGATGAGAAAAAAATCACATCCCCACTTTACATATAAGAGAGGTACCCTTAAAAAAATAATTATTTTCAAGATTTTGTTCTTTCACTTTATCGGCGTTAGTAATTTATTCATGCAAAAGTTGCAACCTTCTAGCACTAACAGTCTCTGAGCTAAGCTGCGGACGGACGGCCATATGGGAACTATAAGGGTTCTGTTTTGTCATTTTGGCTAAAAATGGGGTGAAGGTATTTCATAGTGTTACAACGCAATACTAATAATAAAACTGCTGTAACACTTTAGTAAGCAAACACAGAGCGTGTCATGTGTGTCATGCCCGCGAAAATGTCAGATATCCCTAAAGGTACGGTTGACAAAAACGACGCCCCTCCTCCCGTCACCCGAACTACTCACACTTGAACGATGTTGAGCCATTCATTATCGTTGAATTGATGAACACGTAATCTCCAACCATAACCCCAAAACATGATCCTCGATGCACCTGTGTGATGCGTGGTCAAACAAACGGACAGACAGACAAATATTTCTAAAAATCATAGCAATGTGTTTATTTTTAAAACTTCTTTTACTAAGTATAGAACATTATTGAATACAACGCCATCTTCTTTCAAGAATGTTGCCGTTGTTTTGTTGTTCACAATTTGATTTCATAGATGGCGCTACATGTACTTTTTTTACGTGTGTAATGTCTTTTTTTTAGACGAACACATCATTTCTGGAAAATGTCGAATACTTTTTAATTATAATATAATATTGTTTTTCATTTCTACTACGATTAATTCATTACTCTCAGCAGTGCATGCAATACCTATAATTAATTGCATAATTTACTTGTTTTTTAATATAAAAAGTAATAACCAAAGTAAATAAGTTACCTACGGTCGAAAAAATAACTAAAACATTCAGAAAAATATTAAAAAAGGATAAAGACAATTTAAATAAATACAAAAAGAACATATTCAGACATCAGACTCGAGCCTGGGACTTCGTCGTCAAAGTCCGCTAGCATAGCTTCGAGGCTATACTGTTCGCTACTTAACACGTCAAAATAACTGTTCTTATGGAACTTAAAAATGTTGTGTTTAGCTCCTTTTAGTTTTAGCTTGAAGTTATGCATTCCACGGGTTACAATTATAGATAATGTCTAATTGTGGAAATTTTTGTGATAAACCATTATGGTGCGACAAAAAATACGTTGCTACTCGTTCCCCATAGACGTTAGCGTAATGATTCATAGTGTAAATAATGTCCTATAGTATTTACTATAAAACTGCAAATTTTCATAAAGATCCGTCAAGTAGTTACTGTTTTATAACGAAAAATAGCTACAGACATTATCCCTTACTGCTTAGCTCCTATGGGAAAAAGCGTGATAATTTATAGCCTAAATGTTAATCTGCATCTATTAGATTGCACGTGCAAAATTTCAACCGAATCTGTACGGTAGTTTTTGCGTGATGCGTGTTCAAACAAACAGACAGACAGACAGACAGACAGACAGACAGACAGACATTTCTAAAAATGCAGCAAAGTGTTTAAATACTCTTTTCGAACATTTCCTAATATTTTTTTTCACTAAGTTCGGCCATGTACAGACACGTGAAATTTACAGTTTTATTATATGTATAGATGTTTTACGTTCATTCAAATGGGTATAAAATAGAAGCAATTTACCACTGGTTATTAATTTTCAAAGAATTTTTAATATAATAAATAATAATAAAAATAAAACAGAATATTAAATGGCATATGAATAGGCGCTTTTATAAAATCACAGTACAATTATTGAGTAGGTAGTAGTTAAGTTTTAATTATACTACGTTAATTAAACCATTACTATATTTGAAACTCAAAAACACCCACACTAGCACAGTACAGATCCCTAAATTAGAAAGGCTAACAAGTCACATTTGCATTGACGATAGTGCACCTGTAGAGGGCAAAGTGTTACGTCCCTTCAACATAAAGGACGCAAGCTGTCAAGAGTCAATAAAATTTATTATTTTTACAGTAGTTACCACCACACACCCTTAGAACGCGTTATGATTTTTCGTCAAGATTTGAGATCGATTTCAATTATTATTTGCTTTTCCGATTCGTTCCGTATTATAAAGTGAGGGGTTATGAACTGCCAAAGAAGTCAGTTTTGTTATAACATGAGCATCACGTACTATTTATGGTCATATTATTATTATCTTGATATTTGTGGCCTGCTCACAGGCCATTCTAAGATTTTTTTTCTCTGTGTAGTGTAGAGGTGAACGTGTAATATTTTAAATCACACATTTATTTATCAACTAGCTGTGCCCCGGCGTGTTACCCGCGGTTTATTAGCTTATGTGTTAATCCAGGGTGTCAGCTAACTCCATACCAAATTTTATTAAAATTGTTCCAGCCGTTTAGACGTGAAGAAGTAACAAACATACACACTCACATACTCACAAACTTTCGCCTTTATAATATTAGTGTGGAGTGTGATTAAAAGTGATCTATTCACAATTTATCAATGAAAATTGAAATCGGATATTCATCCACTTCACTCTGGCTTCTGAATAAATCTTATGCCTATCTAAAAATTTATATTTATATATATTTTGGGACAACTCACACAACGCTATCTGATCCCAAACTAAACAGAGCTTGTATTATGGAAACCAGACAACTGATAAACATTCTTATATATTTCTAAATACATGCAAATTATAGATAAATTACACCCAGACATAGAATAAACCATCGTGCTCATCACACAAAGTTTTATCCTGGGTGGGGATCGAACCCACGACCTCTTACGTAGCACTCGGATACACTCCCACCGCGCCACAGAGGCAGTCAAATATCCTCAACTTTATTACAACAAAAATATATATCTAGATGATTATTTAATAAGACACGGAAAAAACATTAACACCCTTATTCATATAATAAATTAGAAGAAGTTTCAACAGTATTTTAACTAGAGAATGTTATAATACAAAATACTAAGAATGAAAAACAAAGACAAAACATCCGCTAGAAAAAATGCTATTGAAACGTCGGTGATTTATATTGAACTAAATGTCCCGCGCAACTTCGTCTGCGTCAATTTTTCCCATTTTTGCAACATTTCTTATTGCTGCTCTGCTCCTAATGGTCGTAGCGTGATGTTATATAGCTATAGTGTATTATAGCTTTCCGTCCAACAGTAAAATATTTTTTCGATTCGGATCAGTAGTTCCTGAGATTACCGCATTTAAATAAACAAACACACTCTTCAGCTTATTAATATTAGTATAGTTAAGGGGGTAAGAGTACAGAAGGAATGCTTTATACGTACTTAACTCTCTAGCAACGCACACATAGGCACCTTCGGAACAAAGTAGTCCGAGCTGGTCTGAATTTCTGTGTATGTGAGCGATGTCTTTGTATGCATTGCTCAATGCATGTTTCGCATGTATATGTGAAGATTTATTTTTACCCAACTGCGCAAGAAGGAGGATTACGTTTTACGAGTGGATGTATGTTGTTGTACGCTCTAAAGCCTAAATGGCTTGATGGATTTTTTGTTTGATTAATTTCAATTGTAATAGTGCCACTGGGTACCAAAATATTTCAGTTATTAATTTTAATCAGTCGGGTTTTTTGTGTTGTAATAATTTAGCTTGATCGAGTGTATGTTCGTATATTTCTTTGGCATTCTCTTCAACCATTTAGGCTTTAGTTTCTTGCATTACTTACTTCTAATTTTGATGTACCCAGTATTTTTTTTTGTAAAAATACTTTAGTCTTTTAAACATGTATAAATTACGTAGGCAATATAACAAACAAATTCCTTCATATAACAAGTCCTAGAGTGACATGTGTAGGTACATCGAGTCGTGAAGAACCCTCCTCTGTTTCCTGAATAATAGAAGCACAAAGGATAAGCTGTTGCAACAGAAGTAATGTATTGTTCCTGTTTCAACAGGAAATGACGCCTCGGGCTTCTGTCCACCGTGTTGACTATTTGAAACGTGGTGTAGATGAAAAGGTGTACCAAACGTATTTATTTATTAGAAAATGAAGTGTTTTGTTGACTTAAACACTGTAATTGGTAATATACTAATAACCTCCCGCTTGTGGCTTCTTAATAAAACAATAAACAACTTTGTAATACCTACCACTTTTTTTTGAGGTATAACCTTAACCACCTACAGACTTTTACTGGAGTAAAGTCATTGTTTATTGTAAGGTTTAGGCCCTAAACCTGACAAAAAACATCAATTTTACTCTGGTGTCTCTCAGATGTGTGGTAAATTGTTGTGTGCCAAAAGTAGGTGGTAGATGGTGAAGGGTTAATTTTTAATTTTATTTAAAAAATATACATATATTACACTAGCTGTCCCGCGCAACTTCGTATGTGTAAATTTTTCCCGTTTTTGCAACATTTCTCGTCACTACTCCGCTCCTATTAGTCGTAGCGCAATGTTATATAGCCTATAGCCTTCCTAGATAAATGGGCTATCCAACAAAAAAAGAATTTTTCAAATTGGACCAGTAGTTCCTGAGATTAGCGCGTTTAAACAAACAAACTCTTCCGCTTTATAATATTAGTATAGATTGTTATTTGTGGTAATTTAAAGAAGCCAAGAGCGGGAGTTTATTAGTATATTAAAAATCACTCTGTGTAGTAATCATGTATTTTTTGTAAAGTTTAATTAAAACACTACCTTTAAATGATTTGTGTAATTTGAGTTAAGGTGTTTAGTATAGAAAGATATTGGATCCGTCTTATATAAGTCAAGTAAAACCAGCGACCATTGCTAGTCAATTGAATATAAAAGATATTTACAAAAACAATTAAAGATTAATAAGTCTTACCTTCCAAGTTATTATCCACTATTGATTTTGTATTTTTGCAAAAACATTATAATAATTAATTTGTATACTCCAACTTTAACAATACCTGTAGCCGCCACTGAGATATTCTTTGTTTGTTATATATAAGTAATTTTGTGTACATTTCTCATGTAAGTGTTCTTTGGAGAAATAAAAATATCTTAAACCTGAAGCCTTCGGTAGGTACATTAGACATGTCCTTCTCGTAACTGACTGATTGAGCGAGCTAAACTAAGACAAAATGTTGACATTCTACTTGCTTCGTAACAAATCCGCTCATTTTGTAACAAGCACTATAAAACCATTTTTTTATATTAAAACTCACAACTATTATGTATGTAACAATAGAGATAGTGGTATGAGGTTTAAAAAGATCAATATTGCTAATATAAAACTACTAGCTGTCCCGCGCAACTTCGTATGCGTAAATTTTCCCCGTTTTTGCAACATTTCTCGTCGCTGCTCCACTCCTATTAGTCGTAGCGCGATGTTATATAGCCTATAGTCTTCCTCGATAAATGGGCTATCCAACAGAAAAATATTTTTTCAAATCGGACTTGTAGATCTTGAGATTAGCGCGTTTAAACAAACAAACAAACTCTTCCGCTTTATAATATTAGTATAGATTACAAGCTAGTACAAACGTGCCTTTATCTTTATGCGTCGCTATCCGGAGTGGTCACCGAGCCCCTATAGGATGTTTGCAACTCAAAGTGGGCACCAAAAGGGCGCATCAAATGCACACGATGGATATATTGGAATAAAGCAAATAAAGCCGTAGCTCCACTCTATATGCATGTAAATCGGCCCCAGGCCTCGATACCGAATACAGATTGAAACGAACGGGGGCTTAACATTTTTATTGGATACAAGTAGCGCTTGACGGCTTTGCGTGGTATTTTGAGGTGATTTGTGATCTGAAAGATGTATGAGCATTTGTTTGAATTGATGTTACATGTAGGCGTTGATGTATCTACTATAAGTAGAAGTTTTATAAAATGTACTACAAACAAAATGTTTTCGACCGCGACTTTCTGTAGACGGATTTTAATTTATTAAAGATAGAAAAATTTAAAATTCACACCCAGAAATTCTGTATGCCATACCGAGACTAAATCGAACTGTCTATTGGGAATATGTTACTAGACCTCAATTTTCTATCCTGTCCTGCACGCGAGTCGGGCCCTTTTTAAAAACACCAAACATTCATTTTGTTTACAGCCTAGACAATAAATAATTTGGATTGACAAGATGGATATACCGAATAGTGTAGGTGAAGATGTCCTAAATGACATTGTTGCATGTGCACATAGCCACATCAATCGCAAGAAGCTAAAATCTAACCCAACCAGATTTGACTCGATAATGTCCACGAAGCAACTGCCATAATCTTGTCTAGTAATGGTAAAATTAGAGTTAACAATATCCAAGGTACATTGTCAGAACATCTCAACAAAAACACAATAAAACAAACACCCCGATCCGCAGACAATTGCATTGTATTCTGAATACAAGAACAGGGTAGATTTGTTAACTCTCTCGAAATGATCCAATATGCAAATGGTACACATACTCGATGCACATATGCGCATAGAGATACAGTTTCTAAAAGAAAAACCTCACTGCTACATATTGATGAAACGACAAAGGTAATTTCGAATGTGTAACAGTAGTGCATTGTTTGTACAATTGCTAGCAAATTTATCCTGGACTTTGTTTGTGTGGCTAGATTGGTTAGGGTGTTGATATTGGATAAGTTCGATATTATCGACGAAAGATTCTACTATGTGATTCTATTCTGTAGGTGCTTACCTACAATATTAGTAAATTACTCATTTTTGAAACATAATAGGTACATTGCTGTAAATAAGAAAAAAACTCAGGTGCAATTTAAAATCTGTTAAAAATATTTATCTCTAATTATTTGATAGCTAGTTAGATATTAAGTTTGTCAGTATTTTAAGGATTAAAGGACATATTTATAAAAAAAACAATTATAGGGCACTATAAACGATGTGGCTTTAAACATTAACTTGTAAGCGTAAAACTCTGATTGTACTCATTGCTAAAGATCTTCATTCAGCAACCTAAATACCTAATAAGCAAAAATTACGGTGTTGTATGTCCTATGAAGACAATGCATATTAAGATATTATTTTGACGGAACATTCTCGGTATGACATATTAGATCCAAATGAGCCAAGAAATATATTATTCATTTTGTTACACCTATTTAAATAGGGTCATTATACAAGAAATTGTTCCTAATTATGAATTTCAAAATGTATTTATTAGTGACTCGGGCTTCATTCAAATATATAAAATTGATTTATTTAATCATTACTCTACGGTAGTACCCTACAATTCATACAAATAAACGGTACTATTATTCAAAATGATTTAATAATTACGTGACTATTACACCAACTATTCTAATTATTATTCAATAAATAATACAGAACGGCCGTTATGGTTCCTTGCTGCCATAATTAATATAAGTTGACACAAATTATACAAAACTTATGTAACTAGTCTCGAACTATTCGCGTTATGATGTTTAGTTTGCGCATTCTGATTAATGAAATGATAGCAGTATAGGGAGTAAAGTAATGGAAAGGAGTATCGTTGTATACAATTATTGTGTTATTAATTCTACAAATATTATCCGTGTGAAAGTTCGTGAGGATTTAAGGATATTTTTAGGGTTCCATAGCCAAAAAGGAAAAACGGAACCCTAATAGTTTCGCCATGTCCGTCCGCAGCTTAGCTCAGAGACTCTTAGCGCTAGAAGGCTGTAATTTTGCATGGATACACATAATATTATTTACGCTGACAAAGTGAAAGAATAAAATCTTGAAATGCATTTTTAGGGTACTGTGACAGGTGGGTCGAAGATAATCCACCTCTCTCACGTTAGACCTCATTGTAGTAGATGAAACGCAATAACAGAATAAAAAGAAGGTCATTCTAGAATTGCGAGTTTCATGGCCGACCGATTCGGGTCGTTTTAAATGTGATTAGAATTATATAAAATATTAATAATATGTGGATTAAGAAATGTGTTTTATAGAATATGTGAATTGATGTTGATAATGTAATAGATGATAATTGAATTAATAAACAGTGTATTCGCTTTGGGGAAATCCAGAAGCTTAATTTAAAAGCCCGATAAAAGTTCTGAGGAACACCCCCGGTACCTGCTCAAGAGCTAGCCTGATTGTTACAGTACCGTAGTCAAAATGCTAAAAACGGAACCCTTATCGTTTCGTCATGTCCGTCTGACTGTCTGTCTGTCCGTATGTCACAGGCATTTTACTCAAAGACTACTCAATAAATCTTGATGAAATTTGGTGAAAAAGTGTCTTGTATCAAGTATCGTTAGATAGGTATTTTCAAAACCTTTAGGGGTTGTGAAGACGTTGTTTGTTGTTGAAAGTGTGAAGTTCTTTCGATTTAGGGATCCGTTTGTGTAAAAATCACGGTAGTAGTAAATATAGTGAAATCAGAAAACTGCTGCTAAGTAAGCTTTTTAAGTTTACGTACCTAACAGCTGATCAAATGAGAAGTATCAAAACAGTTATAACAAAAAAATATTACCGACTTCAAAAATAAATACAACCCAACTAAAAAGCTAAAAATAATATCTACCTAGATTATCAAAAAACAAATCAACATTTTGAAGTTGGTGCCAAATTAAACAAAAACAACTATTTCATGGCACCAACTTCAAAATGTTAATTTGTTGTTGTTATTCTAGGTAGATATTGTTTTTTTGCTTTTTAGTTGCCTTGTATTTATTTTTGAAGTCGGTAATATTATTTTGTAAAAAAGGTCTTTTTTTTCTTACTTTTTAGTGGATTAGTTTGTAATTCACTTAAGTTACAATAGGCTCATGTCAACTGCTCAAGTCCCTTAACAAAATATTGCTTGCCCCGATGCAGGGCTGTTAATTGTTAAGGAGTACACATGATAGTTCACTATCAGCTCTATTACATTTTGTAATAGTAGTATAATGAGAATTAAATGCTACTCAATATCATATTAAAGTAATTCAATTGCAAACCGTGAAATATTGAATAGGTTCGCTCGTCATTTGTGGTCTTTATCATCAGTTTTACTTCACCAATAGGTTATTTTTGAAAGTAAATGCATGAATCACTATGAAATGTTTAGGTACATTTCATAGTGATTTATGCATCACTGTAGGTGTGCCTTTTATATTTGAAGATTTCCCTCGATTTCTCCAAGATCCCATCAATGGGCCAACTTGGATACCCTTTATACCCTTTCAAACACAAAAATATTTTTTTCAAATCGTTCCAGCCGTCTTTGTGTAATCGGTAAACAAATTTACAAAAAAATGCTGTCGAATTGAGAACCTCCTCTTTTTTGAAGTCGGCTGAAAATTTTCGAACAAATTTAATTGAAAATTATTATTAAGTACTAGCTGACCCGCGCAACTTCGTCTGCGTAAATTTTCTCCGTTTTGTACCATTTTTCTTACTGCTCCGCTCCTATAAGTCGTAGCGTGATGTTATATAGCCTATAGTCTTGTCATAGTAGGTACAGGCTCTGCCTAGTTCGGGATCAGATAGCGTTGTGTGAGATATTATTATGTCTCAGAAATTCTAGCTGGTACTATTATTCTATAGATTGTACAGATTTACACTACCGATCAATTTCAATAGCATTTCAGTAAAACCTGTGTCGTTGTTGGTCTGTGCAGGTTCCAAGATATATGACGTGGGAATACGTCTCATAAATCGGTCTATTGTTAAGCTCAAAGTAAATGGGAGCCATGACCGGTACGGTCTAGATACGGCTACAAAGTGATGAGTCTACATACAATCTAAGGCTACTAAAATAACAAGTCTAAAACTTTTTAATACCGCTTAAACTAACTTCAACAAGTGTTTCAAAGATTGAATAAGTTTTAAAAATATTTTAATGATTTATCGGCGTTGATGAAAATATTTTTATTTTTAAAGATTTAAAGACTTTTAAGGTTTTCTTAGTAAAAAAGGTTTTATAGGTAAATATTTTTTGAAGTTATATCAAGTTCTTAAATTTAAAAAGTATGTAAATTTACACAAACAGATAAGTTCGAAACAAAACAAACAAAGAACTAGAAAATGCTAATTTCATTGTTATCGTAATCTATATTGTCATAAATTATTGATGTCTCATAAATATTATATCTATTATCTGCACATTTTTTAATTATTATAATTAGGTATAGAAAATTATGATTATTATTTTTATTTATTTTTACCCATGACCGCGACGGACACGGCGACGGTACATGCGTTTAGGGTAAGATGTGTTTGTATGTGTGTCTGTTACCAGTTTTCTCGGAAACGGCTGGGCCGATTTTAAAACGGTTTTTTGCGTTTAGCGTAGCCAAAGATTTTGACTACGGTGTACGCTTTGTGAACATATACGTCATGATGATAATTAAAGAGTACCTATTAGGTTGGAGCGTGTAGGGTTAGGAGTTTGGCTTTTCTTAAGATCCGATTACTTTTTTAGAGTGATAGACAATGAACCTCGTCTTGGCGTCAATTTACATGAAAATGTATTTAGTGGGTTACTACATGTAGTATAGCCACAGATTTTTTATTACATTTTCTCTTTGTTACATTTCAGCACCGAACAATGGTGCGAAATCCGTTTGCATTTTTTATTAATTTTAGGTTTATAATTTTTAACAAATAAACATAATTTGACCTACCTTTTAGTAAGAGAGGCTACACACATTCTCACTTCCAGCTGGTCGGCGAAGGCGGCTCGGCAGTACATGCCGAACCGCCTTCAACAAAGCCAGCACGAACCAACTACACACATGTCATGTCCGGCTTCATTAACAAATGCCGATCGGGTAGTTCATTCGGGCCGGCACATCGTTCAATTTTACTGCCCGTATCTTTGCTGATGGATGCCGGCCTGCTGACGTCCGGCCTAGTGTACGCATTCGGCAAAGCTGAGCGGCTTTTTTCCCGAATATTTATCTTCATAGGTAAACCGCCCGGCATGTTGTGCAGGATATTGGCGGTGCAAACAAGTATGTAGATAACACGCTGAAAAAAAAACAAAATTAAAATGGGCAAAGCCGCGAGGAAAAGCTAGTTTTGTATAAAACCAAATGCAGATTGTGTGCATGTGCTATCTAAAATATTTATTACAGCTACTTGTTTAACGAATCAGAAACTTGATTTATACTGTTCGTTTTATAGAATCTAAAACAAGTGGTACGAACGAGTACACGAGAACTATTTCAAGATTGTGATGTGGATTCTACAAGTTTTCAACCCTTTAGGTATTGAACATACTTTTGATATGATAATATTTCATTGATTCTTCTTAATATGATTCGTGTACCTGGAGGAAGTTGGTAGGACCAACTTTTAGAAAGTAAGAATTATAAGAAGAAAAGAAAGAACGTTTAACTTAATCGACGGTTTGACGTGTTCCGATACACAAAGTGGTGTCCCAAGTGAAAATCAACTCATCAACTCTAACGAAGCCACTGAGGCATTCACAGGTTAGATCTTATCACTTTGGACGAAAGCCAACATTGGACGAAGCCCGTGCTAAACACCACAACATTATTGTAGTCAATTATAATACAGTCAGTCCGGTATTGATCACAAAGTGACACCAAAGAGAATTGATGAGTGCTCTCGAATTATTGAATAGTCAATTACCGAAGCTAGCTTTAGAATAATTATGCTAATCCATACATTATTAATTTTAACCTGACCGTGGTATCTACCACCTGTGGCGATGCAACAGTTTCATGGCTAGATCATTTCAGTAGTATAATGTCCAATGTTTTGATAGGATCATGATATGAAATACATTTATTAGTTGTAAATATTTTGATTATTATAGAATTTTATAAGGTACGGGTCTTAATCGCGTAAATATTTTATTTTAAGGCTAAATTCTTCTTTTTATTTTAACCTATATGTTATTATTAGTAGACTGCATTGTACTGTGGGTAAAGGCTTTTCTCTCTCTCTCTCTCTCCACTTTTCTCTGTCTCTGTATATCACAATTGTGATAAGTACTGACGTAATAATAATGTAGTAGTTCGGCTTGTCCAGTCAAGAGAGACGTTCGAGATTGAATTCTAAAAACGTTATTTCAATCATTTCTTTGGTCTACCTGTTTTCATTTCATGTCTCTTACCTGTTTACCTACACGCTTCCTTTGGAATTGTCTATTTGACTCATATAGTAATGGTAGTGATTTGTGTTCCTATCCCTTTTTTAGATTATTTCAGTTTTCTCATTGTTGATTTACGTATGCATGCAGAATGTAACTGATAGTATTACCAGTTAAATACATAGTTGCAACTAAACTAATAACTCTACGTATATCTACTGCTTTCAAATATTATCGCAGTCCCCAGTCACATGTTCGAGTGAATAAATTAGATCAACAATTCCTGTGTTCTCCCAAATGATCTGTGAACTCCGGATAGCTTCAAATTATATTAATGTTACTCTGATTGGGACACTGAAACTGGGAAACGGGAATTCTAGCCCGTTAAAGCTCAATTGTCTTCTCAATCAGTCAAGACGATCCAATTTTCTACATCAAAACTGATGAAGAGTCAGATACGTTAAAGTGGTGACATGATCAAACTTCTACTAAGTTTGATAAGTATTCTCCAATAGATGAAATTGACCAGAGGAGTTCTCGTCTTGCTATAGTTTGATGTCCAATACATACCGTGCGTAATGGGAGTGTGTATGATTCTGTGCGGTTTTGGCAATTTCCACACGGGATACCACTTTATGTGATCCACAAATTGTCCCAAGTCTGAGGTTAGTTTAAATCCACGATTTATATTTGATAAAGTTTTTCATGGGACAGGTTTTGGCCGACATTATACCAATATAACACCAGCAAATTAACGACTAGTGGTCAATTCCAACGTTTGGCCAATAGCAATATTAGCGTTTTTAGATACTAAATACATCAGTTTTTTACCAACTTTATTTGACCGCGCGGAACTTCCACAGCGGCGTTCACGTTCATTCAAAGCGTCACGGTTGAATGTACGCAACTGTCTGAAGTTACTTATTTTCAGTGCTAGATGGCATTGTCCGCATGTGTATGTTCATTAATCATAAATGCAAATGTAAATTGCCGGGTTAATGGGACCTGGCACATATTATCATATGTAGGCGATTCAAAATGAAGTATGCGGAGTGATCTGGTGCAGTGACACGAGAATTCAATACGATGTGGTGCGACGCGACACTGAGCTTCTTTGTCTTACGTAAGAGCACCGTTCCGGGCAAGTGCATGTCGGGCCACGCACAATGCAGGGTTCTGTAGCTGCTCAGCACAATAATGCGGTAAAGGAAGTGGTTTGTGTTTATTTTGTTTCATACTACTACTAATAACAACGTTATTTTCTATAAAATTTGTACAAACATTTTGTTACTTCTCACTTGGTCGGCTGTTATTCGTAAGCTTGTAAAGCTAACTTAGCTGTGATAGTTTTCCTTTTAATTTCACTTGTATACTACTAGTGTGAATTTTTTACATACCCAACAGCAACCATTTAGCTGGCAGTGGGGGGCACACTTGACTCTAACAAAAGAGAAAAAACAAAATTTTCCTACGAATTCGATTGAATATTATTATTAGGTACCTATAAAGTTGTAAGTATGAAACAAAAACAGCAGAAAATTCACTTCTTGGGGGGGGGGGGGCAAGAGGGGCCTAATTTCAATCATGCTTTCCTACTTTTACGACTTTTTTTAATAGTGTGACATTGCAATATGGTTATCTATGTGTGCATTAGATTGTCATTTACAAAAATCGAATGTTGTTCATGTATTACTACTACTTAAAAAATGATTGGTGTTTACCCTATACGTGTAGTTTTTGAAACATATGTACCCTTATGATGTCCCACTGCTGGACACGGGTCTTCTCAGTAGATTCTGAGGGTAACGGCCATAATCGCTACCCTTGGCGAGCGGGTCGGCGGTGGCAGTAAGGCTTTAAAGTACGCAATTTTTGAAATATGCCTTTTTATAACTGAGGGTGCTATAATGAGCTTTATGATACGATGTAATAGACGGAGGCTGATACGAGAATGGGGGAGGGGGGAGGGGGCAGTCCTTTTGAGGTAAGATAACAGTAAATCAAAGAGAACAGACAAAAGCACTCAACTTATAACATCCATTAACTGTCAGGGGTTAACACCGTCGATACAGGAATGGGATATTGCTTTCGTAATCCAAGAACATATTCTATAGTACTGGAACAAGCACTCATGTCATCTTAGAACAAGTTGAGGCTTGAGCCTTGTTTAGACCATTCTGTATTATTATTTTTCTTCGTCCGGTTTTGTCCAGTATAACAAGTTCATTGCATTCTTCAATTGCACATATATTCGTTCTTATACTGCTGCATAGTGTGAAAATACTTGTTTTCATGTTATCCGCTAAGCTAGGAAAATGACAGCTACTTGTCGTTATTTTCAAACACACCGGATGGCGTTAGTGCTCGTGTATTCTTTATAACAGCAAAGCTATTAATTTTTAGTTTGAAATTAATAAAACGTTTTGAAGAACTCAAATAAAAATACAGCTTTAGAACATAATGTAATGAACCTGTGTAATTTATCTATAATATGTATGTATGTATTTAGAAATATATAAGTATGTTTATCAGTTGTCTGGTTTCCATATTACAAGCTCTGCTTTGTTTGGGATCAGATAGCGTTGTGTGAGTGGTCCCAAGATATTATTCTTAAGATATTATTATCGAGATAATATGTACATACCTCAATGTTTTAGAAAACTAAAACAAGCTTGTTCATCCAATCTCCTGATTTTATTTCCTAACTTTATAAGAAGGTTTAAACAAAAGATTTGTTAGTAAATAAGAAAACAAAAATGTCATTATTCATCTCCTGAATAATCAAGATCATAGATAGATCAGTTTCAATGGTATCAATCAATTTATCTTACACTCATTTTAAGTTACAAATCGACAATTTAGAACAAGATTAAAATTGACTATCACTATCAATACAGTAAAGTAGTCTTAGTAAATGTATCAAACAAATGAAACCACTATTAGATACTGACATTTGCCTAATAAGTGAACTTAAAACTTCAGCACAGATGAACAGCTTCAATTTAATATGGCGGGCTAGGAGTCTAGACATTATATAATCAAAGTTTGTAAGATACATCACTTATACACATAAAGTTGGTATGTATGTATGCACTATTCACTTGCTAACATGCGTTATCTAAACAGAGCATAAGCCTAGTAGGCATCCGTCCTAAGTTAGTTAGTTCCGTGTGACAGGATCGTATATCTCAATTTATTTTGATTTAGGGCCAACCACAGTCTGGATACATTGAAATGTTCGTTGGGATGCTTGCTGTACAACATTTACCGTTATATATACATACTATGTATTTATTGTATAGCAAGTATACAGTACAACATGTAACAGAACGGTGTTGTCAAATTTTCTTTGACTTATTATCTTTCTCTAAATTTCAGGAATGGAATGAGTATGACCTTAGTATTTCACCTCTGGTTGTGTAAAATCCAATTATATTATGACGGCATAAGTAGATATTTTTAATTCATAATTTATGAATCAATAACTTTTTTATTTTCATTTATAAATAAACGAGTGAAAAAATAATTCTTGAAATTAAATAAGATTATTATTTAAAGTTGATAAAAAATCCAGTACCTACCTATCATAAATATATACCGGCCCTTAAATTTGACGACACATTTCTGTTACTCTTTGTATGCTAATCAAAACCTAAGTGGTTTCATATTAAAAAATAGAAAATAAGGATAGGAGGCATAGTACTGCATTTGATCTTTATTTTCTATTTTCGATAATGAAAATTCCAACAAAATATACCTACAACAAATTTAAAAATTAAGAAAGGATCACTATACATAGGTCCTATTAATTTTGTCAGTACGCTCCACAATATGGCTATTTATGAGAAAAGTAAGGAAGAAACATTCCTTTCTTCTCGAATAATTAAAATTAATTAATTGGAGGGCAGTGATTACAAAAATATTACCTAACTTTTGCTTCCGTTTTATTAATAACCAAAGCTGTTTTGGAACAAATCTTGAGGAAATCATATCACGTAATGAAGTAAAAAGTAATTAGGTTTATTGTTGGTAAAAAGTTATTATAATTTGAGTAAATTACTTTAAAAATATTTTCTTTCAGGCTACTTAGGCTTAACTTTCTACACAATATTGTGATGTTTCTAATTGCAACAGCGGTATATTAGTTGGACCATACTTAGTACTAAAGTGGCCTCGCTCATAGGAGGATGAATTCACGTCTTTTATATAAGCTACATGAGAATACTTTAGTAACTACCTACTGCGGTGTTTCCCGAGCGCTACGACATGTCTTTCTTCAAACGAGGTTAGAGAGTTTTCACTTCACATTTGGACCATACTTAGTACTAAAGTGGCCTCGCTCATAGGAGGATGAATTCACGTCTTTTATATAAGCTACATGAGAATACTTCAGTAACTACCTACTGCGGTGTTTCCCGAGCGCTACGACATGTCTTTCTTCAAACGGGGTTTAAAGAGAGTTTTCACTTCACGGTAGGCAGCGGCTTGGGTGTGTCCCTGACATTCCTGTAGTCCATGAGCGGCGGTTACAGCTTACCATCAGGTGGGCGGCTGGCTCGTCTGCCAACCATAGGCAATAAAAAAAATAAAAAAAACTTTACGGATATTTTTGGATCCTATTTTTGGTTTTGTATTTTTCTCAATATGAATGAAGCATCGCTACATTAAAAAACAAAATTTATAAGCTGATATGTTTAATATTTTGAAGTATTTAGATTGATATAGATTAATGTTACGGGATAACCCCATTTAACCAGTTAAAAAACATCAATCACGTATGTAGTAATTTCCTCAACATCTTTTAAAATATGTAACTACTCTTAGCTGCAGAATATAACGGAGTTATCGAAAAAAACGATATTGTCAAGACAATGAAAACCAATCGTTACTTCTCATGAGACTCTTCCATATGTAAATCTGAAAATAGATATTATAATAAATCCAATTTCGCCCAAATTCTCGTGTACAAGAAAGCAGTGATCATGGGAATACCATTTCAATTTTCCCCGAACTAATAAGTAGTGCGTCTTCTAACGTCTTTTTTAAAATATTTCGGATCATCTTGCGTCTCGGTTGTCGCCAGCAATGTAAAATACGTGCCTCGTGGGAAATTTATTTGCGGGAGATCCTAAGCTGGTATAAGTTGCGTTTGTCCCTCAATGCCGTATTACCTCGGTGATGTTCTGCCATGCTTTTATCATGAGCTCCCCAATAGCCTAGTGGCTATTCTGATTTCCCTTGCGGTTATTTTCCTTTGTTTTATGCTTTTAAATATACCTTTGCATTGGAATTTCAATACATATTTTGACCAATTGGTTACAAAGTATGAATCCTACAGGTTAGAAAAAAAATCTCATATTTTTTGTACTCTACGTTTTTGAAACAGCAACTCAACATTTCAAGTCACTAACAATCATTGCAAGACCTAATAATAGGCGATAAAAAAAAATCATCAAGACAATAAAATTGTTTACAGATTAATCTCTACGTTATATGAAAACTCATATAAAATAAAAGCTTCTAACTTATAGGTTTATTTGAAGCCATTTCATAGTAGGCACTTTCACACGACAACGCGGATAAAATCCAAAAAACTCATTACAAATAGGCAGTAAAATATAACGCAAATCATGTTTACATTTTTAGGGGATCACAGAGTTGACCCCTTAATCGATTTAACCCTTTCCTATTAAAAGTATCGACGGGTTACGATACAAAATTTGGTCCATGTAACCATCAGAATTGATGTGAAGCTATCAGAAGTAGCAGGTGGCTTTCGTGTTCAATTCACAGGGGAGTGTATTGCGTCCACAAGGATTGGATTGGTTGAAAAAAAGTCATTGTTCCCACAACATGCAGCGTGGGAAATAACGTCGCTTTTCCATAATTCCCTGACCAATTACTGTTATATAAAGCTATGTGTTTGTTTGCATGTGAACGAGAGCTTTAAACTTAAACCAGAATTACTAAAAGCGGGAACTAGTAGTTACTACGTATTTTTCAACGTGCAGTTACTTAATATACCTAACTTTAAATACCAATGACTCAAATTATAAAGGGTGACGCGGTAGAAAACTCTTAAATAAAAATGAAAAATGTTCGAATCATATTTTTAATCTTTAGAAAGATGAAAGATGTGCGTTGCACATCAAGTATGAGTACTAGAAATATTTTTAACAACTGCAGCTAAGTTAAATTGCTTCCGTTAAGAGTACATTCACATCGGTAGTGTAATGGGCGAGATTC
Organism: Herminia tarsipennalis; assembly: GCA_945859575.2. NCBI lineage: Eukaryota > Metazoa > Arthropoda > Insecta > Lepidoptera > Erebidae > Herminia > Herminia tarsipennalis. The sequence continues at coordinate 15,951,633 of OX243830.2, forward strand.
GTACCCGCGACCAATCGATTGCAATTCTGATCCCATATCCATTAGGATATAACTCCGCATCAACAAAGACTTTCGTGTGAATTATTGCAATGCACGAACCTTTTATTTACCCGTCATTTCGATCGAATTGCACCGATCGTGGTCACGGGTTGACTGATGGCAGCTTAGCGATGTCTGCGTGAGATGCGGGGTTTTTCAACTACCCTCGCCTGGTCTTGATATTTTTGATAATTTGTACTGTCGTTACTTCTAAACACTACACTTACAACGTCTTTACACTGAGGCGCGGTGTCATTACAGCTACGATTGCATTTGCTGATAACAGGGTTCCAATATGGTGAGAGCAGGTATCTATTTCGGTTGAAATTCTTGTACTTCTTGATCTCAACCGCCTCGCGTACTATCCTGGAATGATAGTAACGATTGGTGGAAAGTACCTGTGGCTTATTGCAATTCTATCCCCCGTATTTCCTTGTACATATTTATAAGAGTTACCTAACAAGAATGCTAACACCCACTGCCAATAACGGGCTTTAACCAAATTTTTAATCAAATAAAATTCTGTAACAATTATAGTTATTTCAACAAAAAGCAATATAGAACAACTGTCGCTCGGTCAGTGGGTTTATGAATAAAACCACATTGTGTCAGAGCAACCAATGTTGTTTGATAGACATATGCAATTTGATGACGGATTAAGTGGTAAAACTGTATGTTGTATAACATAGTTATTCTACAAATAGTGAGATATTACTTGATATGTACTTCTGTTGCCAATTTTCAAGATTTTTAACCAAGTATCTTTCACAAAATTTCGTATATAATATTTGTATAGTATTACTAGCTGACCCGCGCAACTTCGTCTGCGTAAATTTTCCCCGTTTTTGCAACATTTTTCATTGCTGCTCCGCTCCTATTGGACGTAGCGTGATGTTATATAGCCTATTGCCTTCCTCGATATTCGGACCAGTAGTTTCTGAGATTACCGCGTTCAAACAAACTCTTCAGCTTTATAATATTAGTATAGATTGGCTCTACAACGTGTAAATTAAATCCGTGTCCGATCCGAAAGGGGCGTGTAGGTATACTGTTAATAATGCTAAACAAATAGAGAATTATATATCTGTGAAAATGATTATTTAGATTCGATCGATTTAGATCGCGATCTGTGGAGAGGGTTTGTGGGCGAAGAAACACAATCCAATTTTGCAATTGCCGATTTCTTCGTTTGCCAGTTTTTCACTGCTGCGATGTGTTCTTTCAGCCTTTCCGTTATAGTTCGCTTTGTTTGGTCAACGTATGAACTACCGCAGCTGCAGGCAATTTTCAACCGACTTCAAAAAGGAGGAGGTTCTCAATTCGACTATACTTTTTTTTTATATGTTTGTTCACCGATTACGCAAAGACGGCTAAATCGATTTGTAACAATATTTTTGTGTTTGAAAGGGTATACTTCCAAGTTGATTCCTTGTCATCAGATCACGATTTGATAATGTTTTGGAGAAATCAAATAACTCTTCAAATATTATAGGCACACCTACAGTCATTTAGGTACATTTCATAGTGATTCGTGCACTTACTCTCAAAAAGCACCTAATTGGTGATGTAGAACTAATGATGAAGATCACAAATGACTAGCGGACCTTTTCAGTATTTCACGTTTTGCAATTCAATTACTGGAATATGATATTGAGTAGCATTTTATTATCGTCATACTGCTATTACTCAATGTAATAGAGCTGATAGTGAACTATAACGTAAACTCCTCAACAATTAACGGCCCTGCATCGGGCAAGCAATATTTTGTGAAGGGATTTGAGCAGTTGACATAAGCCTATTGTAACTTAAGTGAATTACAAATCAACCGACTTTGTAGACACTTAGCGTCTACAGAGGTTTATTATCCGTCGGAGTGGCCACCAAGTTGCCCACTTTGGCCATCGTTGTGTAGATCGTACAGATCAAGTAATTTTTCATTATAGATCCGCTCTTATCTGTTACTCCTCTGATGTAGGGCAAATAGGCAGCAATATTAATTCTCCGGTACACCGGAGATCCGTTCTTCTTGAGTACCTCCTGAACATGGACTAGCTCTTGCTCCACATGATCAGGGTCACAGAACTCAAAGGCTCTGCTTTTTCAATGACATCATTACGGATTGTAGGTGTCGAGGATGTCCATGCGACGTAGCATGCAGTGTATGTGCGCTTTCGGTGTGCACAGTGTGACAATGGTACAATAAACCTTTTCACCAAATTTTATAAATATTCATAGAGAAGTCTTTGAGTAAAATGCCTGTGACAAACGGACAGACAGAGAGCACATTAATCTCTGGACTCATCCAGACATTCCTTAATTGGATCGTTAGTGGACAGTAACTCAACGTCAAAACTCACCATTATGTCTCGCGGTTCCAATTTAAGTTTCTATAATCTGGATGAAGTGGCGCGAACCTTTGATGAAAGACGCTGTTCTTCCCACTAGTGGCTGTAATACAACCCATATAGTTTTGGCGGCTGATGTGGATTCGGTTTGTACAACCTCTCATAATCATCTTTCTTCAAATGGTCTCGGTGTTCCTGGATAGATCAACTATGATGATGATTGTGTATGCCTCTATTGAAATGATTTATTCTCACGATCTAAGCCAGGTGAGGGCTGGTTAAAATGTATGTTATGTTGCCGCTGGGTTCATGCTGATTGTGCCGATCTTCCAAAGAAAACGAAGTTTGTTTAAGAATTATGCAGGTATCTAATTGTAATTTATTTTTATGTATATCATTTTGTCCATATTTACTGTGTCATTTTACCCAAACTAAATGGAGAAAATGAATTTCTACTGATCTCAATTAGAAGGCTAATTATTTTTTTAGTTTTGGTTTTTTTGTTTCTATGTTTGGTACTTTGATAGCTAAATAGGGAGGAAAGGTTATGTTTACAAAATATTGTATTTCTCTGGTAACAGAAATACAATGTTTTGTAAATATAACCTGTAAGTATACCATTAAAATTATGTGAAGAAAATACGGGAGGGTATGCCACTACAGTGGTGTTTCCCCTATCGGTCTTAGGCAACAAAATATCCTTATTTCCCCGAATTTCTTATAGAATCAAAGGCAGTGCATTCCATAGTCTTGGTGCCTCGACATCACGGTATCTTTATTGTGTTGTATCACGGTCCTGAGATACCTATTTATTATATGGGAATTAACATGCCAAATTTACTTTAAAATTGTTTGACGTTTAGACCAGGTTGCACCGGCCGTGGTCACAAGCGAACTGACGCAGTGATGTTAAGACTCAGTAAGGCCGATGAATCTTCACCTACCCTCACTTTTTTGTTTCTCGAAATGTTAGGGTCACTGCACGCTACACTGATTGTGCATCATGTTAACCGACTACGAACTAATTCGAGGGTGGTTTTTACGGGTCAGTAGATTCCACGTCACGTCAGTTTGAAGCCCTGTTCCCTCATCCCACATTACCACAAAAGCCAGCATACCCCTTTGGCAATGAAAAAGACTGCTCGGCAGAAATTGAGAAATATCCGGCACTTTAAGCAAAGATTACAGAATTAAACACATATACATAAAATATGATGCAATCAAATGACACAGCCTATGATGGCATTACCCAGCGACAGAATCTTGAACACACTGTTTTCAAAAACACTGCAAAATTGAGCTCACAGCGGAGTTGAGTGACTACTCTTGTTCAGAAGAGCTAAGGATTTACACTGATGGATCAAAAACTGACCTCGGAACGGGAGTCGGAGTGTTCTGAGATGATCAACACATCAAAATATCCAGTCCCCTAGGTGTTCAACACGGTCTATTAGGCGAAATGTGTAGGCGTTACCCAAGCCGTACATGCTAAGTCAGAGAAGTAACGAATATCCATATTCGTATACTCTCAGACAGTGCCTCAGTTCATCAATTCTTAAAGAAAAACCAGATCACGTCGAGACTAATACTAGAATGGAATCGAACGCATTACGATAGTAAGTCGCAACAACGGTGACACTACAATAGATTAAGTGGTTGACTTGGAAATGATGCAGCTGATGAACTTGCCAGGAGGGGTTCTAACACGAAAGCCATCGGACCCATTCCTTTCAATCAGCTAAGGAGCTGCTTAAAGGATCACACACAAACACAAGCAGAGAAATGGTGGACTTCGACACCAGGATGCAGACAATTTAAGGCTATGCGATCCCTGGATACGAAACTGACCAAGCGTCTTTTGCGCGGTGACAGAGTGACAGCCTGCGACTGGTGGTGGGTACCATCACCGGACACTTCTCACTTTCATACCTTAGGTATTACTGAAAGTCCTCTGTGCAGAGCTTGCATGGAGGCGGAGGAAACGATAGCGTATGTACTGCTCGAGTGCACCGTCGTCATCTTATTCGCAAGGATACACTTGGAACACCAAGATCCCTTGCCCATCCTAAGAAGATCGGAAGATTAGCTTCCGTTAGGGTTACGTTTTTGCCATTTTGACTGCGGTACCCTAAAACCATGTTCTGATTACGTACAGTTTTTCACTTGAATGACTCGTATTGTAGGGCACGGTTAACAGGTTTACTCTATCAGTGACGTGAAATCCAGTGATTCGTAATACACAACCTCGCATTAGTTCGCAGTTCTATAACATGGACGATGAAGTGTGCAGTGACCCATTTTGAAAAACAAAAAAGTGAAAAGTGAGGGTAGGTGAAGATTCATCGGCCTTACGGAGTTTTGACATCGCTGCGACAGTCCGCTTGTGACCACGGCCGGTGCAACCTGGTTGATACTTAGAGTTTTTAGGAAAAAATAATCGGGGCTCCCATACAAGAGCCAGAACCGTGTTTTTTTTTATGTTTTCGATCTTAATAATGGCAATAGGTAGACGGATATCTGTAACGTTCGAGTTTGCATCTGGCTACCTCGTCTTATTCAATGGTTATTTGCATTTTGCACAGTACGGGTCTGAATCGCGTGAATGATTTTTAAAGTTTAACACCTTTTTTATTCTCTAACGTTTCGAAGATCATTGCAATACGGTCAAATTACGCGATTAAGGCCCAGTCAATGTGCACAAATAGCGAAAACTTATCAAATTTACTTATAAAGTATTGGTATGGTAGGGCCATTTTTATATCTATAGCGACAAGGGCCAAGGAGATTAATGAACGTGGTTGACAGCTCAACATGTCTGTTCAGTGTTGCTACTTGTTGTGTGATTGGCAGCTACTCCGTCCCGTAAATAATGAACCTCGGAAGACGTCGTGCAGGTCACCGCAGATAGTTAGAACACTAAGAACTCAGTGTGCGCAGTGCGAGTTTTACGTTAACGTATCGACACGTGTATGACGTGTGGAGCTTCGATCGCTCCACTCCAAGCTTTTAACTAATCAGAGAGCCAAATTCGGTAAACGTTTCGATTGCGTTAACGTAAAACAAACTCGCACTAAACAAAGCCCATATTCCCAATTTTGCTCGCGCAACGATGTCACTATTTTTGATTGCCATTCTATTCGATTAAAGTTTACGCCACTTGTCTAGGGGGGCTGAAAGCTTTATATTTATTATACGCTCTCGAGCAATGCACACCCAGAGGGACTTTACACAGAATATCAGACTCCTTTTTTTGAAAGTGTTCCGAGATTTCATGTCCGTTAGCGATGACTTTGTGCATTCTACAGTCATGTACTCGGGTGTTTTGTTCCTCACTTGCATGTAACTGACGTGATCTCTAATTGACAAGTCTTGCATATAAGCTTAACGTCACATGTGAGTAAAATTTGCTTGCGTTGGAAACATGTTCATACCTTCAACAATAAAACACTATGATTTCAATCTTTGGTACAAGTTCGAATACCTCATACAAGTTGTAACTTGTCGAACTAGAAGTTGTATCAAGTTTTATGCAACTGGCAACTTGTGTACACGTAACTTGCTTAATGAGATAGCGCCTTGAGCAACGTGAATATCACAGTTGTATGAAAATCCTCATCAACCTGATCTTAAAATGGCAATTCAAAAGTAATTTGATTGTAAAAGTCTAAATTTTGATGGAGTGTGAAACATTAAGCTATGACCTCGAGTAGGTCATAGATATCTACTTAATACAGGATGTGGAAAGGTTCAATAAAATATATTTTATTAGTTTAATTTATTTCAGGACTAGATACATCTTTTTGGAATGTATTAAACATAAAGTTGATTAAATTATTAATATTATAATTACTTGTAAATAATTATTCAAATAAATAGACGTTATAAAAAATGCATTTTTATAAGATCTATTTCTTTGAAGTTTATAAAAAATATATTTATAAGTACTAGGTACTATAATGGAACTACTGTCTTATCTTAATATATTTTTAATTATATGAATAAATATTATTTATAATCGCTTTACGTAAGCAGCATTACTGTAAATATGTATTAAAATATTTTACTTAATAGAAAAAAATATATTCAGGCAGTAATTATCGTTTCCTTAAACTGTTATTCGTTGTTATTTCCTAGAAATGTATCTACAGAAACAATTATTTAACATACTTTATACAATACAATACAAACAATAATAAAATTATCGAGATTTAAATTATCTGTGCTTATTTTGTGTACAAATCTGTGATTTATTAACTTAATTAAAAACTTCAGGTTCAATTACTACTACTTAGATACTAAAATACTCATTTACATTTCTACAAAAACACATTATATATATACAAACAACCTTCAGACTGGGTTTACACAGAATAGTCGGTATAGGTATCAGCACAAGTCTTGAGCACAAATAATGCCCAGCTTATAGTCACAGTTGAATAACTCATACAGTTGATCGACTGGGTCTTGTGCGGTGTGAATTGCCCAAGACCTTTTTTTGAAATGGGTCCTTTTGCACCGCGGTTTGCGTCGCCCTAAAAAAGCTTATTGTAATGGGTTGATTCGTGTATTCGATACAGTGGGAAAAAGTTTTCTTTTTGTATAAGTGAATTAGGATAGATTAGTATTTCACAGGGAGTATGTATTTTTTTATTAAAGCATGTGCCTTTATGTGTGCAAGGTAAGGACTTTTTTACTCATCTGAAGGAATACATAATTAGAATCGTCCTCAGTCGTTTCGCTTCGTGCTCCGAATCGACCCGTACCAAAATATACCTTTGGCCATTTGCACCGCTCTCACTACCGCGGTGCGAAAACAAAAAGACCCATTCGACGAAGCTCGGTCGTCTAGATACTACTTTTTAAAAGACTTCAAATAGGTGGAAATATAATATTATTGGAATCGTTTGATTTTCGTATACTCGTAAAATGATCGATTAAGGCTTCTAAAAAGATTTATGAAAAAAAAAATGTTTGTATGTTTGTCCAATAATTCCTCCTAAATTAGAGATCATATTATGACCACCATTTTTTAATTAATTTAAACTTATTCAAATTTAAGGAACAGTGCAAGTTTTATCAAAATCGGTTAAGTACTTTGGAAGATATGAAGGAAAAAGTGTAAACTTGAAGGCCTGGCTAACATTATTGCGGAAATTTCAAAGGAAAAACATTACAAAACCTTGGTCTAATAATAATATCGTGGGACAACTCATACAACGACATCTGATTCCAAAATAAGCAGAGCTTATACTTTGGCATCTAGACAATTGATAAATACATATATACTTCTAAATACATCCATACTATAGATAAATTACATATTACATTAACTTGAAATATTTTTTAGTTACGTAAAACAAAACAATGTATTGTGCTATTTAATGGTTGAATGATAATTTAGATTCCAATAGCAGATCAGACTTTGAAATTCAAATGAATCAATAACCTTTACACTCAAGTCTCTAAACTTCTGTCAAACATACCGACTCTCTAACTATTGTAACTGTAACAGCTTTCTGTTTTGTCTCTCTATGTGTGTACTGCGATCGCTCTTTGTTTTAAACAACGTTACCAAAACTTAACAAATACATAGGGACAATCACATTGGTGTGACCGCTAGGAATTTAATTCTTATAATTTTATCTTAAAAAAAAAGACGACTCCTGCATTAGGGTACAAGCCCTGTGTCGCAGGGGACTTTACAAACATACAAGTCACGGACACAAAGTACACCCAGACTCGGAACAACAATTTGTGGATCACACAAAGTAGTGTCCCATGTGGGAATCGAACTCACGACCTCTTGCGTAGCAGTCGGACACACTCCCACCGCGCCACAGAGGCAGTCAAAGAGGCATTCTTTATTTATCATAATAAACATTGTAGTAGGTTCAATTTAATTACAATCATATTATTACAGTATTAGGGTGTACATAGACTACAATAACATGTTGGGTGAGGTGCTGTGTTCCTAGCTAGGTTATATATGTAACCTGTATTAAGGAGTACAGTAAATTAATTGAAGAATTTACTTTCTTCGTGGTCCCACTACTTTAAAGAGACTTCTGTTTTTCCTGACTGATGTACTTAAGACGAGAGAAAAATGTTTGAGGACCTTATAGTGTTACGTAAATATCGTTTAATTAATTTTAGCTGAAAAAGTAAGTGCACGCTTCAATTCGCGGTTAAAAGGTTAGGCAATGTTGCTCCCACGAATAAGGTCGGAACTTAGTTTTAGTTAAAATGATACTTTTTCCAATAGAACAACGTTCTACCAAATTATAAATTCATCAAATCGAAATAAAATTATACTAATATCGAGATTTTGAAGTGTTAATAGTCTAACATTTGAACGCTCCCGTATATACCATATGCGTAGGGAGCCGTCAAGATTATTTTAACATTGTTATCGTCGGCTCGCGACATTCGTCACATTATAAACTTAAGTTGTGGACATTATGATATGATTCACTTACAATCACTGATGTATTATAGTTACGGTTCGATAGAGAGTGCCCTAGTATAATAATCATACAACTCCGATATAATGAAAAAATCCATAGAAAATATTCTTCAAATTTCACTACACGATTTGACATTAAATGTCCAAATCATACAAAATAAATCACGTTGACCCTTTTAACCGAAGTAGACTGATGACTATTGATGCCAAAACGATGGTCTTGCTGTACACTTTTTGATATCCTGAAAAAAAAATGTTTTCATTAGAATTGCATGTTTTTAATTCGAAACGTTACGACCCTTTTTAAGTAAATAGGCTCTATTTTATAAACAAATATAATTAGAGCAAACTAATATGTAACCAAAAGTCAAACGATTAGTTAAAAATAAAAAGTAATCAAAAGTCAAAGTTGGTTGCGATTGCCAATAGACAAAAGTATGTAGGAACCTACTCAATTATATTGTATTTATAATAGAGTTCCAAATATTACCTGAATCTGGTACTGCCAGTACCGTAGACTGCGAAGATGTCGGTGGTGGATCTGGAAAAAAATAAATAATTGAAGTAATTTTTATAGGCATTTCTTGCCAAAGACTTTACAAATACAATAATTGCATTTTTGAAAGATAGAAAAATTTTAAATCCAGACTCAGGATTAGAACCCAAGACTTCCGTAGCCAAACCGGGGCCAGAAACGAACCACCTATCTGGACTATGTCACTAGATATCAATTTTTTCCATCTCTTAATGCTTGGGGGTTAGGCCCCCGCTGCGCCATCTAGTCGGTAGTTAAAGAACTATCACGGCTTTTGTTATTGCTTCGTTGCAGAGAGTATATGACATAGTCCAGATAGGTGGTTCGCTTCTGGCCTCGGTTTGGCTACGGAAGTCTCGGGTTCTAATCCTGAGTCTGGATTTCAAATTTTTCTATCTTTCAAAAATGAAATTATTGTAAAAATAAATAATATTCAGAATAAATTAAAAAGTAAATGTTTGTAGCCAATATTTGTTCGAAATAGTTTCAAAGAAATTGGGAAATTTAGATTTCGAACTTTCACTAATAGAGACGAGGTTTTGGCCTTCAGAAAAAACTTTTTTCCGAACTGCGCTTAAAGGAGGGCTTTATTCACACATTTTTTCCACAGCCCAAAAGGCTTGACGGATTTCATCATTTGAGATGGCATTAGATCTGCTCAATTGTGAAAGTGATATAATAACTTTTTTAGATTTTAAGCAATCAGGTTTTTTTTATATATTGTTTGGATATCCTTACCTCTGTAGAATATATCTCTCTTTCTACTGTAGTAGTTGGCGAGCGGTACTTGCATGTCGCACAATATCTCAACGGTAGGGGGCAGCGCATCGATCCTCATGATCGAAGTCGTTAAGGCTGTGTAGCGCCCGTCGACCAGTTTGAGCGATGACTTCGCGTTCACTTGTCTGTGGATTAAACGATATTGGATTGTATTCTAAGATTTGCTACACATATAAACCGCGAAACAATACCAACGCGGGCAAAACCGCTGGAAATATCTAGATGTAAATATTCTCCACGACTCCGCCCTTATGTAAATTGATTAAATCCTTATCCAAACTTTAAGTTCTCTTTATCACACATTTTTACATGAAAACAGAAAAATCCATTATTTATAAATCGGTGCAGAATTATCAAAAATTATCCATAACAAAACAAATCTGTCTTCTTTATAACATTAGTACAAATATCAAGATCTCACAAGACTGTATATCGTTAAAACATGCAGTTTCTTAAACTCAATATTACGGATAAGATTGCTACATCTACAAACTAATATAAATTCGTATAAGGATTACAGAATAGGGGTACGACAAACTAAATCCACTCGGTTGGGTATGTGATCAGAACGATGTCGAGGTTGTTAGCCAACTTTCGCGGAACATCCAAATTATTCAGTCTAAAACTCTAAGGTGGGGAAACATATGATGAGAAAATGTGTGCGGTTTTAATAAATACTATAGCCAAAACAGATATGAAATGTTTAGCAACATTTAATCTTTAGTACTTTCATCAATGGTAACTAAGCAACTTTTATTATTAAACATTTAACGTTTATTTTGACTTAAGTATAGACTAGAACTAAAAGTATATACCTTGACAGTACTTAAGGTTTATTTTGGCTATGGAACCCCAAAAGTATATACTTTTGGGGTTCCATACAAATAAACCCTTATAGTCTTCTTTGATAAAATACCTATCTAATGATATCCCATCATTAGAAAGATATTTTAACAAAACCTTTAGGGATTGTGAAGCCCATTTTAAATTTAGGGATCCCTTAGTGAAATTTAAAGCTTGACGTTGGGTTTGTAAAAAAAATCACGGTAGTAATATAAATAGTGAAATTAAAAGGAAAACTATCACAGCTAAGTAAGCTTTACAAGTTTAGGAGTAACAGCTGATGAAATTAAAAGTAACAAAATTTTCGTACCTACATACAAATTCCATTGAAAATTATTATTAAGTAGGTATAACGTTGTAAGTATAAAACAAAAACAAAATAAAACTAACAAAGCCGCATTACTTACAAACCTAATTCAGAATTATTGACAATCATAGCGGAGAGGAACGTAAGCTGTGGCGGAAATCAGGAGGAATATCCAGCAGTGGACCAAAGGACAGGCTGATGATGATCGTCAATATTTTAACTTTGCACATGATTAGAATTAAAATCTGCCTTCCTATACAAGTGGCTTAAATCGAATACAATGATGTCGGAATGAAATAATCGCGAGCAAAACCTCGAATCTCATATAAAAAAAAACATATTCGTGGTTTTGCACACGCAACGACGTCATTCTATTCAATTGTCATTCTATTCGATAAGTATTTGTGTCACTTATCTAGGGGCTCTGTAAAATATTTAACTTGTACCAATGGATCGTTGCGTTTGTGTGATGTCCATCAAACTTTATCAATGTGATTCGATCGACAATATTAAGCAAAATCTGTCTGTCAGCACTTTAAAGTTTAATGTTGATAAGTCTTATCTGAAACTAACTGCGTAACTGTAATAATAGAAAACTCTGAACAATCATAAAATGTTAGATAGCGTTATTTAACTTTTTAATTTTAAATAGTTTAGTTTTGTTAGTGCTAATTTTAACAGATAAAATTTATGCATGACTATGGGAATCAATTTAATAATATGTAATCAGATATAGAACGCCTTTTTTTAATAATAGAGCATTCAGTGTAGACTTTTTAATGTTATATAAAGACTAGCTGTCCCGCGCAACTTCGTCTGCGTAAATTTTCCCCGTTTTTTGAAACATTTCTCATTGCTGGCTCCTATTGGTCGTAGCGTGATGTTTAATAGCCTATAGCCTTCTTCGATAAATGGGCTACCCAACTGTGAAAGAATTTCTCAATTCAGATCAGTAGTTCCTGAGATTATCGCGTTCAAACAAACAAACTCTTTAGCTTAATAATATTAGTATATATAGGTACTTAATACAAAACTTTTTTTAAATACGGATGGTCAACAATAGTTAATTTTAGGTAATGATGATTAAAATGAGCAATTCTGTCTATTTTTCTTTCAGACTTCAATGAATCATGATGTTTCTGTTTCATCAATTAATAAATTCTAACAATCAACTGAGGTATCATTGAACTGAAATATTAAAACTCTCAAAATAAAACCGGAGCGAGCGCTAGCGCCTCAATTTCCCTCCCGTGTGTTACGAGATTAAGGAACGTTCAAGTGATCGTATTCGGTATTATTCAGGAACCAATCGGATGTCCGGAAGTTTCCGTTGTACGCCATTCCAACCAATCGATTGAAATTTATTTTGTGCAATAACGTTTTCAAAATATTTTGATTTAACTGTTTAAGTTTTGAAATTTAGCTATTCAACAAATATCATGTTCAGGAAACGTTCTTTTTGTAAATATTGACTAGAAAACAACCAAAACTGGTTGTTTTATATAGTGTTTTTTTATAAATTGGGGTCTCTTAGTACAAAAATCTGAGGTTAGTTGCCCAACTTCCTTGTCTGCACTTATAAACTATCAACAAATTTGTTTCGTGACCCTTGTCAGGATTATTTTTGTACAGCAATTCAAATACATTTACTTGGAAACCAACTTGTCATTATTATAGTTTATTAGACACTGTCGGTTACTGATTATTCACAGATCAGCCATGTTGAATTCGAATCTAAAGAACCTTGTCATAATATTGTCACCAACATCACAAATTATAATTATATTGTGACAAGGTTTTAAAATATACATTCCGATGTATAACAGCTTAATTTAAAAATATTATTTTTTTAAAAGACCGGGGAATGTTCTATTTTCATGGATTTTCCTAACAATAAATTTTAAAAATGTATATATTAAAATTATAAAAAATATCTATTTCATATCCTTACAAGCTCTTTCATTTAATATGTTACACTATACAGTGTGAGAAACTTTTAAAAAAAAATTAGTTTGCCCAATAACGTCTCTCAAGTTTCAAATTCTTTTATTTACGTTATGCAGCCGTGTTTGAGTCACAGAAACACATATGTGTACCAAATTTGAACTTAATCGGTACAGTAGATTCAATACAAATTGGCTGTGACGTACGGACTGATAGAAATACGAGTGATCCTATATGGGTTCCGTTTTTTCCTTTTGAGGTACGGAACCCTCAAAATCTCAGAAAAAATAGGCTTATTGTCATTACGTGTCGTTGTAATGTGTCTTCTAAGAAGGTTATTTTATTTTAATTTTAAATATTAAACATCTTCAGTAAAAACTTTTTTCGTTTCTTCAGTACCCACAGAATATAATTATTATCAAAACATATAAATAAAGTTTCGGTACTTATATAACTGAGATTATAATGTCTGTTTATCTAAATAACAATTTATTTCCATAATTCATATAAAAACTGTTAAATGAAAGGTATGGTCTGGACCTGAGGTTCGAATCCAGTTATTAAAATGTTTTAAGTCTATTGGGTGCGTTCTATAATAATTAATAGTTTTTGACTACATAGGGAGCTACACATTATGAGATCTGAAATACTTTATTTCAATCACTGCCTAAATAATCTGTCAAACTGAACCGACTTTCCATTTGAACTATAGAATGAGATGCAACACGTTGATGAAAACGCGATATAACTATTGCTTTAGAATTATTTCGAATTCAAAACTGCAAACATGCACGGAATGAAAAGGAGAGCAATAACCAGAATTTGTAATTTGGATTAATTGTACTATCCAACACTAATATAAATTTTCAACTCGAACCAGTAGTTCCTGAGATTATCGCGATCAACGAACTAAACAAACTCTTCATATTAGTATAAATTATTAGGTAAAACATAATCTATGAGAGTAGTAACATAGTTCAAAATTGCATAGGCCTCTGTAATGTATTGAGGTAGTTTTCTTTATATTGACACGGTCCTAAGTACAGTACGTCAGCTTAAAAAGAAATCCTTACTATTTCGACGGTACAAATTATCTGTCAAATAGGCGTGACCCTATTTGATTCACGTGGTTAGATAGTACAAGTACATACTCTACTATGTGTTATAATGTACTGTTTTTAAAAGTCTTTATTAATATGCTAAAGGGCTAACATTTTAATGTATCGAGTAAGCTCGTATTACTGAAAACTTAAGTCGGAAATTTGATTGACCTAAGTACCTAACCAACAATAACGATGGCAAGATGTTAAAATCTCCTCGATCGGGTTTTTAAGGCTCTAGTTACAAAAAGCCACTTAAACCAAAACCCTCTAAAACATTGGACATCTAAGTCAGGTATTTACATTCAAATTCCCTTACACCATTTCCTATCGGCAAGCCACATAAACTTGTCACCGTGTAAGCAGCACTGGAGGTTCAATTTAGCATGACATCGTAACTCAAGTCTTGTGTGACATCTAACAGGCGACGTACGTACAGTCGGGTGCACAGGCCTTTGAGTTTTGATCTCCTGCATCGATTAAGCACGTGTAAGGACGTGTAACTGTTTTGTTGGAAATGTGCGGTCGGAAACACACCCAATATTAGAATATAAACTACCTCTGTTGCGCGGTGGGAGTGTATTCGACTGCTACGCAAGAGGTCGTGGGTTCGATCCCCACCCAGAATAAAACTTTGTGTGATGAGCGCGATGGTTTATTCTGTGTCTGGGTGTTATTTATCTATAATATGTTTGTATTTAGAAATATATAAGTATGTTTATCAGTTGTCTGGTTTCCATAGTACGAGCTCTGCTTAGTTTGGGATCAGATAGCGTTGTGTGAGTTGTCTCAAGATATTATTATTATTATAATAGGAAATATAACAAAGTTAAAAGGTTCAATTTTGCGTTTGTGGTGCTTGATATTTGTACAAACTGTTCTCCACTACCTTGAAAATAAATGTTTTATATAATGTAGTAAACAGCCTTTGTTTATTAATAGAGCATAAAATTTTCCTGTATACTATTTTAAACTCTATTCTAATTAGTTACCTAATTTATAATGAAATAGCGGACGCCTCGCGGTTTCACGCGCGTAGTTTCTGTTCCCGTAGGAATACAGGGATAAAAGTAGCTTATGTAACCCGGGGATAGTGTAGCTTCCCAACGATAAAAGAATTTTTGAAATCGGTTCTGTAGTTCTTAAGTTTATTCGTTACATACAACAATACAAATATAGATATACTCGAGTAGTAATGTGAATTGGCTTAAATGAAATGTATCAAACAATGACTATTTTAATTATAAACGTACGTTTAGTACACAAATGCACAACAATTTTAACAATTATCAACAAACAAAAATAGATAACTAATGTAAGAGAACTACCAGCAATTTTTGAGACTGCAAATATTCTGTGAGTATATGCAATTATAGCAGTAAGTTAAGACTGATAATACTGAAGACTTCCAGCATTTTCATAAAAAAAATGTAGCCTATGTCACACAGATCGTAATAACGAATCGATTGATACTTCATTCAACGAAATCGGACAAGTGCTTTAAGAGCTAAGATAAAACATACGTAGTTACATACTTACCTACATAGACTACTAAAAACATAACTCTTTTTAGTTGGCTTTAGCGTATTCGGCTCCAGATAATGACAATCACGAGGCTGTTCAATTAATAAATGTTTCTTCGTAATAAAGTCAAACAGTGTTTATTTATCTTACCTGTTTCCAGCTAATATGACGAGCTCAGGCTTTGGATAAACGCCTTCTACTGAACAGATGATGTTTAGATATTTGTCGTCCAGCCGATCTTGGACCATGTCGAATTTCGTCTCGGGAACTGTAAAAATACAAAAAGATCTGTAAAAAAAAGTCTTGTTAAAATCCAAAAGGACACTAAATATATGCGGTAGCTATTGTCGCAATTCCAACAACTAGGTATTATTGTAAAATTGATGGTAGCCTATTTATGTTTGATATACTTAAAAAAAAACTTATGTCAATCAATTATGTTTTTTATAACTAAGTTTTATTTATTTTTTCTGTTTGTACAAAAATATGATGTAGACTACTTTATTGCAGATATCAATTTATTTTTCTAACTTAAATATTGCAAATGTTCATGAAAAATCAGTTACGTATAAAATGGTGCTGTATACAAACTATATATATATATATATATAATAAGTTGTTGTTCCGAGTCTAGGTGTACTTTGTGTGACTTTTATGTTTGTAAAGTCCCCCGCGACACATGGCTTGTTCCCTACTGCGGAGGTCGTCTTTAAAAAAAAAACGATATATTCGGCCATTAGTTCTACATTAACTGTAGTAAGTCTAACAAGATTATAATGTTAGATAGTCGAATGCTTATGTTTCTTTCGCGACTATTTGGTCATAAAATATCTACTAGCTATGAACACGCGAACGGTAATGGATACTTCTTCTACTATACAAAGATAATGTTTTGCTGGAATAGTTATATTTAATCTTATGCTTAATTGATAAATCGAAATTAAAGTAAAGCAGCTGTTTAGTGCCGGTTTCAAAATCATTTTCAAGTGCGGACCCAAGCGCAGAAGTGTCTTTTAAAGAACTCTCTTTTCAATTCCGCGGACCCGCGGACATGTAAAAAAAATATTACCCAACTGGATTATCAATGGCTATAATTGTTTAATTTGGTTATTTCGTAGAGATCTCAAGGTAGCCCCGCGGAGCTCTAGGAGTACCTGGGTTTGGAAACCCTGGTGTAATGATGAGTCATTTCTGCCTCAAAAATGTTGGCATTGGATTTGCAATCGAGATGCCACGATCGAATTCTATACCTTATACCTAATCGATATAGATGTGAACCCAGTTCCTACAGAAGCAGAACTAATTCAGCTGGAGGATTTAATATGTGACCGTCATTTCTATTATTGATTTAATGTTTTCAAAATAACTTTTTTTTTTAAATTTATTATTGAATCATTAAAACATACAATTTACAAATAATCATAGCACAAATAAACCACTGAGGTTTGTCCATAAGCTACGGAAGTCAGATCTCAGTACAATTGTTGACGCTTAAATCTAAATGTAGGTATTTAACAATATCGGTAAATCTAATTGATTACTACAATACAATAGTGTAGTCGTAGTGTGAATCGGTAAGTACATCATTAAGTATAATTCGTTGTCTAAAATATGATTTTTGAAAACAGTTTTATAATTACTTTTTGTTATTTTATTTCGCAAATCGAGGGTAGTTCTTGATCAAACGGGGAACTATAAATATAGCGAGTAGTTCTTTCTCCGAACGTATTCTCGGCTCGCACCGTACATAACTTGTTTTGAGCAACGCGTCTAGTATATACAGAATGTTCAATTTTTGGGAACAAGGTGGAATTAAAATATTGTTCTTATAACTTATTTGGTACCAACACACACTTTTAAAATAAAAGAATATAAACATAAAATAAATAACTTAAATTGAATTGAACGTGAATTATAATGGACACCAGATAGAAAATGTCAAAGTAGCTACATTTTTGAGAATTTTGATAGACAGCCAATTAACATGGAAACCTCAAGCTAAACACATTTGGAAAAAGTTAAGTACTTACGCCTATATTTTGTACAACCTAACAAAAAAGTAAATATTAATACAGTCCTTATTGCTTGCCTTGTGATTTCAACTCTAAGATTTGGCATTATATTCTGGGGCAACAGCAGTGAAAGAGAAAGCATTTTCAAAGCCCAAAAACGATGCATTAGATCAATTTTTAACCTGCAGGTTACAGATAGATGTGTTCCTTTGTTTAAATTAAATAAATTGTTAACTTTTCCATGTTTTTACATTCTAGAAATAACCATTTTAAAATCGAACCCGCATCTGTTTCCATCGTTAAACGAGACACGAAAGAGAACGAATTGTATTAGATCTCAGTATTAACATTATTATTTATTTATTGCACACAGGTGGCTACAACACAACACTGTTAAAAAAGTACCATCTGTATGGCACCAATGATATACAATTAATTACCCAACAATCTAAAGCGACAGCCATTAAAATATTTAAAAAACAGTTAACCGATTTATTGTTTAAAAAATGTTACTACTCTATAACCGATGTTTTAAATGATGTACTATGATGCTCATATTACTTATAGAAATTTATTTAAGACTTTACATGTAAATGTTTGTATGCCGAAAGGTAGAATGTACAAGGATTCATGAACTGTTGTTACATCTTATTGTTGCCTACATTCTGTACAAATAAAATATTCTTATTCCTAAATTAAAATAAGTATGAAATAATGTCGACAAAGTCCTATTTTGGGTACCTATTATTATTTTTAATTTTCATAAATGATAAGGATCGTATAAATAACACATAGTTAATATTCAAATGAAAGGCTTCCGCATTTACTAAGCTATTATTACTGCGTATACACTTCAATGACCGTATCCCACTTTATAATAGAGAGATTATTCAAACGGAAGTTCAAACGAAATAATATTTTTGTAGATAAAAATAAAAACATAAAAAACGTTTTTGCTGATAAACAAAATATATAATGGCACAATACCAAGGTGCATTAATAAAAACAAGTGGTCGCCCAGTAGTCGAAATTTAACCATAACTAATTTATATATTTTTTAATTTTCTTCTTTTAATATTAGCATACTGCATTCCTTCTCTGTATAAACTATAAGTGTGCCTTTACCGTTTTTTGCAAGACTTGAGCGAGAAGCTATTACAGGCCAATATTAATATCTTCTTGTGGCAACTCATACACCGCCATCTGATAAAAAAAAACTATGCACAGTCTGTACTATGGCAACCAGACAGCTGCCATTAGACACATACCAGTCCATGCCTAAGTACATATGGAATAAAAAATGGAGTTTATGGAGATGAACTTATTAAATTATTAGGTAATTTATTTTTAATTAATTATTCGGGTAAGAAGCAGTGGCTGAAACTTTAAATAAATAATACTAAAACTTTCAAAGCTAGGTAAAAAAATAATAGTAGAATGAAAGAAACCTTAAATTATATTTAATACAATATTTGTTATTTACTTTTTAGTATGTATTTCTTTTATAGTCGTACACTCTCTACACCATCCAAAGGTGTGGTAGAGAATCCCTATGGCATAAAGTCCGCCTTTTGCAATGTATTTGCAGGAAGTTTTTAAATAAAATAAATGAATGCCTTATTTTCAATATCATGTCATAGTTGCCCATGGTAAAAGAATATACACGTAGGAAAATATCAACATCATTTTGTGAAGAATTTTGTTTACAACCTAAAACATAACGATCGCTTCCAGTTGTTAAGAATACTTTGCTGGTTGCGTCCTCAAATATTGATGGATTTTCTAATATAAGCAAAATACCTATTTGTATTCCATTAGCTTTTCTTGACTTCCACAATATTTTGTCTGGGGCATTCAAACTTAATCTTTTATTTAAAAAATCGTAATTTCACTTGCATGATATTCAATTTTGAGGAAAACTGCATTTAGACGTGGCCAATATTTCATAATACCACATTTGTAATAGGTTTTAGAATATAATATTTGAATTTAAGTAATAAAGAAAAATCCACAGAAGAGTTGTTGTATGTGATGTGCCCCAGTTTATGACGCTGGTATAACACTTTGTATGTTATAATATGTAGGTATAGACCAACATACACAAAAGCTTTGCGTTGTCACAATTCTACCAAAAGCAAAAGATATCGTTATATTAGAAAAAAACCGAATGAATAACAAGTGTAAGTAGTACTAGTCGTCTTCAAAATTTAACAAATCTTTTCCCAAAATGTCAATGAAATCGGATTTAAGGTTTAGTTGTAATCGCATGAAATCCACTGACTACAGAGTTACAATTGCATTTAGATGGCTTTTGCAAAATCTTTCGTTTGATGATTTACTCTCTTAAGAACTGTAATTAAAATCTTCTGTTGGCATAAACATCAATCTTTTTAGTATTCAGAAAAAATACACTACGGACAGAAATAATTTATTACTGGGCTGGGATTTTTTTAGGTTATTTCCTTTTTCCTTCGTTAGGCCTAGGAAATGGTAAAACATAGAAATCGTGATCTTAGTGGCTTCAACTTACTAATTGTAATACAAATACATACTTACTAGAAAATATAATTATCCTAATTACCTAATACCGGTTTGAGAATAGTACTATCCCATCTCTTCCCGTGGGTCAAGGCGACTAAGGGATGTAACATAGGAGGACGGACAGTAGCGTCCTCTACGTACTTCAAAGCCCCACTGCGTTCGACAACATGCTCGCCAAGCGTGGCGATTATGGCAATTACCCCCAGGATTAAATTTTACATCTGTCTGTTACGTTTTCACGCTGAAAACAGCTATACCGATTTACATAACATTTATTCGCGATAACCGACATCCAGGCAGGCGGAGCCTCGAGTTAAAGGTAGAAGGTTATAAATAAATATTTTATCTTGGTACTTATAAATGAGATGGTCATTGTTATTAATAACAATTGATTAAATTCCGGTTTACTTTAAGAGATTTTACGCTAGCAACTATAAGTAATCTTCTTGTAATTTCCGCTTAGTCTAAGCTCGCAAAGCGTACCTATAATACCGCAGAAACGATGCTCATAGGTTTAGTTTTGTAAGAAAAAGTTTTGTATTCCTGGTCCTAAGCTAGACGAAGTATGGTAATTTTATAACCGTGCCGTTGTAATATTTATTTAATACACAATTTAAATTTGATATTCATATATTTTTCGTTATAGAAATAAAACATCATAAGAGTCGACCCGTGACAATTCGATCGAAACATCGGGTAAATAAAAGATTCGACCTTTAAATAATTCACGCGATTAAGTCCCGAAATATATCTAATAAAAAACATAATGTTTCTAAAAATAAGTAACATATAGCATAGTCCCTAAAATAATAGCGCGACTTTTTGAACTAAAACGTTATTAATAATAAGTTTAAATGCAGTGTGCTATGTCCCTCTAACACAACTGCAGGATCCTCCGACTGGCGGGCCGTGACCCAACGGTTAACGTTGGGAACTTGTATATAGCTATAGCTAGCAGCTATGAAATCTTCAATATTGTGATTCAGGATTTGACGTGATCTGTTAAGTGTCATTTTATTTGTGGGACCGCAAACCATGATGTTTTTTTACTTAAAACATCATTGACCGCTACTGACAAAATTAAATAACATTTTTGCTTCCAATTTATTTGCAAGGGCAATTTTTTTTACACGTTACAGTCGCTGCCCTTTTGGCAGAGTATAAAATAAATTTACCTTAATGATACCTTAGTATTTCTTTAGAAGGTTTACAAAGGCATGCATTGTTACTGTTCCTATAAAGTGTCCGCTTTGGACCAGATTTCTGAAAACGTCCTGGATAAAAAACTACCATAGTAAGTATGATGTCTGTTTCTTTAATTTTAGATCGATTTCTTAGGTCTGACAGCATAGAACTGACAGAATTTTGGACAGTGATCAAAAATTCTGTCAATTATATGCTATCATTGTTACTTTGAAATCATTTCAAACATCGACGATTTAACCAAGAATCGTCGATGTTTGAAATTAATCGTTGAATATTAGAGGTACTAGGTATATTAAAACTTGCTTACCAAAGATAGTCATAGGTCTGGTTTTTTCGTCTTCTGCCAAAAATGTTGATACGACGCAAGTGTAATTGCCAGTTAGTTCTGGTACTGGAGTCGTTACTCGGAGAGCTCGATGCTGAGTATACGGGTTGTTGGAAACTTTGTATGAAAGGTCCACCTGAAAAGAGAGTTTGTAAGAACAGATGTATTAAACATTACAATGAAAGAATTTAACGGGTAAAACAGCAGGAAATCAAAGAGTTGAATTCCACTTGCACAGGCTCCCACTGGCTCAGACTCGGGACAGCAAAGAGTCTACAAATTATTGTTCTGAGTCTGGAAGTATTTTCTGTCTGTCCGTAAGTGTCTCTCGGCTCAGGTCACAGGACTTGTACTTTACGATAAAATAAAAAAAAAATCTTGTAACGAACCACCACCAACTAACCTACATTCAGTATTATTACAAGAATTGGTGTTCGTGTTCGCAGGCATTTTTATACCATTAGTATGGTAAACAAGTACCTACGGTACACCTGTCAAGCAAGGCAAACAGTTACCACGGTTGTTCTAGTGGTTAGTGACCCTGACTGCTAAGCCAGAGGTAGAGGATTCGATCCAAACCCAGAATAAAACTTTGTGTGATGAGCACGGTGGTTTATTCTGTGTCTAGGTGTAGTTGATCTATAATATGTATGTATTTAGAAATATATAAGTGCGTTTATTGGTTTTCTGGTTGCTATAGTACAAGCTCTGCAATTATTGTATTTGTAAAGCTCTGCTTAGTTTGGGATCAGATGTCGTTGTTGCCAGAAGATATTATTATTTATTATATCGACGCTAGTTCTAGTCTAAAATGTAATAGGTTTTATTTAACAAATACAGTATTAATAAGTACCCTGTTTTTCAAAATGCCTAATGCTTGAGGCTTTTGTGGTGGTATCCATTGGTACACCGGTTGCGTCTTGTCCATATAAAACCATTTAACGACCAGGCCAGTGACATTGTTGGTAACGAAGTCGCAGTCCATGGTGATGGCATCCTTAGTACCGTATTGTATCACGTCTGGGACACGAATGTTGATTATCCGGACGGAATGGACACCTGGAAAACCATAAAATTTGAGTTAAACTTCAGTACAATTGATAGGTCATAGTAAAACATATATGATAGTAGAGAGGCGTTTTTGAAATCCTACAACTAATTAAAAAGATGCATCGTAGTGTAAACTGTGACAAAAATAAAAAATATTCTATGATACCGAACGTAGCTTTGTGTCCATCGCAACAAAAATAAAAATAATAATAAAATTCACTGTAATTTGTGAGCTGTGAAACTCGTCCAAATATTTATTTTTAATAGATTGGTGAAGTTTCAACATCGAAAACGATTCAAAACTTTGCCAGCTGCACTTTCAATCACGGATTACCCTTCAAAAAATACCTTAAGAGTAGCAGGTACTCCTTGTGGCAGTTATCTACTTACGTAATTTAAATAATTTAATACAATACCTATTCTGTGCGATACACATAACAATTCAGACAACAATTCAATCTATCACGACAAGGTACTATAAACTCTCCAATGGCCCAATTTCCAGACAAAAATTAAAACAATTCATGGTATTGGCAAAATCAATAATAACGGGAGCCGCATCTCCCTTGGGACCTTCACGCGTCATCGGTCAAACCCGCTGGGTTTTATAAATTCCCAGCCAATTGGTTTTGATCATTGGCTACCTGCCTATCATGTTTCACATTTACTTCTGGGATCAACGTTGTTTGCAATTTTCTGTTACTAGGTGATGGCACCAAGTGATAATGATGTTATTTAAATTTTGTGACATCGTTATTAACTGTATTGATAGAGTGAAACATGGATCCACAGATCCCGCAAATTAGAGAAAATAATATTCATTAATCCATTGTACTGTAAAAATAATGTATCGCAACAGTAATTTTGCCATTTTCAACCGACTTCAAAATGGAGGAGGTTCTCAATTCAATTGTATTTTTTTTAAATGTTTGTGATCCGATTAATCGCAGACGGCTGGACCGATTTTTTTTATTTTTTATGTTTGAAAGGGTATACTTCCAGATTGGTCCCATTGTCATCAAAGTTCGGATCAATGATGAGATCTTGGAGAAATCGAGGGAACCCTTCAAATATTAAAGACACATCTATACTAATTTGGGTATATTTTGTTGTAATTCGTGCATTTCTCCTTCAAAACCACCATTGAGTGATATAGAATAGATGATGAAAACCACCGATGACCAGCGGAACTATTCAATAATAAATATTGCGGGTTGTGACTCCTCAAAAATCAACGGCCTTGGATCGCAAAAATTAATTAAACGTTTTGAAGTTGGTGCCTAAAATATAAAACTGCATTTCCTGGCACCAACTTCAAAATGTTTAATTATTTTTGTTGTTGTACCTATAATATGTTTTGTTTTATGGATCCCGAGGTATCCCGCGCGTGATTGATTAATCCCGCAAATCAATCCCGCAGGATTGAATTAGCTGCGGGATTGCAATCTCTTACCCTATTTCTTTAACCTCTTGAATGTTATCAAACTTTTTAATAACCCAAAGTCCAACGTAATCCAATACAAAACATATTTGGGTGAGGTTAAAAATAACCAACATTTTCAATGTATTCGTCTCACGGAATATGCCTCGTACTTCAGATTTTTCAGAACAACCACCCTTTGTCTCGACGCCATTCATATGAATATAAATGAAGGCTCTATAGCCTACTATATATTTACAGTTCATTTTCTCCAACACATTGGTCAAATCTTCATCCAACGCGAGACAAAGCGAACGAAATCTGTTTCATCGATATTTGTATAAAAGATTTTTATTTTTACCCAAAATAATCTGGCACAAAATTGAAGGGATTCCGGGAGGACGCATTAGGCTGCCGTTCTAGCGGAAACATCATATTATCGACGGAGGAATCCACCGGAATATTGTTTCGTGGTTTCCTATCAATTCCGGGGATACCTTTGAGCTCCCCGCCCGTTTTTCCGTCAAATATTTTAAGGTTGTTATTATTGGAAACCGTTTTTGTGCTGTATTAACGAAATTATACAAAATTAGAATTTATTAAGGTCCAGTGTAATTTGTATTAATCTCTATTGCGAAATTAATTTTAGGGACCTAGCCGATAATGTTTTGGAGCATTCGATTGAGTAATTAAAATTATCTTTGTGCTTTGTTTATAAAAATATGCAAATTCGTACCTATATTAGCCTGAGCCTATAATGGGAAAAAATTATACGGATAAGTCAACTGAGCAATAATGTTCGCTAGTAGCTTTGAAGGTTCAGTAATGCAGTGTATTATATAAATTGCCGTTTCAAAAAGTGGCAAAATAAACGATTTCGTATATTTAATTTCTTTTAGTTCTTTTTGTTAATTAAACTCATTGTGCAGGTAATGGAAATGACGTTCTAGGATGTAGAAAATAACAAAGCATTCTACAATATTTTCTATATCCTATTTGACGTAAAATTAATCGCCTCGAAGTCTAATAAGTTCTATGTCAGTTACAATCTCTTGTATAAAATAGGGTAGGAAATTGGTTTGAATATACATAGTGCAATGAATTTATGAAAATCATATATTTTAATTACCTAGTGAAAGTGCTTTGAGCTATTCAGAAGATTGAATGCTGTTTGTGTATTGACGTTTGACGCTTTTGGTGGTATTAGAAATCTAATTAGCACACAGGCAATTTGTGATCGAGTTGCAAGATGATATACTAGTTGGGTAATGGGTTTTAGGTGCTACAGATTATAATATTTTAGTTATAATTGTTTAAATCTATGATGTATTACACAAATTTCAAGATAAGCTCAAATTCATATACCCAACATCAACCATATAGCAGGCAGGGGGACACGTGACTCAAATAAAACTTTAAATGCAACTACGGTACCCTTAATTGTGCGACATGCACTTGTGCGGTTTTTATCAATATTCTTGTCAAATTGACAAGACGGAGGCCTTTCTTACAAAACACATCTTTAATCCAACAAACTAGTATTAAAAGCGGCCGTCCAGCGAAGCATGTACACATTGCAGAAAGTAGCCATATTGCATGCGGTTCGAGTATATTATTATCTGTGTCGGGCATCGTGACAATAGTGCTATTGTGGACACACGGACTCATTACATCTTGGCAATAAAAGATATAATAACATATGGCCGTTCATATCAGTCTTCTACATCATAGAGAGGGTTGAGTGTATCGTTTTGAGAGGAAATATGCAGATAACATCCAGTGTTTTAGTGATTTAAAACTTTTTACTGTAACGTTACTAAAAGTTTGAATTTGTATTTTGGTTTTTAATTTTAATACATAAAATCAAAATTCCACCTACCTACTAATCCTGCCTATAAGAGGTATAAATTTAAGATATAATTTATTCTTAAATCTATACCTATTAACATTGTAAATTTGAAGAGTTTGTTTAATGGAACGCGCTAGTCTCCTAGAGTAGGTACTAGTTTAATTTTGATAAAATTTGTTATGAGAATAGCAACCTACACCTCGAGAAATAAGATATTTGAAGCTAAAAATGGACTTAGGCAGTATTTTTATTGCAATAACTGTCTTTTAGATAGTTCCTCCAATTTGTTATTTTTTATGTTATGATATTTTATAAAAAATCATTTTGCAAAGGATAAAGCTACTAACAAAGGCTAGCTAATAATAACCAGCGACTACTCCTAAGAAGTATAACTTCAAAAGTGCCAACCCAACATTTGATGTTTGAAAGAAAGAAGGACTGCAATATTCGAGGGCAATACTGAACGTTTTTGGCACTTTGCCACACAGACATTAAATTTAAAGATAAATTTAAGTGTGGTTTTAGTGCCGATATCCGGTCTTCAAATATATTACTTTAAAATACTAGTTTTATTTGAGCTAAAATTTTGCTGAATGAATTTAGTTGTTTATATGTGTGTATCTCTTCTCTAATTGCAAAAGGGACTGCAAATAAAAAAATCATACTATTTTCCTAAATCTTAATAATATAAATATACATATACGAAACAAAGTGGTCGCAAGTGGTGTCGGATTTCTTGATTATAAGTCACGGGTTCGAAGCCTGACCATTATACTAACGACGTGAACCCACTCCCATCATCCGGGGAAGACGATGGAGGTAATGTGGGGGTTGCACCCACTAAAAAACCCGCCGTGTATCGCTCGCCACCTTCACGAATGACCGATACGATATATATAGAACGCCAGAAATTGTTATACCGTCGGTGGCCCGCCCAGAGGCAATGCCCGGACGCGATGTTGTTGCGTTCCGGGCATTTGACACCTACGCGGCCCCTGGATTCACACAATGCGCTGCGCCTTCACGGAAAGCCGCGATTGGGGCAGATTACCCCGTACGCCCACCCGCAGCCCCATCAGGTGCAGAGGTGCGCGCCGATGCCGCCCGGTTTGCCGGCGATGGAGTGGATCCGCCAGGAAGGCCTCTTCCCTGACGCACTCCGACGCCTCCTTCTGCCAGATGATGTCCCAGGCCGTGAAGACGTACAGAAGAATGCGGTCGCATTCTTCTGTACGTCTTCACGGCCTGCAACGAGAGGTCACTTCCAACCACTGCGGTGAGAACTCAACGCTGCCCCTCCTAAGCTGGACAATGCTGGAGGGAGTGCTGTGCCGAGTCCTCACCACAGTTGCAGTGATGGAAGGTGGGACTCGGTTCTCTCCTAGCAAGTGTGTGCAGGCACTTCCCGAAGCATCCGGCACCAACCGGAAGGAAAGGACCGGCTGGAGTGCCTCCACGGTTCGAACACCTGTCCGTGGAGCCTCCAGCCGGCTCTGCCACTAGGATATGATTGGTCTCACCGCACCAAGGGCGTAGCTCCGTAGGGGCACCGAACCCCCTGCCCGAACAGTCACCACCCACCGATACACCTCGGCGAGCACTTCCCCCTCCAAACCCCGGAGGGGGGGGGGGTGCCAGCCAATGCGCACACCGCCGGCTATGCAGACACCGTGCGGTATCCGCGTATGGCCCTGACCGCCATGGTCCGCTGGGGTCTCCCTAAGCGGACCCTATTGTGCGCCGTTCACTGACCGCACCACCTCCACCTCCGTGTGCTACCGTCTACACCAGGCACTGATCCCGCCCAAGTGCCTCCCCAGTGCGGACGCAGTAGTAGAGTTTAGGCGCAAAAATGCGGAAGTGCTCGTCGAAGAGCTACCGCCCGTCTACCACTAGGCCCAGATGCTTCATCTGGGCCCAAAACCTGTACCAGGACCGAGCCGACGGTAATCGAGGCGCCAGTAGGTGGAAGGCGATGAGGCCCATGGAATAATACGGCCATCGTTTTGGAAAGTGCTACCCTAAGTCTCAGCGCCTCGTTCACAGTTTCACATTGCTTTTATTATAAAACACAAAACTACTTACAACACCCCTCTTTTATGCGACTGAGGTAAAAAATAACTCAGAGAATGACTTACGCTACTCTTTATCCTAACAAAATATCTTTTCCTATGGGAAATAAGCGAACGGAGTCACGGGAAAGTGCTACAATAATTTGTAGTGCAACTACTTACTCACTAAATGGTCAATTTCGCAAAGTACACTGCAGCCGTTGGATAATAACTACGGGCGATGCATGTAGTAGCCTCAATTGATATCCCACAGGTCTAACACGGGTATAACACTGAGTAATTAATCATAGAAGCATCATATTATGAAAAAAACTGTATAGTGGATAGAAGAAGTATCACTTCGTGGAATATTGGGATATTGCATATAATAACACAGAGGCGTCTGCCACTCAAGTTGGTGACAGATAACAGTACTTGTAACTAACTTTCTTTGATGCAGGTCTCAGCAGGTTTTAGAATTAATTATTCCCACCAAAAACATTTTCATTTAAATTGACGCCAAGAGGAGTAGGTATATATTGCTACGACTCTAAAAAAGTTATCAGATCTTATGGAAAGCCAAGCTTCTAACTCTACACGCCCTAACCTAATACTTTCTAATTCTCATCATAACGTATAGCGTTCTGCGTGAATAATAGTCTAAAATTCTCTACAAACCCTACACCGTAGTCAAATGCGTGACTGAGGAGGTTAAAAAAGAATTTGACTATATTTTTTTTATTAAACTGGATTTTATGTTTATTACCCGATTACTCGCAGACGGCTGGACCGATTTGAAAAAATCTTTTTGTGTTTTAAAGGGTTCCCATTTTCATCAAAGTTTGGATCTGATGATGTGATCTTGGAAAAATCGAGTAAAATTTTTCAAATTTTAAAGGCTCACCTTAATTGGTAATTGTAATTTGGGTATATTTTGTTGTGACTCTAAAAAAAACACCATTGAGTAAAATGGAATTGATGACGAAGACCACAGATGACCAGCGGAACTATTCTTTAATAAATATTGAGGGTTTCGATCTGAGTACCGTGTTCGATACATGATTCTTTGCCTCCGTCAAATCATGTAATGGAACTGATAGTCTAGTATCAGGTGAACTCCTCAAACATCAACGGCCTAGTATCGCAAAACGCAACATTCTGTAAAAATAAATGAGCAGTTTGGATTATGCTATTGTAACATAAATCTACTACAAAGCAATTCACTAAAAAGTAAGAAATAAAAACTTTTTTACAAAAAAACGGATTTCCAAAATAAATATAAAATAACTAAAAAGCAAAAAATAATATAGGTAAAAAGTTTTTATGTAAGTCGCACACTTGTCGTCGTTTTAATTACCCATTAAATTTGTTTTCTTTTCCTTTTTCAGGTTGCTTTTTACCCGACTGAAAAGAAGGGTTATGTTTTTCGCGCGTATCTTGTATGTATGTATGTATGTAATATTCATAATTACCTGATATCTCACAATCCACTGAACGGATATATACAATTCATACGTCGTTAGATTCGTCTTAATCGCCCAAGTGTTCTTAGATAGGTGACGTTTTTAAAAAAACAAACATGGCGGCAATGAGATGTCAAAATAAAGAGATGTGAAAAAAAAAGTTGTTTTGAATACTGCAATATGGGTATCAAATTAAAGAGCTCATTTTAAGCATTTCAAAAAGGTATAACATGAATATGACTGTTATAATAAAAAAGATAGTTAGCAACCCTTGTTTTTTAAATTTTCAATACTTGACAATAGCTGTGATAAAAGTAAGTTGCTACATCGGTTACATCCTACAACTATTAAAAAGTATTAAATAAAAAATTAAATTATAAAAATAAAAAAACCCGCCGGCACAAAAAAGATGGAAACAAGATCCCCTACATAATTATACAATTTCATGCAGTCAGTTATGTAGGGGATCTTGTTTCCATCTTTTTTGTGCAGGCGGGTTTTTTTATTTTGATAATTTATTTTTTTATTTATACTCATATTACGCAAAGTCTCTTTATAGAAAATCGTTTTATTTTAACGAAAAATATATTTGTCTTTAAGAACATTACATACAATTATAATCTGTTATTTTCATAGACTAACTAAATACTAAGATGTAAAGATATTTTTTTATGACAAGAAGTCCGAAAATAAATATCAAGAAATGCCTTTCCTTACTGATAGTTTTTTTTTATTCTATTAAATTATTTAAACCAACATGAAGATATTACAAGATAAATTGATACTGTAAACTTATACTCCTATTAATCATGATGATTTATAAATAGATATATACCCTAAGACTAGCCTATAAATATAAAAATATTTATTCAGTGAAAATAAAACGTATAAATCACATCATTTCATTGTTGCGGGAATTGCAGGATATAAACTATCTTTTAAATACTTGAATAATACAGGTAGGTGCCCTTAAGAATAATTGCGTTTCGTCTTTGTTGGTAGGCGAGACGTATCCGCTCAATGTCATTTCCATACAGACTTTCATCCCCCTATTTTAAGGGATGCGTGGTAAATGTTCAAATTTCGTAATTTTTATGTTGTTACATCAAATTTCAGCTTTCTAAGACTTCAGGAAGTACCCTAGCAGTTTCGGTGATCATCAGTCAGTGAGTGACAAAATCTGGGTATTGTAGATATTAATATATTAATTATTTATAAAATATAACAGATATAGCTTTAAAACTTAGCATGTTTAATAAGTATTAAATATAAATCATATCTTGAGAATTCAAATTTCTTGTACTCTCCGGACCAAATCTATAGGGGTACAAAAACAAGACGAAACGCTTCGAGAAAAGGTAATTGTTTCACTGGTATTGCCGTGCTCCTTGATTAGCAATTTTAGATGACCAAATAAAAAAAAAACAATATATTTTTTAATCTAAAATTACTAAATTGGATATTTAAAAGTGTGGTCGCCCAACGGTCCCTAATCTACCAAATTTTTTTTTTAGATTTATTTTTATTGAAAAATATCTATCCTAGAAGTCATAAAAGTTAGAAGCTTAGGACTAAACTAAACTTGTATCCAAATACGTCAATTCATTTGGGCTCTTAAACTCTGGGTCTTCTGAGACTCAGGGTGAAATTTATGACTCCTCTATTCCTGCGGGATTTAAAAATATAAATATTAAACTACATTTTCTATCGAGTCATATATCATGTCTTGTAGTCCGTGCTAAGTCTGAGTAAGTATTGCACAGGCCGTTGCTCCTGCGCATCGCTTCGGTGCCCACCCTCGTCACGGTACGAAAATCATGTTAGAATTCATACTTTTTACCTTTATGGCAAGAGTGTTTTCGAAATTACGTTCGATATGGTTTTATTTTAAATAAAGAAAGAACATCTGGTGTAAGATCGGTCAGTTATATGTATTTAATTTCGTGACTGACGATGTGTTAAAAGGTTGTGAGTTCGATTCCCAGACGAGATGAAACTTTTTTTATATACATTTGTGCCGAAAATAGATTTCGCCTGAGACACAGTGCGTGTGCCCTAGCAAGGATGTTGTTTTTTTTAAAATTCTGACATCTATTTATTACACATACCTACTAACTTTAATTATGAGTGTAAAGTAACATTTAAATGTAAATACCCTTCAAATTCGGGTCTAAAACTAATTTCGAAGTAATTTGGATTTATTATTCATATTTTAGTTAGTCTATTTTATATACACACTATCCTACGGAGACCTGAAGCTCATTTTAAAGTTTCTATGTTCATACATATGTTAAAAATACGAAAGTCTATGTATGTTTAGTGTTTTAATTAGAAACAAAAATTATGAGAAATCTAGGAAGGGATACAGGCAGTTCAAAAATTCATATGTATATTATTATGCGTTGTGACTTCAATAAAAAATTACATAGATTACCAGTTGTCGAGGAAAAGTAGGCTCTTTATATTTGCACAGGTATAATGGTTTGATTTTTCGACATACAGATGCATGATAAGTATCTCCATTCAATTGTGTACTCGCAAACTGTCCTGAAAAAGAAGTGTAAAGTGTATCTTTCTAATCGAATATATATAAGTAATAAGTTTAACATCCGGATTGAGAACCTCTTCCTTTTTGAAGTCGGTTTAAAATATTTGTCCCTAATACTACATTTGCACAGGTATAATGATTTGTTTTTTCGACATACAGACGCATGATAAGTGTCTCCATTCAATTGTGTACTCGCAAACTGTCCTGAAAAAGAAGAGTAAAGTGTATCTTTTCAATCGAATATATATAAGTAATAAGTTTAACATCCGGATTGAGAACCTCTTCCTTTTTGAAGTCGGTTTAAAATATTTGTCCCTAATACTCAAAATTAACATAAGTTGTGCTCAAAAGTATTTCGATGAATTAACGGTTGTCTCAAAACTGAGTGACATTTGGGTATTTGGCCTTTAGCGTGTTAAAGGTAGTCCTCAACACAAAATAATAGCTACGCTTTACATTTCAAGTTTATTAAATTTATTTCAAAAGAAACAAAAAACGTTACAATATATAGTTCCAACAATAGTACCCACGACGTTGTTCAAAGATTAACTGTGGAGTACAAGAACAAGAATATAGCCGCTAAATAGAGTTGAATGTTAGCAGAGGTAGGCTACTATCAACAAATTTGTTTTGTGGCCCGTGTTAGGGTTATTTTTCTATAGCAATTTAAAGACAATTAGGTTGAAATTAGCCTACCTATATTTACTTGGAAACCAACTTGTTATTATTATAGTTTATTCGACACTGACGGTTACTCATTTATTCACAAGGTGACCACATACAGACCAGCCATGTTGAATTCGAACCTGAAGAACCTTGTTACAATGTTGTCACCATGGTAATAACATCAATAATATAATATAAGGTGACAAGGTTTCAAGATCAACATTACGATTACATAAACATAATTTAAAAATGATTTTCAACTGTTTTCTTTACAGCACCAAAAATAATTTAATTACAGTTTTTTAAAAATAAACCAATTATAGTTTTTGGCTGTAGCTTTGCAAGGAGCTACACTTTAGGAGATTTAGGATTCTCTATTTCTAACACCGCGAAAAAATAATCCGCCAAACTGAACCGACTTCGAAGTCGTGAGATGCATCTAGGTATGAAAACACGATAAATCTGTTGATTTATAGTATTCATGATTCAAAATTGCAAATAATATAATATAAAGAATTTCGAACTGTTTTCTTTACAGCACCAAAAATAATTTAATTACAGGTTTTTAACAAGAAACCAATCAAAAAGTTCTTATTGCATATTGTTATTGCGCGTCATTGCGCATGTATCTTCCTAGAAGGTTATTTTTTATATATTAGTAGTCAAAACATATAAATAAAGTTTCGGTACTTACTTAAAACTAAAATTGTAATGTATGTTTCTCTAAATAACTATATAGTTTATTTCAAGGTTAATAAAATACCCAGTTAATAAAATGTTTCTTAGTGTGTTTGGTGGGTTCCATAATATAAAAGAATTATAGTTTTTAACTGTATATGTAGCTACACTTTAAGAGATTTAAAATTCTCTATTTCCAACACCGCAAAAAAATTATCCGCCAAACTAAACCGACTTTGAAGTCGCGAGATGCATCTAGGTATGAAAACACGAATACTATAAATCAAACGGTTTTACGTTTGATTTATAGTATTCATGATTCAAAATTGCAAATTGGAAAACAAGTGACATGCCAATTACGTCATGCACGAAATGAAAAGTTAGTGTAGTTAGTGTTAGTGTTCGTTATATTGAGTAGGTCTAAATGAGGTACGTCAGTTTAAAAAGAAGACCTTATCTTTTGATGGTTATAAACGAATTATCTGCTAAATGAGTTCGATAGTACATAGTGCATTACAAAAATGAAACAGTGGCGAAGGTTAAATTAACTAATTCATTAATAGAAAATGTGGAAAGTATAAGACACTAACTCGAGCTCATAGGAAGATTAATATGCTCGAAGTAAAGTAGTTAAATAATTCTATGTATTAAGCTCTATACACAACCGGGCTGTGTCCGATCCGTGACCGGGACGTGGAAGGACCATATTCCGTCAGTGACACAATAAATATCGGTGCATATATTTTATATTATCTCGTTTACACTCGTCTGGATCCGGATCGATGGAGGTTCCTTGCGTTCTAATTACGAAGCACGGTTCGTTCAAGGACCGGATATGTGTAGATAGAGCTTTGAATAGTCAAGAAAACCTAACAAGCGTCAACTTCCTCCACAAATTACTATGATAAACAAATTATTGCAAATTTCTTCCCTCCTCACTATCCTTGTCACGTTGCTATTTAAGCCAAGATCCGTTTAAAGTTCATTTGAATATCCATATTGAATATTTAAACACGCACCTTCCGGCACGTGTTGTCGAATTAATCACATGTTATACGTAAGAAAGAGACCGTTAAATTTTAACTTAACGTTTACTACAAGTGTGAGTGAAATGGTGATACGACATCTGTATCGGAACCATCGAGTGTGACGACGCGTGCGCACTCTATTAAACCGGTGGAAGATATGAAGATAGGGAGCAATTGTTGAGTCGGTATTGTTCTTTAGAATGTTATATTTGAGTAATTCTTTTGAGGAAACAGAACGTTTTTCAAAGACAATTCCTGTAATCGTAATAGACTTTATAAATATGCAAATTACGAACTTAAAAAAATGAATTACGTATTGTATTTTTTTTTATATAATAACGAAATTATATTCTGTTTTCGCCTGACCTTAATTTAAATGCAATCAGCTGTACCTATTCCTTTTTTGACGCAACAAGAAGTTACGGCTACCTTTGATTTGGCCTTGCTAAATGTACAACTACGCTTGTATATTAAAAAAATATGTTTTTTTTTCATAATACTTTGTTTTGTCTTCTTTTATGCTATTTTAGTTTTTTTACCAAATGGTAGAAAATGGTGTTTAGGTACATATTATTGTACGTAGGTACGTACGAATAGGTAACCTATTGCCTAAATTTTGTTTTACCTAAAAGTCTACCTGAAGAACTAAAACCACCTAACTTTATGTTAACTTTTAGGTAATTTTATGTTCCGTACACTCTCATTAGTTATTAAAGGCAAAGAGTGGGAACTTTGATGACACGAAACTGAGATTGACGTCGGAACAGTGTCACGTGTTATGTAAATCGTCTCGGGGATAAGTTTCGCCAAGTTCGTCACTCGGTTCCTTTCAAGACTTACTTAAGTAGGGTGGCTACACGTTACGCGAATGATGCAGTATTATATTACTTACTTAATGTAGCCTTTTTACGAAACTGATAGAGAAGTATGAAATTTGGCACAGTTATAGTTTATAACTACGGAGAAGGAGTTCAGGAAGCTAATATTAATGTAACACATGAATTAAATAAAAAATAACTGGCAATCCTACCACGCATGTGACATATGCTGTCAATGTCAAATAGGATTAACTTGACAGATTGAATTTCGTTTTGAAATAGAAAGAAAATATACTATACAACCAATATACTTGTAATTTTTAAAAATAATTAGCTTATGTCTAATTTAGACCACTAGGTGACCCCTAGTTTGGAAGTTAACGTTAGTAGATATATGCCTTGTGAGTACGCCTAGTTTTTGGTAGTAAATTATAAGAATCGGTAAAGAAACTAGCGTATCCAAAAACAAAAAAAACAGTGACAAAAAAAGTGACCTTCTCTCAGAGAAGAAGCCTATGACCCTAGAGTGGAAACGCGGGTGCAATTTGTTACTTGCGTGGCCAATATTTCACTTTGAATTTCATTTATTGGTATGCAAAAAGGCGAAAGAGATTTGGCCGCTTTAAAAAGACAAGTCATTAGGTATCTACCGAAAAAGAAATCTAGACTAATAAGTTCTATTAAGTGATTAAGGCACCTCTAATAACTTACCCTGCTCATAATACGACAATAATGATAGAGGCAAATCCCAAATTACTACATTTATACTGCTACCCTAATGTATGAAAAACTTTTAACTCGGTGGCTTTAAAAATTCAAAGACAAAAGTGACATTGGAGTGTCGAACCTCTATTAACATTAAGCAAGTCACTTTCACGATATTCCACATCGGGAAACTTTATATTATTCTTTGGATTTTGATACTGAACGAAGATTCTTTAGATGTGTATTTAATGGCTCCAAAGAGGCAGTTTCTTGAGACAATTTTCAAGAGCCTTTGAAGACTTTCTTGAAATTGTTTGACTTGTGCGTTTGGAAAGGTACCTACTATAAATTGAGCTGTCAGATGTTATTAAGAGCTCAAACCAGAGTTCTCGATAAAGCATCTTAAATACTACAAAGTTGTTTGTTTTTTAAAAAGACTCTTATTAATAAAGGACATACAAAGGTGAGACAGCAAATATAATCTTGGCATAGCACTAAAAACGGACAAGTACGAGTTTGACTTGCCCACCAAGGGATCCGTACAAATTCGTAAGTACATATTATAAACAGTTCAGGAGTCCCGAAATATACTTTTATTGCGGCATAAACGGCCGTATCTTTTTTTACGTTAACTTAGAAGTTTGATTTGTTCACAGCTTCAATATACCTATATATAGACCTGAATATGAGAATATATTATAGACCTGAGTATATGGTTTAAATTGCAAGTCGGTACCTCCACGCGTTCCCGAGAATAAAGGTCTTGACAGGCGGACGTACGGACAAAAAAGTGATCCTATAAGGGTTCCGTTTTTCCGTTTGAGGTACGGAACCCTAAAAATTATCTCGGCTATAGCATCACTTACCAAAATTAAATTTGAATCGAAGTTTCCATCAAAGCTAAAAATAACAAACTAAAACCGGCCAAGAGCATGTTGCAGGCTTAAGGTTTCGCAGCTCTTACTACTTGTAAATGCACTTCATAAGAAAAAACACGATCTGAAAAAATGCACCAGCAAAAGAACGTATCTACATGTTACTTACGTTCTTTTGTTGAAAAGCGCAGTTTTCGACAATAACTCAAAGACGATATTTTAAGGTAAATAATGCGCGTTAATTCCCGTTTAATGAATAGTTATAATCATGCAACGCGAAAGTTTAAATGTTAGTCAAAGACGATATATCCGATCATGTTGGAAATAATTTCAGTTGAAAGTATTTATTGAGTTTTTTTTTTATATTTGTTGTCCATGCGGTTTAAAAGATAAAGGGACAAGGACACAATTTTTTCAACTTTCGGAGCGATTATTTCCGAAAATATCTATTGAATCAAAAAAATTTTTTTGGAACCATAAAAGTTTTTAAAAACCTGTCGAAATATTTATTTTTATTATTTAACTATCGAACTAAGAAGCGGCTTCTCCAAGACACCTATATTCCAAATTTTATCCGAATAAATTGGGTAATTGTACCTAAATAAAATGCCTGTGGCATACGGACGGACAAATTTCAAACTTCAATATCCTGTATCTCGTAAAATCATATCACTGATTATTTGAAAATGGACAGACAGACGGACATGACGAAACTATAAGGGTCACGTTTTTGCCATTTTGGCTACGGAACCCTAAAAATCTGAAAACTTTAATGACATAGACATCTTTTATCCCATAGCATCATGATTAATAAGATTTTTATCACATTTCTAAGGATAAGAATTTTTGACGTAACTTTTCAAAGGTCGAAACTTCATAAAATATTTTAAAATTATAATATTTCCTAGCCATTACAATAATTTATTATTTACGGCGATCGTAAATTAAAAAGAGGTCGATGAGTCTGTCAATAGCAGACTTGATCAGTCAACTTATGGCTCGGAAACGGGCAGGGATGAGCGGAATTTGGACAAAAAATATAGAAGCCTGGGTGCCTAAGATAGGTACAACTCGCTACCGCCGCCTACAATTGGCTAATAAACGTTTAATTTTCAGAGGTTTATTGTGATTTCAAAGCCTGCACACATTCAAATCACGGCAAAACACAAACGAGTCAAATTTTGTTCATGATGTTTTGTAAATATTGTTGTATTATTTCGTTACGTTCAAGCTACGCTCACTTACGGAATTAATCAATCATTAATCACCCAGATTACTTTTTACAAAGGTCATCAAATTTACACACAATGCAATATAGCTTCCACTAACTATCTTACAACAATAAAACTGCAGATTCTTCCTATTTCTTGAGCCATAGACAAAAAACGACACGTGTGCAAGGGAGCGAGATTCCTGTGTTTTTTTTCTTTATTAAAATACACCTTTTGTCCTTACGTCTTGGGCATCGAACCGTGCAACATATGTCTTAGTCGCGTGCTCTACACGCGCTAAGGAATCCAGAAAAAAACTTAAAGGGAAGCGAGGGTTACTGGTAGTGTTAATGGGAGTCATAATTTTTTTCTTTGATTTAATTGCAAGATTGTATCACAAAATAACGACAGTACAGAAGGTAGATTATTTCAAGAAATATTAGCAATGTGGAGTTGTGGGTCCCATATTACTAGCAATTCTGTTAACCCCTAAATTAAGTTAAATTGCTTATGTTAGGGATGTATTCACGTCGGTAGTATAAGGAGTAGGATTCGAACCCTCACGTATGTTATAATGCCCACGAGCAATACACACATAGATATCGTTCATGAGCGCGGAATCCACTTTGTTCCGAAGGTGATCCGAAATGTTGTGTTACAATTATTGTAATAATAAAGACTAAGAACAATTCTGATTAAGCTTTTTGATTAGCCTTCAAATAAAACAACCCGCATTAAAATTTGTCCACTGGTTTTGGCGATATGATGGCCCAGAGAGACACACAGATAAGTCCAGAAACTGGTTTAAATTAAAGTACCTCTATTTTACTCGTATGTCAGAGATTAAAAATAAATAGTCATGTAATAGCCAATATAAAAAAATATTCGGTAGTCATTATTTGCGTGTAAAAGGCACAGTTGCTTGTTTAAAAATAAAACAAAAACAAATACCACCGCATCCGAGATCCGACTCGATCTCCGGAAGAAACTGCTTTGTAAGGCTTCCAGTACCGTATCTGGTCTCTCAGCTTGCGAGCACAAGTAATATATTATCACCTTACGAGTATAAACGTCTTTGAACTTTTAAAAATTAATTGTTATTCGTTAGTCTTGCTAAAGCTTATGGGAATTTCCAATTTTAAGTGATACGACGATCATATGGTCGTCTAGTTATATGTAGTTCAAATAGTTTTGTTAGTAGGTATGTGTATAATAATGCTATGTAGTGTCAGATTAGTACATACTTATTATAGATTTTTAGTTCTAATGCTAAAATAGGACCGTTATATTACAGTAGTTTCTGTGTAAGTAAAAAACATTTAATTATCTTGACGAATTATCTAATTTATTATATTTTATGATTGATAGTAAAGAAGTAAGTATTTCAACTTTTATTGTTGCATGCGTGAGCTATAAGAGCAGTTTACATACTAAACCCACCGATGCGCTGACACAGTGCGGCGGCTTGACGTCGGGGGCTTTATTTCAAAAGAATCGGCGACTTGTAGGTACCCGCGCGTGTCACTCGGCGACTTGTGGCAACATACCGGCGGCATATCTGCGACGCTCATTTGCCGCCGACACTCGACCACCACTACCAAAATCGTTACTGATTTCGTGCTGCCGACAAAATTTCTATTTCTACTTGAACGAATTGTGAAGGCACCGACTAACCCGCTGATAAAAAATTGACTCGTGATAGCAGGTCGGTAGGTATGATGTGTAAACTCCTTAAGCTACAATAAAATATCACGGACAATTGATAAATTCTGTAATTCGCAGTAGGTAAAATTTCCATTAAATTATTACTTTTAAAAAATCTTTTATTTTTCTGAAACAAAAGAGTTTTTCAAATTTATATCACAAAGTGAAAGTAATGAGAGGACAGAAGGAAAGCTTCAAAGCGCGACTGACTATTTGTTCGAAAGGAGTTTCGAGATTCCGCTCGTGAGCGATATCTAGGAATGTGGGCCTTGCTCGAGCGCTTGCACTCTCTATACTCACGGCTGCGCGTTAGATTCTGTACTCTCGGTGTTTGATGTTGATTGCTATAGTTTATTTTCAACTCTGTAGCAACTACGTTTGAACATGGCGCTCTCTTGTATTTCAAATTGGAACTCAATCAAAAGTTGGTCCAGTTCATACTAACGTAGGTACCATGTGTGGGGTATAATCAAAAATGTTTCGTGAAACGTAAACGTTCTACTTTTACTATACAAATAAATAAAATTGAAGTGTCTGCTTGTAATGTCAAAATAACAGTTTTTTTACTTTTTTGGCTGTTTGCTCCGGCTAATCTTCGAAATCGCTAGATGGCTTTTTTCACTGTCAAACAGCTGATGACATTGATATGTGATGTGCGGATATATTTTTTATATACATTCACACATGTCCTAATTTCAAATAATAGGTCTTCTAACTACGTTCTCTCATAAGCAGTTAAAGATTCGTAAATTAAACGAGTTTGAATGCTGAGTAAAGAAGACCAACATTGGGAAAAGCCACGGACAAAAGTTGATATAAAGTTTAATAATGTTATGTGTAGGTACTTGGTAGATATATGTATGCGTATTCAAGATCTTTACCGGTGCGACTTCACGGTCTATTTCCACTGAGCTACAGTAAACGGTAACGTTGCGACGTCAGTATTGCACCTACTGTATATTGTTTGAATGTTTTTACATTCATCAGCTAAATTTTGTCCCTTTTTATATTCTTTAAAACTTACAAGAGCAAAAGGGATAAAGATTGTATTTAACAAAATTATAAATTTTGACCAGATGTAATATTAAACCACATTATAAGAGAATGCAATCTTATTAAAATTCCGTCACATTTTCTAAGACTTCAATCTATACTAAGTATATTTTAATATAGTGTGAATAATATATGACTAGTGAATCGATTTTGATAGGGCCAGCTTGCGAATAGCTTGGAAACGAAATAGGTGACATTTCTCGCGATAACCAAAATACACGTAAATGGAACCTCGGGTAAACTAGTAGTAGTAGTGGTAACTAGTAAACTTCATTAATTGTTCCAAAACTGCCGCTTATTTCTTCCAAGGACAAGGCGGTAAACAGCTAAAAGAAAGCACATCAAATAGAAAACGCCACAAACAATGACAAAGGCACACACGTCACAATAATATTACTCCACAAACGACTTTTAAATTATATTAAGAACGGCGTTTTATTCAAAGTGCAGAATATTGTTGCGGTATGCTGAGCGATCTCGGGCACGACATGACGTTAATGTAAAATTCCATTAATGTTCAAGTTTATTTCAGAGCTGGAATGAGCACAATTTCAGAACAATTAAATCTGATGCTAGGTTGCTTTCGACTTGTTGAGATAAAGTCCCGGAATGGGAAGAATAGTAAATCTTCTTACCTTAAATTTTGAGTCCAGAATGAGAATGTAATTCAGATTGTGAATGTTCAGAACTCTCTTTGTTCTTTGATCAGCCTTATAACGTTCTCATTGCTAGAATACCGACACAGTTTCTTCTCTCTAAGATGAGAATATGGCCCATAATCCACAATGTGGTTTATATTGGTGGATGCCATCTAGTCTTCATATTTAATATGTAGTGGATGTAATATAAATAGATGTAATAAGGAGTTAGGCGCTTAAAGCCCCAAATTCTCTATTTAACTTAAAGTTGTGCTGAAAGGTATATCTGTCCCTATTGTTACTATTTTGAATGACAGTGAACAGTATAAGAGCTAAAGCTAAAATGGCTTTTATTATTTACGTCAAGCTTTTCACTAAACTATTCCATAATATTATTGGATTTTTGGAGCACAGAACTTACAGCACAGATTTTATTGAAATATAGGATATTATAGGATACTTTTGTATCGATAGTCTGGAGAATGAGAATGTCTACGCGTCTTATATTTGTTGTTATGTATCAGATATTTAGCACATTTTGCACATAAATAGACTCACTCTAACTAAACTCTCAAAGCCAAAGACAAAAGCAAAATATAATAAAGCAACAAAACGAACATCTCCCTATAAATAATACTTTAGAACGACTTTCCCCATCTCCTAATACCTACACGAAGACGACAATGATTTATCAATGGCAGCACTCACGCGGTCCAAAGATTATGGCACGCAAGCTATTCCAGATCCAATTATTTAAAATTCCACCTGTAGGAGCTTCCAGAATAACGTGAAATGAGAATATTTCTTGGCAAAACAATTTTTCGGTACGTAAGTCAACATCTTAATCGTAATTTACACTTCAGCAATGGTTCTGATAGCGAATCCAGTGTTTCAAACCCGCGTTCTTGGCAAACATTTAGAAATTGTTTAAAGGAATTTGTTTTGTGGTATTCATTGTAATTACCTTTTTCTTATTTTCATTACACTTTAAAGTAAATTATAGTAGACTCTCCAACCCTGACAAACTTAATCGGGTAAATTCCATATTGAAAATCTATGTATTTGAAAGTTAAAAGGAAAATATTCTCTAGGCTTTATCATGAACACTAATCTGCACTAAAATAGGTACACTAATTTAACAAAACGAACTCAAACGGCTTAGTTCTATTTAGTCGTATCTATATTTCCGTCATTATTATATTAAGACAATTTTTAATTGTTTAACAATAATGAACAATAGGTAGGTATGCATCCTCTGGACTTTTTATAACTAATTAATGGCTGGCACACGACATAAAACTCACGAGTTTTTGACTCGTAATGAATAATGTATTAAATAATTGACATTTCCTATTCAGTATTATATTTCAATAGCATGTTATATTTGTCATTGTCAGTGAATGACTCTGAATTAAATGATCCCCTATTATTATGATTTAATGATGATATGTCTATTATACTGTAAATACACAGAATACCGAGAGTTTCGAAGGTACGTTTCTTACGGTAGGTACTTCTTTTTCGGTTTACGGAAATGGAATCTCGGAACACATTTAAAACAAAGTGGTTCGAAGTGCTCCGAGCTTCTGTGTCTGTAAACGAGTAATCAATCAAAATAGGGTATTAAGGAATATGTATATAAGTTTAGATTATTTTACAGCTGACTGTTTTGCTAAAAACATAAAGAGCGGGCAATGGTCGACAGGATTGAAACAAAATTGGGACAGGTTCTATTCATGAAGATAGTAGGTGTCTGAATGGAGTCCACATTGTGCATATTCATCTCCTTCTCCGACGTCTGGACATCCATCCAGATAAGAGAGATAGAGCTCTAAAGATAGATTATTCCCTATTGTGGACATTTTATTTAAAAACAAATCATTTAATTTTTTTTGGTTTCATGTAGGTATTTATGGTCAGTAGGTATTATACACTGCATTTTTACAATCTTTGTTTTACCTTCAACTAAGTAAGTTTTTTTCTTTTACATCTTTACTTACAAAACATATTGGGACATGTGCGTTTATAAGATTATAATCCCTAAGGGTTAACCCTGATAAGTACGAGTATGACAAGACAATGAAGACCTTTGTCAAACTTATATTTTAATATCGGCTTGGTGTACCAATATGAGTTACATCAATAGAATCATGTTTGGCTGATATGTACGTAGCGATATTAAAGATATTTGGCAAATCGGTCGTAATTAGTACTAGTAGGGTTGGCTTTGTGTTCTTCCGCATTAAGGTGGCGGTTCGCGCCGCGAGATAGATAGGAGATCGAGTCGAGAGACGTAGACTATTACTTGGCTGTATGATTTCGTATGAGAGTCAGTTTGCGGGTGAGACCGAGATAGAAGACGGAGATGCTAGACAGGAGACTGCGAGACGGTCGCTGCCCCGGACAAATAATGTCTCGCGCGCAGTAATAGTATGAATAGTAGCTTTGGTTGCGGTCTCGTTCTCGACCCACACTATATGCAGACGAGACCGAGACACTTGTCGGTTTTG
Source organism: Herminia tarsipennalis (assembly GCA_945859575.2). Lineage (NCBI taxonomy): Eukaryota > Metazoa > Arthropoda > Insecta > Lepidoptera > Erebidae > Herminia > Herminia tarsipennalis. Next base: position 15,995,864 of record OX243830.2, read on the forward strand.
CAAGCGATGTGGCCATTGCCACTCAACTTACCAACCCTCTGAGCTATGTCGGTAATCCTAATTCTACTGCAAATAGCCTCATTTTGGAGTCTGTCGCACAGACAACCTCCTAGCATAGCTCTTTCCATACCGTTTAGAGTGATATTTCTTTTATTAAAAAAGTACTCAGAATCAATTACTAGCATAACTGGGCATTGCCACCGACTGATACTTCATACGAGTACATGAAGCGTGTTTCCGATGTTTTTTGAACCAGAACGGGCATATCCGTGTTTATCTATCCTACTGTTGCAGTCAATCGATAAAGAGCTATTCAACCAAGAGTATTTAGAATAGTTTTGGTGTAGTTATAGGCAAAAACAATCCATCATATTCATTTATATCTATACTATATATACTCTATACTTAGGTATATTATAAAGAGGAAAGATCTAAATTTTAGTATGCGTTACATACATAATAAACTTAAAAACTACTAGTCCGATTTCAAAAATTCTTTCACCGTTGGGAAGCTACACTATCCTTGGGTGACATATGCTGCTTTTTACTCCTGTATTCCCACGGGAACGGGAACTATGTGGGTCAAACCGCTAATATCTAATAATTTAGTAACAGCATTTTAACTAATAATTCTATATATTTCAGGAATAACACAAATACAATATTAACATAAAGTGTTAGGAAATATTACTTAAAACTATGTTAGTATGCTTCACTTGCCGTACTGTACTTTAAGTACCTGTACTGATATATGTTTGGTTTATTTTCTATAATATTTAAAAAAAGACGTTATATTTGCTAGTTAAAATTATGTGACTAAAGTATTTATTTAAGTGTGCTTTATGGAAATCGAGAACTCTAGATTTCAAAGGACTAATATAATAAATAAAAATATATATATTTACTGGTCTGTTGGTCTAGTGATTATTAGAGGTCTTGGGTTCAATTCCCATTCAAGATAATTTAATTTGTTCTTGGGTTTTATCTAAGGTATGTGTATGTAAAATATATAATTATATAAAATATATAATTTGTATCAGTGGTTTGGTTGCCACAGTATAACTGCCTAGTTTGTGATAAGATGGCCACGTGTGACTTGTATGTTGGCGTAATTAATTTATTATTCATTTATTTGCAATCTTTTAAAAAGATGAAGAGCTTTCTTTTAAATTTTGTTTACATAGTTATGTAAAATTTATTCAAATTCGTAATTCGTCACTCGCCAGTCAGTCGCTCGCAGAAATACACCAATCCCGTGCCAGCTCAATTTGAACAAGGAAATTCGCTGTGCTCTACATCTTTAACAAACATTAGATGAATCACTTATTTTTTGCATAATTTTACTGAAAAGAGGACGTGCGTACCTTGCGATAAACAATCTTAGTACCTTAGTATAAAGACTAATTTACATTACAATTGAAAATGATATAAGACGTTGTAAATATTACACGAAGTCACGTTTACGTTGTTATTATTCACCCACTAAACAATCGTAAGTAACAATCTAAGAAATCGTTACTGTATAACTTTATAATAAGTAAGATAGGTAAGATCTAGATTTTACTGCATTTTTTTTTTTAAAATTGTAACTACGATCTATTGATAAAGTCAATTTTAATACATCGATCAATATAATCACTTGGTTAATCAAATAAAATGGCCATTCAGTTAATTAAGCTTATATCAAAAATCATTACAAAATACCGAAAATTAAACTACCAATATTGGCCACCTGAAACCATTTGGCGCCAACTCAGTCACATACTAGTCATTTCGTTTCTTTAAAAACGTAAAGTAAACTAACATTTTCTAATATTTTTGTCAAAGAACTATGATTAATAATTTGAAATAAACTTACAATGCAACACAATAGACAGTTTCACCAACCCCCACATATTGGCTCAAATCCTTTAACACCAACGTTTGCGAAACAACAACCAACACGCACACACATGAACACAAAAACTCAGCAAACTTTATAAACTAGTATCTTTATTCCACAAAGAAGATTTATTACAAAGTTTTGTACGTAAACTTTTACCGATTTTAACCGCGTTCCTAACGTGTGAGGGGTTCGAACCCAGGCTTGGAACTAACCGCTTGAGCCAACTGACGTCCGGTAGCAAGCCAACCATATCGGAAGCACTTGTATTGTGCAGCTATTGGGTCATTTATTCTAATATTACATGTGTGTGTGGATCTTTACTAGCACGAAGGTGTTATAATGAATTTTGTTTCTTTTGTTTCAAACCGTTTTTTAAAAAACCGAGCAAGTGCATGGCGGGCCACGTACAATGTAGGGTTCCGTATCTCCGCTAAGGGCAAAAATTAATAAGTTCTAAGTGTGTTAATTAACAGTGATTTTAATGTTGGGTCTACATTCAGACAACAATAATTACATTATTTCTTAGTCTGAGTAAGGCTTTTTCGAATATGACAAACAACTCAAACAGAGAGGTAGGTACCTACGTAAAATGTCATGTTACCGGTTCTGGATATTGAACGTCTATGTTCGTAAGTTGACACTACTTCAATGCCTGCCCTAGGACGGGGCGAACTGTGAACTAAGTCTTTTAATGAACTATACTATCCATATTTAAGCAGGTACCCATAAAAGTGCTTATTAGTTTGGTTTTTTTAATCCTAGAAAAGTGCTGCTTTTGCCTAGTGACACCAAAGAAGGTCCGACTGGGTCTATTAAAGCAGAAAGGTTAGGTGCAAAAAACATAAAATAATAAATAGTAATAAAGATAGCACATAGTATCAAACCAGCTTATTCTATGAAACAATATACGGAGAATTAATTGCCCGATCTCTTACTCCGTATGTCACAACAGTGCCTTCGCGATAGCACCACAGTCATTTGCATTTGACTCACTTAGTATGCCAATGTTATACGGCGTTTAGTAAATGGCATATTATCTAGTACTTAAATAGCAAACGAGGATTTTATTTTATGTTTGGTTTAAATTCTGTTGGGTAAAATGTGTTGAGGTATATTTTGCATTGTCATGTCTGGTAATCGACTTGAAGATACCTTTTGCGACATATTCTATTCTCAATACGTTTATTGCACGGCAATATAACATATTAAATATAAGTTTATGGGATTTAGTTCATTATGGATCCTGTCGAGCATCGATGAAGTTGATGGTGCTATGGGGAATAAGTCTTCTGCTTGCTAATTTTTTTATTTTTTTTAAGATAACTAGCAATGTGGGATTGAGTCCCACATTACTAGCAATCTTGTTAACCCCTCCAGCTAAGCTCTATGGCTTGTGTTAGGAGTGGGTTCACGTCGGTAGTATAATGGGTAGGATTCGAACCCGCGATCTCACCATACGAGGCGCGAGACCGATGCCTTAGCCATTAGGTTAATTGATTTCATAACAGGTATCGCTCTGTGTTCTACCTTTCTTCCTTTCTATCGGTCGTATTAATCCACTATTGGACACCAGCTGCTCTCGATTGACGATGCAATTCCCGGTTCCCCGTCATTCACTTCTAATACCTACCAGCGACCTTCTTTTGATCATCGATGCGTCCTACCTTACGTTTATTTAGTTGCGGTATCCACTTTAGGACTCGTCTGCTTTAGCAAATATCAGTACTTCTGCTGATATGGCCCGCCCACGAAAGATCATTATTCTTTAAGCTTCTTTGGAAATTTTGAACTGTTTAACATTGATCCAATATTTTGTAGCTAATAACAGAACATACCAAACACGGAAGTTAACTAAAAGTACTTCCAAAACAATTGCTTATAAAACATTCAGTCGCGTCTATCTCCAACTAAATTAAATATAAATGGTTCTTCGAGTTTCTCAGTTGAGCAGGCCAGGAATTCTCATAGTTAAACTTGTATTAATTGTTCAGTACTTAGTTCTTGCGAAACTCAACGTCAAGGTATCGTTTCACTTTCCATTATTAAGCATTCTTGAGACACTCAATTGGGAAGTTTACGAAATTATTGGTGAACTACGTTGTTTTAACGTCAACGAGGGAACTGTAAAATGTGAAATGTTGTTGTCATTTTCCTTCGAAGTACTTTATTTTATGTTTCGTCTCTGAAGGGGCGTTCTGTGGTTAATATTGTCTAGATATTCATATTGTGTACCTATCGTATTTTCCAATTTAGGTTAAAAACCAATCTCCTGCACTATAGGGTAGGAGATGTCTTTATTAGTCCTATTTTTTATTAAGCTTGGGCGAGCAGTGCGCGTGAGTACGACTGCTGCGCAAGACTTCACGGGTTTGATTCCCAGTTTTTGACCCACAAATTTATGTTCTGAGTGTGGGAGTACTTTGTCGTTGTAAAGTCCCTTATTAAACATAAATAGAATAAAGTTATTACTTATATTTTACAGTCATGTACTATTATGTGTAAAATTATATGTTAGAATAATATAGATAAAAGTATCTATGTTATTCTAGCAAACCGTCGAATAGATATTTCGGCTGTAACCTGACTACGACGAAGCCTAAAAGGAAGAGTATTGATTTTTTTTTTAAGTTTACTTACCTACATGATTTATAGTAATCTTGTTTCAATCTTTTTAAAGCGGTCGTGATTTTTGAAGAAACATGATTTTAAAATACCTACACGATGATACCCCACATGACATAGTTTGTTGACTTTATTTTTTTTCTTTATCACAATATGGCATCTGGCTGTCGCCATTTTGAATTTTGATTGCTGTCATGTCTTTAGTGACGATCGCAAGATTATTACAATCGATTCACGTATAAACCATCAAAATCGGCCCACGCGTTTGGTCTATATAGTACCACAAAAGAACACACATACCCATCAAACACATTACCTTCTGCAGTCGGATAATAAAAAGGTCACTGCTCAACGTTTCCTATATAGACAAATTACCTTACTACACAACAGCAAAACTGCTAGAATAACAATTAATAGGCTGGTGATTGAAGAAGTAACTTCTATCCTGCAAAAACACCCCGTATCCACAAGATATGACCAAAGAAAGGTCACACGACAATCCCCGACATTGGCCCAATAAAATACCAGCATCATTCGACCCAGATCACAAAAAATATCTGTACCCATTAAGTGTTTATCGTCCATACAGTGATTTGATTCAATAAAGTGCCCGGACGTCGCGTCTCTGCCATAAATATTAATTAAATGTCAAATGTTATTTGTGTGGAACATTGAACCTCTGGGTTATTTATTTTTGGGTGTTTTATTAGGCGTAGGTAATAGACTGATGGACATATTGCCCACTATGTGTAAATTACACAAAAACGTATGGAGTACCTAGTATTTTACGGACGGTTTCAAAAAAAGGGATTCGATTTGACCATATATCCGATTTGAATGAGATTTTCACTATGTCACTGCATATTTTTTTTAAAAGGTTTTAGTGAACACAACGTTGCCCTTGAGATTGTCACCAGAACTTTAAACAGAACAGAACATAGGAATAACTTAGTGAATTTAATTTAAATATTAGGTGCATGTGATGTGTTTCTTTATTTTTTCTTTATGATACAACACAATCCTGATGTGAAGTAGGTTCATTCTTCTTAAAACAGTTTTTTTCTCTATCTAAATGAGAACAATTTAATAACCTAACTTACATAGTAGTTGAATAAATAACTTATAAACGATTGTCGTAAACTTTGGATAGCAACGGTACCAAAAGGAATTAGGAATCCTGACAGGACCATTTCGTTGCCCGTCTTGTATGACAAGTAATGTGTCAAGAGTTCAAGACCTTTATGTCAACAACACGAGAAGATATCATGTTGAAATTGATATCACATATTTAGGTATACAATACAGACAGCCTGTTGGACCTACAAAAATAACAATATGTAGTTTTTAACAAAAACAAAAAAAAAATGGAGCAAAAGAAATTTGTTAAAGGGTCTTGAAAAACAAAACGCTGAATGAAGACACATGCCGGGAATACAGAAGGTAACTTTTATAGAATACGTGTTCTGCGCACGCATAAATAGACATTGAACACGGACGCAGAATCGGACAAAGTGCATCGACGTGGTCTTCGATTCAAGCGCGTCAACGATGTCTATGTACGCGATGCTCGATAGAAGTAGGTAGAATCAGCTATACAAGATGTAAATTAATCCATATCCAACCGGAAAGGAGAGTGTAGGTATTTTATTAACAATGCTAAAGAAATAGATTAAAAACTCAAAAAAACATTTTTTTAATAATAAAATTCAAAAGATTTTAGTAACCAATTATTTCGTAGTAGATTTTCTATCAAGATTGTTTGTCTAAGGACTCTTTACAATCTTTCACATATGACTTCTGTCAAGAAAAATAAATAAGGTTATTTCATTGTAATTAAATTTAAAAAAAAACGCATCGATCTCGCAATCGTGAGGTCGCGGGTTCGAATCCTACCCATTAAACTACCGACGTGAACCAACACCTACAAACCATTGAGCTTAGCTGGAGGGGTTAACAGGATTGCTAGTAATGTGGTAACAAAATCCCACATTTCTAGTTATCTTTATTTCGAATAAAAAAAAATCGAATGAGAACATGATACCTAACAACACATGTTGTTAAGTCGCGTAACACAAGCAACATTCCAAATGGGACAAACCTTAAAATTAAAACATTGTTTCGATTTTTGGATAGACTAACTTAGCCAAAACTGGGTTTTATTTGTGACTAGTAGGAAATATTTCTGTTGACTTGGTATGAATATTTTCAAATGTTAGGCGACTTATGCTGACTTATGCTGCTGACTGTACTTTTGAATCTGGGTATTTTGTGGAATATAATTAAAGTGTCATACAAAAAAACGCTCGAACAACGTAAGGTAGGTATTATTATAACCGTTGGTACGTCTAAGCCATAGGTTATCTAAGTGGGCACCATAACCAGTGTTAGTTATTTATCCGTGATATAGTGATATGGTGTTTCGGTTAAAGGGCACTGTAGCAGGTGTCATTACTGAGCAAATGAGACTTATAAACTAATGTTTCAAATGAGGAGCTCGGTGCGGTGACATTCAAATCTTTGCCAAACAAGGATTTGGTTGGTACTGATATTATTATGGGCTAGCATGACGCTTGCCATCAGGCACACGACCTGCTCGTCTTCATATTTCGTAGTATATAAAAAAAAAAACATGTACAGAACTAAATTTCGTGTCCGTCAGTGATATTCAATGTACGAGTTATCAACCTATTTTTCGCAACACCAAAATTTTACAACCAATAAAACAAAATCATACAGACGATTAGGTACATTGGTGTAACATAAAAGCTCAAAGTCCCCGCGTGACGGACCGGACCGGACCGGAAGCGGCCGTGTGCGGACTTCCGGTGAACTCGGGTGGAACACCCGCCGCATTCCGATAGGGTCGTGGTATACACTTGATTACCGGTGTGTGTTTGCTTATGAATTTTATTTTTAGACGGCTTATTTAAATGACTGTATCTGACTCGTCGATTTTTATTTTATCTCCCGATGCAAATGGAGGGGTATTGTACTATTAAAACTTGAGTCTCACGGGTTCGACGTTTACAAAATTTTAGTAGATCTGTCTGTAGATTAGTACCTATAGACAGATGGATTAAACATAAATAAAAAAATAAATATAAGGTAACTAATAGTTAAGTAAAACAACAAATATATATATAATCTAATGTAACCCAAAAATACATCTACTATTTACATATGATACATCTACTTTATGAAATTGCAAAGTAGAGATATTTTCGGGTTAATGTGATCCGAAATGTTTTGTCCATGACGTGTGTGATACGATGTCCATGTGTACGTTGCGCGTTTAGAAACGTAAATAACGTTTCCTTCGGTACTGCGGGTGTTTTGTGGCAGATAGGCTGTTTTACGAACTTACTAATATATTGAGAGTCATACTATTCCAATTTTTTGAAATATTTGTATTTTGTAACCTACCTGACTTTTAATACTACACTACTTTGAATTTTATTTTCAGCTAAAAATAGATACAGTAAACCAACACGTATCACATTAACCCGCTGATAACACAACAGTAAAACAATTATTCCTTTCAATTTAAACCCGTTTTGTTCCGCTTTCCTTACAATACGTGTGTGGTCGTTGCACTACCGGGTAATACTATACACTTGAGGCCAATATAAGTTAAAAGTTTTATTGCTTCCGAACTGTTCGATAGCGCCAATACTTCGATATCAGAACTATTTTATAGAATTGGAATTGAAACGTGTTATCGTATAAAGTGTTTAGGGAAACTCTTTTGTTAATGTTTGTTTTTGACCTCCAAATTGGACTGACATGAAATGATAACGGATTGATATGTGGATCTGTATGTCGGTATTTTTGTTATTTGTCTGAAAAGACGGATAGCACGGTTTTTGACACATTTTTTATTAAAAGTCTAGTGGAATGATGAGGGTGAACATAAAGATTTTGTCTAGTACTAAATATAGCTTATGTTACTTAGGGATACCTAATATAGCATTCTAATGGTGAAAGAAGTTTTGATATCGGTCCAGTAGATTTTTTTTATTTAATCGTTATAAATAAAAAAAATACGCAGACAAAGTTGCGCGGGACAGCTGGTATTAGATATACAGCTCTGCCTGTTTAGGGTGGCCAGTTGGCCAGAAGGTCGTGTGTGAGTGGTCCCAGGATTATTATTTTATTATGATACCTATTGTTTTTAATAACCTCGTCAAAAAAAAAAACTTCTGTCAGACGTCATCTCTGCATTCGCTCCTGTTCTCGCCGTATCATCTCATAATACACTAGCTGTCCCGCGCAACTTCGTCTGCGTAAATTTTCCCCGGTTTTGCAACACTTCTCATTGCTGTTCCGCTTCTATTGGTCGTAGCGTGATGTTATATAGCCTATAGCCTTCCTTGATAAATGGGCTATCCAACAATGAAAGAATTTTATTCGGACCAGTAGTTCCTAAGATTACCGCGTTCAAACAAACAAACAAACTCTTCAGCTTTATAATATTAGTATGGATTATATTATATTAGTATAAATGCTTATTTGTTATAATAATATATTAGAATAGATTAGATGCTTTTTGAATATAATCAAGTTTTTATCTCACGTGTCGGGGTTTTTTTAAATAACATTATGCTCAAAATAATATTTGTAATCTGTTAATGCAGTTGTATAAAAGAAGTACTTATGAATACATTTATATCAACATTGAATTACCTACATGTTTTATTAATTTGATCATATTGGCAGTCACAATTTTATTTTCCAATAGCAAATGCAAATGCAGTGGATTATTGCATATGTTACAATAAAAATATATCAATTACGTAAATATTCAAACTGCCCGGAGCCGATATTGAGCTGCATCAGTACTCTTCGGTAGGTACAATGCGACTGGACAATAAAAAGCTTTTATGAGGCGTAAATTTAATACCTAAACTATGCTTTTTGTACTTGACAGTACATATTACAGATATCGGTAAAACTACATGTTATGCTAGGTTTTGATTGCTTTGTGAATAAAATACTTTGTGTGCGATGTTTTTGGCCCGTAGTGCTTGTATACAGTGTATGAAACTTTACACATTAGATACCGTGACTTATTTTGTTATGCACTGCTTCAGAAATTTTGTATTCCATTATTTGATGCTACGATTGTTAGTTTTTGACGAACTATGACGAGAAAAAGAGATCGGGTATTTTTCAAAAATTAAATACAGTTTGTTTGTTTGTCAATAAATAGTTTTTTTAGTGCACCTGCACAATGGTAATGTAATTCTTGGCTATGATAGGTATAATCTGTTGAGTTTGAGTAACTAGTTAGTTAGAATCCCTTAGACCTAGACTGCTGAAATATTACAGAGGCTACTTTTTGATGTATACAAGAATTAAGAAAATATTTTAGGATATCTACTACCTAGTAACTTTAGAGGTAGAAGAGCTAGGTAGTAGGTTTTCTGGGACTCAACAAACTAAAAGTAGGTGAAACCGAGAGCATAAACCAATATTATACAAGATTTGACCCAATCAAATTACGTCTAACCACGTCTCTATCATTAAAGTAGAAGTACCTTACCCAAACACCTACTAAATTCATTTTAATACCTGTGATTTAGATTTCTCAATAGATTCCACACTTTTAAACTTTTGAACGTGAAAGGGAAACTTTTTTAATTTTACTAATTGCACGTTGGAATAATAATTATAAGTAGGATTCCGTTTTAATCACAATTTATAATGGGTTTTGGGAAGTTAGAGCTAAAATAATATATAATTAACTAGCCGTTGCCTGAAGATCTGCTTACGTCTGTTACTAGCAATGACGAGAAATTGATGAAACTTAATTAACTTAATTTAATCACAATCTAGGCAGAATCTGTATTATGGCAATCAGACAACTAATAAACATACATATCTGTATAGGTAAATTACACCCAAACACAGAATAAGTCATCGTGATCATCAAACAAAGATTTATCCTGGGTGGGGATCGAACCCACGACCTCGGGCCTAGCAGTCAATAAAAACTAGTCTTATTACTGAGCAATTACTCTATTGAGATACGCCTAGTTCTTAAAGTAACTACTTAGAAAAACCTATTTTATAGACAAGTAATATTCGTTACTTCCTTGAGCAAAATAACCAAGTATTACTTATTACTTAGCAACCGGTGAGCTTCGAAAAACGTTCCTTTATATTAATAAATTCCCAAATAGAGGGCAAAAAAACAACAAACTAAAATAGCAATAAATTAGAAAAAATAACAATACAGGAATTAATCGGACCAAATTTAAATTTTATCGATATTATAACTTTTAAAGTTACGCGTTGCATTATAAATACATACATGTATTTATCTTTATATTTCAATTTTAGTTTGCTGAATGTAACGAATGTAACATAATTAAATAGTAATGCTACTTAATGAAGTAGTCCGTCACATGTATTTAAAGTATTTTTGAAGTACTTATTTTTAATTTAGCGTCATATGACTTGCTTGATGTCACCCAGGAAATGTCACAGAAGATGTCACCTGTGTTTAGTGTGTTTTGTTCACAGAGTACAATTTTATTTAAAGGAAGTTTTGTTAATTAAATACGGGCACAAATTACTATAATTGAAGTAGCAAGAGTATAATTTTTAAAGGTTGAAAGTCCGCAAGCCTGCAACCACGGTCAGCCACCTCGTTGTGTTGACTGCATTGCGTGCCACGGTGAAATCGCAAGTACCACCATCAATAGATTTTGCCAGTGTAGCCAGAAGCTCTTGTCACCCGCCTAAGAATTACCTGGATAACGATCAGAGGTAAAAAAGATTTAGAAGGTGGTTTTGTGATGGTGCAAGGAAAGAAGCCCACCAAGGCTGAGAACATATCGGCGTACGGCGTTACACGCCGAGGGTGCAGATTCTGGAGTCGCAACGCATGGTACTTATGAAGAAGTGAAGCGTATCTACTGATATAGTATCAAGTATATGTTATAGTGATTTTAAGTTGTATTTACTTTTACTAGAACATTTACTTATTGTATTATTGAAAGTATGTTAGTCGGGAAGATAAAGATTTCTGTGGGCCATTGATGCCTGAAATAAATGGTATATTATTATTATTATTATTGTATTCACCACCCATATTACTATTATATTGTATACCCACTGGCGGGCTTAGCGCCAAATAAATTGTTATTATTTTCCAAACCTTCATATTTTTAAAATACCTCTTAAGAAACTTAACCTCTACACAAAATTCTTAATAAAAGCTATTACTCAAGTAACGATATCGGTGACTATTGCTTGGCTAATATTATTGGCTTGTATTCTAACGTTTGACGTTTCTTACTTCCCTCATTTTCTTAACTATAAAATATAAACTGTTACTTAAGTATTTACTTTTACTTGAGCTATTACTCGTTTATAAATACGGGGGTCAATATTTAAAAGGTCCTATCTACCTCTTACAAACAGGTAAACAGTCAGAGTTACTTCTAAATCCCAATAGCTCTGTTAATGAACATAATTGATACAATTGTACATATTTGAGATAGCAATATTATAGAGTAGGTAACTAGATATTGGGTGTAAAATTTGGAGCTGAAACGTAATAAAATTATACCTAGTAGGTATTAGCAGACCATCCGATTAGATCTGATCGGGCCGTTGCCATCTTACAGTTCAAATAATATATTTTTAAAGTGTAACCAGGCTAAGCTTAAGCATAGATCACAGACCAATAACTTTGCTTGTAATATCAAAATCGAGCCATTTGATTGGTCAATTGACGGTCCGCTCACTCCACTTAGCCCCACTTCGCGCCTATGGAAATGCTCCCATCCTATGTTAGGTATAATAGCAATTTTGATTGATGACGTTATTAGGCCTTACGACGTGCCAGCTTAGAGTAATCTTAAATGACAATGTTTATAAGTTGCGAACCAAAGTTTACGCTCAGTGCATATCTATATAAATAAAAATGAATTCCTTGGTCATGAGATAACAAGAGAATGGCTTTAGCGGTTTCATTCATTCTTATTTTTAGTTTTCTAATATTCCGTTGAAGATTCTTGGGTAAAAAAAAATTAAGTTGCATTACGAAGTTCGCCGGGACAACTAGTTTTACATAAAAATGCTATGGATACGTCATTCGCCAATAGGAAGATTATAATATGACTAGTGCAGCGATGACAACAGAAGAAGGGAAAAGAAAAACCTAAGTAGGTACATTTATGTTTGATATCCGCCATTGATCGGATACGACCAAATCGGACCGTCTCGTAGCACTTTAAGAAATTACAGGTTGCCTGATTATGTTCCATTACTTAACTTGTTCAAACATGTTTGACACACATTCATCAGGAGCGGATTGAGGGCGAATCACATTAGGTAAATTAGAATATACCCAACATCCATGAATATCGGAAAAAAATAATAAAATTGGGTCAGTAAGCGCCAACTCCATTAAGCGCTGAAATCAATAACATAGGTAAGTACGGCAAGGCTTTTACCAGATGACGTAATTGGCGTGAATACGCCTCTGGGGTGCTACCATGAGTAGTCGTAGTTTGTGACCTGTTAGTATACATACATGACGAGCTTTCTGTGATTTTGGACATACGTAGCACCTATTTTGTTGGCCCGATTCGAAAGAAAAAAGAAGAAAGGAATAAATAAAAGAACAAAATAATATTTTGATTAGTATTTGTTATAATAGCAAACAATTGACCGATTTTCCAAAAACTTTTGTACCTCAAAAATTAAATCTCCTGGGAAAGTATTTATATAGCGACCACTTTAACTGCTCTGTAACGTAAAATTCACTAAGTATAGAGTAAGGGTACTGTACCAATCTATACTAATATTATAAAGCTGAAGAGTTTGTTTGTTTCAACGATCATCGGATCCAGGAACCACTGGTCCGAATTGAAAAAATATTTTAATGTTGGATATCGAGGAAGGCTATATAACATCACGCTACGGTCAATAGGAGTAGAGCAGCAATGAAAAAGTTTCAAAAACGGGGAAAATTTACGCAGACGAAGTGGCGCGGGTCAGCTAGTATGTAATGTTCCTTTTTTGTATAATATCTAACGTAGTACGTCTAAATATTTTCTTAGGTATTCTACACACTGTAGAATAATGAGAGTTAGTTGAAATTAAAACGAAAGAAGTAAATAAAGTTAAGCCACTCAAATTCGTAGTAGGGACAAACACGCATTAAAAAAGGTCACTGCTTGCGTTCATATGAGAAGATGTAAGGGGAGGTTTTTAATATCTCAGTGCATAAGACTTCAGGTATGAAAGATACCAATGGATGATGTTCTGTGTTATATTATTGTTACAAAACAGATCAATCCCACATTGTGAAAATCTAACCTACAATTTGTTGGACAGCTTTCGTGCCATAATATATCAACCAACTCAACTCACTGGCCAAGCTTTTTCCAGGAGGTACCTGGAAAAAGCTTGGCCAGTGAGTCATAAAAGTGAAAAAACAAACAACGAAGAAAAAGAAAACAGTAACTAACGACGTAATTAATTATGCACAGCATTTTATTTTTTATTTAGTGAAACTAGCGTTTTTGGAATAACTAGCAATGTGGAATTGTGGTTCCTCATTACTAGCAATCCTGTTAACCACTCCAGCTAAGCTCAATGGCTTGTGTTAGGAGTTTCGTGCTGGGCGCTCGACCATTGGGGCCATCCTGCGCCTAAGGGCCGCATTGGAGGAGGCCGTCGCCGGTGGAGGAGTGATGTTGGCGATATCACTCGATATCGCCAACGCCTTCGGGTCTCTGCCATTCAGCTGCATCAGAGAGGCGCTCCGGTATCATGGAGTGCCCGCGTACCTGAGGCAGCTAGTGGCAGACTACCTCGAAGGCAGGAGGATCCTGTACGAGGACCGAGAGGGTGAGGTAATTCGCAGGGACGTCTCGTGCGGTGTTCCACAGGGCTCTGTCTTGGGGCCCCTCTTGTGGAACATTGGCTACGACTGGGCCCTGCGGTGTGGTTTCCCCCCCGGGATAGGGGTCATCTGCTATGCGGATGACACCCTAATCACGGCCTGGGGTGGGAATTTTGAGGAGGCGGCGCGCCTGGCCAACCTAGGGATTTCCCGAATGGTCGGGCGCATCGAGGCGCTGGGGCTTAGGGTGGCCCTTTCCAAGACATAGGCCCTATTATTCCATGGGCCCCGTCGCGGTCCACCTGCTGGCGCCTCGATTTCCGTCAGCTCGGCCCTCGTACGGGTCCGGGCCCAGATGAAGTATCTGGGCCTAGTGGTAGACGGGCGGTGGCTCTTCGACGAGCACTTCCGCATTTTGGCGCCTAAGCGAGGGTACAGCGTCCGCACTGGGGAGGCTGTTGCCGAACCTGTGCGGGCCTAGTGCCTCGAGTAGACGGTTGTACACGGGGGTGGTGCGGTCGATGGCTTTGTATGGCGCACCCGTGTGGGCAGCGTCCCTGACCGCCCAGAATAGGGTCCGTTTAGGGAGACCCCAGCGAACCATGGCGGTCAGGGCTATACGCGGATACTGCACGGTGTCTGCAGAGGCGGCATGCGCATTGGCCGGCACACCCCCGTGGGATTTGGAGGCGGAAGTGCTCGCCAAAGTGTATCGGCGGGCGGTGGCTGTTCGTGCAGGGGGTTCGGTGCCCCTGCCCGAAGAGCTTCGCGCTTGGCGGGGTGAGGCCCACCGGGCAATCATGGCCCGGTGGCAGGGCCGACTGGAGGCTCCACGGGCAGGTATTCGAACCGTGGAGGCTCTCCAGCCGGTCTTGGAGGAGTGGGCGGGGCGGCAGCACGGGACTCTTTCCTTCCGGCTGGTGCAGGTCCTTTCCGGGCACGGGTGCTTCGGGAAGTACCTGCACACGGTTGCCAGGAGGGAACCGAGTCCCGCCTGCCACCACTGCGACTGCGGTGAGGACTCGGCGCAGCACACCCTCCAGCATTGTCCAGCTTGGGAGAGGCAGAGCACGGCGGCGAATCTCTATCCAATCGAAATCCAGCACGGCGAGTTCTCACCGCAGTGGTCGGAAGTGACCTCTCGTTGCCGGCCGTGGTTCTGTCCATGGTCCGAAGCGAGGGGTCGTGGAATGCGGTCGCATCCTTCTGTGAGGACATCATCTCGCAGAAGGAGACGGCGGAGCGCGTCAGAGATCCGATCCGTCGCCGGCGAACCGGGCGGCGTCGGCGCGCACATCTGCGCCTTATGCCGCCTTAGGTGGGGCTGCGGGCGGGCGTACGGGGTAAACTGCCCCGCCCGCGGCCTTCCGTGGAGGCGCGGTGCCCTGTGTGTATCCAGGGGCCGCGTAGGTGTGAAATGCCCGGAACGCAACAACATCGCGTCCGGGCATTGCCACTGGGCGGGCCGCCGACGGTATAACACATTCCGGCGGCCCGTTCGCGAAGGTGGCGAGCGATACACGGCGGGTTTTTTAGTGGGTGCAAACCCCACACTACCTCCACCGTCTTCCCCGGACGGTGGGGGTGTTCGTAAGGATTTTTTCCCGCCAAAAGAAAAAAAAAGAAAAAAAAAAGGAGTGTGTTCACGTCGGAAGTATAATGGGTAGGATTCGAACCCGCAACCTCACGATTGCGAGGCCGACACCCACAAATGGACAAATGGATTTTAATTACACTATTTTTATAAAAGTTGTTTTCATTAGGATGCTTTTTAGCTGATTTAATGAACATCCAATCAGCCGCCTTGAGGGTTATATTTATAGAATAGAATGGAATATATTTTTTTATTTGCTAAAATATTGTGGTACATTGGTGTTACAGTAAGATTGAGTTCTGAAATGTTTTGCCATTTAATGGCGTGTAAATATTATTAGTGATTTATTAATTGTACATTCAGTTATTCATTACTCATTCATGTATATTACCTAGTCCGGCCATAAGTTCTGTTACAAAAAATGAAAATGCGTTTTTTTTAAATGAAGTAATGTAATATTACTAAAACTTAATGTACATATTTATTAAAGTCTCAGCATAAAAATAAAAACAATATTATATTCAAAATGGCCACCTTTAGCTTAAATACAGTCCTTCAATCTGTCTGGCCACGAATCTATGCATTTACGCACTCATGGGAAATTTCGCCACTGCTTGCTCCAGAGATTTTTTAAGAAACTCGATGTCACCGTGTCGTTTAGGGCAAGCCATGTCCTCTAAAACTGACTATAATTTGTAGTCTAAAGGGTTGAGGTCTGGGCTAGATGAGGGGTAGTCATAAAGTCCGGAACGTTGGTTTCAAGCCCGGCTTGGGTAGTGTGTCTTGTGACCAGGTGCAGAGTCTTGCTGTAAAGTCCTCAGTACATTTTTAAAAAGTGTATTGTTGAGAGGTTTCTTAACACGATCCAAGACTGTCTCTTGATACACTTTGGCTGAAGTTTTCACTCCTTTTTCACAAAAATGTAGCTTTGTGACGCCTTGATAAGACACACCCCACCAAACAATCACTTACGCAGGATAATGACCACGCTGTACCTTTCCGATCACTTGAGCAGCTTCTTTAGAACTGTGAGCGTACACTTTATTACTTAATATATTTTTGCTTATTGTAGAGCTGTTCAATCGTGAACTTTTTTTATTGGTAAAGAGGATATTTCTAGGGCACAGTAATATCCTCTTTACCGATGAAAAAAAAATATCTTTGATGACGTTTTGATCGATCCACTCTCTTTAATTGTAAAGATTGATTTAAAAAATGTTTTTCAAAATTTTAGTCTTTCACTTTGTCGGCTTAAGTAATATGTGTATCTATGCAAAATTGCAGCCTTCTAGCACTAACAGCCTCTGAGCTAAGCTGCGGATGGACCAACGCAACATACCGATGGACATGGCGAAACGATAATGATTCCGTTTCGCCATTTTGGCTACGGAACCCTAAAAATAATGTATGTTTTATTTCATTCAGGTCAGTTTTACCTGTGTCGTTAGCGCATGTGTTATGTAACGTGTCCAAAAAATATTTAGGTGTGCGGTATTTTATTTGTAGTTTTCTAGTTGTTATTTTCTGGTTCAACAATTTCTGTATTGTTCCAGTGGAGTTTTGTGGTTTCAGTTTGATGTGAAACGTTTGCTATTTTTGTTTGTGTTGTTTTCTAAACAAAGCAATATGTTCAATTATAATGAAAAGTTTTGACTTCGTTTATAATATGAAGGGCAAAATTTAACCTTGCCGGTAGAAATGTTTCTGATGCATTCATCTTTGGGTCTAATTTTTTTACACGATTATTTTAGGTTCTTCATTCAAGTTTCCTATTTGTATCCAATAGTGAATCTGGACAAATATAGTGGGTTATGGTTACCTTTTGTCATTAAGCAACCAGAGAGTGGGAACCCTTTTAAAAACTTAGTTTCACATGATTGTGGGTCATTTATTATCGCCACTTTTCTCTATTAGGGATTGAGGGGTGTGCAACTCCGTAGCGCCTAGCAGACCGAGTAGTCAGTAAGGTTAAGCAACGTTACCACTGTATGACTAACTGTCCGTATTGTAAACATATAACATATCACATCTATTTTGCCTCGGAGAACACTGCACATTGCGCACATATTAGTTCACTATTATATCTCTTGTGTTAATGGCTAGTATCTAATGAAATTGCCCGCCGTGGCCGAAACTGTGTCACAGAAATTAGGCACTCCCTTAGATATTGCGGCATTAAAAAGGCAAATTTCTACGTTTCTACTAAACCAGAATACCTAGCATAACCAAGCAACGTTTGTATGTGCGAGTGATATGAGCATTTCGCGTGTAGCCTACCTCTAATGTTTCCTCTACGTAGACCGAGGTGCCCCGGTGTCATAACTCAATTGAATAGTGCCTTTGTATCTAGCGCCAGTGCAGGTTTACATCGTTGTTAAGCATCGGTGTATTTCCGATTAAGAATCTAAATGGTGCATTAGACTTATTGCCATTCATTGGTATATGGTAAAACGGAACCCTTATAGTTTTGCCATTTCCGTCAGGCTGTCTTTCCTTTGTTCAGTACGAAAATTTTGTTACTCATTTGATCGGTTACTCGTAAACTTGTAAAGCCTACTTAGCTGTGATAGTTTATTTTTAATTGCACTATACTACTAACGTGATTTATTTCACATACCC
Organism: Herminia tarsipennalis; assembly: GCA_945859575.2. NCBI lineage: Eukaryota > Metazoa > Arthropoda > Insecta > Lepidoptera > Erebidae > Herminia > Herminia tarsipennalis. The sequence goes on from OX243830.2 coordinate 16,014,446, forward strand.
AACATCAACTATTTAGCTGGCAGGGGGAGGGATACTTGACTCTAACAAAAATTTGCACTTTATACCTTCATATTTCACAAACGGATTCCTAAACAAAAATCACATCCCCACTTTACATATATTAAAGCGCATATAGCGGAGGTACCCTAAAAAAAATGTTTTTTTTAAGATTTTATTCTTTCACTTTGTCGGCGTAAGTAATATGTGTATACATTTAAAATTTACAGCATTCCAGCACTAACAGTCTCTGAGCTAAGTTGCGGACGGACGGACGGACGAACGATTGGAGGGACATTTCGAAATTATAAAGATTCCGTCTTGCCATCTTGGCTACGGAACCCTAAAAAGCGATTTTTTAATTGACAATTAACAATGACATTGGTTGTTAGCGGTTTTCCAAGTAGTGCCATTTATTGATATATCCAAGGGCGAGCTCTTCGCGCTGTCTCTTACAAATATGTCTTTCATCTTAAAATTGTCAAAAATGAATTCGGGAATAGATTCGGAGATTACTCTGCGAGTAAAATTGCATTTTATGTACTCTACCTGTACTTTATTCGCGCGTGAACGATATGAGAGACCGCGGTTTGTAGATGCTGAGAGACCTCTAGGTACCTAGGAAGTGTAGGAAATGTTCTATGTTGTCCTGTCTCTTAAATTGTCGAACCACCTTTACTTTCTTAAAAGTGACAGCCTGCCATTATTTGCGTGTTGATTTGACAGATATCATTATAATTTCAGCTAACATTGATTGATGGTTAACATACTGCTGGATAAGGAGGGCGGAAGACCAAGTTTTGACGACTATATAGGTGATAGAGGCTGATGTTTGATTAATTGATACTGGTTACTGAACAGTTCCTATACTAAACATCACGTTGTGGTAAAATCGTGTTTAAACCAAATATTAGTTCATTTCGCGTATCATCTAATAATAATACAATCCATTGGTAAAGTACCTACCTTATCATGTTAACTTTGTTTAACAAATTATAAGAAAATGAAGAAATGTTTGTTTCATAATATTATGACCTCGCAACAAGTTTATTAGAAAAGCTTTTAGTTAATTAATTGATACGTAGGTGTATCTTATAAGAATTCATTAGCTGAAATTATGAAGGTACGTTATATAGAACAGTACTAAGTAAATGTTTGACCTATATATAACTAAAGTCTGTTCACATAATATCTTTATCGTTATCTCTCAATCTATCCATATCTATCATATAATCTATACATCCATATCAATTTCAATAGGTATTATAAATACAGCTTTGTCTCTGCATGTATATTACCTTTTAACGACTAAACGGTAGAACGCATATTATTTGACGAGGAGCTGAGATAAATTATAAGCAGGAGTAATGTCTCCGAGACACAAGAGGAGGTAACATCTTTTAAAAATAGTATGGATTTGGATGGTTGTCAGCCGCGATATGAGGTTACAAGGAGAAGACTTATATGGCACGCATCCTACACCCACGCAGTGTCCGTGCAAACTGCTAGGTACTGCTAGGCGCGGTTCCAGGGTCCAGGGTCATGTTCTGCGAGGAGAGGGGGGGGGGGACTTTGACTTAACTCTGGCCAAGTGTCAACCGCTTGTGCAACGGGGGGGGGGGGGGGCGTCTGAAGACTTCCACAGCGACCGCTTTTGAATGCTCTGCAACCAACGGCTCCCTGTTAATCAGGTCGTCAGACCATCTTTTGGGGCCGTCCTGCACTGCGTTTTCTAGCTCGTGGTGGCCACATTAATAGCAGTAGGTATTTTAACTAAAAACACTGTTTTAAGTATAATGAATAGGGAGTTCCAGTAGGATTAATTTATTAATATTAATCTCCCTTCCATTTTGCTTCCATTACGGATGTTGACTGTCAAGTCAAATTAGTCTCTTTTTATGAATTGAAAAAACGACAAACTCTATAAAAATGTGTATAAAATAATAACCTATGGCGTCATAACTTCCTATCGTCAAATCATTACTTTTAGTATTACTTTTCATTCTTTTAAATTCAAAAACATGTTAAATTGTGGGAAAACAGTTATTTTCAAAGCATTTTATGACCTACTATTGTCTTAATTGTATAATATAATTATTTTTCTTACATTCAACTACCTACAACTACATTTGTGTACTAAAAACGAGTTCGAATTGCCATGTCAAACTGTCGCGGTCACATATATCGGTATGTATCGAGTTAATAAAAAGCGGTAACTTTAGCGATATCCATTTAGATTTTATGCATGTGTAAAGTCAAACAAAAAACTATTCTACAATATAAAAATGTTGTAACCAAACAAAACGCTCAAAGTTAATCGCAGGGTAGTTTTTCATCAAACAAACCACGCCGATAACACCCGTATGAACTATGAACAAATATGCATCGGATACGAAATTGTGTCGTCAGGACGTTCACCTAATATCGTCTATAGAGGTCATATTAGCTTGTACCTTTCATGTAATTTTTCATCAGTGAAAAAAATGAACATACAAATAGTTCACAATTATGCTTGCATCATAACTCATTGCTCTATAGACGGTATCAACAGGAATCAACGCTAATGTCATTTGTTTATTATGATAATCGAAACGATCAACTTTTATATGTGAAATATTTTCAGATATTTTTTAAATTGCAAATTTGATATACCAGGGGATTTGTAAAATATTAGTAACCCCCCGCTTGTGGCTTCTTTACATTACACGCAACAACTTTGAAAATATAAGTTTTGAACAAAAAAACCGTTAAGCATACCTACTTTTGTCATACTACCACCTACCTACACGTGTGTGAGATCCCGGAGTAAAATCGTTGTTTTTTATTCATGATTTTACTCCGGTAAAATCATAGACTTAGGTGAAAATAGTCTGTAGGTCTATATGGACATAACTTTAAAAACAGGTGGCAGGCGCTTAAGCGTTAACATATTAAATATTTTTCAAGGCTATTATTACAAAAAGAAGCCATGAGCTGGAGGTTATTAGTAAATTACGAATCTTAATATATATTTACTGTCACCGCTAAATAGGCACGCTTACCCTGTTCGTTACGAATATATTGCTTTGAGGGTCATTTCCGTGCATCGCGGCCGATCGCGAGCCGCGAGCGGCTTACGACAAGCGTCTGACGCGCGCGGCCTATGCGACAATATTCACAGTGCGCGCGCAGCTTACGACAGTCGTCGGCCGCGCGCGTCTGTCGCTTACCTCGGAAACGGTACCATATATTCTCATACTCTGACTATTGTCGCATCGGCCGCGCGCATCAGCCGTTCGTCGTAAGTCGCGCGCGGCTCGCGATCGGCCGCGATGCACGGAAATGAACCTTTAAAATCGATTTATAAATGATATCGTTTAGAAATGAGCTTATATAATAAAAAGCCACTTCTTGCCACTATGTTTTAAATATATCTAAATTAAATAAAAATCCTAACTCATTTATTGATTCCTCAACATCCTGCGCAAACCCTTGGACTTAGAGATTAAATTTTGAAAGATTGTTTTTGTGATGTTGATCTGCGGGTCAATTCACGTATTTAAAGCAGTGCAGTTGCAGTAAAGTTTCGATTGAAACGGCCTTTTTCATATTCTTGTAACTTTGGGATCGATCTTAAAACCGCTCGCGCACCGTACTAGAATGTCATTATTGTGCTCCTGAGACACGTACTTAACGCAAGCGTATTTGAGATCGATCCCAAAGTTACAAGAATACAAAAATGGCTTCGATCGAAACTAAACTGCAACTGCACTGCTTTAAATACGTGAATTGACTCCTAGGCATAGGAAATAATAAAATTATAATAAACTCGACCTCCAAAGAGTCAGTAGTCGTATCGTAATTAATACCGTGAGTTAAAGTTGGTATTCTACAATACTTTTTTTATACTACGAAATGTAGAGACGGGCAAGTCGAGTTCATGCTGTGTCATGCTAGCCCATTACAGTATCAGTGACATCATAATTTTGGCAAAAATCTGAACTTTTTGAAAAAAATCATTATCACTCTGACGAGTTTGAAGTCTCAGTAATTTCACTTGCCATAGTTTGTACATATTATTTCAATGGCCACAGTGCCCTTCAACCGAAACAAAGTGATGTATTACATTACTATTTCACGGAAGAATAACTGACACTGTAACAGTGTCAGTTGTGGTGCCCACCAAGATGGCCTATGGCTTGGGCCTGCCAGCTATATATATTCTATCTACACAACTTGCAAGAAGTTGTTTAATTAGGTACTGTGATGCACTCACAATAGACAAGACAACTAAAGTTCTCAAGTTCTATTTAGGGCTGCGTCCAGTATTTATAATCGTATAGGCTATTCTAGTAACTTTGTCAGATGAATTCTATTACATCGAATGGATCTAATCTGGGTATTTTAAACAGGAAAAGTTTTTATTGAAGTAATTCAGAAAGAAAAATAACCAAAATTAATTGTTTTTATCAACCGACTTTAAACAGGAGGAGGTTCTCAATTCGACTGCATTTTTTTTATGTTTCTTACCCGATTACTCGCAGACGGCTCAACTGATTTGAAAAATTGTTTTTATGTTTGAAAGTGTATACTTTCAGATTGGCATTATTGTCATTAAAGTTCGGATCTGATGATGAGATCTTGGAGAAATCGAGGAAACTCTTCAAATATTAAAGGCACAGCTATAGTAATTTTGTATATTTTCTTGTAATTCGTGCATTTACTCTTAAAAGACACCATTGAGTGAAATGGAACTGACGATGAAGACTACAGATGACCAGCGGAACTATTCAATAATAAATGTTGCGGGTTGAGATCTGAGTACCGTGTTCGATACCTTGTTCATCGCCTCCGTCAAATCCTGTAATGGAACTGATAGCCTAGTATCAGGTGAATCCGCAAAAATCAACGGCCTTGTATCGCAAAACGCAACATTTTGTAAAAAGAAATGAGCAGTTTGGATTTTGCATATATTATATTAGATATTGTAACATAAATCAACTACAACCAATACACAAAAAACCAAGACAAAAGGCAAGAGCATGTCGGACCATGTACGACATACCAGTACGAGGACCGTAATAATTTCTAATTAAATAATTTCATCAACAGACGGGCGTATGTTCATGGCACTTACGCCCTTTTGTTGAGAAACGCAGTTTTTCATAACTCAATGACAATATATCTGATCATTTCCGAAATAATTTTAGTTTAAAGTATTTAGGGACACAATTTATGCAACTTTCGGAGCGATTATTTCCAAAAATATTCACTCAATCAAAAAAGTTTATTAGAAACCTAATAATGTTTTAAGACCTGTCCAACACGTTGATGTATGCTAAAAAAAAATAATTAAAAATTATAAAAATTCAGCTTCTGTTATATTTTTTTTTTTTTTTATTATTTAGCTATCAAACTAAGCAGTGGCTACTACAAGACACTTTTTCACCAAATTTAATCAAAGTCTTTGAGACAGACATGATGAAACTATAAGGGTTCCGTTTATGCCATTTTGGCCTAACCCTAAAAATTGAGTAAAAAAACTTTTTTTTACAAAAAAATAAAAACCCGTTTCCATATATAATATAGGTAATAAAAAGCAAAAAATAATAATATAGGTACACCAACAGAAAATAATTAAACATTTTGAAGGTGGTGCCTAAAACATAAAACTACATTTCCTGGCAGCAACTTCAAAATGTTCAAAATGTAAAAAAATTTAGTCTTCTGTTTCACTTTAACTTTATTTCTCATGGACATGCTGTGATTTTTCTTCTTTACGGAGTTGTATTAAAAGTACAAATATTGAAAATTGATGCACGAAGTAACCAATTGAAAATGTGTAAGTAATCACACAATTTTTTTTTCAAGTATTCATTTTTGTTAGGTTAAGTCTCATATTTCAGAAAACAAATCTGTGTTGTTATTTGCAGTGCACTAATACAACCAAAATAGAATCGTAAATAATCTTGAATTCAGCAAAGCTTATTTGGGGAGCTTGCATGGTAGATGTAAATGCAAAGTCGGTGTTGAGTTAGAACGATAAATTATTTTTAGTTGCCTCGTTGCGATGGCGTCTCTCCGAAGCTGTGCGTTTTATATCCTGGATTTTTATTTCATTTTTTAGGTAAGCCATAATACCGAAATCCAAAATGGCAAAAACTGTGTTTCTCAACAAAACGTTTTTTTTCTTTTGTTGGTGCAATTATTCAAATCGATTTTTTTTCATACGGCGACGGCTTCGGAACCTAACTTCGGAACTCAGTGAGACTAGTGTTGCATTTATATTTTCACAGGACAAAAATGTGACATCCACAAATTTCTAATTTAAATCAAATATATCGATATTTAAATATTCGTGAAGTACCCTGACCTGTAGAAAGGCAATCTAAGTCGCAATCCGAGATCATAAATGGCGGGCCGTAGTCAGTCAATCAGACTAGATTGCTAGCTATCTAGATTGACTATATATTTGACTCTCGGTAATTAAGTGGTTAAGTTTGATGTTGGAGTTTACCAAAACACTTAAAACACAAGTAGTTGATTAAACTTCTGAAACACCAATGCACTAACAATTACTCTTTGACAATAACAACAAAATTACGGGTAGCCTCATTTAATAGACAGCCGCTTGGAACTAAAAAGACAAACACATAAAACCGATCGTAAAACCTACGTAATTCCAAATCTATAAAAAATTTCTTTAATCTAAGTATTAGTTGGGGGCATGCTTTAGGTAGCGAGCTCCAAATGGGCGAAGCGAGTAACTTTTACGGTAACTATAAATTTATTACTACGTTCATGATGAATTTAAAAGAATGTAAAAGATACAAATGTAAATAATTATTTTCTGTTAAAATCAGCAACGGAGAAAACACTAATAAGGAACAAAATAAAAATTGTAACATAAAAAAAAATATTGTGAGTTATACTTCTCCAATCATTTATATCTATAAATATAGATCACTTTAACTCGTTTCAATAAAATTACAAAATTAAGAAATCATAGAAGACTGTCCTTATTTAAGAATACAAACACCGACACCCATGGAAGTTGTTATCTCTATTTAATAAATTCCAAATAATATTAACACAGTCACAGCTCCGCTACACCTCCCTCCGCTCCGCTAGTCAGCACTACACTAAAGCTGCGTCAGGTTCAGACCAATACGGTTAGAGGACATGCAAGCTAACCGACTGTTTACTTATACCAATGTAATGTTAAATTTTATTTAACAATGTATGAGCACGCAAGTAACAAAGCCTCATTTTAGCGTTCATGATTTTTTATGGTTTCGAATTTAATCAGAGTTGGCCGCCGAGTCAGGACGCGTGCCTCCATAAAGGTGTTTATGCATTGGATTTTTATAATCTGCGGTTTTACATTTTTTTCGGAATGCCTAAACACTTAACAAGCTTAGTGTAACAGGTTAAGCGGTTTCATTATGTTGCCTTTTGGACAAAATGACCGGATCTGCATTTTTTTCCTAGGGTTAATCTTATTTTGTAAGCGGAACACTGTGTGGTGTGGTAACGTCATTATGACATTGATTGTGTTGTTCGTGCAGTTAATTCTCAGAGATTACCCACCAGTTGTATTTTTATGATAACCCTTTAACATCAAACGGCGTATATGCTGATTTGCCACCATGATTATAAAAAGTTTTAAGGTTAAAATATTTGTGATAGTCAGTCTTTTAACGCTAAAGAGAGTAATTATTCTACTCCAAAGTTTAGATGTTTATTCTTAAACTACATCAAAGGCCAAAATGTATTAAGGTTAGATATGATCAAAAAAAAATAATCATATTTTTAAATTTTATAATAATTAAATTAGCTACGTTTACGACTTGGGAGAAATTATATCTGAGAAAGAAGGTTTTCATTAATTACATACTGATTAATAGAGTAATCGATTGCACTATTACATTGTTTATCCTATATCGATAACGGTATTTAAATAAAATCATGAATAAATTAAATATCAACACTAACTATTTTAAATTATTTTAAAAACCAAAGAACGTTTCTCGATATCATATCGATTAAAACATCGACATTGATAATTGACGGTGACTGCTCTTATAATCTGTGGCTCACTCTTTTGTCAACAACAGTAACGTTTGACTTGGAATTGTGATTTTGAATTTTACCGCGTGCCAGCTAGTCTATTGGATATTTTAACTATGGATCGCTATGTGGATTGTGGAATAGCAGTACTACAGACTAATCACTGCAGTGCATTAGGCCGACGACCCTTAAACGATGAAACTAGCTAGCTAGTTATTCAGCAATGGCTTTCACCTCAATTTGTAAGTAAAATATATAACCTTGTCCAACAAGTTGACTCCTGAGAGGCCCTATTCATAAAAAAATAATACACAGTATATTGGTACAACAATACAAAATATTAAACATTTTAACTTTTATTAAACCTCTATTATTTCAAAAACTTACAGAATATTCAGTGAGGAACTGATATACATTATTTGGAGCTATTTTCCTCTCGTTACATTTAGGCCCAAAATTGTATGTAATCGTTTCCGTCTCCTATAAACGATATTGAATATTTGACAGCTTGGATTAATCTATACTATGAAAATATATAGATTATGGGTCTTAATCGCGTGAATAATTTAAGGTAAAATACCTAGTGTATTGCCCGACGTTTCGACTGTATTGCAACGTAGTCACGGGTAGATACGCAATACGGTCGAAACGTCGGGCAATAAACAAAGTATTTTACCTTAAATTATTCACGCGATTGAGACCCGTAATATACATATTTTCATAATGTGTACAAATTGCGAAAGTTTATCAACATTTAATCTGTACTAATACTAATAATAGTATAAAGAGGAAATATTTGATTGTTTGTTTCATTGTTTGTTTGTATTGAATAGGCTCCGAAACTACTGGACGGATTTGAAAAATTCTTTCATCATGGTGAAGCTACACCAACTCCGGGTGATTTTTATCCCTGTATTCCCCCAGGAACGGGAACTACGTGGGTGAAACCGCGAGGCGTCCGTTAGTACATTATAAACTTCAAATATCTTTATTTCCTATATCAAATTAATGATTGTTTGAAAACGTCGAATTAATACATACTATAAGAAGAAAAAAATTACGATTTGATAAAAATGAAATTAGGCTGCAGTTGCAAGTACAAAGGACATGAGAAAAAGCCGAAGAAATACTTACATAGTAGGCGAAAATTGAGATTCATGCAGTTAAAGCCGCGCAGCACGAAGGTTTTAAGAGATGAAAGTAATTGAGATTCATGCAGTTGTAGCAAAGGCTGGATATAAATAAACATAAACAAATGTACACGCCCTCTTACACCCTCTCGCGATTTTTAAACACACATGTTGCGGAAACGATATGAACATGACAGATTTCCGATAGCATGTGATAATCGACACCGATTACTTTTCGAAGCCCCACGATGTTCGTAATATAGGCGTCGCCACCAGACATTCAATATTTTACGAAGAATAATAAAGCGAAAAACCTCATTTTCCTCCGATGTTTATATTGTCGTAGTTTTGTGAGAAAATTATAATTTCGGAGGTTGATGGGCACTTTTTTGTAATTAAATGAAAACAAGTGCACGGTGTGTGTATTGAAGTTGATAGACTTTTGTCTACTTGCAATGTGGTTACTTTCTGTCCGGGACAGGTCACCGTGGCAATTTCCGAATTGAATTTTAATATAAGAAATAATGCAGATGAAAACGTAAAAGAATAAATGTATTTAACGGGAACTGGAGCATGCCTACTAAGATGTCACGATAAAAACTGCGTGGTTGCAGAATGCGTCGTGTCTTGGGCCTGCCCATCTATTCTCATATCCCGATTGTTATGGCGACCTATCTTGGACTAATTTATAGTACTTACCTTGATACTAGTGCTCGGCAGATATAAGAACACTTCTCTTCTAATCTTTATTTGAATACATATACGAGTACTAGATGAGGGATTATATAATAGAATAGGGCCACTGATCAAAAGCTTTAATTAGTGCCTAGTGAAACTAGTCTGACAATTATTATCACTAATATTTATTTCATAAAGCTACTTTTTATAACAGAAGTTGTGTATTGAAACTTTGTAACTTTTTGTATCCATTGAATAAAAATATGCATTGTCTTTTTATTCTTGCTTTTAAGAAAATGACGATAGGCAGATACTAAAGAATTAAAGCTAATTGTCTTTAGAATGGTACAGCAGATTTCAAATTATATTATATGGTGAAGGTATAGCAGATATCCTGACTGAACCGTCTACCGTTATCCATATCGGAAAACAATATTCCAGCACGAAGTCTCTGTCAAAATCCCAAGTCTAAATCGACTCAGCTCTGCCCTTGGTAGCTCACGTTTGCTCTAAATGACGCCAAAGTAAAGGGTTCTGGCGGTCACGTTACGATGTTCCGTACAATTTAGTTCCTCGGACGTGGAACGTCCAGCTGTGCACCAAATAGGTATGTTGTGATTATGTTGCGGTCTGTGTTAATGTATATATCTACGAATATAAACTACTGTTGTTGCTACAACACTTGTAGTAATAACCTAGAGGAAATACAGACATGATTGTACATAAGATGTTGAGCTCATATTTTGATTTAGAGTAAGTTTTGATAATGCGACTGGTTAAATAGGTAAAAAAAAAAACAAACCAATGTAATTGTAGGCAGCTTGGCCAGACGGTTAGCAACTTTCATGCAACTTCACATCAATTAAAAAAGTATTGGCAACATTTGTAATCTAGAAGCAAGTGACAAGTTGTCAACAATTGTTTCTGCACTAGTTTTTTATAATATTTTTATTTATAAGATTGCAATAATCGATTGCAGATACACTACTTTTGTTAAATGCCACTGAATGAGGAGATGAGCATGTCGAAAGCCTGATGGTAGCCAAGTCCTTGTTTCGGAAATTTGCATCACTATTTCACGGAAGAATAACTGACACCGTAGTGGTACTCACCCTCACCAAGACTAGCCAACAAGCCCTATGTCATAGACATACCACCACTACGCAATACCTAAAATAAATAATATTTACACGTGTCTTAGACAGACACGTGAAAATATGTTTCTTGCTCCCGATTTTCGTCAAGCTGTCGTAAAATATTTGGTACCTACCTACTCATTTATTTCTTAACTCGTGTGAAATAGGTACAATTTGGCGAATATTTGGCTAAAACTTAAATATCTGTTGATGTGCCCCCAAAGATAGTAGCAGTATGAAGACATATACGAAAACTTCTACTATTCTTAACTTGTTCATAACGATCCGAGTTTAATACACAGACGAGTGTTTAGAATTTCACAATTTACATTTATTTTCATCTCGACTTAGGGTGGTTTCAGACTATCATTTTATACGCACGTAGAAGCGCATGCACGCGCGCCTTTAGCCAGACGCGCATTTAGTATGAGCGTTGACGCGCTTTGTGACGTTTAGAGAGTTTGCTCTAGTTTTGAGTAAGTTTAGAGAGATAAATTAAAGGAAGTAGTTTTAATTTTAAGAATTTAATTCACTTCATATACTTTATGAATGCAATGGGTCCTAATTGTTTAGTTCTCGGGGTCTTTATTCAAGTGGTTGTGCCCAGGGATGGTCTGACGAAGCCGGCTTGGTGGTGAAGTGGCACTTAGCTCGGTTTGTGCGAAGGAGCGTGCGTCTACGACCGGGCTAGTCCTTGAACAGCAGCAGGTGTTGAGCCAGACGCAGAGACCCTGGGAAAAGAAACAAGCGGCTAAATGTGTTGTTAATTGCTTGGCGCTAAGCTGAGGAGAAGATAAATCAATCTAAACACAAGGTTTGGTAGTGTATACTTGAGGTGATGGTCCGCGTCTGGATCGAATATCCAGAAATCCTGTACTGTCATCGATGAGTAACGGCTACACTCACCGGTTCTCTTAAATTTACTAGTTGATATTTATGAAGATATAATTTTGTTCTCTGAGAGAAAGTCAAAAGAGAAAAAGAAATCGAGATGGCGTAAAGCATATCCGACATCAGTATGATGTTTTTGGTCGATGTTCCTCCACCAAGATTATCTAAATTCAAATTTTGTTAAATTTTATATTGCTAATAAAGTTGTCACCACATGACAGCTTATAAGCTCGTATAAGCTTGTTGATACTGGCTCAACACTACGGGATCGAGTAAACGCGCTGGGATATGCCCAGGTACGCGAGTCCAGTTTTTTAGACACGCCTGTTTTTCGAGTGTATGCAAGTATAACTATACTTCTCAAGCTAAAATCGAGGCTTGATGGATTTTAGCTTAAGAAGTTAGTTGTGAAAGTGTCACTGGGTACCTACATAAAAATAAGCAGTCGTGTTTTTTATTTTATAATAATTTAGCTGATTATTTTACTGACCCAGAAGAATGGTAATGTTTTCGCACCAACATATGTATGTTGGTATGTAAGTTCCTTACATTGTGACCTCCTGTAGCCTAAACGGTATGGCCGATTTTGAAGTGTGAGGTATCATTAGATTTGTACTGTTCTATGTGACGTCACCAGAAAATAAATAAAATATTTCCTGTCGAATTATATAAACGTACCACTAAAGTTTAGGCTTACGACTTACGCCGATAACTATCTATGATATGACATTCATAAAACCTTTTACTAACTGCCCGTATAGTAATGTCAATTGAAGTGCTGTGTTTAACCGGTTTGCTGGTTCGGCAAGGCATACTCGAAGTACGTACTAATGCACGTAGTTCGAGTATGCCTTGCCGAACACATGACCTTTCGAAACTAGGCTACTGATTGAATCACTTGAGTTGACTGAAGTGTATACGAGTAAAAACTAGAAGTGACTTTTTCCAAAGAATCTAGAACAAGGAGAAATTCACGTCCGAAACTTCAGTTGAGACCCACGGTAAGTCTCAAGAACCAGTTGTCTTCAGGCAGTTGTAAACAACTTCGCTAATGGCCACTTAAACTTTGCAAAATCGCCACACTTCGAACAAAGTCAGCTTCTACAAAAACTGGCCTTATAACACAAATAAACGTTCAGAAGGAAAGCTACATACGTGTTGCACTCAAGAGCCACACACACATAGATAGCATTCATGGACATGGAATCTAGGAACAATACAGAACAGAGTCATAAAATACTGAAAGTGCAGATCGATATCTTCATACGTACCTCACTCGAGCAACGCATACATAATAGACAGTTCACGGACACCGACCACTTCGGACTCCTTTGGTCGGAAGGTGTTTCGACATATTTTTTTTCAGCATACCAACAAGCGTCACCTTAGAAAAGATAAGTGTTTTTTTTCAAAGTCCCTAGATAAGTCACTTCGGATTATTCCTAACCTGACCCGAAATTTTAACTGGGTACGGTTGGTACACTGATTGGACCTTTATATATATATATATTTTTTTTTAAATAACGAAACAGTATGTATATATACACACATACACATAGTTTCGTAAATATGTAAGTTTCGTAAGTATATATACCGGTATGGGTAAAGGTTAGAAATAAATGCATGGAGTTAGGGACCGTCTCAACGGGCGAAAGAATCGCGGCGATGCTATCTCGGCGATGCGACGAGTGGCTGAGTGCAAGAGAAACGTCATGCGACGTCAACGTGGGGCTCTCACAGCGAGCGCACTGCCAAACGTAGGTGTCCCGCCTCTAAAACGTGACGATTCCGTTACGACTCGTCGCGAACATGCGGCGATTCTGTTTTGAGTTGCGACGATACGCTGGCGGAATAATCGCTCGTTCGTAGAAACTACCCGATAATAGAAGAGCGGAATCGTTGCGATTCTCCTGCCCGTGGAAAGCGTCTCTTAGGTTAAGACGAGGGTCAGGCTAGGAACAAAATGTAATAATATTTTCTATTTCTAACCTAACCCAGCACTGAGTCAGAATTTCAGGTTAGTTTAGATAGTCAATAATTTGTCATATCGGTCCAAACATATCTCTGGCGAAAGTTGATTCCATACGTGTGTGTGAGGATGTGTACGTCGCGTGTTTTTACAAAGCTTTCTTTCTGTATTTTCTGTGTTTTGTGCTTTTAACGTGTTGCAGAGGTAGAATATTGTTCTAGGACATCGAAAGTTGCTTTGAAGAAATAACTTTTTGTGTTTTGATTTAGCGGTTTTCTAAGTTGGGCGTGTATCGGCCGTTTGGAAAGAAAATTAATTTGTTAAAATGTTTCAAAAAAGCGTAAAAATGCCCCGGGTGACCTCAGTGATGTTTGAAAGAAACAAACATTACTGGAACGGGGGCTGTTTTCAGCTTTTTTACATAAGTAGGTACGTGAAGATAACTGCAAACTGCCCTCGAATTCAAGCAAAGTATAAATTGCTTTTTTATATCTTTTGAATTAATTTTAGAGATGGTTTTGTTTTATGTCGAAAATTTTGTTATTATACCTATACAAAAAATGTAGTCATTTACTTTAATTGAGGATTGTTCGTACAAAAGTAGCTGAATAATGGAATAAAGAATAAGTACAAACAGTTTTTGGGAAAGTAAAAATTATAAACAACTATGTATGTATTTAGAAATATATATGTATGAGCAAGAGATTGAGAGAATGAGAGCTTGTACTATGGAAACTAGACAACTGATAAATCAGTTGTCTAGTTTCCATAGTACAAGCTCTGCTTATTTTTGGATCAGATAGCGTTGTGTGAGTTGTCCCAAAATATTATTATTATTATTAACTACGGCATTATTTATAACACCTAACATTTTTGGTTAAGAGTCGACTATATATATATATATATAAGGTCGGGGCAAAAGTATTTTCGTATTTGAAAAATACGGAAATACTATTGCCCCCTATACACAAAAAAAAAATTGGTATAATTTACTATTTATTTATAATATGTACATATGTGCCGTTTTAATCGATGACTTGTTGCCATCTTGTGGGTAGTGCCATGATCCCATTGCTGTAAAAATTTTGAGATTTTTGATAAAAAAACACAGTGTTCTTTTGAGGTTAACTTTATGCTTCCTAAAGAATTGTGAAGTGACCGAAACAGGTGAAAATCTTTTTTTTTTTTTAAAGATAACTAGCAATGTGGGATTGAGTCCCACATTACTAGCAATCTTGTTAACCCCTCCAGCTAAGCTCACAGGTTTGTGTTAGGAGTGGGTTCACGTCGGTAGTATGATGGGTAGGATTCGAACCCGCGACCTCACGATTGCGAGACCGATGCATTAGCCATTAGGCTACCGTCGCTTATCTGATAGAACAAGATTAGGGCTATACGGAGGATGACATTCCAGCCAAGCTCTCTCAATTTTTGCTGATTGGCTATACATGAGTGCGGTTTAGCGTTGTCATGATGGAACACCATGCTCTTCCTGTTAACCAGCTTCAGTGGCTTTTTTTTCAATGGTTTTTTTAACCTCATCAGTTGGTGACAGTAGAGGTCACAATCGATAGTTTTACCCGGCGGCAAAAGATCATAGTGGCGTAGCATCACTTTGTTCCGAGTCAGGCCGGGCTTTGCCACGGTCTGTGGGGCTTGACCATGCTTCAACCACGTTTTTTTTCATTTTTCTTATCGTAAGTGACCCATTTTTCATAACCCGTAATCAACCGTTTAGGAAATAGGTCGGAATTGTTACGTTTCAACAAAGAATCGCAAATGAAAACACGTTGCATTAAGTTTCTTTTAGTGAGATCATGTGATACCCAAATATCAAGTTTATTTTTGTACCCAGACTTTTGTAAATGACAAATAAAAAACATCAAGAAAAATGAAAAACATCCAGTTCTTCAGCAATTTCGTAACAACTAATATGCCGATCTTGCTCCACTTTTTCAAAAATGGCACTGATTTTGTACGTCCAGAGCGAGCCTTATCCTTCACACTAAAATTTCCAGACTTGAAACGCTTGAACCACATTTGTGCTACTCGTATTAATACCGCATTAGGTCCGTAAACCGCACAATTTTTTATCGTGGCGTTCGTCACATTTTTCCCTTTTTTGTAATAAAACTTTAAAATGTACCGAATTTCTTCGTCACATGCGTTCATTTTGCTGCTTTTTTTTATTTTTTGCATTATCAATAGAATGTCAACATTTAATGATATTAAAACCAGCCAGTTACAACTAGTACAACCAAAGAAGTTTGATTACTAACAATACATTCAAAATACCAAAATACTTTTGCCCCTATCTATTATATACAATTCTCTGTTCTGACCATTGACATATAGATCAGGACTGCGGTATCCCTTTCAATTAATAAGTAAAAATTGACTACAAAGCATGAAAGAGAGAAAAAATTCGAGCGGTCTTTGACAGGTATTGTTCACAAAGTAACGTTATCTCTTTCTAGAGGTGGTCAATTTTGTAAGGTTATGGCGCAGTCCTGTTCTCTGCGTCAATGGTACTGACTGACGGACTGACTGATGGATTAACGCACAGCCTAAACCGCTGATCGTTGAGACGTGAAATTTCGAGGAAGTATTCCTTATATAATGTTGGCATCCGATAAGAAGGGATTTTTGGAAATTCATCCTCTAAGGGGTAAAATTGTGGTTGTAAGTGTGAATGAAACTCATCCATTTTGTATTTGGGTTTTTAGTTTAAAATGGAGAACTACGTGTTTTAGCGTTTTTGTAAAATCCACCTCTAAGAGGGTAAAACAGGGTAGTTAGTTGATGAAACTCTTTCAGTTTTGAAGTTAGATCTGTAAAAAATGTATTTGACTTTGTGGCTGTTAATAAAAATACACGTGTTTCAGCAATTTGACTGGAAGCGAAAATCAACCCTTAACGGGGTAAACTCATACACACGGGCGACAGCTAATACATTTTATTAATGTCAGAGATTCGAAATCGATTGAAATAAAATTTGATATAAAGATAGTGCGAGTCCCAGAGAATGACATACGATAGCTTTTATCGAGATAACCATCATCACGCGGGGGAAACGCGGGCAAAAGCTAGTTTAATTAAAAAAAATGTACGATCCGTACAAATCGCGAAAATTTATAAACATGTAAATATTTTTTAAATCTGTTGTATTGTTTCCTCGTTGAAAAAGAAATAAAACACATAAATAAACAAAATGTAATACATACCCTACCATTGTTTAAAAATGCTAAGCTAAACCCTTACCGCCTTATTCCAAAGAAAAGATCAAATCAAGGTTTAAACAAAGACTTTCAAGTCCAGGATATAGTACAGTACTATTGGTCTTATTACAAAGCATAAATAGTCCGTGGACCAGCTGATACCAAAGGATCTAGCAATCAGCCACAGATTATAATCAATTTAGTTCATTCATTGTTCTTATCATTCAAATATAACGTTCCGTTTTATACCAATGTAATTTGAAAGTATAGTTTTCATTGAGAATAAAATATTTAGACGTTCTATGTAGCTAAATTATTCGCCAGCACTACGTAATTTTCAAAATATTAACCTGACATAAAAGCCCTCGGCCTGCAATTTACGAAAAATCAAATAGATTCTGTAAGGATCGGAACGTTACATAAGTAGTTGTCATCAGTACTAAAAATGTAAACAAATGATGATAACCTAAATTTAATGAACTCAGACATTATTATGGATGTTATAAGTTTAATCTGAGTAATTATAGCGCCCAAACACTTAGAGGAACTTGGATGCGAGTTTTTATTACAAAGCTAGTTTAATTGGAACAGGTCTTAGCATGGAAGGATACTTACTCAATAAGATATTCAATTTTTGATATACTTACTGTTTTCTTTGTTGCACTCGTTGTTCTGAATGTATTGGGGGAAAGTATGCTTAGATTCAACATAGGTACTGAAGCTTCGGCTGAAGCACAACAAACGATTGAAACAAATTTTATGAATATATTTATTATTTAATATCAGTGAGCTTGCTATGAAATGAAATTCTCAAATAACTACATAGAATCATTATTTATTAGATACCATTTATTCTCCCTAAGAACAGAGTTCATTTTCATGAGAATCATAAATATAATTATCTAAACTGTTAGGTAGCACTTAATAGTTATTCCATTTGACAACACAATGGATGTTAACAATTTCAATAACCTGTAACCATTCTGTCCTCCCTGTTCAAACTATGTTTGAAAAGGAATATTGAGTTGATATCCCTTATTTCTATTTAGATAACTAGCTTTCCCGCACAACTTAGTCTGCATAAATCTTCCCTGTTTTTGCAACATTTCTCAATGCTGCTCCATTCATATTGGTTGTAGTGTGATATTATATAGCCTATAGCCTTCCTCAACAAATGGGCTATCCAACAGTAAAAAGTTCAAAAGAATTAGTAGTTCATGAGATTACCCCGTTCAAACAAACTTTTCAGCTTTATAATATTAGTATAGATATTTATTTTACAATAAATTTTAAATTGTATGCATTTTTTGTATAATATTATATAAACAGTGATCAATAATATATTTATATAATAAAATTGATAATTCTATATTTAGATCCACCTTATAGTTCACTAGTGTATTTTTAATTAGGCATTTTATGTATAAATATATAAACAGTAATCAATCAATAATTGATCAATGTTTATTTAGATCCACTATATAGTTCACTAGTAAGTTTTAGGTACATTATACATAGAATCATTATTTATTAGATACCATTTATTCTCCCTAAGAACATAGTTCATTTTCATGAGAATCTTAAATATAATTATCTAAACTGTTAAGTAGTGCATAATAGTTATTACATCACAATTTCAATAACCTGTAACCAATCTGTACTCTCTGTTTAGTGTTTAAACTATGTTTAAAGGAACATTGTAGCAATGTATTAACTAGCTGAGCTCTATTAAACATAATATTCAGTTCTTGGTACCTACCTATAACCTAAGTTTCCATCTGTTTCTAGTGATAGGTATACCCATGGTTACACTTTACCAACTAAATTTTAAATTGATCAATGTTTATTTTGTTCCACTATATGTATAGTTCAGTAGTAAGTTTTAGGTAAGAAATTTTGTCTTAATGATGTTTCTATTACTTTGTTTTGTGCATTTTGAGTATATTCAACATTGGTTTTTGCCGCACTACTCCAGACCACCTATCAGACATTCCAAATGTGATTTTCCAACTTCAATATAAATAATGTGACATATTATAAGTGGAATGCATCAGATTGTTTTACATAGAGCACTAGTTAATGATACTATTGTCAAACAAAAATATCTGTGTTGATCTTCAACTTTCCACACTGCGTAGGTAAACTTCACGTCGAGTCTGGTTGACCCAAACATTGCACAGACCACTTTAATTTTAGGACATCTCTGAGTTCTGTATATTAAATCTTCTCTCTTAATTCCAAGCTGTGATAAATGTTTTGAAAAACAATAATAAGCATGTATTATTAAATCTTTTGTCACACATCGCATTTCACTCGAATTTTGCGTTCATTTTGTTGCCACACCATATTTAGTTAGTTAATAATTTAAAGTCACTAAACACGCATTACTAACTGAAACTAAAATACGCAAAATTGTAAATGGTCAAACTTTCAAATTGTCAAGTTTTTGACATTTTAAGGTTATTACCATAGTTAAACTAGGGTGATCGAAAGACTAATCTATAGACCAAAGAAGATCATCGATTAAGCCATGAACCTCGTTTTGTAATAAAGATTTTCGTAGATCCATGGTTTAAACTAGGATTTTCGTCAAACCAGGTTTAGTCCAGCTTTTGGAATAAGGCGGTTATAGTTTCGCTATGTTCGTCCATCTCTCCGTCTGTCTGTCCCCAGAACCTGTACCAGGTTCATAGTACTAAAAAGCTGTAATTTGGTATGGATATACATATTACTTAGGTCGACAATGTAGGAAAATAAAATCTTGAAAATAAAAATTAGGGTACCTCTCCTACATCATAATGGGGATGTATTATTTTTTTATAACTTACTCTATCGTGTGGAGTACCATTAAATAGGCTTTTTAAAAATATTATAATTTTTCGATTTAGGTACCCGTTTCTGAAATATTAAGCTGTAAAGTAAACAATTTTGTTACAGACTAACCCCTGCCAGATAAATGGTTGATGTTGGGTATGTGACAAAATTCACAAGTCATAAATATATACTGTTACATAAAAACTTTTTCTTGGGAAAACATTTATTATTTTTAAAAATTCTTTCGATTTCACGCTATTTCACATATTTTTTCGGGTTCATTATCAAATTTCAATATGGATTGGGTTGTTAAAGAAAATAGGATTGCAGTGATCGCCTTGCACCAAGTAAAAATAAAATAAATAAAAAATGATTTATTCACTTAGGAAGCAAAATACTACACTTGTGAAAAGTCGATTCTACATTTACTGGCAATGCCTGTTCGCAAACAATAGATAAAGCCCGAGAAAAGAACAGGCAATAAAAACTCGTGGCCACTCTTTTCAAATTGCCAATGTTTACAATGTTTCTCTGTTTATAAACTGTATATGCAGGTAAGGTGCTGCCACCATTATATTATACACTATATTAGAGTACTGATGCAAAAAAGAGGTCAATAATATTAGAAGAGTACACGAGATCGGATACATCAGCCTCAATGGGCACAACATAGTAGGAGCATCCACTTACGATGTAAAAACTTTATGTGCTTAAATATTGGCCAATTTACTGCTACTTAATGAATAAGTATAGATATTTTACAAAGGAAAGAAAAGAATGGCCGTAATTTATCACGCAGAATCTTTACTTACAAAAGTAAATCGTTTTCTTAACTAGTACCTAAGTAACATTATCAAACTGTGACAACAATATTCACCTAGAAAAATGCAATAAACTATACAACACAATACATTAATAGGGAGCAACGAACTACATCCATTTATATTTATCAGTTAAATAATCATTGATTGAATAGTAAGCTCTTTGTATAAGATGTGTCTTGACTACATTCTTAAATTTATTTACTGGTAGACTCGATATGCTGACTGGGATTTTATTGAAAAATTTTACACCTAGTCCCATGAATGAGTTATGACTTTTATGAAGCCTATGATATTGTCCTACCAATTTGTGCTTATTTCTTGTATTCACAGGATGAATATCACTATTTTTGTTATATAAATGTAAGTTTTGTTTTAAAAACATAACGTTTGCATATATATATTGTGTAAGTGGGTATGAAGCCGTCGCTTCGGTCATATTCCAGACACTTCAAAAGCTTAGTATAAGCCGTATGTTCGTATGTCGTACTATCAACAGATACAACAAAACTTCCTCTGTCGAAGACCACAAAAAATCGGGACGGCCGCGTGCTGTTAGAACTGCAAAGGCTGTTAATGCTGATAAAGCCAGAATTCGTCGAAATCCCATAAGGAAGCAAAAAATCTTATCGCGAGAAATGACGATTCCCGCTAGGACTCTGTCGCATATTATAAAACAAGAACTGAAGCTTGGTGCTTATCGTCGATATACAGGACATGCCCTCAATCAATCTTTACAATTAAAAAGAGTGGATCGATCAAAACGCCTTCTGTCGCGATACACAGGTGAAGAGCACAGAAATATTCTCATTACCGATGAAAAAAAAATCACGATTGAAAAGCACTACATATAATAAATAATAAAGTGTACGCTCACAGTACTAAAGAAGCTGCTCAAGTGGTCGAAATGGTACAGCGTGGTCATCATCCTGTGTCAGTGATGGTTTGGTGGGGCGTGTCTTATCAAGGCGTCACAAAGCTACATTTTTAAGAAAAAGGAGTGAAAATTTCAGCCAAAGTGTATCAAGAGACAGTCTTGGATCGTGTTGTGAAACCTCTCAGCAATACAGACTTTCCAGCAGGACTCTGCACCTGGTTACAAGGCACGAACTACCCAAGCCTGGCTTGAAACCAACGTTTCGGACTTTATAAGAGCTAAAGACTGCCCCTCATCTAGCCCAGACCTCAACCCTTTAGACTACAATATATGGTCAGTTTTAGAGGACACGGTTTGCTCTAAACGACACGGCGACATTGAGTCTCTTAAAAAATCTCTGGAGCAAGCAGTGGCAAAATTTCCCATGGAAACAGTGCGTAAATCTATAGATTCGTGGCCAGACAGATTAAAGGTCTGTATAAAAGCCAAAAGTGGCAATTTTGAATAGAATATTGTTTTTATTTTTTGCTGAGACTTAAATAAATATGTACATACAAGTTTTAGTAATATTACATTACTTCATTAAAAAAAATTGCATATTCATTTGTAACAGAACTTATGGCCGGACTAGGTATAGTGAAATTAAAAGAAAAACTACCACAGCTTAGTGGTCTTTACAAGTTTACAAGTAACAGCAGACCAAGTGAGATGTAACAAAATTTTCGTACAAATTACATTGAAAATTACATAAATAACGTTGTAAGTAGTATGAAACAAAATGCAAATACCCACTTCTTATTGGTTCGCATTATTTTGCTGGGCAGCTACGGAACCCTACATTGTGCGTGGACCGACATGCACTTGCCCAGTTTTAATAATACACAATGACTATTATGTAGAAGTAAAACTGACAAAAGTTTATGTTTATTTCATAAAAAATCAAGGCAAATATACTATTCACTAATTTCAACATAATTATATTTGTTTCGTTTTAGGGACATTGTTTTACTGTGCATGCTGCCCCCAGCTGAGTACATAGGTACAAAATAGCCCTATAGCACACGCTTTGTTCTCTAGGGACGTGTGAATTATTTCTAAGACAACAACATAAAGCTACGAAAGGGCAGAACGACTGTATGGATCTGGATGAAATTTGGAACAGAGATAGATTATATTCAGAAATATCACACAGGTTTTTCGGGATAATAAGCGCATTTGGCGCAAAAAGTACGATCATTTATTTTTTAATTTCTATGTGAACGATGTTAAAGGCATCAGCTAGCGTAATATAGATAATCGTCCAAATTAATCAGAGGGCACGGGAGTGTCCTGTGGTGTGGTGGGGACCAAGACGAGACAGCGAAAGCGCATGGCACTACCTTCCTTTTCTTGAAGTATTTAGTCGTATTTTTGTACTCTATAGATTTTGCCTGGACAGTGCTAGAAAGTCCAAATTCTCAGGATATGATGTAAATACAGTAATAAATAAACTATGTTTCAAAGATGTAACTATTATACTTTATAAATTATTTTTATCTAAAATACCCAGATTTCGTCCCTGATTCACTGGCTGATAATAAGCAAAACCTTTAGGCTACTTTCAGAAGTCATAGAAAGCTGAAATTTGGTGTGAAAGATCCTAGCTTTCACACAACACGAAAATACCATAATAATTAGGATATCTGTACATTTCTCCACTATTCTATAAAGATAGTTTAATACTCTGCAATTCTGATAACTTTATCATTTAAAGTCGTAAAATAATCATGTTAGTTTATTACCCGACTGCGTAAGAAGGAGGGTTATGTTTTTCCAGTGTATGTATGTATGTAGGTATGTATGTATGTATGTATATATGTATGTATGTATGTATATTTCTTTGGCACGGCATAGAGACTTGATGAATTTTAGAAAAAAAGTCAAATAGCGTAATTTTGGTATAAACTTATGTTTAAAAATATATCTTCAAAACCTATCGAGTGGGGTATCAAAACAAAAGATTTTAGGAGCTGATAACACACACATATATATATATATATATATATATATATATATATATATATATATAACATATGCAGGCGGGCTTTTTTAATTTTTAAATATTTTTTTTTATTTACATTGTTTTTTTTTTCTTAGAATATTTAAATAAAAATCTATTAGGTAGTAAAGAAACGCATTTCTTGATTTAACATACGAGTATGATAAACCTCTATTTTGACGAACTTCTTGGTCATGCCAAAATCTGTAGCTAGGCCGTTTCGTAAGACGACGGCTAGGTAGTAAGTAGTGTTAGTTTTGTGCCAATATGGCCTTGAGAAACGGAACAGCCAAGCTACATATTGGACTACGGTGTAGAGTTTTTAGAGAACTTAAGACTAGGAGTCACGCAGAACGCTAAACGTCATGATGAGAATTAAAGAGTATTAGTTTAGGGCGTGTAGAGTTCGGAGTTTGGCTTTTGCCTATTCGTCTTGGCATCAATTTACATGAAAATGTTTTTGGAGGGATACTTTTGTCTGATTATATCGAGTCTCAATTTCATATATTTTACCTTTCATGGGCATTAACGAGATAATTTACAATAGTAGTGAACTGAAAAAAAAAGAAAAAAAATATTTTTAAGTGGGGCCAATATAATAGATCACATTTGACAGTTTATTGAAATTTTACAACGTAACCTTGTAACGGCGGGCACACGACATTATTGTTTTCTTCAAAGCTAGAACTAAACACTTGCTTAAAATGTTTGAGTTAAAATATTATATATTTATTGTAATCATAACTGAAGAAACTATATTTATAATGCATTGGCGCCATTCAATTATTACGTAAGACGATTTAAGGTGGTATTGTTACATAAAATCACAAAAAAAGCGCGATAGGAAAGTGCAATTCGGTGCGGCCAGATCTAGTTCAACCCTTAATCTGAAACAGATTTCTGCATTGTGGTTATTAGGTTGTTATGTTTTTTTTAAATAAAGAATAACTGTATTCTATATTTAAAAATATCATAACCATCAGATAGCCAAAAATTTGCATCCGTTACTTATCTGGCTATGTTCCGAATTAATTCAAGAACCAATCTTTTTAGATTTTCTGCGCCATATCCCACGTTGTATTACTATTTATTACGTTATTCAATTTCATATTGTTTTCTTTTAATTTGCATTCAATTCTTCAAAGGTTTTCCATAACCATTTCTTACATAAATAAAGTAGTCATGGTTGGCCATTTATTGAAATATTTAGTCTGGCTATTGTCCGCGGCTTCATTTATGTCATTTATCGCATATTTTATTTTTTCATTCTAAAATAATATTATATAGTGTTGAACTATTATCTTCATCGTGTAACTAATTTAAGTATTTTCAAATTTATATTAGGCTAGCTTTTGGATTCATCTTTGCCTGCTTAAGGTAAACAGTAATCGTAAAATTAATTTGTAATTACCTAGACTTCAATAAGATTTTTTCAAAATCGATTTATAGGTTTAGGCGTCAAAGTATAACCAACAAGCAGACAAGACAGATTATTATAAATATTTTTAATCAGTTTCTTCACACATTATGCAAGTAGGTATATCTACCTTTTGTTATAAATTTTCCACCAGAAAACCTCTGATTATAAAAACTGTATCAAAATCGGTAGTAGTACATAAACAATGCGCATGTTTTTAATAATATCAACATTGTATCCTTCCTACATCCTAGTCGTGTCTAAATTCAGGGCAGTCCGTTATACGAAACGACTTATATCTCTTTATTTATGCATAAACTGTGATAAGCTTTGTTAGCCTCAGATTTAGTAAATATTAACAACAATGGATTCTTACTAACCACTAAGTAACATTTACGCTAGCTCTTCATACATTATTAACTAACATAAATGTATATCAAATGGATTTAGCTCCTAGTACTTCTTGTTTGTTAGGTTACAGAAAAGCAAATTGAATGGAAATGTGTCTTAATCAAAAAGACCAACCAATTATGAAGGTTCGCATTCATATACATGCCACAATTTTAATTTAATAGGTAAGAGTCCTGTATTACTCAGTAAGTAAATAAAGTCTATAAAAATGAAAACTAAGTATCACATAAAATTAAAAATACTTACAATAATCGTAAAAGTTCTAACATAGGCACTTACGACAGCGAAAAGCCCGCTACTCTAAGATTTTAGCGCTTATAACAAAATTATTTTGAACTCAACGTTTATCTTCTCATTTTAAGTTTAGTGCAGCTTAGAGAATGCTTAAAGTACAAAAATAACTTGCAGTGAAATACAGCTACTTGAATTTTACTCCACGTCGGTTTTAAATTTTTCAAACTTAGCACACTTTACGGCTCTACTTTTAAACTGTTCCCTACAATAAGATGTTCTTGTGTAATATGGGAAGCATTTTCATTGTAGTATACAAATTTTCTCGGTTTACGAAATGAATTGATCATAAAATATTATTAATAGCCTTCAAATAGGATCATTTAAATGCCATAACGGTTCGTAGAAAAACGATCTTCAAAATATTGGTAGTACCTACTTACTACTTTTTATTTTAGTTTTAATGAAGAAGCCTGATTTTAGTTAGTATAAGTTTGAGTACAAAAAGCACCTGCAAATGGTGGCACAAACGGTTTTTATCGCAAAAATCTAATCTAATCTATAAAAATATATATATATTGTACCTACCGAGCAATCCTTGTATATATATATATATATAACCTGAATCTCGGCAACGGCTAAAACTATTTTCATTAAATTAGTTTTTCACTAACGCATGTTTTGTATTAATGAATACAGAAATTTTTGTAATTTTTGGTAAAACGTTCCTCACTATGTCTCTAACAAAAATAATCCTACAACATTTTGAAGACCATTTTATTATTATTTAACTACATGAAATTTCAACATAAAAACAAAACAATGAGTATTTTCACAATGTATCAAGACTGACTTTTGACACATTTAATTATTCAAAGTGCACGTCTTAGAAACAAAGAGAAGGTTTCGTCATATCTAAAATATTAAGAAGAGTAGCAGTGTGCAATAAACATGCGAATTTCACGCCGCCAGACTTTCACCAACTTTTCATTGGCATTTTATTCGCGTCAATACGCTTTTAAGAGCTGTTTATTCCGGTTTATTGTTCTAAGAGGCTTGATGTGGCGCAATTTTTCTTGTGGACTAACAAAAAACGGGCTTAATGGCTTAATTTAGTATTTAACATTTGCTGTTTTTGGATTTAACTTCAGCATCTTTTAATTAAAGAAACGTCGTAGAGTGTACTTAGTACAAAAACATTATGGTATATTATATTTTCTTAGTTGTTTTTCTGCTCAGAACGGCATTGTAAACACTCGCCATAATATTGCGTGAGCTTGAAAAGGTTATAATCATGATTTTAAGTGTGTGTACAATTAAAGAAATATAACGCATTATTATTATTATTATTATTATTATAATGTTTCCCAAACTTGATTGTCATTTTTACAATCCTAAAAACACCTGATTTATATAAAACTGAAATTGTCCTTGGATGGTTCTGGATTATTCTTGGATTTATTACAAAGGTGTTTAGATCTATTTATATGCCAAATTTGTTTCAATTTTATGTAGTTTCAATGTATCAAACATATTTCTTATGACAAACATTACTTTATTTTTAATTGTTATTTATTGCCTTTATTTCCTGTGATGACAGCGAAAATTTATTATACCGATGTTTTCTTTGACATGAAACAGCAATAACTCAAAAGAGAAAATTTTAAGAAGCAACTTTATTGTACTGTAAAACAAATTATTGCTTTACCCACAGGGATTTACCCAGTTTAAAATATGGGGAGAACTGCGTTAAATTGTGACGTTGAGTTGGTGCGTACGTAAATCTCACTGCGAGCCTTTGGGCTAGGGGCAAATAAAACCGAAGCTAATGGGGCCTTAAAGTTTTCTTTATGTGATCCCCCGGGGTTTGGCCCAGAAATCATATTTCTCGACCTAATAGTTGCCCGAGTTATCGAATTAGTTGTTACATGTAGTATTATTTTGTGTACTGAATTTGGTAGGTATTTCTTTGCGTTTTGCAATGATTCTGATATGAAGTATTTATGAAAAAACTCACATATTCATAATTATTACTAGAAACTCAAATTTTTGCATTTCGTAAATTGTTTGATAAAATATTAAAACTATACTTACGTCTCTATAATGAATATACTTATTCCCTCCATGCACTATGCGACACACATTGAATGTCAGCTCAGAGATATCGTCTCAGTCAGTTGCCACTCTGATCAAGGACACACGTCACACCAAAGTTTGCGCCCAAGTAATCTGTTATGCAAATCGATTTATCTTTTTATTATTGTCACAAATACACCATGATATTATGCATATCTGTATATGAGCACTGGTTAATGACAGATTTGAAGTTACCTTGTTTTTAACCAAACAAGTGCAACTTAGATCAGATAAACAGATATCATCAAATCACATCAGGAAACAGTCTGATTATTTTACAAAGTATACAGATGATCTTAAGAAAATAAGGCTTTGATAGATTAAAAAATATTGCAGAAGCCCATTAAATAATTCAACGTAAATAAATGTTTATAATAACCTTCAACGAAAACAGACTTAATAGAAAATATTTACATTATACTTTTCCTTACGGAAAAATATATATTCAAATAGGTTATTCACAAACAAAAATATTTTCGTTTCCGTTTCTTTCGAAGACAGTTGTTAGAGTAATAATAGGGAAATGAAACGGGAAAATTCAAGAAAAAATAGACGTTTGACCTAAAACATATTTTACTGATGCTGTAAGAAACCGTCATTGTATAATTCGACTAAAGTAAACACGACACAAAATGGGAAAAGAAAATAAAGACATGAGTACCCTAGTATTCTTCTTTTTCTATCCATTTTCGAATTTCGGATTCGATAATCCTTGATCAGATCATGATAGTCTACCGAAATAATTACGAAAATTTTCGTTTCCACATTATTTAATACTAGCTGGACCGCGCAAATTCGTTTGCGTCTTTTTTCCCCGTTTTGCAACATATTTATTAATGCATTGCTCCTATTGATTGTAGCGTGATGTTATATAGCATATGGCACTCACAAATAATGTGGCTTTCTATTGATAGACGAATTTTGTAATCATAGAGATTACCTCCTACAACGTCACAAACTCACAAACCTTACTTCTTTTTTTATTAGTATATATTTCGTAAGGGCGCATCCAGCCCGTGTGGCTACACAGCACTGATCACCGCTCAACGGCCAGCTCTCGTCATACTGTGTCACTCACTTATTGCTATTGGACGTTCCTTATTTTTTACCACATTAATTTGAGTTAAGAAATTCATCCCGTTTAAGGGGTAAGATATGGATTGCAAGTTTGTAACAGTTTTAAAAATAAATCTGTGAAATTTCATATTTGACTTTTTGGTTTAAAATAAAGAAACAGATGTTTTAGCGTTTTTGGACAACCCCTGGGTAAAAAGTGGTTGCATGTTTTTAGGAAACTTTGCCAGTTTTGAAGTTAGATCTATAAAATATCGTATTTAGCTTTTGGTTTTAGGAAAATCAACCCTTGTAAAAGGAGTAAAATCTTTCAAGCGGGCGAAGCGACGGGCTAATGCTAGTACTAGATATGGATGACGGTTTTGCTAAAATTGATGGGTTAATTTTTGCATATAAGTTTTCAAAAATGTCTTATTTTTGGCCGCCGAGATACGAGGAGTAGGTATACGTGCAAAACCTATAACTTATTTGTGTGCGAATTCGTTACAGATAAGAAATCTAATAAAAACAATTCAGGGCTATTGAGCCCACATAATTTTCAACTCAAATCAAAATCAATCAATCTTCACAAAAATATACACTAATTTATAGCTACGAGTGCATCGGGCCGTTTCATGATTTGCCTCTATATCTTGCGGGTTTTAGGTTCCAATGGAACTGAAAAAAATAACTTTTCGGATACATTGGTAGTTGCACAACACACAATTTCATAAATTTTCAATCGATATTTTAATCATCACCAAAATCATACACTCCGTTCAGGATTCGAGCATGCCTTAAGTGAGTAGAGTGCAGTAACGTCACAGCGGTTAACGACCTCGCCCTGCGCGCACCTACCTCAACAACTAAATATTTGGGAAACCATAAGACGTATCTAAAAAAAAACAAAGGGTTGCACTCCAGGAGTGTCGGCAGAAGTGAAAATTTGAACATTATATTACATACTGATGAAATGTGAATTATATTTTTCGATGTTACTGACATAATAATAAAAAAATATGAAATAGTAAATCACAAATCAGAAAACTTAAATCAAAAATTAAAATGAAATAGGGCAAAAAAATCGTTATTCGGACTCGAACTGGGGTCTTTTGGTTTCTGGACCGCCCGATTTCCTACCTGAGCTATAATAACATAGATGGTGGCGAAATTAATTTCGTATTCCAATGATATTGTCGCAGTTTTTCATTGCTCTCCCTCCGTCTTACGAATTTTCGATCAGATCCCGTGTCCTGACGCGAGTTTATCTTGTTACATGTTACCCATCCCAAAAAGTGCACGACGCTGCTAAAGACGTTTTCACTTCAAAAATACAAATTTATTTTGTTTTTTTATAGAGCATACTGTATGGTAAATATAATATAGTGATACTCTTCATTATTACTTTATAAACTAAGATGAAAGAGATCGGGAATACCTACATCTCAGTTTATATATTTTTATAGACAGTTGTTAACTATATTCAAACCCCAGTTGTCTTATGTTGTCGAAAGATATCCAATAAATATAAATTTTAAAAACCTGGCAATTCATTAATGCAGTCGCCATTAATGAATCTCGATGAACTTAGTAAAGGGCCTCAGACTGCATGATATTGTATACGTAGACGATCTTGTTTCCATCTTTTTTCACATTATATAACCTGTGGATCATACTGTTAAATGCGGCTAGTTTGTGTTGCCAGGGATGACAATGATGATGCGGGAATAGTAGTGTATGTATATACATCATCAGTCGGTTTCCGGTAGATTCCGAATATGTATCTGTTGTTCTTCCTTGATATAGACAGATCCAAAAAATTAAAGTCTTGTTCGATTTCCAGTTTGAATATTATGTTTGGTTGCTTGTTGTTTAACCCATTGACGAAGTTGTAAAGTTGATGTTCAGTTCCTGTCCAAGCCAGTAAAATATCATCAACATATCTGTAATAATATAGAATATTATTATCGTTAACCACGCATTTCCTTTCGAAGTAATCTTTATATAAGTCTGCCATCAATGGACTTAAAGGTGACCCCATAGTTAGACCCTCCTTCTGTAGAAAGAATTTATTATTGAACTGAAAATAGTTTTGTTTCATACAAAGCTCAGTTAAACTGATGATCTCAATTTCTTCGGGATGTAATTTCTTCTTTTCCAATCGATGTTTAAGTATCTTTAAACACTCATTATATGGAATATTTGTGAATAAGCTTTCCACATCCAGAGAGGCTAGTTTCGAATTGCGTGGTAACTGTAAATCTTTGATTTTCATGATTAAATCTTGTCTGTTTTTAATACTGTATTCCGGTGAAAATGATGTTATCCCTTTAATCAAATGATTCAGATATTTGGCTAATTTGTATGCAGGCGCTAGTGTTTAATACTATTGGTTGAACAGGTACTCCATCTTTGTGTAATTTAGGTAATCCATATAGCCGAGGGCATTGTGGGTTCATAGATATTAAATTCTTACTGACGACGTAATTATCTGGAAACTAATAATGAGCAGATTTAATACAAAGCTTTAATTCGGCGTGGAACCGCTTCGTTGGGTCTGAGAGCAGGTGCTGAAATTCATCGGTTGATATGACATCTTCAACTTTGACATAATCACGATAGTGTGCCCTTATCTGCTTTATTAATCACCAAGCTATTTATTTGTACCTTTACAAATACAATAATTGCATTTTTGAAAGATTTTTATCCAGACTCAGGAATCGAACCCGAGACTTCCGTAGCCAAACCGGGGCCAGAAGCGAACCACCTATCTGGACTATGTTACTAGATATCAAATTCTTATATCTCTTAATGCTTACGGGTTAGGCCCCCGTAGCGACATCTAGTCGGTAGTTAAAAAAATGCAATTATTGTATTTGTAAAGTCTTTGGCAAGATATGCCTATAAAAATTACTTCAATATTTGTACCTTATTCTGGAATGATCTGTAAATTTAAGTTTAAGTTCAGAATCACGAAACTTACTGCCATTATAGGTTATTTTCATGGGCAGCGATACTTATTAATAATAATAATATCCATGGCAACCGCAAACATGTCAGTCAGTTTTATCATCAGAAAATATTTTAATATTGCATTATTAAACACCACAATAGATTAACAGCGCAAATAAGCGCTAAACACACAATGAAGATCTACAAAAAAAAAGTGTGATGTGGATAAATGTGTAACCATAACAACCGTGTTACTTTAAAATAATAATACTAGACGATGTGGACAAGAGCCAAAACAAAGGCACGCCTTCCATCTCCGGGCTCGTTGCCCAGCTCCGCTTTGCAGCCGCCTGGCCAGGATCATGTCAGGTCAGACAGTACATCAGCTACGGTTGCAGTTACGTCGAGCTCGAGCGACGAGTTTTTCTCCCCGGTGGCGTCACCAACACCTGCGCGTCGTCGAAGAAGAGGTCGGCCCCCGGCAGGCTTGGGAGCCCGTGGCTCACCGGCTGCGAAAAGGGCCCCCGCTACCGGTGGTAATGTGCAGCGCATGCGATGGATGGAATCCATTAACGAAAACGTCATGCCCGCATATTCTGCGGCTACAGAGGGAGGCACTAACCTTACTGCGTATCGTAGTCGGATACTTGCTTTCTTTCAGACCTTTGAACCATCTCTCAACGTTTCAGTTCAACGACTGTCGGATCAAGTGCGTGTCATCCAGCGGAATCGTATGCTGGGGGATGACGTACTTGAGAGCCTACGCTCGGACGCACAGTGCCTACCTCATCGGTGTAGTTGAAACCACCGCCGCTACAGCTTCAGTGGCCACTAGGTGCGCCGATGAGGAAGTGAATGATGTTATTACCACTGTGAGTACCCATTGCAATGATTTACTGAGGAGCTCTTTTGAGGATGCGCTTCGGGAGTATCGCTCCACGCTGTCAAACAGGCCACGCCTACCTTGCTTGCCCACACATAGAAAAAATATAGCGCTGGTGTGTGCCCTGGACTCACAGTTGAGTTGACTTGACTCGTGCAATAGTTTGGCTGATGCGCATTCAATTATGTACTGCGCCGCCATTGCGGCATGTCGCGTAGCTCGTGTCAAGTTTCCCCAGGACACGCCTACGCGACCAAAAGCAGCCAAGCCGGCGTGGCAGTGCAGAATTGAAAGGCGTATCGGCGAGTCTAGGGCACTCATCGGCAAGCTAATATGCTTTAGGTCGGGCAATACACGCCCAAGGATAATGCGCTATGTGAACCGAGCGTTTATGGGACCGGCATTGGGCCCCACGAATATGCCACTCGGGTCACGGAGCGCATTGACTACTACAAACAAAAAAAATATGCGTGGGCAAACCGTATTCATAGATACAGGAGACGTGGGGAGAGATACACCCAGAACCGCATGTTCAAAAGTGATCAGAAGTGGGTTTATCGAACATGGGAGCGAGCGGATCCCGGTGGTGACGATGGGTGCTTGCCGAATGATGATGCTATGGAGACTTTCTGGCGCAACATCTGGTCTGTACCCGTCGTCCACACCGAAGGATGCGAGTTGTTGAGCGAGCATGTGAGCCCATTGTAGAAATGCTGACAACTAATATCGTTGTCGAAGACTTAGCCCTAGCAGCCCAACAGTTACCAAGTTGGAAGTCACCGGGCCCCGATGGATTGCACAACTTCTGGATTAAGTGGCTACGTAGCTCACATGCTTGCTCGGTTCCAAGCATCACTGGAGTCCAGTTCGTTACCGGATTTTATGACAAAAGGCATTACCCACTTGCTCCACAAGACCGGTAGTACCATAGACCCCAAGAACTATAGACCAATAACGTGCCTTCCAACGTTGTATAAGTTGCTTACATCCATTCTGAGAAACAAAATCAATAAACTTATCGAAGACAATAACATCATGTCACTATCTCAGAATGGGTGTAGGCGTGGGGCCCGTGGTACTAAGGAGCTTCTCCTCATAGACATGACCATTAGTGAACAGGCTCACCGTTGCCGCAAGAGTCTGTCGACATGTTGGATAGACTATAAGAAGGCTTATGACTCTGTGCCACATACATGGCTCCTGAGGGTGCCAAAGTTAATGCAACTCTGTGTACCTTCTTGAGGTCGTGTATGGGGCAATGGAGAACGGTCCTTCACTATCCAGGGTGTCACCGGACTCTGGGCAACGGCGAGCCTGTGAGAATCGAGCGGGGAATTTTCCAGGGCGACAGTCTGAGCCCATTATTGTTCTGTCCGGCTCTAAACCCACTCAGTACCCTACTGGAGGATTCAGGACTAGGCTATAAGTTGCGGAGAGGTAGTCGGGGGATATCTCACTTGCTATACATGAATGACCTTAAGTTATTTGCCACCAGCAGTACAGAACTGATGGATCTGCTGAAGGTAACCGAAGCCTTCAGCAGCTTCATCAGGATGGAATTTGGGGTGCACAAATGTGCGGTTATGCATGTAAAGCAAGGGAGGGTGGTAGAATCCGTGGGAATACAGCTTCCGGATTCCACTCAACTTTGATCACTCTCCAGGACTGACACCTACAAATACTTAGGTATGTCGCAGGCTTTGGGTATTAATAATGCGGATATGAAACAAGCATTGCAGGAGCGCTTCTTCGGCCGTCTTAAAAAAGTTCTTAACAGTCTTCTTTCAGGCGGCAACAAGGTGCGCGCCTGCAACGGTTGGGTCATGCCGCTCTTAATGTACTCCTTCGGCATACTTAAGTGGACTCAGACCGAATTGGACGCCTTGGATAGGAGAGTCCGGTCACTGTTGACTGCATCCCGAATGCATCATCCGCGCTCGTCAGTGATGAGGTTGTATATCCCGCGGAAGTGTGGGGGTCGTGGTTTCCTAAATGCCAAGACCCTCCACAACCGCGAGGTATGCAACCTCAGGGAATATTTCTTTCACGTGGACGCTGATATGCACCGAGATGTAGTTGCCATGGACAACGGGCTCACTCCGCTTGCTCTGGCAAAAGAGAACTGGTGCAAACCTGTGATACTTGGTATTGATGGCCGCCGGGAAATATGGAAGAGTAAGGAACTGCATGGACGCTTCTATCGGGCCTTAAATGGACCATATGTAGACACATTATCATCTGTGTCCTGGCAACGGTTTGGTGACCTATTTGGGGAAACCGAAGGTTTTGTTTTTGCGATTATGGATGAAGTTATTAAGACGAAGAACTATCGGAGATATAATTATAATGAAGGATGGAACGGTTGACA
This sequence comes from Herminia tarsipennalis, assembly GCA_945859575.2. Classification (NCBI taxonomy): domain Eukaryota; kingdom Metazoa; phylum Arthropoda; class Insecta; order Lepidoptera; family Erebidae; genus Herminia; species Herminia tarsipennalis. Next base: position 16,049,515 of record OX243830.2, read on the forward strand.
TCTGTCGGGCATGCCATCATCCCGGAGAATCCCTCAGACATATTATCTCTGGTTGTTCTCGTCTTGCTAATGGCGAGTATTTGCATAGACATAACTAAGTAGCCAGAATTGCCCATCAGCAACTTGCCCTGAAATATTACCTTGTGGAAACAGAGGTACCAAATTACAGGTATGAACCCGACCCTGTTCTCGAAAATGGTCGTGCCACATTGTACTGGAATCGATCTATCATCACTGACGGGACTATTGTCGCCAATAAGCCTGACATAGTGATGATAAATTGATTAGAGCGCCGCGCAATGATTGTTGACATTGCCATCCCGCATGACAATAATCTCGTGAAGGCAGAAAAAGATAAGGAAATAAAATATTTGGACTTAGCCCGCGAGATTGTTGACATGTGAGATGTGGATTCAGCAGTCATTGTGCCGATAGTTGTATCAGTCCACGGACTTGTCGCGAAGAGCCTGGACCAACATCTACAGAGGCTCGCGTTGGGTATCTGGGTCAAGGGCCTGATGCAGAATGGCGTACTCCTTGACACGGCACGTATAGTGAGGATGTTCCTCTCCCTGAAGCCCTAACCACCGGTGGCTTGGTCCCTGTACCCGACGCCGGTGGGTTTGCAATTTTTTATACAATTAATATTTAATAGTGTAAAAATATTAGAGAAATGTTAAATAAAGGGAATAATAAAAATAATAATAGTATATTTATTTCTCTCAAAAAGGTAAGTACATTGGTTTCTTATATGGCCAATATAACAAACCAATGTACTTATTACCAAATCTTCTTTCTTGTTTCTCATGATTGAAATTTAAATTAAAAAAATTGTATCTAAAGAAAGAAATTGTAACGTATAGGGTGACCCTTTCCAAGACGGAGGCTCTTTTATTCCATGGGCCCCGTCGCGATCCACCTGCTGGCGCCTAGATTGCCGTCGGCTCGGTCCCCACCAGGCCCAGATGAAGTATCTGGGCCTAGTGGTAGCCGGGCGGTGGCTCTTCGACGAGCATTTTCGCATTTTGGCGCCTAAACTTGTGGCTTCCTCGTCCGCACTGGGTAGGCTGTTGCCGAACCTGGTCGGGCCCAGTGCCTCGATTAGACGGTTGTACACGGGGGTGGCTTTGTACGGCGCACCCGTGGAGGCGGCGTCCCTGACCGCCCAGAACAGGGTTCGCTTAGGGAGACCCCAGCGGACCATGGCGGTCAGGAACATACGCGGATACCGCATGGTGTCTGTAAAGTTAAATAATTCAAAATATAGCCGATTGAATCAAGCTTCACATGGCGGAAATCAATCTTAAGTAGATCATAAGGGAGGGATCCCTCCACCTACCCTCGATCTGTGAATCGTCATGATTGAAGTAGTAAGGAAATGCCCTTAATACCACAATCAAAATAGATTGACCGACCGCACTCAAAAAGAGAGACCTGCAACAAAGAAAATTAGTGACAGGTACTCTCACCCAGTCAAGTGGTAAGCACCTCTGGACCCTTGACTTGCAATATTCCGCTTCCACGAAATTAAACTTTGACATGTGTTTCGCTTCTACACGAGGCATCCTCAGGACAGTTTGGCACCGACTGAGGGCTCAAAGACGTGCCTAAAAGAAAATAAATTGAGCAAGGGAGACGAATTGAAGTTGGTTTGTTCGTTTAGCAATGTGCTTCTATCCTGTTTTAGTATTTACAACTGCTCCAATATACACAACCCGAAACCCTTGCTGCAAATATGTAGAAATTTGAAGGAATTTCTGTCATTCTGAGCATGTCCGGTTTCTATAGAAAGCAGACATGCACCTTAAAATCTCACTTTGCAAACAATCTACTATAGTAGATGGTTCGCAAAGTGAGATTTTTCTGGATGATTATTTCTATTGCAGCTGTCGCACGTTAATTCATAAATTCCAAATTGTTTCTCTTTGCTCACTTATCTTTGCTGTTGCATAAATCTCTTAATGAACTTTGAGGCTTAAAAGCTGATAAAGTACCATTAACCCTCAGTACCTTCCACACACGTTCTGTGATATCTCAAAAATAAGTCAAACTGGACCTGGTTCGGCAACAGCCTCCCCAGTGCGGACGAGGAAGCCACAAGTTTAGGCGCCAAAATGCGAAAATGCTCGTCGAAGAGCCACCGCCCGGCTACCACTAGGCCCAGATACTTCATCTGGGCCTGGTGGGGACCGAGCCGACGGCAATCTAGGCGCCAGCAGGTGGATCGCGACGGGGCCCATGGAATAAAAGAGCCTCCGTCTTGGAAAGGGTCACCCTAAGCCCCAGCGCCTCGATGCGCTTGACCATTCAGTAAATCCCTAGCTTGGCCAGGCGCGCTGCCTGCACAAAGTTCCCACCCCGGGCCGTGATGAGGGTGTCATTTGCATAGCAGATAACCTCTATCCCGGGACGCCCCTACACCGCAGGGCCCAGTCGTAGCCAATGTTCCACAATAGGGTCCCCAAGACTGAGCCCTGTGGAATACCTCACAAGACGTGCCTGCGGATCACCTCACCCTCTCGGTCCTTGTACAGTATCCTCCTGCCTTCAATGTAGTCTACCACTAGCTGCCTCAGGTACGCAGGCACTCCATGATACCGGAGGTAGTTAGTGGTTCACAAGTGCGCAGGGTTGAAAAAAAATAAAAAAAAGTGTATTACTGCAAATTGCTTATCAATTTTTTTTCTGATTTGACAAGTGACTGTAGTTTGTTATATAACGTTAGCTGGTGAGGTGTTGTTGTGATTGACGCTGAAACTAACCTATAATAAGGTAGGTATTGTGTTTCCTAAAGATGGTAGGCTGCTTTTTTTTTTATAAAATGGCTCTGCAGGCCAGATGGGGTAGCGGGGTACCCCATCTTGCCCCCAATCAGAATAATTTTGTTATATAACTTATTTGCTTTCCGTAAACATGTTTTTTTTTTGAATGCTCATTATTGTTTGCCTTTTTAGAATGGTTCATGACTACAAACGCACGACTGACAGAGGGTCGTGGTCCGAAGAATCCATGCAGGAAGCAGTTCAAACGGTTTTGGATGGAAAAATGGGTTATTATAAATCACCTAAACAATTTGATGTGCCACAGACAACATGAGGCTGCCTGTTTTTTCTGTGTCTGAAGAAAATGAGCTTTGTGCCTATTTATTAGACATGGAAGAAAGGTTATATTGACTTGCGGTTAAAGATCTAAAAGCATTAGTATGCCAGTTAGCAATTAAAAATTATAAGCCTAATCCATTCAACGCTAAGAAAAAGGAGCTGGTAGAGAGTGAATAAATGGCTTCCTAAAACGACACCCAGAACTTTCAGTTAGAAAGCCTGAAAATACTTCTGCTGCCAAAGCTTCTGGTTTTAATAAAGTTGCAGTCGAAAAATTCTTTAATTTCTTTGGTAACGTGTACGAGGAGCACCAAATAACTCCAGACCCCATATGTATATAATTGTGACGAAACAGACAAATTCAAAGATAATCGCTAAAAGAGGACGGAAACAGGTCAGGGACAGACAGTAATGGTCGAGAGATGCTTAAGTGCAGCTGGAAACTACATGCCACCTATGCTTATCGTTCCAAGAAAAAGGATGAATACAGAGCTGATGCCAAATTCACAAGCTGGTGCTTGGGGCACATGTAGTGATTCGGGCTGGATTACTTCCGAGCTGTTTCTTCAATGGTTTAAGAGATTTGTGATTTTCAGTGGAAATTCTAAAGAGAGACCTGTGCTTTTTATACTGGATGGGCACAGCACCCACCCTCAGAATATTGACCAGATCAATGAAGCCAGAGCTCATGGTGTTATAATCTTGTTTTTTCCTCCACAGACGACACACCGTTTATAAGTAGCGGATGTTGCGTTCATGCGACCATTGAGCGTTTATTATGAACAAGCCGTTACAGCCTGATTGCGTTCTAACCCTGGACTAGTCGTTACTATCCGCCAAGTCGTTGAAGTATTTGGAAATGCTTTTGTTCAAGCAGCTACTATGTCTACAGCAGAAAATGGATTCTGTAAATGTGGAATTTGGCCCTATAATCTAAACGTGTTTTCCAAAACAGATTTGCCCTTTCTTTGACAACCGAGATCCAGTTTAATGACGGTCAAACTTCCACAAACCGAGAAGCATTTCAGGATATAAGCAATGTCACTACTGCCCAAACTTCAGACACAGTAGCTGCACAAACAGCTGATAATACTGCGACTTTTAGCAGAGACGTTGTTGATGACTCTTTGCCAGAGTGTTCCCACTGGAGTCCCAGGCTAGTTAATCAGGAACCAGCACCATATCAAACTAAAGACCAACCGGAGACATCACAACCAGCTAATGTGCGATAAAAGCGACAGTAGCTTTGTTTTGACTTCCTCAAAACAACTCTTAAAAAAAATCTTCTCGTGTTGCTAAAAAGCGTGAAAAACTGCAATTGTCACGTGGTCTCCCTACAAACAAGAATTAGACGACATTGCCCAGAAAAAAAAGATGCTGAACAGAAAAAACTAGAGAAAATAAAAACAAAAAGATGAATTAAAAAAACTACTACAAAAGCTCAAATAAAAAAGTCAAAGAAGAATAGCCAAAGAAAACGACGAAGAGTCTCATCTTCTAGATATGAAAGTGAAAAAGAGTTTGTATGCTTATAACATTGCTTTAATTATGATTACTAACAGCTACTCATATTCTTAATGTGCTGCAAAAACATTGTCTTGTCAATTCAAAAACAATAAATGTATTTCTTCCATGTATGTATTGTGAGGAAGTATATTCTGTTTCCATTGAAGGGTGGATTTCATGCTCATTATGTGGAAGATGGGCTCATAATAGCTATCCATACCTATCCATAGCTGCGCAGGAATAGATGGTGATGATGACGAAACCACGCATGTCTGCGAGTTCTGCCAGCTCGAAAAATCATCTTTCTCTATGATCATTCTCATCACTCCATCTTACCAGCACCATGGGGCAAGACGAGGCAAAACACCTTCTTTTTATTTAATTTTTTTTCTCTTAAATGTATTACCAAAAGTTCCTAATGACACCAAACATTATAATAATAATAATTAGTTCTTAATTAAAAAATAATTGTTTCACTATATAAATTTTATATTATTGACCTTTAAAGCTTAAGTACCTCATCTTGCCACCCTATACCCTAGACACATAAAATATACGCGTAAAAAACATAACCCTTCCTAGCTGTTGGGTAAAAAAGTCATAATTCTACAAAAATACTTTGGAATTTTATTAAAAACTAAGGTAGGCTAAATAGCACTTGCCAAAAGTTTGCCGAACAGTGCAATTATTAACATTTTACGCACATAAAGCCTAGTTTAAAAACATGTACAGCGAACGCTCAAATCCGCATTCACTCAGGATTTACAAAAACACCGTCGGTTTTAAACGCATTATACTTTTTTGGCGGAAAACAGAACATTTTAAATCCGCTACAAATCAGTTAATACCATACACATTCATTGGAATTTACATATAGCGGCTTTTAACTTCCGAAGAATGGTGACCGCAGCCATTAAATTAGTATTACTGCAAAGTATTCTGGCACAAAATAAAAAAAATATTAAGTTATAAATAAGGCTTACTATGCGATTTATTGTTGTAATTAATGAAATGTTTTATTTTTTAATATAACTCGGTGTTTCTGTATGTTGGAAGCTGCAACGAGGTCCTGAACCTGATGGTCTTTATAATGAATTTTCGTTATTTTTTACAAATTCTAGGTATTAAAAAAAGTTTATTAGAATATTATCGGGATTTAATCTATGTAAATATTTAAAGTTACGAACCTTTTATTTACCCGACGTCGGGTAAATAAAAGGCTTAACACGCGATTAAGTCCCGATAATATTCGAATATGTGTTGATATCGCGAAGCTTAAAAACAATAAAAAAATGTTGTTTGGTTGTAGTGTGTTGTGATTATACATAATTGCTACTTAGACTATCTGCTCAGAAAAATACAACTCTTTGGCTTCATTAGCTTTAATTTCAAACGTCAACAGAGATTTTTTTCTGTATTCATTAGTATTAAAAAACAACAATGTTTTAACCGAACATCGTTGTGAGTTCTAATTTTCGATTTATATATCTAAATTTTGTACCAGCATTTATACAAATTCATAAATTAACCAACACTAATTGTACGGTTCGTGTGTCTGTGTAACGGGCTGTTAATGTTAATGTAACAGCCCTCGCCAAACCAATGTTGGTCATAAACGGTAGGTAACAATTTTATTACATTTTCTGCGTTGGGTCCAATGGTCCAATACATTCGGCCCAAAGGCTCCGAGCTTACAATTCTTAAAGACACATTGAGTAAATCTGTATAATTCGAGGTCCACTGTGTCTCTCTGATGGTCTATAAAACGTTTCACTTTATGATACTGAAATAGCACATACGAGGACGCAAGGAGACATGTTATTAGTACAGATTCTGACCGAGAATGGAAAAAGAAAATTAACTTCGTTATAGAAATTAAATTTGCTTGAATGTATGCTTATACATACATACATACATATCAACACATATGATGGCCCACTGCTGGGCACGTGTCTCCCCAGTAGAACCTACTAGTATGTAGATTCTGGGGGTAATTGCCATAATCGCCACGCTTGGCGAGCGGGTTGGCGATCGCAGTAAGACTTTAAGCATTGTATGCTTATAACATTGCTTTAATTATGGTAACTAACAGCTACTCATATTTTTATATAATGTGCTGCAAAAACATTGCCTTGTCAATTCAAATACAATAATAAATGTTTCTTCTTGGTCATAATATTCTTAGAAATAACTAACAGCAACTAGTTGATTAACTTATTTATGTAAAATTCCTAGAAAATGTCTGTAGAAAACGTCTCTATTACTAATCTTCAAAATGACATCAAAATAACTTCTTACCAACATCAGAAACAAATACCAAATAGAATAACAAAATCCAACTACACAAAGAGGTTACATAAATAAAATACGGCCACGAAAACATGGCATGGCAAAAATCATAAATATTTTACTGGAACTTCTCTCTCTGGAGACAGTTTCGGGACATTGCGGTCATTAGAAAAGTTTTAGTGGCCATTACAGGCTGTTTTATATTACCAGAGGATTGTTGCTCTTTACGTTATTCGTACATTTGTTTGAATGAAGTTGGTAAACCGATTGGTGTACTCGTGTGTGTTTCATGAGTTGAGAGTTCCTTGCTTATTATGTGGCGAGAAAAAGATTGATACTGTTTTAATTTGCGTTTATTTTATAATAGAATTTGTTTGCTTTGTACGGTTTCACGATTTTCCTTAATTTATTTCACTACTTTTTCCTTGTAATTTTTATTTACCTACCAATAGGACGTTTTATTATGATTAGTTATGTTGCTGTTATAGTTGTTCGTTATATATCGTGGCTCATATTTTTTCATGAGTTAATTTATAATGAAAACTAGAATTTAATTTGTTTAATAAATTCTAAAATCATAAAACGATATTACCAACATATATTTATTAATTGGATTTCTATTTATACAGAACATAAATATTTTTGTAAGGTAAATATATTTCTACATAGATAACTCATGGCTGTAATTTAGACGGGTTCATAATTAAAGGGAAACGATTCCTGTCTCTTCTCACACTTCGTCTGGACGTCTGGAAATAACTTTTAAATAAAATAGAACGTTTCAACTTGTCACGTGAGATAGACTTAGACAGTTTTAGCTGCAACGCTTTAGTAATATTTAAAATGTTACCTTAGGATTTTGTAAAAATGATTTTCTGTGAAATAAAATTGAGGGAATGAAACCAGGCTAATAGATAAGAGGATGTAGTTGTGGATTACTAAAGTTATATATTTCATTTATGTTTTTTTATAAAACTGTGCTAAGCACTTGCGACTCATTAGATAATATCCTGATTTATCTTTTAAATGGCTGAACGGAATATGATAAATTAAAGCGATGTCTATTGAATAAGTTAGCGTATATGATAAATTAAAAAGACGTTGCATCTTCATCTTGATGTCATGGTCTAGGCTTGCTTTTTGAACACGGCTCGGCCAATGAATTTTCTTTTGAGTGTTTTGGCGTATTTAAGTAAATTTCTATTTATGTAATGCTTAATTTCTAACCTGTACTTCCTTTTGTCCAGAACAGGGGCGGAAATTTGAAATAGGGCCGCTCCCGTTTTTAGTGTCAGAGCTTCAGTCGTAAATTCAACGTGTTGTTAACTAAATCTTGAAATTATAAGAGTTGAATCTGCAGGGGGCCTATGTGTGTACTTAGACTTTCCCAATTTTATCTTTCAAAATGTCATAATATCAATTTTCGTTATACAAATGATTTCAAATTTCAAATTATTTTGGTTGCATAGCTTACATTGAAGTTTTCATTTAAGAAGTATCCTAACTTAGATTTTTTGTTGAATTTAAAATCCGTACTTTATTAATTTCCACTGAATCTTTTCTATTAAAATCAGATTAATACCAAAATATAACAAATCATAAACACATCAAGTACCCCGTCCAATCTGCGGAACGCACTCGTACAAAATGAATATTCAGTTACATGTATAAACGGATGAAACTACTCCTCGCCAACGCATCCTAAGTTATTAGATCTACTGGTCCAATATCTGACCAAGACTACTGCCCATACTGTTTGCAATACACACACATGAGAATCACTAACTCAAAACCTAACAGGCCTATAAGGTATGGAGAATAATCAAAGGTTGCGAAAACCTTATTTATGAGTGCTTGCTGACTTTTGATTGAAAACTAATATTTGTTCTGGTTGCAGAGTTCAGGAAGTAAAGAAAAGGAAAGCGTTTTATTTTCAATGAATGTACTGACTGGGGAAATCTACCATAAGTAGGATCTGATAACAAAATAAACAGATAAAACGGAGACTTTTCTATAAATCACTAGTTGCAATATTACGTTAAAATAAGATAGCGTTCTTATTTCCTCTTGAAACAAACTCAGCACAAATATTGTTATAGTTATATCTACTAAAACTCTTAAATTAAAAGAAAGCAACGGCAACACAGCCAATAAAGACATAAGCCAAGTAAACGACTTTTTCATTGTCAGCATTTCACAATTAGTGTGGAAATAAATCTCGCTATCGCTGCCTCCAAGTAGTATCAATTATATATAAGACTCGGGCGTTGGACCCTCTGTCTTTATACTCTTGGTACAAATTCGGAACAAGAGGAACGCGAACCGAGACACTTAAGATGTCCTCACTTGCTTTGATCGCTCTCTTTACTATTTAGATATTTACAAATGTAGGATACTTTTGTTCAAAGTTGTATGATGATACTTGCCGAATGCAGACCTTTGTTCTATCCTCTTTTTGGTAATGCATCACAAAAACAAACACTTTAAACTAATAAGTGGTTACTTAATAATAAATACAGTTGCAAATATAATACCTAACAGTTTTATATTTGCAACTGTATTTCGCTAAAAAATAGGGTATTTGATGGAGATCATTTATACGAAAAGTACTAGGCAAAACGTTACATAAATGATATCAAATAAAAAATATAATCAATTACATCGAAATTTCAGAAACTGCGCACATTTTCAAACGATAGTCGCTGCAAAATACACTAAGACAAAGTCACAATCGAATAGCGATGTCCCTTAGCTCAATTATTATTTTTTTGTTACTGTAGTGTAGTACATTACGCCAGCTTTAAAATTTGCACTATAATTAAATGATAAAGCTCGCCCACTTAGATACCGTTTTTGCCCATTGACGAGAATTTCTAATTTAAAACAAAGGAGAGCATTGGAACGCAATAAGATTTAGATCCTTAAGAAGTCATTAAAAGGCTTTTATGAAAAGACGATATGGACCATTTTGAGCAAAAAAGATTGCAGTAAAATATTTTTCTATTATAAAGAAATTTCGCAGAGTATATTAATTTTACATGGATGTCAGTTAGTCAAGCAGCTTAATTTTAATCTTCTTAAAGTGGTATCAACTATGAGATTGCCCAATTCAAACGAAAAAAGTCACAGTGCTCGACCATTATACTCATAAATCCTTCGAAAATAGACAAGTTTTCCCATTCTGCATTAAATGAAAAGCAATTTTCTAAACAATTCCTTTGTCCAGTCAGTTTTGTAAGTAAACAATCCACAAATCACTTGGTGGTATCCGAGTCGCAATGTAATCGATCGCTATTCACTATTCACTACGAAGTACGATTCTCAGGTAGAAATGTATCATTCCAGTATGACTGACTGCCATTTATTCATCTTGCCTCATTTCTATAGAAACGGGTATCGATGGAACTTGCCGGCTTTTGTACATTAACGTAGGTATTTTAATGGATGTAGATTGAATCGAATATGTGAGTTGTTTCTAAAGACTAGTATTTTACTAAGTTTATTTTGTAGTTTGTAAACGATACCAACTTATTTTAACGGTGATTTTAAGTTAGGAGCACAATCTAACTTAGAATTTTAATCGTATTTTTAGACGAATCAAAGATTTTATAAATCACGAGGCTTTGATACCTACTATGATACTTATAATATAGAAACTTTTGATAGATGACGTTTTACCGAGTCTCTGAATCATATTTTGTATTTTTATGACATCATTAGTTAATCTACTTTCAGTGTAAAATATAAAAGTCTAACCCATATAATACCCCACGACTGGGCACGGGTCTCCCCAGTGGAACCTACTTACTATAGATCCTGAGGGTAATTGCCATAATCGCCGCGATTGGCAAGCGTGTTGGCGACCGCAGTAAGGCTTCAAAGTACGCAGAGGACGCTGCTGCACGTCCTCCGGTGTGAAATTCCTTAGTCGCCTTAACGACACTCACGGGAAGATATGGGGTGGTACTATTCATAAGCCTATACCACGCGGCAAAAAGTCTAGTTACAACGTGTCTGTTGTCTGTTTACGTAAAAAGCATTTCGCCACATTACTAGTTTTAAAAAAAAAAAATCTCACACAAAAAAAAACATTCATTTTAATGCAACAAACTGAATAATCATACAAAATACATTAATATATACGTTATAACGTTTTCGAACATTCATTTATAGATTGCCTATCAATTTTATTATCAATCAATTAATTCTCATTTTGCGTAACAAATGTTGAACAAAACTGTTTGTAATATTAACCAGAAAAAGTGTCGTTAGCCGCCTGAAAACACTAATACAACTTACTACTAAAATAAAAAGCTAGATAAATAAAAAACATAGCCCTTTATGAATAGGTTGATTATTTTGGGAAATATACAATGAACATTTTTAAGAACCAACGCTGCACTGGAGTGCCTCAGGCGTACTTGTAGATACAAAGACGTCAAACACCATTTTGCATCGAGGGTTTAAATAGTATTAAAATTGAATTTCAAGCCATTGAAGCAAACGATAATTCGTTCTTTCATAAAGCGCTGTCGGAAATTGGTGGAAGTGTGCCGTTGTTTTCGCCTTGTTACTCGTTATCTCCGGACTTGTGGTGGATGCAGCGGTAACGCTTGACCGCTCTCATTTGTGACACTTCATCGGGTCTTGCTGCACCCCTTTATATACCTACTTCTGCTCATGCATCTTTTTGAAGAAAAGATCGATGTATGAATGCTGGTCTTATGTAATAAGTAAACTTGTTATTAACTCAAGTGTGAAAAATAATTCTTGAAGCTGGTATCTTTGATGAACAAGGTTTTGAGTGACGTGACGCTTAGGTACTGTCATTTTCGTGAGTTATTCGTCTCTTCATTCAGTAGTTTATACAAAACTAAATAAATAAACGGATATGGTACAAAGATAAAGTACCTACTACCACACGCAGTTTTGTTTTTGGAATGGTAAATTTGGTGTCACGAGGCAAGTCATTCAAATATCCCCACTTTGTAATCGTTGTAACATCCAGCTATCTAATATCTAGACTAGAACTCGAGACAGGCAGTGCTGTCTACGTTGTTGATTAACCTCACCGCCCTCAGTTGACCCGCATTACTAACAAGAAGCATTTATCTGCAGCTGATGCACAAATTTGCTTTTCAAATCATTATGAAGCTCTTAACTTGTTTATCTTAACAAACTGTTGTCTTCTTTGTACTTTGTATCCAAGTTTAAAAAGACAAGCTGCTTTCAGTAAAATAAAATTCAAAGTAATTTGGCAACAAAAGTTGTTTTGGCCCTTCGTTGGAACTACGAGTATATCAGAGGTTCATACAATCAGACTTTAGATAAAATAACTTGGCAAGAATTTTGTAGGAAATAGAACGAAATTATATATGTGAAGTATCGTCAGAAGAACTTCATTCGAATTCAAACCTCATAAAATCTGATCGAAAGCAATCGGAAATGACGAAAGAAAACCAAAGTTGGTACTGCATAAAGCGAGCTATGTAAATCAAGACAAGTTAGAGTCTGAAGAACTCGTTGAAAGCATCGGTGAATTGGACGCCTTAAAAATTCAGAACGCCAAAAGTGATATCCAGTGGTGTAGCTTGGTAGGAAAATGGATGCGGTATGTGATCATTCGAACTCATATTAGAAATATGAAAGTAACTCTGTCTGTCTGTTACATTTCACGCTTAAACCGCTGAACTCACTTTATATGGACTGAGATTTGGTATAGACGTAGTTTGAGTTTCGAAAAAGGACATAATAATAGTTTTTATCGCAAAAACCGACATACACGTAAACGAATTTATCAAGTGATAATAATATTCAAATCACAAATACAAGGATTAATAAATATACGGCAGGAACTTTAATAAGCTTTATTTTAAGGATGTATCATTGTGCTTTATTATTTTAAAATAACATTGAATATTGAAATTGCAAATTATTTTAATTATCAACGCGTTATAATTGGACAAATTATTTAATTTTGAAATTATATTAATTTACTAATTAAATTGTGCAGTATGATATTTTCGTGAATAAATTTTTATCAATTTTGAGCACGTACTGTTGGGTAAATTTGTACAATCATATTAGATTTTCATTTCTATACTGATATTTATGATGTGGGAGATAGGTGACGGTAACCGGAGTCGCGGAATCTTATATATTTTTTTATTTCAATACTTAACAAGTATTCTTTCACGCCATGTCCAAGTTTAAACTTTCGTTCCATTTTCTTCACCGCAACTCACGTTCACTTTATCACGTGAACTTTTCACTTTCCACATGCGATTGACGCATACAGATAGATACTTCGCCCCCAAGTTATCTCAACACCAACTAAGTTTACGTCATTTACAGAATAAGTATTCTATGATAACGTGGATAGATTTATTCAAAAGATACCCCTTATTTAAAGGGTTACGACTGAGTCAGTTAATATTAAGAATCATGAAAGTTCTGTTAAAAAACGTACAATAATAATGACTTCTTTATATGGAAGGATAATGTTTGTGCTTGCTGTAAAATTTTGTTCTATTGATATATTATTATTTTTAGCCGACTACGCCAGAAGGAGAATAATGTTTTTCGAACATATGTATGTACCTATGTGTATTTCTTTGGCGTAATCTACCTATAGGCCATACAGATTGACGGATTTAATTATTTGTGTTGTTTAATTTTGGGAGTGATATAGTCTATATGATTCTTTGGTTACTTAATTTTAAGCTGTTTTTATATTTTGTAATAATTTCAATAACTAAAACATTAAATCTGTTTATCATAGAGTAGTTCCGTTCCAAGTGCTTAGTTTACTAATAAAAACTGTTATTTAAATAACAAATGCGACATAATTGCGATTTGTTCTCTTACTGGTTCTTTAATATTAAATTTTATGCGAAGCTACGAAATTACAATTCCCAGTTTTTTTTTAAGATAACTAGCAATGTGGGATTTTAGTCCCTCAAAAAAATCTTCAGCTAAGCTCAATGGCTTGTGTTAGGAGTAGGTTCACGTCGGTAGTATAATGGGAAGGATTCGAACCCGCGACCTTACGATTGCGAGACCGATGCCTTAGCCATTAGGCTTTGAAACCATATTGTTCAAAAATCATTCAGCGCATAAACGACCTGACCCAAACAGAGCTAAAACCGAAAAGGAGACAAGTGGAACTACTAAAAGTTGGCAGACAGTTGGAAGTTGTGAACTTCACGACATTTATATAAACGAGTTCCAAAACAATATTCAGTTATATTTAACGAAAACTGACTGTGAATATGGTCACAAAAAAATATAATTGTTTTGTACCTGAGATTAAAGATTTTAGTTATTGATTTTGATTCAAGGCAATATTTAAAAACATGATACTTAATCACAATGCAATGTGGGTTTAACTATTCATTGAACTTTCTCACAATGTTTATGATTTATGTACGAAATATCATTCTGACACTAATTAAAATTTTCAAAATGGGTCAGGTTACAACGTCATATTGGTAGGTACAATTAAATAATAGCCTAAAACTTCAATTTAGTAACATCAATTATTTAAATTATAACGCTAAATACTCGTAGAACAAAGTGTTACCCCATTTAATGTAAAGGGAGGATCCTCCGACTACGCGAGGTGATCGACTCCGAATCGATTTTGTATTATTTATTTATATGTGTACAACCATATAATAATTATGTTATAAACGAAAGGATTGTAGGAAGAATTCTAACTATGTATCTATGAAATACGGGAGTTTTATGCCGTTTGACATTTTCACAGTTCAGGTTGTGCATCGGTCCTAACAGGATTCATTACACATAACCAAGGTATCGAGGATATGACGATCCATGACGACAAGCCTACCATTTGGCAAGAGGCCTACAAAGGCTTACAGATTTAGGACACTAGTGGATTAGGACAAAATGAGACAAAAGTAGAATCGTGATAATAACAGCGCTTTCAAGATAGGGTTTGCTAATATCTACAGTACCTTTAACCTTAAAGGTATTGTTATTGAAACTGAAATTGAAAATAGACAAAGTTTGGAAGTTCGGATATAGAAGACAATTTTCCATTTTCACTACCATTTCAATGAAAATTGGCAACAATGAATTTGAAAGTCATGCAGGACATGGCCGATTTTGATTGTGGTAAACAGATGTAAGCAATAAATAGCAAATATATACAAGAATAGAGATTGACCAAAAACTAGGCATACATTTAATAAATGATAGAACTATTCATATGTCTAACAGTTTGCCTAAACAGGGCAAAGTTGGATCGTTTTAAATATTTTTGGTGTTACACAATACGTTCTGTATAAATTATAGCCCTTTTGGGTAGGTATTTGTTTCGTGTTCAAAACCAAGCCTATTAGCCCAACGAGTTGGATGCGAGGCTTTTATTGAGCTATTACGTAAATTAACAGTATATGGTGACCTTTTTAGAACAAATTATAAACGGATGTGAATATCATTAAATCTTCATTATCGTTATGTAGTGTGTCTTACGGATTAATGGTTCAAGGGCTTTGTTTAATTAATACGATACAGCTTAAAATTAATCAGTTTATAATTAACAATAGCATTTTTATATATAATAGGTATTTATGATTTGTATTTTTGTATTGTTTATTTGTGTATTGTAGTACAGGGTAACAATTATGCACTAAATTTGTTGTCACGGGTATATACTATGATAGTAGATTTACTGCCGGTCTCAATATCTAATCAACTTATAACTGGCTGTTGTAATAACTATCTCTATCTAGTACATGCTGAAAATGACATTTGTGTCCTCGATTAACCTTTCGGGTTTCCTATCTATCGACTGTTATCGAAATGTTGTTTGTTTTATAAATTGCTCGTGGTCTCACTAATCTTGAATATCGGTGTTAGCCAAGAACCTAAACATTGCACATAGTAACCCACGTAGATTATGTCAAGAATCTGTACACCGAGACTACGTAGACCGCGCACCTCACGCGGTTTTAAATTCAAATGACCAACGTGACGGACTGAAATAAACAACAACAAAACAAGAAAAAAACATCTCTCAAAAATCTTCAGAAAACAATACAACCCCTGAATTTTATTAACATGGCCCTAAAACTTTTCGCTATTATAAACCAAAGAGAAAAATAAAAAGCGCCCACAGCAGTTTAAAAAGTGGCCTAATTTGAAAACAAGCAAGGGCAGGTAAGTAGCTATTTCTTTGACAACTTCTATTTTTTCGTTGTTTTTTCTTCTAACTTACAAAGTAAAATTGAGCAATCATTAAAGCTTTTGACGAACAATATTTTAGGGGAACATCTACTACAAGGCGATGACAAACCGACTGTCTGTGAATCAGACCAGCTGACTCTAAATTGTAAAATGTATGAAAGTTAGATGAAAACGACATTGGTATTTCGATCTCATCGATTTGGCCAAGCAACTATCGACCTTAGAATTACCATGTTACAAATTATCTTATAATTCTATCTTCTAGGATACTTCTTATTTATGAAATGAATATGCCAAACATTTCTAAAACTATTGTCTATCATTTAAACATTTTTAATTTTTGTCACCTCCAAAATACACCTCAAGTAGGATAAGCGATTCATTATCAGCAAATTTAAGACTATAATGAAGTTGATCCAATCCTACTAACATTAATAAATTCGAAATTTTGTGAGGGTGGAAGTCTTTTAGTGTTGGATAGCCCATTATTAGAGGAAGGCTATAAGCTAAATAACATTACGCTACGACCAATAGTAGCTAAACATTAATGAACAATGTTGCTAAAACGGGGGAAAATGACGCAGAAAAAGTTACCGAGTTAGCTAGTATTAAATAATAAAATCTTCAGTCATACAACTACCGTATTTAAAACTTATTTAGATAACGACTTTATCTACTGACATATCACTGAAGTAATATCCTCGCTAGTTGGAAATTACAGAAATAACACAAGTCCACCATTAGACGGCACATAGCAATTCTGCTAAAAGCAACCGTAGGTACGAACATAATAAAAAATGCGTTGCCGCGGTTGACAAAGTGCAGCCGCATCGTGTGTCCGGAGACAAAGTATGTCATTACTGCTTGCACCACTTGTTACTGGCCAGCAGTGTGGAGATTAGTCTTTGTTTAAAGTACCTATATGAATTGCTGTACCTTTAGCCTGATTTATTTATTTTCTTACATTTCTAAAGGGTATTATCTATATCAATATTATAAATCTGAAGAGTTTGTTTGTTTGTTTGAACGCGGCAATCTCATGAACTACTGGTCCGATTTGAAAAAAAATCTTTTAGGTGGGTAATTTCTGTTAGGTAGCCCATTTATCGTGGAAGGCTATAGGCTATATAACATCACGCTACGACCAATAGAAGTGGAGCAGTAATGAAAAATGTTGCAAAAACGGAGAAAATGTACGCATACGAAGTTGCGCGGGACAGCTAGTGCTATAATATGTATGTTCCCCAGCCGTAAGGACATTTAGGCTGATTACGTATATTTATTTGAGGTGTGAAATCGTTGTAATAAAACTTTGAACTTCTAATGTGGCCGTATTAATTTGAAATTAAGCCAATATAATTAAATTATGTCAAAATGCAATATTTTATACCTGATTGCTGATGGTGAAGACGGGAGGTAGATGGTACTATATTGAATTTGGACTCAGTCAGTACGTATGGAGCTATGACCTGCGAAAGTGTGTTTATTTTTAGTTAAAAATAATTATTAAAAATATTTTTTTACTTTATTGTGTTGTTAGAAATATCTGAATCAATATAAAAATATCATTTACTCAGTCTTACTTTGAGTTAGTATAGTTATAGTGAACAAATAAAAGTGACAGTGCTTTAAAATTACATAAGAACAAAGTGTTTTCATTTTATCTGACTCTAAAAAAGTGCAGCAGACATTATTCGTATTTATAAAATTAGTGTAAACTTCTTAAATTAAGCTAGAGTAAATTGCTTATTAGCCTTATATGCTAAATCGTAATGAATTGTGAAAAACTCTGTTCTTTATACCCAATTATAAAAAAAAATACTCAGTCATTAGAATGGCTTCATTATTTTAATGGTCTTCTATCCCCTGTTTCCGAACTATTATCAACAATACGGGTCGTATATTGTTTTAGTTAAAATCCTTATCATAAGGCTTTAGATTTGCAACCTGAACTTAGTTTTGGCTACAGCCTTAGGATAGATTCAGTTGCCTGAGTTTTAGCTCAAGTTAAGGAGAATTTAGTTCTATATCAAGTTATCGAGTAGAATTAATTTCAATGGAATGGCGATTGAGTTAGCTATAAATTATTTAATATTACGACTTGTATAACAGTCCTCAGGTTTCTCGGAAACCAAAGTTAGAATTGTATAAATCAAATATTGTATTACGACTATTTATAGTAGCAAATAAAATTAGTTTTGGAATGACTTAGGATGAACTGTATATCAATAAAATTATTTAGACAAAAAAATAATATTGCAGTTAAGTACTTAAATAGAAAAGGTTCAATTACTGTATCGCGAAGGCCTTTATAAACATTTATGTTATAGGCACAACAGACATGTAGACTCAATATAACAGTCTGTAGGTTATCCTGGAAACCCTCTGCAATGCTTCAAATTTCTGTCCAAGGTGGAATTATTGTACTGTTCTTGTAGTTAGATTTAATAAACTATTAGGTTTGCTTGATTTGCCCTCTGCTTGCTTGAAAGTTTAAAGTAGTCCATGCCAGTCCCCCAGCTTCACACTATCTCCATACCTACCAAATTTTGTCAAAAAGGGTTATTTTCGCATTTATTACATTTACGTATTATAACCACTTAAATTTCCATTGTTGTAATAAATATTATTTCGTCCCAAGATAAAATAACAGACAAAACATTACAAATGGTCTTGTCATTTCCAGTTAAAATTTAAGTCGACATCTTGAAGACTAAGGAGCAACTGTTCTTGTCGGTAATACAGATGCAAATCGGCTCTGCCCAAAGGAATATTTAGCGAACTACGTTCCTTGAATTCTGACGTCTACTTGAGGAACAAAATGCGTATGAAATAAGATTTCTAATAAGAGTGACGACGAAACACGTTTCTCATATCGCAGCTCTTTGCCAATATTTCTAAATTGCTTGATGTAGGCTCTTGGGTGGCAAGGTTTCGTTTTATTTCTTTGGTATTCCGGTCTGCGGTATGGCATCAACATCAACAACGTGTTATTCTGAATATAGGGTTTTTGGTACGTATTTCTTACTGCAGATACTAAGCTAAGTTTTTAATCTTACACGAAAATAATTGACATTACTAGTAATTGAATGAATCATGTGTCTAAGTCTTTATGTTGTTACACAACAGATCCATTAAAAGGAAGAGTGGTTTCAGATGCCTGTGAGTTTCTTTGTATTTCTTCTTAACTCTTGAGCAAAATTAGATCATTGGAATATTGTTTAAATTGGTAGATAAGTCCGTATGGCACCCATATTGTTATTTTACATTATGGATGCCGTCAGATGTGACTAAAGTCGTACTCAAATTAATTTTATATTGTCACATGAAGACAATTTTCGATTCAAATATGTAGGTACCTAATAATATTTGGTGGGATTGCGTTTGTACAGTTCTTGTACTTGTTAGTCGCATTTAAGAAAGTACCAGATTTACCCAAAACGATCCTAATACTACACCTCCACAATACTCTAAGTAGTACTCCAAGTAGTATTAGTCTCTTTTAACTCCATTTTTTTTTACACTTATATAGGTATCTCAATGAAAAAGGTCCAAATAGAAATTACCCTTCACAATGGTCACGAAAATTTTTGGGTCCTACAACCGCAGCTGGTAGACACTTACGAGTATGTCTCTGTGGTCCTATTTCTAGGCCATGAAAAGTGTCATTGTTTTTGCTTTTACTTTGTGACAAAGGCAGAGACGTGTCTGAAAATGGAAATAGGATTGTTGCTTATTACTTCATTCTGTAACATAACGCTGTACGTATAGTACCAAGGTATACATACATGTATACCTTTGTCGATGGTAAGAATGAATCAGCATAGTATTATTGCTTATTAATCCATCTAATTTTATTTAATCGAATAATTCTTGTATCTAATATATTGACTATATCGGTGAATTTTATAAAATTTTGATAGTTTGCTTTATAAGTTTCTCTATATTGAAGGGTATTTATAGATATTGGTTTGCAGGTTAATGTCTTTCTGAAAAAATACTTTTGTTTTGCAAAAACATCGTGAAGAATCTGGCTAGAACCAAAAAAGGACCAAACTAAACAAAAGACATCTAACATTTTGCACTGGATCTGAGTCGATCACCGACCGTATCCTCTCTTAGAAAGTAGGCTCCTGCCTACTGTGCTCGTGCAATAGGCACGTTAGAAGGCTGATGATGTAAATTTCAATATAACTAAATAAACTCTACATTTTTTCATCCATTTATCATAATAAATGTAAAGGGTACATAGGAATTTATAGCAATATTATTGAAATCAAATAACATGATTTATGATAAGCACCCTATTGGAAAAATCATTAGGTGTCAATCGACCACTAATGAACCACGAGTTCGGTGGATCGGCCGCCTAATAAATATATCGAATTTCAAAATAGATAAATCAGATTCATTTTAATATTCACAGTTGGCTTGTTTATGTACCTAGTGATCATTATTTTATTTTGTAGGTATTTGGCGTGTATTATTATTTTTCATCGTATTTGGTGCATAGAGCATGTGCAATAAAATAACAAAGAAACAAATATACTGACTAACTAACATACAAAACATTAAAAAGGGGTTTATAATTTAGGAAATAAACTAATATTGTATCATTAGCAGCAGGCACTTCAATTTGTGGATTTAACGTTTGTTAAATAAAAGGTTCCATAGCTGCCATCAAATCATTAAATCAAATATTACTTTCTAAATAAACAAGCCAACTAGTACCATATCAACGTAAATAAAAAAAACTCGGATGTAACTCTAGTGCGAGTCAATTTATCTCGCATCTAATTTACTGAAGCAGGCCCTTTCAGCTCGTCAGGCAGCTTAAATAGAGCAAATTACTAGGTGGATACAGTTCAGCGAGATTAGCAGTAATTAAGAAACTATTAAATAAGCTACGTTCCAAGTAGGGTGACTGTGAAATTAACAAGCTTTAGAAGTATTATCTAAAAGTTATACTTGAATACGACAATCTCATCACACCGTGATTTTTTTTAGTTACTTTTAAAGGTGTCTTTAAAAAGTAACTCGAATACTAAATTCCTTATATTTTATACTATTCATTGCATTTGAAGCTCAAACAAATTATGGTCATTAGGTCATTTTAAGTTTTTTTTTCTTTATAGACGACTCCTGCAGGTACAAGTCCTGTGTCGCGGGGGACTTTACAAACATACAAGTCACGGACACAAAGAACACCCAGATTCGGAACAACAATTTGTGGATCACACAAAGTAGTGTCCCGTGTGGGAATCGAATCCACGACCTCTTGCGTAGCAGTCGGTGCAGCTATGGTGACTGAGCAGGTACGGAATCACCATAGCTGCACCAATGGCATTATAGTCTAATTCAGTTATTCTCTTTTATAAAACCCAAGGTAAATTATACAATCGTATGCTGAAGTATAGCATGGGCGTACCCAGGGAAAGGGGTGGGTGGGATAGATTTGAGGGCTCAAATTTTATGTAAATAGACTAGTTTCTTCCAGTCCAGAACTAGACAGACCCTGTATTATGACAACCAGATAACTGAAACCCATGCGTATAATTTAATTCTAAAAACACAGGTATGTATTATAGATAAACTACTGGGTGTCATCATGCTCATCACATAGTTTTATCCTGGGCGGGGATCGAACCCACGACCTATGGCTTAGCCTTTGGAAGCCCTTATATACCTAATAATATTATATAATATCTTGGGACAACTCACACAACGCTATCTGATCCCAAACTAAGCAGAGCTTGTTCTATGGAAACCAGTCAACTCATAAACATACTTTTATATTTCTAAATACATACATATTATAGATAAATAAGACCCAGACACAGAATAAACCATCGTGCTCATCACACAAAGTTTTATCCTGGTGGGGATCGAACCCACGACCTCTTGCGTAGCAGTCGGATACATTCCCATCGCGCCACAGAGGCATGTATGAAGGTATGATTCCGCTCTTAACCGTGACAACACTACTAACAATAAATGGAAAGCGTTCATCGTGGACTCCCT
The DNA here is from genome assembly GCA_945859575.2 of Herminia tarsipennalis. Classification (NCBI taxonomy): domain Eukaryota; kingdom Metazoa; phylum Arthropoda; class Insecta; order Lepidoptera; family Erebidae; genus Herminia; species Herminia tarsipennalis. The sequence goes on from OX243830.2 coordinate 16,071,645, forward strand.
ATTCCTGTACATAAAGGCAAGCAACTGCAAACGGAATTGCACTCGCTTTGTGCATTCCCGTAATGGCTACGTATATACAACCTCTATTTATAATTTGTACGTCTATGTTCTTTGAATGCATTTTATAAATCTCAGTCAAAGTCAATTCAAACGACATGTGAGTGAGGAAATGTGCACATTCATATAATTCATAATAATACTAATAGGTTCCTACAATTTTATTTGAGACAAGCGAAGTGCGAAGGAGATATTATAGTGCACTAGTGTACGCGCAGATGCAAGTGCACACTCTATTCGCTCATTCTCATAGTCCGAGGGCACGGAAATTCGACTGGAGATAAATTAGGTGTAGGATCGACGACGGCTTACTTAATTGACCAATCGCCGTGTTCGAAATCGCGTTTTCCTCATGAAGCAACTACGTATGCATATAATATGTATATAAAATATGTAATTGTGTCATAGTTTTTAAAAATCGTTCCGATAAGCACAACTAAATTATTGTCAATTTATATTAGGTCCCAGACACACAACTAATTGCAATTGGCACACTGTAACGCATCAGGGAGCGGGGTGTGTGACGACGGAGACACTCCCGTGGTTGCGTCTATCGCTTTCTCTGTCAGAATAACAAGAAAACGTGAGAGGGAGCGTTTCCCCCCCCCCCCATGTAGGCGCGTGATCTGCACGCGCGGTGTTGCAGATCACGGGCCGACGTGCGGAAACACGTGTCCTCTTACGTTTTCTTGTTATTCTGCTAGAGAGAAAGATATAGATCCCGCGGCGTAGTGCGTTTCAGTGCGCCAATCGCTTTTCGTGTTGTGTCGTTAAAAACCAGCCAAGCGCGAGTGGGACTTGCGCACTGAGGGTTCCGTACTAACTTATAAGTATGTAAATAGTTTGATCAATACGGAAATCTATCTAGACAGACGGCACTGTATTAACCAAATTGCAAAAGGGCGACTCACCGAACCTGGTAATACGAAGTCTTTTGGGCCACGGTAACCCGCATTAACAAATTGCTCTATTAAATCGCAAAAAAACAAATTTTAAAAAAATAAAGAAATAAATTATGTATGATTTTTAGAATTTCAAACACATACGATTTCGAGTTAGACTTTACTTCTGTTATTAGCGAAACCTTGGTATATTTTCACAATTTTGTTTTTAACAGATATCCTCTCTGTAATGAAACAATATTGAAAGAATGAATATATCAGATAACTCACACAAGACCATCTGATCCCAAACTGAGGGGAGCCTCTACTATAGCAACCAGACAACTACTACTCGTAAACATACATACATAAGTCAATCAAAGATTCTTCACTTAGAAAGCAAAATACTACACTTGTGAAAAGACATGATTCTACATGTACATGCCTGTTCGCAAGCAATAGGTAAAGCCCGCGACAGGAAAAAGGCAATAAAAACTCGCGGCCGTTTTTTCAACTTGGCGATGTTTACAACGTACCGGCTTAAGAATAGTACCACCCCATCTCTTCCCGTGGGTGTCGTCAAGGCGACTAAGGGATGTCACATCGGAGGACGGGCAGCAGCGTCCTCTGCGTACTTAAAGCCCTACTGCAATCGCCAACCCGCTCGCCAAGCGTGGCGATTATGGCAATTACCCCCAGGATCTACATACTAGTAGGTTCTACTGGGGAGACCCGTGCCCAGCAGTGGGCCATCATATGGGTTGATATGTATGTATGTATGTATGATGTTTACAATATTTATTTTTTATAAACTGTATATTTGTATGTTCATAAACTGTGTGTATGCATGAAGAATATACTTATCCTAAATGGGAATCGAACTCACTACCTCTAACTTAGCCGTAACCCGTCAATTTACCACGTTATTTTCACACTATAGACTTTTTTTCAAAATTGTAGGTTTAGAAATTTCAAAGATTCCTCTTTGAAATTACTGTCGGTGTCGAATTTTATGAACATTCTTAAATAACTTAAAAAAATAGGCTCCTTACAATAAGCTCTTTCATTAAGTTACACAATACAGTTTGCGAAACTTTTTTTAAATTTCCTTGTTTGCCCCCCAAAAATGGCTCTCAAGTTCTAAGTTCTATATTTACGTTATACGTTCGTATTTGGGTCACAGAAACACATATGTGTACCAAATTTAAACTTATTCGGTCTAGAAGATTCGGTGCAAATTGGCTGACAGACGGACAGACCGTTTTTTTTCCATTTGAGGTACGGAACCCTAAAAAGAAATCGGAAAGAGATTCATTACATAGCTTGGTCAGTTTTTTTGGTTAGCTTGTAATAATCGTTTTTAAATCCTTTTCCGCGCTCGACTGTAGTTGTGTTACAAACAAGGAATAGTAGTAGTAAATCAGTTGTGCTTAGTTGTACGTAGTTGTGTCATGAACACATTCTGGGATGGCACAATTAATTATGCATACTTGGTCCATGAGAAAAACACCCTCGGAATCGTACCCAGGATTATTTCGATCATTGACATTTGTTAATTCACGCAGTCCGCTCCACTTTCCGCAGGAGAAAACCCACCTTAACGTGCTCTCTAAGAGACGGAGACGAGTGTTTTTTTCGAAGACGGTCAGCCATATACGGACCAGCTGTGGTAACATTGCTAATCCCTTAATTTTCTCGGTCACCACCGAGTCATGCACCTACATTATTTTTAAGTGAAGCGGCGGTAGGTAAGGCATCGGACTTGCATTCGTGAGGTCGCGGGTTCGAATCCTACCTATTATACTACCGACGTAACCCATTCTTTTTTTATTTTATGCACACTCGCCACCTTCGCGAACGGGCCGTCGGAATTTGTTATACCGTCGGCGGCCCGCCCAGTGGCAATGCCCGGAAGCAGTGTTGTTACGTTCCGGGCATTTCACACCTACGCGGCTCCTGGATACACACAGGGTGCCGCGCCTCCACAGAAGGCCGCGGGCGGGGCAGATTACCCCGTACCCCCGCCCGCAGCCCCACCTAAGGCGGCATCGAGCGCAGATATGCGCGCCGACGCTGCCAAGTTCGCCAGCGACGGAGCGGATCCGCCAGGGAGCTCTCTTCCCTGACGCGCTACGCCACCTCCTTCTGCGAGATGACGTCCTCGCAGAAGGATGCGACTGCATTCCACCCCTTGCTCCGGACCATGGACAGAACCACAGCCGGCAGCGAGAGGTCACTTCCGACCACTGCGGTGAGAACTCGACGTTGCCCCTTCCAAGCTGGACAATGCTGGAGGGTGTGCTGCGCCGAGTCCTCACTAGCGACCGTGTGCAGGTTTTTTCCGAAGCACCCGTGCCCGGAAAGGACCTGCACCAGCCGGAAGGAAAGGGTCCCATGCTGCCGCCCCGCCCACTCCTCCAGGACCGGCTGGAGCGCCTCCATGGTTCGACGTGAACCCACTCCTAACACAAGCACAACAAGAGGTTAAAACGGTTGCAAGTAATATGGGACCCAATTCCAATTTGTTGTTGTTACACTAGTTATCTTTAATAAAAATACCATATAAAAAGGCTTAAGTAAATATTTTGCTCGCATGTCTCCGTTTATGTGACAATGAGTACAAAATATCGAGGTTACAGAAAGCAACGCACACAATGACATTGTTCGCGGACAAGGAATCTCAGATTGCTTCGGACCACTTTTTTGGGGAAACGTTGCATTATCGAGGTATCTGCGAGGTTAAGCAATGTTATCACTGTCGTTCCATAGATGGGTGACCGATTACAAATGTCATACCGTTCCGTGCCTCGAAAAGCACGTTAAGTCGTCGGTCCAGCACCCAATCTCTTTCAGGTCGTGTCGAATTTCCGTCCCATTGGGCTATTGTAGTGAGGGAATAGAGAGTGTACTTCTCACTGTCTGCGCATATACATGTACATTATATTAAGGGATTGGCCGCCGTGACCGACATCGCTTAGGAGACCATTATTGAGGTTATTTTCTATGCTTTCAGTATTTTGTGCTATCAGTCAAAAAATCCCCATCTCTTATTACTCCCTTCCAGTTATCTTTAAATGTTAATAATCATCAAAGTAGTTGCATGGATATAGGTGTAAAAATGTTACAGAAAGACAGAGTTACTTTTAATATAAAGTAACTCTGTCTTTCTGCATTACTTTATTTAAAAAAAAATGCTTTTTTATTTGTAACAAAAATTATGGTCGGACTAGGTAGAAATAAATTATGTTGTTAAGTAACATTAAAGGCTTTTATTTAAAGATAAGAGTATATAAATATTATATATATATATATATATATATATACAGGGTGTAACAGAAAGGTGTGGTCAAATTTTAGCAGCGGATAGGGTTATGTATCAGTATTGCACGTACCATGGTGTCATAGCTGGTTGCATTATTATTACATAGTTATAGCATATTCTTTTTGTCAAAATTCAATAGTGAAAGGCGTATGGCTTAAGAATTATACCTCCCCTGGTACAAAATTCGATTGGATTATTATGGCATAGAACTTTTTAAGTCATACTTTTCTTAATTAATAACTTTTTCATTGATAAATAAACGAATGAAAAAATAATAAATATTTTTTTGGGGTACTCCGATTTTAATAAAATTAAGTATGTGCACTCAGTATCATGGGCACATACCAACCCTTAAATATGACCACACCTTTCTGTTACACCCTGTATATATATATACGGTGAAGTACATATGTGAATATATCTTTATGATATATTCATATATCTTTTGTACATATAACGTATATAGCTGCTTTTTGTGAGTGTGTATATTTATATACGCTCTTTTTACACACGCCGCCCGCCCCTGCAATGGCGTTTTGACGACCTCCAATTACGCAAACTCCTCTGTGGCACCCTTTCGCGCACATTCGTCGACCTCTAAGTTCACTCTGCGTCTCTCAGCTCGCGCAATGACTTCTAAGTTTATGTTGCTGTCTTGTGCACCCAGTCTCACCCTGCGGCACCCAGTTTCCAGTTTACTAAATGGTTTGAAAGTTTCCGCTTGTCTAGCGCGCGCAAACTTCTAAATTCGCCACAGGCCCCTTTGCTCACGAAGTGACATCCAAGGGCCTTGCCCCCCTGCCTGCAGAGTTAAATACACTTTGTACCCTCTTCTAGTGACTTTTGGATCACGCTGCAGCCCACAGCTCACTTAACAGCTTCTTGGATCACGCTCACTCGTCAGTTCGCGCAGTGACTTCTGCATTCGCGCTGCAATTCTCTGTTTGTGCGGTGATTTGTGAGACCATGCTGAGTGTCGCGCAGTAACTTTTAAGATTGCACTGCAGTCCCTAGCTTGTTCAATAACTTCTCATCTGTTTCTCTCAGTTTTGTAATTTTATTACATTGTATGTGGCCGTAACATTAATCGTAAGTGTTACAATAATAATATTTATAGAGCCTTATTCATTTGCAAATGAATCACAATTTACAATGAGAAAACAGCTAGCATCAAACAACGCAACTCCTTATCTAGTGTAAGATAAGCCCTGTCAAAAATAAACTGCTGTACAAATATATAATTTAATGTATAGATGTTACTATCAGTCTTATAGTTATTCAATTACAGAGATGGGCGAAGCCAGCCTACCACAGTTTCCTTATGCTTTTAAAGAATTGAATCCGGAAGAAAAAGAATTTTGTAAACTTCATTGTGAGTATTTTTCTCTCTTATTCTACACTGTATTTTTTCTGAACATTATTTTAATTTTACGAAGTAGTAATAGCTTTAATCAATCTATTTATAAAAGTGTAGGTTTTTACACAAGAGCTTTGAATGCTCATTCTATTAGCTTTGATTACTTCACTCATTTATCTTATGAAAACATTTTAAAGTCTAAATTTAGTAATGATAGCACTTTAATTATTTTTGGCGGTAATCCCTTATCACCGCCAAAAATAATTAAAATGTAAACAATAACACCAGGTCAGAGCATATCGGACCATGCTCAGTATAGGGTTCCGGAGCCGTTGCCGTAAGAAAAATATCCGATTTGAATAATTGTACCAGCAGAAGAGTGTGTGTGTTCATGGCAATTTCAAAAATGCAATTATTGTATTAATAAAGTAAAAGGTCAGTACAATAACTGCATTTTTGAAAGATAGAAAAATTTAAGTCCAGACCCAGGAATCGAACCCGAGATTTTCGTATATCATCATATGAATCGAACCATCTAACCGGGACTTGTTACTAAACCTCAAATTCTTCTATCTTTCCTGCGCACGAGTCAGGCCCTCGCTTGTGCTATCTAGCCGATAGAATATATTAAGTTTTCATTTCCTCTCAGTAACGGTCATATTTGAATAATTATATGCACCAAGTGACAAGTCAAATCAACCGTACATATTATAACAAATTTCATTTTATTGGCACTAACAAACTTCTTAGTAAATATTCTTATTTGGCTGAAGATATTTATTATAAGGTCGGGGCAAAAATATTTTCGTCAATAAAAATACAAAGAAAATTTTTTTTTTTGAGGTACCTATATTTTTTTATTTATTTATATTATGTATGTGCCGTTTTGATTGATGACTTGTCGCCATTTAGTGGGAAGGGCCATGATCGCATTTCTGTAAAAAAAAAAAATTTGATCAAAAAAATCTTACAGATAGTTTTCACAGTGTTCTTTTGAGGTTAACTTTATGCTTCATAAAGAGTTCTGATGTGATCTAAACAGGTGGAAAATCTAATGGAGCAAGATCAGTGCCATACAGAGAATGCATCAACACATCCACAAAAAAATTCATCAGTGTGTCATTTGTATATAAATATACCTAATTTCCAAAAAACACGACATACCAAAAAAAGGGCAGTGTAGGGTTTCACAACCGTTGCCGTACAAAATAAATCTGATTTGAATAATTGCATCGAGCGGTCCCGAAACAACGAAACGTTTGAGTCCAGATGATTATTTTGTTTACCTTTTTAGGGTTCCGTAGACGAAATGGCAAAAACTCTGTATGTCCGTCCGTATGTCACAGGCATTTTACTTAAAACTATGCAGTGAATGTTGATTCAATTTGGTGAAAAGTTGTCTTGTAGTAGCCACTACTTAAGCGTCTTCCAGACGGTTGGAAACAAGCGTTCCCACCAAGGTGATTTCGCTTGTTTCCAACAGTGTAGACGGCTATTGTAAACTACATTACTTGGTACTTGGTTTGCAACAGCCGTCTACACTCTTGGAAACAAGCAAGATCACCTTGATTTGTACGTTTATTTTCAACCCTCTAGAAGATGCTTTAGTTTGATAGCTGAATAATAAACGTAAATATTTTTTATAAATATTTTCCATACATGTAATATTTTTCAAACATCAACGTGTGGCACATCATTCGACTGGTCTTTTATAAACATATTAGGGTTTCTAATAAACTTGTTTGATTACGTGAATGTTTTTGGAAATAATCGCTCCGAAAATTGCAATAACTGTGTCCTGTAACCCTGCCCCTTATTTTTTGAACCGTGTCAAAAAATACGAAAAAAAAACAAAAAGGTAGCGCTTAAGAAATACTTTAAACTAAAATTATTCCGGACATGATCGGATTTACCGTCATTGAGTTATTGCCGAAAACTTGCGTTTCTCAAGTTCTCGCTTGTGCAATTATGCAAATCGTTTTTTTTTCATACGGCAACGGCTCAGGAATTCCACACTGAGCATGGTCCGACATGGTTTGCCCATTTTTTTATTTAAATTTGTGGTTTGTTATTTATTATTTCATATTTTTATTATTATGTCGGTGATATCGTCACGCACTATGTGGAGTTCCGTATTCTCCTATCCGAATAATGTGGCTTAAGAAGTGGGTTTTCTGTTACTACTAACAAACGTTAGTATTTTTTAATGGAATCTGTATGAAAATTTTGTTACTTCTCACTTGGTCTGCTATTACTCGTTAAGTTGTTAAGCCTACTTAGTTGTGATAGTTTTCCTTTTAGTTTTACTTTAAATACTGCTTCAAAAACGAAACCCTTATTTTTTTTACCTTTAAGTGTGATGTACATTATATTAACATACGCAACAAACATAAACTTGCTGTACCAGCGTCAAGGTTACAAAAAGTAAACAAATCATTTCGAGGCCAATTTATACTTTTCTGCAATGAAATCCCTAGCGATATTTAGAAATCAAGACGTAATAAATTTAAATGTACCTTATCGTTACCATTATGAAAAAAAATGTGCATGAAATGTTAAAATTAAATAATTCGCAACGAAAACGCATGGAATTGAACTGCTTTCTCTCAAAGGTTATTTAAATTATTTTATTATTTTTTTTTTTTTTAAATACGGCGGGCCTTACAAACATACAAGTCACGACCACAAAGTACACCCAGACTCGGAAAAACAATTTGTGGATCACCCAAAGTGGTGTCCCGTGTGGGAATCGAACCCACGACCTCTTAAGTAACAGTTACTCACACGCATGACACACTCCCACCGCGCCACAGAGGTGGTGGTATTCAAATGTACTATGTAAGAAGTGATCTACTGTGTTTACTGAATATGTTTGTAGTATTATTATTTAGTTTTCCTTGATTATTAAACGTGTATATTCACCAAAGACACTAACTCATTTAATAAAATTATTTCTGTAAAGAAAAAAATGATATTTATAGTTTCTTGGCAGCCTCTTCTCATGGCTTTACACTTGGAACTGCCGCTTAACTTCATTTTGTTTTTTTCAAACATATTAGATTTTTGTTATTCTTTTAGTATGTAATAATTTGACGTTTTCAAACAATCGTTTTACAAAATAAAGATATTTGCGTGCGTTTGCGATTACTCTTTTAAAACCCAATTCAAGCCAAATTGTTTGTATTAGAAGTAGGTTAACAAAGGTAGTACAATAATGCCACTGCTTCAAGTTGTTCATTGTTCATCTTATGTCAGAGAGTTCCCTAAACGAATAACAATTTTTTGTTTTATATACAGCTATAGAAATTGATTTAATCAGCGTAGGACCAAAAAAGTACAAAGAATTGCGGACGTACATCAAAGATGCTGCTAATATTTACAATATGCCTGTAAGGACCAATGACATATTCGTGGCCTCATATCAGCGATCAGGTATTGACATTCACTACATTTATTCAGTGATATTGTTTTAAAACAGTGTTTATTTAATCATGATTGATTATTTAACAAGGGATAACTCTGCTATGTTGATATATTTAACAGAATTCAGTAGGATTTTTGGGGCTGAAATGTCAAATCATCAAAGTAGTTTTCATTTCTGGAAAAAAAAATGATTTGGATTATATTATATTTTCCAATGAAGCTAAATCTGATCTGAGAGATATATTGTAATAAAAAACGCTATTTTAAATGTAGGGTTAAAAGCTCAAGCAGCTGATGATAGTCCAATATAGCCGAAACTCATTTAGGAAATAACATTTTTTACTGTATGTAATTATCAAAATGATGAAGATAAATCATTACACACGGTATAGCATCTATCAAATTTGCAGGTACTACATGGACACAGGAACTAGTTTGGCTATTAGCCAACGACTTTGATTACAAGGCAGCTGCAGCTGCGCCACTTACACAGAGATATCAATTTTTGGAGTAAGTAGTAATAAAGTAAATTAAAATTATCTTTATAACATATGTTGATAGTTAGCGATAGTCATTTGAATAAAGATGTTTTTCATATTACAATATTTAAAAGTATATTCCATTAGGAAGCAATGCTAAAGTATGGTATTTTTGAACACTTGTGCTGGTTTTAGCACTGGTACGAAAATTGCTGATTTTCCTCCTTATTGTTTGATGTTGTTTTAAATTTAAAATAGTTCGCAACACTTTTATCATTAGAAATCAATACTTATAGATAAATAAATATTTCTATATCTTTGTACATTTTTTTTAGAGAGTATACGTTTATGGGAGAAGAGTGGAAAAGGCGATTCTTGGAAAGACACAATCATAAGGGAGAGGCATTAAAAATTGTAGAGGCTCTATTCACACCCGCTAGTAGGAGACTACTGTCAATGCCATCACCTCGGTTCATAAAGACGCATTTGCCAATGTCATTGCTGCCTCCGAAGTTACTCGATAGCGCAAAAGTGGTGTATGTGGCACGGGACCCAAGAGATGTCGCAGTTTCCTCTTTTTATCATGGTAAAGGTTTCGTTGGACATGGGATGCCTATAGAGATACCATTGGAGCTAAGCTTTAACGATTTTTGGCTATTATTTACCAAACATTTGTGTAAGTTTTTTACAGTGTAAGATCGTAAACTAGAACTGTTTTTTTATAATAATGCATTTTTAAAACTTTTATATTATAATGATACTATTGCAGGGTTACATAAATATTAATATAGGCTTTTGATAGCTACTTTGGTAGTGTTAATTAATAAGAAAAATTACTTTCTTTTGTACTATATTTTTCCAAATTTATTTTTAACATCGATTTGCAAATCAATGTATTCGTCGACAATGTATTTGGATTTGTTTCAGTTTTGTTTACTCCCTATTTTGAACACATCAAAGAAGCATGGGGATTACGACATCATCCAAATTTGTTGTTTTTATTCTACGAAGAACTGTCGAAAGTAAGCCATTAATATAAACATTATTGCCATTGCAATGTAGTTGAGTAGTAGTACATTTACAGCAGATATACAAAGGTAGACATAAGATACTTTTGTATTTAAAATATAGTATGGGTTCTAATAGAAGAAAGTGAAGAAAAGACTGCCCAAAGACATATATGCAAATTATTATGACGAGATATTGTTTTTGAAGGATCTGCCAGCAGCAGTGCAACGCATCGCAGAATTTCTGGGGAAAAAGGTAACACCAGAGCAAATGTCCCGTCTTTGTGAACATCTGAACATCGAAAATTTCAAGAAAAATGAAAAAGTGAACTGTGACGAGTTGAGAAATATTGGATTATTTGACGCATCTTTTGTCAGAAAAGGTGTGTTCCTGCTGCCTAATAATTTTAAAAGTTTATACACAAAAACTTATTAAAATTTTAGTACATATTTTTTTATTTTTATTATTCTAGAACGTTAATGGCTGGCCACGTAATGATGTCGCACCTATATTTTTTGACAAACCGAGTTTCTATTGAGGATTGGAAAAAATATTAATTTAGAAATAAACATTGCAAGGTTATGTAAATACAGTATAATTACCCTTTTTGTCTTTATGTACCTTTCAGGCAAAGCGGGCGGTTGGCGAGACCACTTTGATGAGGATTTGATGGAGCATGCGAAGGGATGGTTCAAGGAAAACCTCCAGGATACGGACCTGCGCTTTCCATCAATGTAATCAAGAAAATTGTGTCTTCATCGTTATTTATTTTTTATACATTTCATTATAGTATTACTTCATTCGTCAGAGGTACATAATTGTTTTCTTTTTTTTTTAAAGACAAATCACACTGTCTTTAACAAATTTGTACGTAAATCACAGACGCAAAGGAAGATACCCACCATCAAAACACAAATTTGAGACTCTCCGTGCGGAATCAAACCCGTTACAATGATTATCAAGCATTGGTTCTACTACTATACTTTTAATAAATTCTACCAAAGCAAAGGTGTATTTAATGATCGCACAAATACCTACTTATGAGTATGTTGTGACCGACAAAGTTTTGTTATTGTTCTTGATATCTACTACGACTACTACTTAATTTATTTACCAAAAAGATAAGTCATAATATTTTTGTTATTATCGCCAGGTTAAGTCCCCTCTTCACGTTTATTTACGTATGTATGCAATCATATTTGTATATGATTTTTATTAACTTTATACACACTACATGAAGCTGCTAAACGTGGTAATGCAATGTTTATAATAAATGTATACATTTGTAGAGTAGGTATTCAATTTTGTTTTAATCACGTCATTTCGTTGTAACGATACTTGTAAGCATATTCTTATAACAAGACTAACTGCAACTTCTGACCATTATTTAAAGACAGCTACCTGCTGAGTCTCGTCAACAATTATATTATAGCAGTCCCAGAGATTACCCGGGTAGACATATCGAAAAATAATTGCATACATTTTTAACATAGACGGACATTCAATTTTATTCATATATAGGTTTAATTTGTTTACCAACTTTGCTGCGATAATTACCTACCTACTCCTATCTGTCCTGTGTACACTCATAGGACAGATTAAACAAAGATACAACGGTTTCGTTTATATTATAAAGATGTTTTTCATTGCTTGATTTGGGTATCACAGATACTTTAGCAACAGAAATGGAAGGATCAAATAAACTACAGTTCCCTTATGAATTTCAAGAACTGACGCCTGAAGAAAAAAAGTTATGTGAACTATACTGTAAGTATTTTTTAATAGTTTGGTATACTATAATAATATAGTCTCGGGTTACCTAGTCTTTAATTTCATATTTTTCTTGCATTTATTCTTTACGTTACTGTGAAATAAAAAAAAACTAAATCAAAATTGCATAGTTAAGGTAAAATAAATGCAAGTTTCTCGTAATTATTTAGCATCTAAAGAAATCTCAAATGAAGGTATGCGATTGCAAAGTACCTGCTTAGAATGCTCTTCCATGTTGAATAAAAAATGTTTGATTTTTTGTTTTCTAATATCAATGTTTTATCTTAATTTTAGTACCAGCCTTCGATTTAATAAGCGTGGGTCCAAAGAAATACAAAGAACAGCGGGCATATATCGATGATGCTGCTAATATCTACAATATGCCAGTAAGGACTAGTGACGTCTTCGTTGCCTCGTATCAACGATCAGGTACTGATATTATCTATATCTTTTGTTGTAACAAATATTGTTGAAACAATATTAAATAAAATCAGTATAAAGAAATCGATAAAAAGTAACTTAAACTAATGCTACGCAAAAGAATAATTACATTCCAATGATAGATCTTATGCATCACCAAAAAAAGTTTCTTTTTTTACGAATTTGTGGGTTTGGAGAGTGTATAAGTTCTTGTTTTATTTATTTAAAAGGATATATATATTGTATTACGTAGGTAACTCGATAAGGTTTGAGACAAGATACAATTATACAAGACAATATGGACAATATTTATTTAACATGTTTTCGAAATCTGCTCCTCAAAGTTCCATTCCCCTAAATCAACTATTATAACACTTTTGCCAGTCTTGATTCGATAAGTGCGACATTGCGACTTCGTAGGGACCACGGCCTCATTGGCAGACGATAAAAAAGTTGTTCTGAGGGAGGTACTCGTATGTGACGAAGCGTTGTCGTGATACAGCATGATTCCCCGAAGTCCAGTTTTTGGTTTTCTCTCTTGCAGAGCTTGGAAAACTTTCAGCAATGCTACTATTGTATACCATTCCGAGTTAACAGATCTATGATTTTCCAACATTTTTGTCGACACTTACCCGCTACTAGGAAAAAAAACTAGCTACCATTTATTTACCAACATTACGAGGATTTTGCAGTTTTGTCGGCAACTTTCCTTCTGAAAATCTCATACTAGCGACTGTCTCTTATTTTCCGGATCATATTGATAAATCAACATTTTGTCGGCTGTGATGACTTCCGAAACATATCTTTATATTCCGTTTTCAAATCGTCGACACATTTCGCGGCACCAAATCACACAGGCCTGTTTTTCAGTGTCAAAGTGAAAGTCGAAGTACTTTGTTCACTTAAGTTACAGAATGCAACGGTTGTGAACGTCAGACAACAGTTGGAATAGAATGATTCTACATTTAATGTCAAGTTCGCAAGAGTAAAGCCATGAGAGAAGAACTTGGCAATAAAAACTCATGGCCACTTTTTTCAAGTGTCTGATATCAAACGCGGGATCCCACGACAACATAGCTTCCTCACTACAAGATGCTGATTCAAAATAATGACATCGCTTCCTGAACTAACTATTATGATGTTTAAGTAATTCGTGGGTCTTCTCGCACCATCATTTTAGTAGTCCACACATTTTCTGCAGGTGCTGCCGTTTGGGGGCGACCACTTGTATAGTCATCTTCGAGGTTTGTTTTACCCCTATTAAATTCACTGAACCATCCAAAAACTTATTGCTTACGATGAAGCAGACACCCTTAACGCTGACTATAATCGTTGAAGGCTTAGATTTCACTTAAACCAAATTTCCAATAAAATATTATAGCTCGCAAATTTTCGCGATTAACTCCATCGTTAAAAAGAAAAACGCTGGTAATATGACTGGAACATTATTTTTTTTAAACAGCAACCTGGCTTCTTGCGTTCTATTTTGAAATAAATTTACTGTTTAGAAATCTAAAATACAGATGCATTTCATATTTAAATGACGAGCATCTCAAAACTAATTAAAATGGCGGTAGCCTCATGACTAAGGAATCGGTCTCGTAATAGTGAGGTCGCGGGTTCGAATCCTACTCATTATACTACCGACGTGAACCCACTCCTAACACAAGCCAGTGAGCTTGATTGGAGGGGTTAACAGGATTGCTAGTAATGTGGGACCACATACCCACATTGCTAAATACCTTAATAAAAAAAAAATCGAGTGACCTAAGTATGTGTTAATATCGATTATTCTCAGGACTAATTAAAATTTCCCGGTTTGTGGTAGACTAGCTACATTATGTTAACAAGTCCATTTCACAGGTACAACTTGGACTCAAGAACTAGTTTGGTTACTAGCCAACAACTTGGATTACGCGGCAGCTGCAGCTGAGCCCCTTACAGACAGATACAAATTTTTGGAGTAAGTTTGATATTCATACACAATTTCTTGTTTATTCAGAGAAGTATTCAGACATTCAGGGATGATTGTTGGAATAACATTATCTGATATTTTACGTTTGTATAATAATAACAAAATTATGTATATATTTATCAGAATCAGTCCATAAGTTTCCATGAGGAGATGATTGTAATATTACCATTATAATTAATATGAGCCGCGATAAACGAAGACTGCTCGTTTAAACACTAAATTTCGTTCTATAAAAAACTTTAAGCGCAATTTTGAAGAGCAATACCTAACAAAATATGCCATAATAATGCCCAATAGTGATGAGCATGATTGTTTATTCTGTGTCTGGGTGTAATTTATCTATAATATGTATGTATTCAGAAATATATTAGTATGTTTATTAGTTGTCTAGTTGCTATAATACAAGCTCTGCTTAGTTTGGGGTCAGATGACGTTGTGTGAGTTGTTCCAAGATATTATTATTATTATAATTGAAACGTTCAATGACTGGTTTAAACCCCAATTGCAATTGACATCTTACTCTCTTCCTGGTTTCATTTTAATTCGTAACGATCACGTTAAAGGAATAGGTGGCCAGGTGGCTATCTACCTACGTAGTAAGTTCACGTTTAAAATTGTTGCTACCTCGTCCAATTCTTCTAGTTCCGCAGAATATATTGGGGTTGTGATCAAAGGTGTCAAAATAATTATTGGTTTAGTTAACTGTCCATCTACTATTGACTATTACACTGAAATCGAATCGGTTTTGGAATCATTAGAGTTTGAGTTTGATCACCATATCATCATTGGTGACTTTAATACGGATGTCCTTTCTTCTGAAATAAAAAAATAAATAAAAAAATCTAAGACTGGCAACACTGTCAGAACGTAAAAATTGCTCCTGTTTTTTGATATCTAATAAATAATAATTGTTATAATTTAAAAGTGTTAAAAGTTAGTAAATTGACTCAGTTTTAAGTGATTCACCTGTGAAATTTTTTGCAAACCATAAAAACAGCAAAAACTCAAAATACTCATAAAAATATCTAAGTGTAATAATTGTGTCTTTTCTTATTTTTGAACAGAATTAACTTTAACAATAAAAAAATCACCGGGGAACAGAAAATAAAGTGAGTCCCTACAAAATGCTACAAAAACTTATAAATAAAAACTAGCAAGTCATTTGTACCATTTGTTTACAAAATTTTTAACCGGCCGCCCTTCCAGTGCAATTTTATTGAGCGCGATCCAGTTCCCTCACTCCGTTTGTTATATGACGTTTAGCATCATCATTAAAGCCCCTGCTACACGCGTCGAAAATATCACATTTTTGAAAACATAGTGTTACCAAGGCAAAAAAATTACCCCAAAAATAGGGAAAATTATTATTTGGTAGTAAATGCCATTTATATAATTTTATAGAAGCCTACGTAATTAATTGTAGTATTTCTATTACTGAAATAGATAGTTCAAGTAAGAATGTAACCTTCAGAAAACACAGATCAGTAAATAATATCAACATAAACAGTTTGATTGATTCTCTAGGATCTGATGAAATACTAGAGAGAAGTCTAGACCTATCCACTAATATGCTACACCAATACACGGGAGAAATAAAAGCTGAAATAAAACAATTAAAATGTAAAATGGAAAGTACACAGAACAAATTGGACAATGTTATCTTAGAAAATATAGAATTAAGAAAGCAATTACAAAATTTAACTCGGGAAATAAGTGTTCTGAAGCAATTGTGCAGTAGTCCTATATCATCATTTAGAAAAAACATGTCTTCCAGTTTATTTAAATAAAACCAAAGAAAACAAAATAATATATAAATCATACTCGAATTTATTAAGAAGATGTATATAATTTGCAGTCTCTAAGAAACCAAAGGTATATCATAAAATCTAACAAAGCCACCTGGAATATTGTAAAGCGCAATATAAGTGCCGAACCCGTTAGACATTAAAATAATAATATTCAAGATGGTAAAACTATATTGACATTAGGACATGATATTGCAAATAAATTTAATAATTATTTCATTGACATTTCAAATAATATTAATAATAAATCGAATAAATTTGATTTTAAAACGAATCTACAAAGTGTTTTTCTGGAACCCACAAATGCAATTGAGATTAATAATGTCACTAAATCTTTAAAAAATACGAAGTCAGCCGGTTACGATAACATTACAACCGAACTTATAAAATGTGTGTCTCAATATACACACATCAAAAGTGTCTAGGGATCAAGCATTTTTATGCGGATTTCTTGAGATTGAGATGTGGCTTTGTAATAAATTTATGATTTTATAAATTTATATGGATCCTTTTTGGTGCATTTCATAATTTGAATCAGGAACTGTGAATCAAATTCGAGTAAAAGATGAAAATCAGCTGTCAATATTTTCCCTATAAAAACATACAACGCATTGAAGACATTATTAGTGCTACTGTTTCCCTACTACTGATTAAAACCAACGTTATTATGGAGCGGCGACGTCATTTAAGCAGGGAAGAAATGCTCAGAGCCGTGGGAATGATAGAAGCTGGTTCCCGGCAACGTACTGTGGCTTTAGCTCTGAATACAAGTCAGAGTGTTATCAGTCGACTTTGGACACGTTACCGAAGCACTGGTACCGTGGCTGAGCGCCATGGAGGACGGTATCGCTGCACCACACGGAGACAAGACCGATACATTCAAATCTTAACTCGAAGAGGTCCAACAATAACCGCCATGATGTTAGCCGTGAGGCTTCATCACTCTTCAGGGAACTTAATTAGCGACCAAACAGTCAGAAACCGCTTGCATGAAGTGAACCTTCATTCCCGAAGACCGCTACGGGTACCACCTATAGCAATGCACAATCGTAGGATTCGATATCAATGGGCTCTTGAACACAGAAATTGGGCAGAAGAACAATGGCGTTTCGTGTGCTTTTCTGATGAGTCTCGTTTTGGTATGAGACCGGATACAAGACGTATACGACACTGGAGAACCCCTGGACGCCAACAGCGATTAAAATCCTGCCAGGAAGTCCATCCTTATAGTGGTGGAACCATCATGGTATGGGCGGGTATTTGGATCGGCGGAAGAACTGAGTTGATTTGGATCAGAGGCAACCTTAACGCTCAAATTTATGCTGAGACGATTGTATCAGAGGTCATCGTTCCTCTACAAGTGCAAATCGGTCCCTTATTTCAGTTAATGCATGATAATGCACGACCGCACACCGCAAGAGTTGTAAGACAGACTCTCGCCGCAGCTAACATCAATGTCCTGCCCTGGCCTGCTCAGTCGCCAGACTTGAACCCGATTGAGCATGCATGGGATATGCTACAGAGAAGAGCTCTGCCGAATATGGAGGGTATCCAGTCGCAAGAAGACCTTTTTTTGTTGTTGCAACGAACATGGGCGGCCATTCCACAGCGTGATTTGGATGAACTCATTTTGAGTATGCCAAACCGATGTTCTTGTGTTGTTAGTGTTCGCGGTAGAAACACGGATTATTAATTGTTTAAGTTACCCAATAAAATTTTAAAGAAAACTGTTATTTCAGTCTTTTTTTCGAACTTTAATGTTAGTGGTTCAAATGTCAAAAATCCCTTTATTAGGAAAATGGCAAATTTCTTTATTAATGCAAAGGTGACTTGGTTTATCGTTACTGTGACAAACGAAAACACTTTATTTGATGAATCCTTAAAGAAATAAAAGAAATAAAATCAATCAGGAGAAAAGTTATTGCAAAAATATATGTTGATCCCTAGACACTTTTGATGTGTGTATATCAGAGCCACTTGCGTATATCGTTAATTTGTCTTTCGAACAAAGCTGCTTCCCGGATAGAATAAAAATCTTCTTAATAAAACCGTTACATAAAAAGGGTTCAAGGTCTAAGGTTAATAATTACAGGCCAAAAGTTATGCATGGACGTGTACTCAAGTTTTTAGAAAAACACGATATACTTGCCAAGGAACAATTCGGTTACAGAAAAATAAGTCGACGGGGTTAGCAATATATAGCTTGGTAAGAACTATTGTAGAAAATATTAACGCAAAAAGGCCGTCCTGTGCACTGTTTTTAGACCTAAGTAAAGCTTTTGATCTGGTTGATCATCAAAAACTCATTAATGAAATGGAACGATATGGAGTCAGAGGGCCTGTCCAAACATGGTTTCAGTCTTATCTCAGTGGCAGGTCACAGACTACAAGAATAACGAAACTCCACAATGATATAGTAGAAAACTATGACTCGGGTTCTGAAATCAACCCATGTGGTGTTTCGCAAGGTAGCATTCTTGGACCTTTGTTATTTTTAATATATATGAATGACTTGCCACAAGCAATAAATCATCAATGTATCTTATTCGCAGACAACACTACAATTGTAATAGAGTGCAAAAATGGAGAAAATATCAATTCCATAATAAATCAAAGATTAGATGACATTATTTCATGGATGAATATTAATAAATTTAATTAATTTTTCGGGCCATTTTTAATATGGAGTGGTCCGAATCTTGTAGAGCTATTTAAATCTCATAGACTTTTGATAGTTTTTTGCATATATATTTATGAAGTAGCTAAGTTAGTCAAATCGAATTCATCATTATTTGAAGTAAGGGTTAATACAAGTAATAGAAAAGCGAGGCAATTGGATTTTGTAATCCCTATTCCTAGGTTGGAACTGTTCAGGCGCAGCTGTGTTTATATGGATTCCTTAATCTTTAATGCTTTACCCAATTTAATCAAAAATCTACCAAATAAAAAGTTCCGCAGTGTGTTACTAAGCTGGTTGGTAAACGAATGTTTTTACTCGGTTGAAGAATACTTAAATAAATACCATTGAAATTTAATAATTTAGAAAGGAGACATGTTAAATATAAGTGACCGGATTTTATTACATTGGTGTGCATTGATTTTTTTTTATACTATTTCACTTTTTAATTATATTTCTTTGTAATTTTGATAATTTTTATAGTTCTTACCTATACCAATGATGTAATTTGCATGCCATTATTGGCAAGTATGCTAATTCATTAATATGTATTTTAAAGATCTGTAATATGTACCACATTTATGCAAATAAATAAATAAATTACTGATTTTCGTGGCTCTCATAAATTATCACATTTATTAACATCCAACTGTCTCCATGTTTTACTTTTACATGCCACTAATCTTAACATACATGACGAAGACACGTGGTATATAGACTTACTCATAACGTCCTCCTTACTCTAGTTTTCTCTCACGGTCAACGTCCAGCGCCAGGCTTTTCTAACCGTGACCTCATTTTTCAACCAACTTTAAAAAGGTTTTTTATATATGTGTGTTACCTGATTACTGGCAGTCGTCTGGAAAGATTTCAAAAATTCTAAGTAATTTGAGTATATTTTGTTGTAATTCGTGCCTTTACACTTAAAAAGCACCATTGAGTGAAATGGAACTGATGATGAAGACTACAAATGACCAGCAGAACAGTGAACTCCTCAAAAATTAATGACCTTGTATCGCAAAACTTAACATTTTGTAAAAAGAAATGAGCAGTTTGGATTATGCTATTGTAACTTATATCAACTACATACCAAAACACTAAAAAATGAGATATAAAAACTTTTTTCTATCATATGCCCTTAAACCTCCGAAACCTGCGCACGTGGATTTCAATAAACTGCAAGCGGATGCATCAAATATCGACTAGAAGCCCCACTATGGAAGAGGTCGCGGTGTTCAAATATTTGATTCTTAACTTGTCCGATGCTTATGCTCCAAAGAAACTAATCAAACCGAAACGTCCGCCAGCGCCCTGATTGACGAACGGTGTACGGATGGCGTTGAAAATATAAAAGAGACTATTCTGACGAAAACTAATACTATTGAAATAAAAAATTCTTGTCTTTTTTTTCATTTCAGGCCTATATCTATGCAACCGTTCATTTCTAAAGATCTTGAAGCTTCTGTTCATAATCAGCTGTCCAAATTTGTTTATCAGGATAATATCCTAAGTCCGTTTCAATTCGGATTTAGACCTGGACATAGTACAATCACTGCAATGTTTAAAGTGGCTTGTGATGTTAAGCTGCATCAATGTCGATGTTAGCGTCCCGCAAGGCGGTATTCATTTTCCTCTTCTGTTTTCAGTTTTCATTAATCTTTTAACTTCTGAACTTCAATGCACGTATCAGCTGTATGCCGATGACCTACAAATCTATTCACAGAGAAGAATAGAGGATTTAAGTTAATCATATTAAGCGGGATCTAGAAAAAATTAAGAGTTGGTCTGATAGACTCGGTTTACATAAAAATCTCAGAAAATGTCAGCAGACTCGACATACCATCACTCACACCTAGTTTTGGAACGGCCATTCCTTTTAGTTCAACGGATAAGGACGTTAGTTTGCATATCGACGTTACGCTCAACTGGCAATGCCAAGTCACAAATGTCGGTCAAAAGGTTACAGAAACACTACGGGCTCTTTAGCGGCTAAAGAATTCTCTATCAATTAAAACCAAAACTATCCATGAACAAACTTTAATTTTTTCCATTGTCGTTTATGGTGATGTGTTTTTCTTGATCTAAATAAGGATCTGCTCAACAAACTTGATCATCTTCTTGACCGGACAATGAAACGGTTGAATTTGAATCGATTCATAATCAACCTTCGTAAATATGACCATGTGTTGACTCATTGCTTCTAAACGACATGGTTGCCTATTCGGCAGCGTTGTAGTCTAATGACGTTGGTTTACTAAATTCTCTGAATGCTCCTATTTATCTTTCATCTTGTTTTTAATATTTGTGCTCCAATCATGTCAGAAACCTTCGGTCTTCTAATACTCTTTTATTTCTCTCTCCGTCTCAAAACTCAGCTATTATGCATTCCTCTTTCCAGGTTCAGGCTTCTCGTTTTTGGAATGCGCTTCATTTAATAATAAGTATAATTGAGTGTGTACATATTTTTAGATTTATTTTTACATTTATTTGCCATTTTCTAATATATACCAATTTCTCTTGCTACCTTTTTCTCTCCACCACCTAAAGGTTGACTGGTAGAGAATTTCTTTGGCCCGTATTAAACCCACCTTTTGCGATGTATTTGCAGGAAGATTAAAATAAATAAACACAGTTTTCCGTTTTTGTTGGGAAAACTACTAAAAAAAACCGTGTTAAATAAATTTAATTTGAGTTAAACAATTACAGGATGTATACCTTTGTCGGTCAATTCTGGTATAATAAATTAAAGAATACGAAAGGCGTTGAAAAAGAAAAAATGTTAAAAGTAATAGAGGATACATGCACCCCGATTAGTAAGAAACTGCTATCGATGCCTTCACCTCGTTTCATCAAGACACACTTGCCATTGTCGTTGTTGCCTCCGACGTTACTCGATAGCGCAAAGATGGTGTACGTGGCGCGAGATCCCAGAGATGTAGCTGTTTCTTCCTTACATCACGGCAAAAGTATGGCAGGATTTGGAATATCGGTAGAGTTCCCGAAAGACTTAAAATTCAAGGATTTCTGGAATTTATTTACAAAAGACTTATGTGAGTATTTACAATAAGTACTTCTCACAAATCTTAAACCCATTATAGATTTATCTTATACCGTCAAACTTTACATTATAAACGCAAAACGCGATGTAAGGCTGTTTGGTATGTAATTTGAAGGGAGAGTGCTGCCCTGGGGAGTGCAGAACTACATTTTGCAAATAAAAAAAACAGGTTGCACTCCGGGAGTGCCGACAGAAGTGAAAACTTAAACATTTACGTTTTGCATTTTTAAATATTTTGGAATGGTTAAGGAATATATATATTTTTTATCAGTATGTAAGTACTATCATTTAGTGGTTAAATACAATATTCATCTATTACGCTATCGTACACAAACATGACAATGACAACAACATGACAATGACAGAAGTTTATCATTCATGAAAAAAATAAATTAATACAAGTCTTAAAACCAAAATCAAAAATTAAAATAAAAAGGGAAAAAATAATCGAACTGTCAACCACTCAAATAAACAGACCAACCTTGGTAAGCAAATAAGTTTCGACCGAAAAAAACAACGAGCGAGAAATTGACCGCAGGACTCAGTTGACATGGAATAAATATTGGAGCTTGAGTGAAATATTTAAAAGTAACCTGCCAACGAACATCACATCAAAGCTAATGAACTCTAGCCTTATTCCATGTCTAACATGTGCTTGCCATGAGACTTGAAAGTTTAACAATAACGTAAAAATAAAATACACACATGCCAACGAGGAAAGTATGCACGAAAAGAAGAAAAAAAAATTAAAGCGCAGTAAGCTAAACATAAATAAAATTAAAAAAATAAGACAGCAAAATAAGGACAATTATCAAAGCTTATGATGGACTAACACAGGCTCTATCATTAAAATGGAAGTAGGCAGCTTTATGGTTATTTATGCTGTCTACTTCCACGTCTTGAGGATCTAAGGAAGACAAAACGGGTAGCAGCTAGGAATTATGAATCCCAAATAGGTAAAGGAAGAGAGGAAGACCGTACGCTAAATGGGAAGATGAAATAACAAAGACAGCCGATTTCAACTGGATTTAAAAAGCCCAATCCAGAGAGGATTGTTTATCTATGTAGGAGGCCTTACGGTTGACAAAGACTGCATTTGATTTGCACTTTTTTGGTATGGGTAAAAAATGTTGAACTCGCGTCAGGAACACGTGACCCTATTCGAAAATTTGTAAGACGGAGGGAGAGCAATAAAAAATTGCTACAATATCATTAGAATACGAAAGTAAGTTTCACCACCATCTATAATGTTATTATAGCTCAGGTGGGAAATCGGGCAATCCAGAAACCAGAAAACCACGGTTCGAGTCCGAGTAACGATTATTTTTTTCCCTTTTTTATTTTTGATTTTGGTTTTTTGATTTATTATTTCATATTTAAATATTATTAAGTCAGTAAGATCGAAAATTATTATTCTCATCAGTACGTAATTTTTTCTGAGAGATTACTTTTTAATTGTCATGTTTGTGTACGATACGATACAATAGATGACTTAAATATTGTATTTAACCACTTAAATGATACTATTAGATATATTTCTGGGACTAAATCGCGTGAATTATTTAAAGGTACCTTTACCTTATTTAATTTACCTTTTATTTACCCGACGTTTCGTTCGAATTGCACCGATCGTGGTCACGGGTCGACTGGTAGCAGCATCGCATAAAAATCGCGAAAGTTTAAAAACAATAAATGATACTACTTATAAACTGGTAAAAATATATCCCCTAACCATTCCAAAATATTAAAAAATGCACAACGTTAATGTTCAAGTTTTTACTTGAGGAGTGCAACCCGTTTTTTTTTAACGAAGTTCCTTAAGGCGCTTTGCGGAGGGGTACCCGTGCCGGCAAAAACGTCCGTAATGTTAAATAAAAAGCGTAAGATTTAATGCAATGCATTTTTTACGTAATACGCAGGTAGCACAACTTTTTTGCTTTAAAAACATAGTGTCACACTCCCCTAAAGGATCCAAATAACATACCAAAAATCCAGCTTTATATAAAGTTTTGCGATAATACGATTCCGTAGCCAAAATGGCAAACATGGAACCCTTATAATTTTGTCATGTCCGTCTGTCTGTCTGTCTGTTCGTCCGCATGTCACAGGCATTTTACTCAAAGACTAAGACTTAAATATTGTAAAAAATTATTGAAAGGTGTCTTGTAGTAGCCGCTACTTAGTTTGACAACTAAACAATAAAAATAAATATTTTTAGAGATCACTCATTGCATGTAAAGCAAGCTGAAAACTTTTATTTTAGCAACCATCAACGTGTGTATAACACATCATTTGAAAGGTCTTTTAAAAACGTTTTAAGGTTTTTAAAAAAACATTACTTTTTTAGAAATAAGATCCTAAAGTCGCATAAATTGTATCCGGGGGAGGGGATCTTTCGAATCGTGTGACTAAAAAATATGAAAAAAATCAGAAAGGTCACGCTTAAAAAATACTGTATTAATCGTGAAGTTATTTCGGATATGATCAGATATTCCGTCTTTCACTTATACCCGTAAAATTGTGTTTCTCAACAAAAGGGCGTAAGTGCCATGAACATACGCTCTTCATCTGGTGCAATTATTCAAATCGGTTTTTCACTACACTGAGCATGGTCCGACATGGTTTTGCCCGGTTTTTTATCTGTACAGTTTGACTGGCATACGAGTATAACATTACAGTTAAATCTCTGAATTTTTTGTAAATACTTGACTATCCAGACAGCTCATAAAATATGTCTATTTTAATCTTACGTACCTACCTAATACATAAATTCTTTGATTTCAGTTTTGTTCACCCCATATTTTGAACATGTAAAAGAAGCATGGGCATTAAGACATCATCCTAACATGTTATTTTTATTTTATGAAGAACTTATTAAGGTAAGGAACCAAAACTATTCTTGTACATAATTGGAGGTGATATTTTAATCCACTTGATTTGATTGCCAGCGCAAAGATTGAGAATTCGATTCTTATAAAAGACACCATAATATTATAAAACTGAAGAGTATTTTGTTTGGTTGAAGGTAATTTATCAATCTCAGAAACTACTGGCCATTTTTTTTTAATGTTTATTTTAAGGCTATAAAACATCACGCTACGACCAATACGGCCGGAGCATCAATGAAATATTTTGCAAAAACGGGAAAAAAATATCTTTTGAGAGTGAGAGCGTTACGTGCGCTGCGTAAACGGTTAAAGTTACACAACAATCATATATGACAGAGTTGTTCCTTTTAAAAAGTTTAAAAATAAGTAATGACATTTGTTTTAAAATATTGCATTATCTGCGAAAGTTTTTAACAAACATGGCACCAATTAATGTTCAAAGGTACTTATCAGAATAAACTCATATTTATCACGAATATTTAATTTTGAACAAAATTGCCCTTAAATCATTTGATTTTAATGAATATATTGCGTCATCGTCGGCTCCTTACAGATCGGTTGTTTTTAGAGAATTGCTATTTTGTATGTTTTGCTATACGAGTATCATAACGTATAATTATACTTTATAAATATATTTTTTTAATTTTAATACGCTTAGATACTACCTAAATAAACACATATGTACATAAAATGATTATATATCTACATTTTATCTTTAAAATTTCCCAATAGTGTCACCCAACGTACCCGTGACATTTTTTACAATATTTCCTCTGTTACTAATCATAGCGTGATGTACCAAAAATAGCCTTTACTTGTAACGTAAGTAATTTATAAAGCAAAATAAAACTAATTTTTAAACTGACCATTTAATATTACCCATTACTGACATACTAACAATATTAAATATAAAAACATGATTTTATTACAATAATCGATGAACGATGCGAATCTGCAGCCGTATGTTGGTTTCATCCGCGTTATTTTAAATGGGTAACATTTTTTTATTATAAACATTAAACGCTGGGTGGCTACGATACGATACTGTGGCCTTTTGAAAATAAAATGTAGGCATTATGTAGGTATTTGTGTAGTGTCCTTTGTATCTTAAAGTAACATATTAATACATATATATTTTTGAAATTAAATGAAGAAACAACTTATTTAATTAAAAAGTATTATTGTACTATATCGCAAAAAACTATAAACAACAACTGTTTGCTAAACACAAGCGTTCCATAGCACGACGCGCGGCTTGCCTCGCATAGTTACCGGCTGTACTTGGTACAGTGCCCACATAACCGCCCACATTATTCCGTAAAGGCCTAATCAAATCTAAGCGATATTCACTACCCCCTACGGTAAAGAAAACCGAGTAGATAAGTACGCGGTATTACTTTTAACCTACCAACTATTTCCTATTCCGCTCTAGCCGCGGAACTTTATACTGAGTGAAACCCGCGCGGTATTACTTCTACCCACAGCGGCAGCGAATTCCGCTCAGGTTTGAATAGGTTTGAATACGAACGCGGTATTTGACTCGCTTCCTAGCAGATTTGATAGATAATATTTTTGACATTGGATTATATTTTTTGGGGGGCACTCCATACATGTAACAATTATTTTTTCAGCCAACGTCAACGTGTGGTACATCATTCAACAGGTCTTCGAAAAACATTATTATGTTTCTAACATTTTTATTAAATGAATATTTTTGAGAATAATCGCATAAATGTCCCTTATCTTTTGAACCGTGTGACCAACATTTATAAAAAAACAAAGGTACCGCTTAATAAAATATACTCTTAATTAAAATTATTTCAGATATTATCGGATTTACAGTCATTGAGTTATGGCCGAAAAACTGAATTTCTCAACAAATGTCGTAAGTGCCATGAATATACGCTCTTCTGCTGATGCAATTATTCAAGTCTGCGGAACCCTACACTGAGCATGTTCCGACATGCTTTTGCCCGGTTTTTTTTTAGATTTTTTCAAGAGAAACAAATCCGTAAAACATTATTGTTGTGTATCTCTAACCGTTTACGTACATTTTTCATTACGCCACAGTTCCTATTAATTATAGCGTGATGTTATATATCCTTTCTCGATAAATGGACTATATCACACAAAAAAAAGTCGAATCAGTAGTTCCAGTGATTATCGTGTTCAAACAAAATCTTCAATTTTATAGTATAGATGACGACAATGACCAGGCCGAAAATTGTGCCAATGTCATATTTATGATAGAAAAACATGAAATATTGGTTTTATTTGTTTATTTTAAGGATCTACCAAAAGCTGTGGAACGTGTAGCAGTGTTTTTAGGCAAAGAAGTAACAGCAAAGCAGATGACCTACCTTTGTGATCACCTCAGCATCGCAAACTTTAAGAAAAATAAATCTGTTAACTTAGATAACTTTACAAATCTGAGCAAAGTTGGCAGCATATCGTTTATCAGGAATGGTGTGTGTTATCTTTTACATTATTTGATTTACTTCTCATACCTTTAACCTATTTATATAAACGGAATACCACAGTGAAACAATATGGTGTTGTTACATATAATAATAATATTATAGAAGCTTTTCATTGCCTAAAAAAACGGATAAAACGACGTTTTTTAAAAATTAAAACCTAGCTAGAGCGATTTATCGCCCCCGAAACCCAATACATACTACATTTTATGAAAATCGCTGGAGCTGTTACCGAGATTTAGATTATTTATTGGCCCGCGGCTTCGCCCGCGTGGATGCCAAATTGTTACCAAAATATTTTAACGGCAAAGTTACTTACATACCTACTAACTATACCCCCCTTCTGGGGTGAATTTTAAATAATACTTTCTTAGTGCTACCCTACGTTATAAAAGGAACCCCTGTGCAAAATTTCAAGTTTCGAATCCTTATAGATCCTTAAATCTAACTATGTCAATTTTATCAGGCAAGACCGGCGGTTGGAGAGACTATTTTGACAAAGAGATGATGAAGCAGATGGAGCGCTGGATGGCAGAGAACCTTCAAGACTCTGACCTGCGATTTCCACAATTAAATCGGGTGGATTAATGATAGTTAAACACGACAGTCAAGACTACAAAATGCAGTATACACCGCATATAGGTTCTTATTCCCACTTTAAAAACAAAACGAAAACTTAATTAGTTTAAAAACATGACTGCCTTTGTAACTAACAGAAACCCGCTAAGTGTATAGTGTGCGTATTAGCGCCATCTTTCAAATATTTATTTCATCCCTTCTAATGCCACATTTCTCAACTTTTCTGTTACTGCCTTGCTGGCGCAGTAGGAGTGAGGACGAGCAGTCCGTGGGTTTAATTCCCACACGGGACTCCACTTTGTGTGATCCACAAATTGTAGTTCCAAATCTGGGTGTACTTTGTGTCCATGAATTCACTAATAGTAAAGTCCAGAGGCCTACAGCGAGAGCTATATAATGATAAAAATTGTGTGGCACTCGGGGACTGCCGCGGTAAAGCTATTGCATAGCATTTTTATCAAATTAAGCAATTAAAAAAAAAAAAAATTTCATTATAAAAACATTATAAAAAATATAAATGTTTTTATTTTTTTTTTTAAATTACAAAAAAAGGAATTAAAAAAAAAATATTTTTAATTATAACAAAACAATGTTTTTAATTTTTTTTTCTTTAAATTTTTTTTTCTTTAATTAAAAAAAAAGTCATTATAAGTTCTGCTATTCATCGATAGATGGCAAAACTAAAAAGTATCACCGCTGTGCTCGTCGGAGTGGGGGGGGGGAGCGTGAGGTTTTTTCGTTACGGAATTTCTGGATTCGGTCCCCGCGCTCAAGGCCCGCGATAGAAGCTATGCAATAGCTTAAAAAAAACCTCTGACAAATACTACTTATAATTAGAAGAAGGCTGTACCATACTTTTAGCAAGTAAAATATCATAGCTATTTATTGGAATGGTAAAAATGGTATAGAGTAAACTGTTTTGGTGTTCGAGTTCTTTGAAAGCCTTGGATCGATTGTAATTATTTATTTAAGTTTGGCTGCTTTTGTGGGTCACCCTGAGGTTGTGCCTAATTATGTAGTTTAATAAGGTCGTGTGGTACAAGCTTTGTAGGTTTTGTATAAAAACTTCTCAAGTGCGAGTCATACTTGTTTAATTAGTGCTAAGATTGATCGAGTCTTTTAAAAACTTTGTATACTTTACTGTGCGTATTTCGTTACATTTTTGTGACCTATATCATAGAACTTGTATTGGTATCTTTGAAAAGTTTGAATATCATTATAATCATTAATAATTATAGCTTAAGACTTTAATTAAAATTGCTATTCGTTGCGGGTCCGCCCGTGTTTTCTTTATTTTTATCCCTCATATCCCCGAACTCTCACAAGTTACTTAACTTTGAGTCGTGGTCACGATTGTTTTGTCTCTAGTATTGACTGTAAAATGACAGCATGAGTGTTATCACTGAGTGGAGGTTATTTATTCAGTTGCTAGGCGTGGAGTTTCCTAAAATCCAGATATGGCTGATGTCTCCTTGATCTATACATAATATAATCACTTGTCTTAACTGACTGGCTGACTGATTCATCAACGCAGAGCCAAAACCGCTAGGGTTACCTACAAACCTAAAATTTTGACAGTTGATGCCTTTTATGTTGTAGGCATCTACTACAAAGGTTTTGGTCACATTAAGAAAGGTTTTTTTTAAAAATTCGTTTCCTAAGGGGGTAAAATAGGGTTTGCAAGCTTGTATTAAACTTTTTATTTAGCTTCATCGTTTAAAATAAAGAAATACGTGTTTCAGCGTTTTTGGAAAATCAACCTCTAAGGATGTAAAATAGGGATTGCAAGTTTGTATGAAACTGCGTCAGTTTTAAAGTTAGGTCAGTGAAATTTCGTATTTGGATTTTTCATTTAAAATTATAAAAAAACGAGTTTGTTTTGACTTTGAGTGTTTTTCGAAAATCAACCCATAAGAGGATAAAATAAGGGTGCAAGTTTGTATGGAACAATCTGTAAAATATCGTATTTGACTTTTTCGTTTAAAATAAAGAAACACATGTCTCAGTGTTTTGATCAAACGTGAAAGTCAACCCTTAAGGGGGTAAAATCAAATACGCGGGCTAAGCCCCGGGCGATAGCTAGTACTTTATAAAATGGTACCTAACCAATAGCGTGTTAGGTCAAGTATATTTCAAAACTTCGAGAACCTGAGGGTAGGAACGACCTCTTGCGTAGCAGTCGGACGCACTCCCACCGTGCCACATATTATTACGCATTACAGATTGGTATTTTTATACAAATATAAATACCAATCTGTAAGGCATAAATATTACTGCGTACGTAGTATTATGTAGTAGCATCATTTATTGAAATAAATAAATAAAACTTAAATAAAATATTAGCCATTTGATGATAAATGTCACTATTTACTAATTAATTATGAACAGATTAAAAATAAAAACCAATAAAATAGCTTTTTTTAAACAATATTTTCAATTATTTCAATTGAAAACATGACAAGTACTTTTATCAGTGAAACTTTATCAATTAAATGGCACCGTCATGTCGCAAAGATATTATTTTTCCAATGTCAGACAACAAGACTGATTAATGACGAGCAATAAGTACTAACGTGACTTACTCAGAAATACAAATGCTACAGTAATTTATTAATCAACAGCTTTGATCCACTAAGGGGTATAGGCTTCTCTTAATTTAAGCCACGACATCTTTTCGTATCCAGTACATGCCAGCGACCATCTTTAGCTCATCGAGTTATCTGTAGTTTCGCCATATGTTACGCTTTCACGCTTAACGCTTATGATTACATGACCTAGGTACCTACAGTCAAATCGAATTCATGCTTGGTTCCCTTTGATACTAGTAACTAATACCTGAATTGGAGACGATGAGGTGCAGACAAATGGCATCAACGGCACGTTAACTAAAACTGTTACATAAAATAAAAACAGGGCAAGTGCATGTCAGGCCACGCCCTTCATCATTAGTCAACTTAGCAAAAAGTCCACTAAAACATGATCGGTCAACTTTCATACTGTGGCGCGGTGGGAGTGTATTCGACTACTACGCAAGAGATGTGATGAGCACGATGGTTTATTTTGTGTCTGGGTGTTATTCATCTGTAATATATATGTATTTACAAATATATGTCAGTCGTCTGGTTGCCATAGTACAAGCTCTGCTTAGTTTGGGATCAGATAGCGTTGTGTGAGTTGTCTCAATATATTAGATATTATACTTACAACATTATACCAACTATTTTTCAATGGAATTTGTACGAAAATTTTGTTACTTCTCATTTGACCAGCTGTTACTCGTAAACTTGTAAAGCCTACTTAGTTGTGATATTTTTCCTTTTAGTTTCACTATTTAAACTACTGCCGTGATTTTTTTCACATATCCATCATCAACCATTTAGCTGGCAGTGGGGACACATGACTCTAACAAAAATTTGCACTTTAAAGCTTAATATTTCACAAACGGATCCCTAAATCTAAAAATCGTCTTACCAACCCCTAAACGTTTTTATAAGATCTATCTAATGATGCCCCACACGATTGGGTAGGTGAGAAAAATAAATCACACCTCCACTTACATACAGGGGAGGTACCCTAAAAAATGTTTTTTTACTGATTTTATACCTTTAATTTGTCGGCGGAAGTAATATGTGTATTCATGTAAAATTACAGACTGCTAGCACTAACAGTCTCTGAGCTAAGCGGCTAAGGGTTTCGTTTTGCCATTTTGGCTATGGAACCCTAAAATAAAAACAAAAGTAACCAGCAGCCCCAAACCCTCGACCAAACTGATACCGGTTTTAGGATAACCGTTTAACCACAGGACCTCAGAAGACGTTGACTATTCGTTGAAATACCCGCTCTGATAAAATTTCTAAAAAGTTGTGTTTAGCTCCTTTTAATGTATTACAGCGTAAAGATATCATTCCAAGTATTATAATTGCAGTTAATATGTCAAACAATTTTTAATTTTTGTGATGGTTCAACAGAATATGCACCACTGCTGGCTCCCTGTACATGATAGCGCATGATTTCTTAGTCAATTAATTGCACTTTGTATGAATTACGAATTGCAAGTTTTTATGGCAATCGTGTTATTTGCAAAAAATCGTGAAGACTTTATTTATGATTGCACAGGTCCTTGGAAAAGTAGCGTGCCTATAATTTAATCCGGAAGTAAGAGATTATGCTTATGAATCGCTATCTTTCTGGACAATCGGTCTGAAATACAAATAATTACATAGGCTTTTGCTATAAATAGGGTTGATACATAAAGTGACCTTATAAATAATTCACATAATTATTGCTAGCTTATTTAGCCATTATTAATAGCATGAAAATATTGTTTACATAAAACTAGGTTTATGAAATGAATACTAAAGTATATTTTCGCAACCATAACCATATTAATTTTTATACTCTTATAAAATGTCATTATTTTCAAAGAACTCCTTAAGTGAGTAGAAAAATTCCTTGACAAGCCAACAACCAAGAGCTTACGAAAACTTTTTAGGGGAATTTGTTATAAATTATTAGGGATTTTATTATAAATTTTTAGACATATTGCGTAACAATTGTTTTGGAATTTACTACGCTTAGGTATCGTGCCCAATACAAGCCGGGCTGGATTTCTTATATTTACTCTCCTCGTAGTATCTCTTGCTTGCTTAAACAATTAAGGGTGGTATTTCACCATTTTTCTTACTTCTAAAACATAAAGGATAGGAAAGGATATAAATCTTGCTTGAGAGGGAGAATTTTTAAGGTTTTAAAAACCATTAATGCTGGCCTTCCACAAGGCTCAGTGCTCTCCCAAACACTATTCATTCTACATAGCAATGTATGTTCTCTATGGACAGCATAGTCCATAGATAACATACATTGCTATGCAGATGACAGCACGGGTGATGCGCAAAACACCAGCCAACAGAACGGCCCTCGGAACGTTGTTCGGGAGAGACCGTTGCAACTTGTGTCAGAAGTCGAAGACGCTCTGGGGTGGGTCTCCGAACGAGGTGAAAAGAAACTGGTTCGATTCATCAACCCCACAAAGACACAAGTATGCGCGTTCACTGCGAAGAAAGACCCATTTGTCTTAATGCCAAAGTTCCAAAAAGTAACACTCCGAGTCTCCCAGAGGACTGGGGTCCTCGGCGTCGAAATCTCCTGCAAAGTCCAGTTTGGGAGTTATTTGGAAAGTAAAGCCAAATTGGCGAGCAAAATGGTGGGTGTCGTGAACAGAACAAAGCGGAATTTCTCGCCGGCATAGCGACTCGTGCTTTGTAAAGCGCAGGTCCGACCGCATGTGGAGTACTGCTCTCATCTCTGTACGGGTGCCCCCAAATACTTGCTCGATCAAGAGAGAGCACTTTGCGTACTCTGCCGTCTGTTTAACGGGGAGTGCTCTGAGGAACTGTTTGAAATGGTGCCACCGTCCCCTTTCTACCACCGCACCACTCGACGTCGTAGTAGGGTCCATCGATTCCACCTGTAAACAATACGGTCCTGTACGAATTCTGTTTCACGTACGTGTAGACTCTGGAATGAACAACTTGCTGCGGTGTTTCCCGAGCGCTACGACATGTCTTTCTTCAAACGAGGTTTAAAGAGAGTTTTCACTTAACGGTAGGCAGCGCCTTAGGTGTGTCCCAGACATTTCTGAAGTCCGCTGGCTCGTCTGCCAACTATAGGCAATAAAAAAAAATGCTTTATAAATTTGAAAACAATTTGTGCACCAGTTAGCCAAACCCCTAACAAGCAAACAAATTAACTAAAAAAGCCCGCTTGCAAAAAAAAGGTAACAAAATACCCTTCATATTTTATATCATGTAGTCAGAGGCACGATATTAAGTTCAACAGAATTCATAATAGCCACTGCATCATATTGAAATATGAAGAGTGTCTTAATTCTGTCTTTTTGCAGATTTTGTTAGTTATTTTTTTTTTATTTATTTAGTGCTTTTTACTATTTGTTTCATTTTATTTGGGTTATTTTTTTAATATATTCTACAAAAAGGACTTGACGACATATCACTCTGGTTAAGAAAATGGAGGATCAAGGCAAATGAATCAAAATCTGTTAGCGTTACGTTTACCTTAGGGAGAGGCACATGCCCTTCAGTCCAAATTAATAACGTCATCGTCCCAGAAGCAGACCATGTGAGATACCTGGGTTTGTATCTCGACAAAAGGCTCACATGGCAAAAGCATATTTTTACCAAACGAAAACAATTAGGACTAAAGTTAAGGAAACTCTACTGGCTGTTTGGTCGCAAATCGCAACTCTCACTCGAGAACAAGGTTCTACTGTATAAAACTACACTGAAATCCATATGGACGTACGGGATTCAACTCTGGGGAACAGCCTCTCACTCAAATATAGAGATCATACAAAGATTTCAAAATAAAATCTTACGCATTGTAACTAATGCTCCATGGTATGTTCCCAATGATCTACTCCACCACGACCTGAAGGTGTCTACTGTGAAGCAAGAAATTGCCAATCTCACAAAATCATACAGAGACAGGATCCAAAAACATCCAAACATTCTAGCAAAAACGCTAATGGACGATGGTCACGAAAGACGCAGACTTAAACGCAGAGTACCCCAGGATCAACTTAACAACTGTGTGCCATAACAGCTAACTAAACCAGCTTAAGTAGAGAGAGAGTTAGGGCACAGGTCCTAATTCGCGCATGTCAATAATATCGCAACAGCCAGACATACTTTTCATTGTCCCTGGACAGGAGACAGATCGAAGTAACAAGGAAAAAAAAAATAAAAAGAAAAAAATAATTCAATACACGACTCGAGGATCTTCGAAAATAAAAAACAACACGCACATTAACGAGCACCATTTCCGCCATTTGGATTTTTTGAGTTTTATGTCAATCTAATGACGTAATTATCATTTATTAAAATCGGTTGAACCCATAAGGAGTTACGAACGGATATAGGAACATAAGAAGGATATATACATATACGCCAAACACAACCCCCCTGCGAAGTCGGGTAAAAACTAATCTAAATTGGCTATTGTATAATATCTTGGGGAAAACAAACTAAGCAGAGCTTGTACTATGGAAACCAGACAACTGATAAACATACTTATATATTTCTAAATATATACATTTATACATAAATAACACCCAGACACAGAATAAACCATCATGCTCATCACACAAAGTTTTATCCTGGGTGGGGATCGAATCTACAACCTCTTGCGTAGCAGTCGGATACACTTCCACCGCGTCATAGAGGCAGTCAAGCACATGCATATTGCATACTCATGGCGCGAGTTGCTGAGCGCATTAACATTGTTAAAACTAACTAAGCATGGTCATCAAACATGACATAAAGATTATTCATAATATCATTGATATAGGCAGATAAGACAAAAATATCTGCAACAATGTTGCCTTAGATATACATGGTGTTTGTAAGCATTTCTTACTGTCCAATGAAATAAGTGGCAAAGAAAGGATCTAAGGTGCCATTTGTCAGTCTATAGAAGCTATTAAAACCATAATTCTCTTTTTGGTGAACTTATTCTCTAGTTAAGTACATCCGAAAATATAGGAAACGGTTATGAAGCCAAAGTCAAAATTTAAAATTAGTATGATCACTACATAGTTTAAAACAAAGTCGCTTTCTCTGTCCCTATATCCCTATGTATGCTTAAATCTTTAAAACTACGCAACGGATTTTGATGCGGTTTTTTTTAATAGAAAGAGTGGTTGAAGAGAAAGGTTTTAGTGGAGAAATAAGGAACGGAGCAGCAATAAGAAATGTTGCAAAACGGGGAAAATTTACGCAGACGAAGTTGCGCGGGTCAGCTACTCCTCTGCTAGACACGGGCCTCCCAAGTAGAAAATACTTAGTATAGATCGTGGGGGTCATTTTTTTACCCCCACGATCTATACTAAGTATTTTCTGTATGTGTTTTATATAAGTAATGGGGTATTCTACTCTGTTAGTTGTTGAAAAAGCCACAAAAAATACTTCTGCAAAATTAACACGTTTTCTTTCCATTGAATTACATTAAAGATTAACCATTTTTTATTGTCGCGAAAACGCTGTCTGCCACGTTCATGACGTCATCGCGGAAAGACGTCTTGACAGACGTTTGGAATGTATACAAAACTGGCATAACCTATTTATACAGGACACCGGCTACAACAGTGTTAATTGTAATAATAATACCAATACTACGTAACATCATGGCAGCCCATGTTTTAAGGTCACGTGATACACAGATATATATTTTTAAATTTTAATTTAATAAAACAAATTATTTACCTTTATGACTCTAAATCAAAATATTTATGTTTATTTCGTATAAATTTTGTTTGTTTTTTTATCGAATTAATAATTTTATTGTTCACTACCGAAAGTATCCTATTAGCAAAAGCCTGTCAATCACGAGTTTGACAAAAAACAAGTATATAGTTAAATTACAAGCACAGAAAAATCCAGGAAGCGCAACGTGTTGATAATATTGATTTAAAATGTATACCAAATGTTAACACCTTTTAAACAATCTACACCGATAAAAGTACTTATAGATAACAAAACGCTTCTTTGTATATAAAGTATAGGTTTGATTGCAAAATCGTAGATATTTTATCAACAGAGATGGAAGAATTCAATAATCAACCTTTTCCTTACGAAATTAAGGAACTGGATCCGAAAGAAAGAGCAGAGTTGAGCAGATTACATAGTGAGTTACTTTAAATGGGTTTTTAGATGCATGTCATGTTCGGCTTTAGTCATGTTCTACCTTTGGTCATGAAATTGTCAAATTTGCATTTTGTCATATTCCGATTTAGTCATGTTCTGATTTTGTCATGTTCTGATTTAGTCATGTTCTGATTTAGTCATGTTCTGCTTATGTCATGTTCTGCTTATGTCATGTTCTGCTTATGTCGTATTACGATTAGGTCATGTTTGTCCTGTTCTGGCGGGGTCGGTGCCGCTGCTGCTATTAAGCTACTTTGTACAGTATATTAATCAAAACACAACCAATAATCTTATGATTTATGTAATTTAATAGTTATCCAACCAATGTTAGTTATCCAATCAACATTCACTTGAATATAATCTAAGCCTAACGTGACATTCATGTAACATCCCGATCTGTATTAACAGTAAGTGTAACCTAAAAGTAAAATTTTAACTTAAAAATATCAATCGCAGTAAACTTAACAGAAAAATAATTCCTAGCACGCTGAGTTTAGTCTAATAACTTTTTTTTAAAATAAAAAGTCAGTTTCGTGAATTTCACCAAGGCTTCAGCAGCCGTTATTTTGTGGCGATTCAATTTGCGAAGGGTAGCCTTAATTTTTGCATCGAATCTTTTTTTATGTAAATTACGCCGAGTTTTAAAGATATGATATTTACTTTGGTGAATTTTGATGTCATAATGGGTAGCTTCCTTTTTCAGCAATGTTGTAAATTTGCATATATTTGGTTTTGATCCAAATCTGGTCTTTATTCGCCGATGCCATCCTTCTAACGCACTCGTCGTTCGGTGGTCGTCATTAGCGACACTTAGGCAACCGACCCCAATAATTTTGAACCATTGCTTCTCGAAGTAGTCTTGAAATTTGTTAAAGTTTGCAATATCTCTGGCTTTCGATACTATATATAACCACCCCTCTGTTAAGCAATGACTAGGGAGCAACGGTAGCGACATACATAAATTTATAATTTTTCGGCCTTCATGACTTTCTTCAATAGACAAATTTTTCATTTTTTTTTGAGATTGCCTTTTTGTAATGGAATAAGCAACCAGTTACTCTTGCCTCGGGATAACATTTTCGTATAGCATTAATTGCTGCCAGTTCATAATCTAATTTCATGTAGACTACATTCATGGTTAGTTTTTCTTTTAGTATTTCAAATAACTTTGTGTAAATATGTTCTGTTTTACCCGGCAATAAACAAAAAATAACTGGTATCATGGTAAATGCCGGAGAAGTACCGACTACAGTATGTATCGTATACAATTGTTGAAAGGGTCGAGGGGTAATATAAAATGTCCCATCCGCAAAGAAAATGGTTTGTTTTGTTACTAATTTTCTTGCCGATTGCGAAGAAAATATCAATATCTTCTCTCATCTAAAATTTCTTCACATAATAAAAAATCACGGGCCAAAATTGGGGGAATAATGACATCGGCGGTCTTATGAAACGTCGTCTTGGGCACATTCAGTTCCTTATTTCTTACTTTATATAATGAATCTTTGACAGATTTAAAATCGGGAATGTCAACAATATCTACGTCTTTGTCTTTTGACATTTTTTCAACAATATAATCAAAAATAGTTGGTATTGGATGATATACTTCTTTAACCATTTCTTTACAGAGATCGAGATGTTCTCTCACTCTGTTTTTTGAGACATCACGCTCACAAATATGCGGTATATTTACCTTTGTCACTACTTTTCTGTCCTTGTCTAAGGTCACTGATCCGTTACAAATACTTCTCTTTGAGCAACGCCAGTATGATGAACCACTTTTATTATTTAAACTCAATGTATACTTGTAGCCATCACGTAACAAAATCTTTTTCCCTTTTCCGCTTTCAATGAATGTCAAACAGCCACTTGTACTCGTTGGTTCTACCATTATAAAACTAATTGATAATACACCTTCTTCTTCTTCTCTTATTTTGTGGACTCTTGGGATAGTTTCCACAAGTTCGCAAATACCCGTCAAGTTTACTATAATTATTTTATAAAATTATAAAAATGGCGAGACGTTTCAATCATTAATAATACATACGACAACAGGAAATTATAACTAGAAGTATATATGACACATGACAATAATAAATGACATGTAATTAGAAAAAGAATTTTAAAGTCTGCCATAGTGAAACTTAAGCATTGTTATTAAAAAAGTTTAAATACTTGAAACTTTTAAAAATCAGTCAATAAAATATTGACCAACGGTTCATGGACCAATCGACTGTTGGTAAACCGTTACAGAATCGCTAGCATATGATAAGTATGACTAATCATGAACATGACTAAAGGATAATATGACCAAATTAGAACATGACTAAAACATAATATGACCTACACAAACTGCAATTATGGCTATACAAGAACATGACTAATCCAGAACTTGACCAAAGCAGAATATGACCAAGGGTAGATCATGACTAAAGCCGAACATGACATGCATCTAAAAACCCCTTTAAATTAACTTTAGCTTATTTTGTAGGCATTAAAAACCTTCACCAGGTTTTTTCGTTCAGTGGTATCTTAATATAATTAAAAATAAAATTATGGTTCAAAGAACTAATAAAAGTAATCAGTGATTTCTAGTGAGGAATAATAAGTATTTTTATTATTATGATATTTATTCATAATAATAAAAAATACATCGCTAAACATAAATATTAATTAACATACTTTTTTGAAGTCTGTTTAACACATATACGCTTAAAAGTATTAAAAAAAACAATGTCCCACCCGCATCGGGTACAGGGACAAGCTACGGGTCGTTAAGTAACCCAGGGAAAGGAACCTCCTCACTATGTAGGCCGTGTCCAGATGTACCGCCTTCTGCATCAAGCCCCTGATCCAACCGCCTTACTCGAGCCTCTCAAGGTATTGGTCGAGATTGGTATCTCGTGCACCAGATCCAGTATTTAATATGTTTATCTTTTTCGGCTTTCACGAGATTCTCACTATTATTATTAATAAGAATCAGTGACGAAGCCTCACTGCTCCACTGTAGGTAGTGTTCCACCTACAGTGAAGCAGTGAGGCTTCGTTGTGATTGGCAATTAGTTCTTGCGGACCAGTGTGTAACCATTGAATTTCAAAACTTTGTCGCTGTTAAACGAGACGAATCTAAAAATATCAGTGATGAAAAAAAACATCTTCTTCTCCCGAGTATAAGCCAAATAAATTTAAAAGTTACATTGCAACTTTCTGTTTTTATTCACAAATGTTTGAAAAGATGAACTATGATTTCTGTAATCTTTATAACAATTTATTTCTTATATTAATTCCTATGTTTTATGTTAATTTTAGCACCAGATATCGACTTAGTCAGTGTGGGTCCAAAAAGATACAAACATCAAAGGTCGTATATTCAAAATGCTGCTACCATCTACAACATGCCAGTGCGCTCAAGCGACATTTTTGTCGTCGGATTTCAGCGATCTGGTACAAATTACTTATTTTGTTGAACCGTCTAGAACACTGACTCCAGTATTACTAGTACGCTGAACTCGCTACTCCGTACAAAGTGACAGCGATTTCAAATGCCGAAATCATGCCGAAACACAATTTTTTTTGACACTTATGACAAATGGTTAATATTTGGTACCTTTGTTGTTTGTTATTTGGCACTTTTGTTATCGAGTACCCTTGTTATTTTGACGACTTACCGTCAAAAAAATCAAATGGCTGTTTTGTTGTCAGCGATAGTCTGTCCAGCATATTAATACTACAGAGGTCAGTAGTCTAGAAGTATATTACATAAATATGTTTAAAAATATTGAATAGGCTATTTAGTAAGTTTGGGTTGTATCTGCCTCTGTGGCGCGGTGGAAGTGTGTCCGACTGCTACGCAAGAGGTCGTGGGTTCGATTCCCACACGGGACACCACTTTGTGTGATCCACAAATTGTTGTTCCGAGTCTGGGTGTACTTTGTGTCCGTGACTTGTATGTTTGTAAAGTTCCCCGCGACACAGGGCTTGTACCCTACTGCGGGAGTTGTCTTTAAAAAAAAAAAAAAAAAAAAAAAAAAAAAAAACTAGTCAAAACTCTCATATATTGGTAATATCATAAATGGTACAATTGATACAATCTGCAGGCACAACTTGGACTCAAGAATTAGTTTGGCTGTTAACAAATGATTTTAATTACGAAACTGCTACAGCTACGCCCCTGATGGATAGATTTGCATTTTTGGAGTGAGTGAAGTATTTGTTTTATCCATTTTTACCATCCACATTTACCATTACTTAATACTTCATTTTTTTTTTAACAATAAATCATAAATTTGTAGTCTAAACATAACAATTTTCACAGGAAATATACTTTCTTTGGAGAAAAATGGCAAGAAAATCTCTTGAAAACTGAAAAAGACAGAGAAAAGGCTTTACAAATTATAAAGAAAATGTCTACACCAGTTAGCGAGAAACTGCTTTCAATGCCTTCTCCTCGGTACATCAAAACCCATCTGCCGATGTCCCTACTGCCTCCAACATTACTTGATACAGCCAAAGTGGTGTATGTCGCAAGAGATCCTAGAGATGCAATGGTTTCGCTGTACCATTTTTCGAAAAATTTTAAAGGAATAGAATACCTTAATTCTTTTAAGAATGTCTGGCAGTTGTTTATGAAAGATTTGGGTGAGTTAATTAAACCACAATTTTCTGTTAATTATATTTTACCCAAAGGCGATGCAAGTAAATATAATACATATACCTATCTAACACTT
Organism: Herminia tarsipennalis; assembly: GCA_945859575.2. Taxonomy (NCBI): domain Eukaryota; kingdom Metazoa; phylum Arthropoda; class Insecta; order Lepidoptera; family Erebidae; genus Herminia; species Herminia tarsipennalis. The sequence goes on from OX243830.2 coordinate 16,113,268, forward strand.
GCTGGTTTTGCAATAAAGAATAAAAAACAAGAAAAATAAATTAGTTCATTCTTTATGTTTAATTGTGTTGTGAGTTGTTGTTGAGTAAAACTAATCCGTCTATTACTTTAACTGCCCGTTTATAAAGCGCTCTTATGAATGGCGAAAGTAACTATTGTTCTTTTCAACTACTATTTCAGTGATTGTTACTCCCTATTTTGATGCGGTTAAAGAAGCGTGGGCATTGCGACATCATCCAAATATGTTGTTTATATTCTATGAAGAACTTTTGAAGGTATGTAATTGTATGTGTAGTGTATGGTTTTCTAATTTCTTTAAATTGGGACGTAAAATTAGTAATTTTTCAACTTTTTTTTAAAAAAACCTCATATTTTTATTTTTCTAATAAGTAAATCTATACTAAAATAAAAAAAAAAATAAAACCCTAAAATCTCCTAAAATATTTGTTTTTAGGATTTACCCGCAACAGTACAACGAGTCGCAGACTTCTTGGATAAAGAAATAACACCTGAGCAAATGACACGTTTGTGTGAACATTTGAGCTTTGAAAAGTTTAAGAAAAATGAATCAATTAATTACATGAGATTTAAAAACAGTGACTTGAGCGACCAAGAATTTATTAGAAGAGGTTAGTACATACAAAATACGGTACATATAACTACAAAAGTCACAAATAGGTTTATTTTACAAAACCAGTACTAATTATAGCTAAATTGAGTAGGTATACCAAGGAGATATCTGTAGTTAATTTTATAATAAATTGACGAACTGTCAAATAGAAGTAGATACATCATTGTGGATATTTTACACAATCTGCACGCTCTCTATATTCTACTAAACATACGAGTCGTTAAACTTGGTTAGCTAACTATAGTTTAATAACCACAGTCAAACTGTCCGTTGTTGTCGTTTCAATAACTACCATGTTGTCCATAAGCCTAGTGCTAAATGCACAAATTCATGTTTATTTTAGTGTTCAATTTTATGTTCGTTTTTTTAAACTTTTTTTCAGTGTTCATATTTATTTTAATTTCAAAGTTAATTTCATGTTAATTTTGATTTTTAAATCAGATTCACGGTTGGGTTTATTTTCATGAATTCAATTATAACAAAATAATGTAACACCTAATTTATTAAATGTATATTCGGTATATTAATAACGTTACTTTTAAATTTTAAAAGGCAAGGCGGGCGGTTGGCGTGATTATTTCGATGAAGAGATGATGAAGCAAGCGGAAACCTGGATTGCCGATAACCTTCGTGACACTGACTTTCGGTTCCCTCAGGTTTAAACAATAAAATAATAATTTTACCATCTAACGTAGTTGTGTTATTCTTTACAAACAAGTGATACGTTGCGGGTCCCACCTAGAAAGTGTTTGCTTGGAACTTGTTTAAACGCGTGGTTGAAGTAATTTTTATAGGCATTTCTTGCCAATTACTTTACAAATACAATAATTGCATTTTTATATATTTTTTAAGCGACAGTTCTTTAACTACCGACTAGATGGCGCATGCGAGGTCCCAAACTGGCGAGCATCAAGGGATAGAGAAATTTGAGGTCTAGTAACATAGTCCAGATAGGTGGTTCGCTTCTGGTCCCGGTTTGGCTACGGAAGTCTCGGGTTCGATTCCTGGGTCTGGACTTCAAATTTTTCTATCTTTCAGAAATGCAATTATTGTATTTGTAAAACGCGTAGTTCTCTATATTTTGTATCAATGACCGATATCTGAGCACAATTAATACTGCCAAATTTAGATGTTCCACTCTCCATGCATACAATACTCATACAATATATCTACATAAAATACCTGAAGATTTGACATAGCTATCGCTTTCCTTGTTCAATCTGCTGATAAAAACAGAGAAAGCAGTAACTCTTGTAGATAAAACGAGTCTCTGTCGTATATTCAGACCGTTTGTTTTGAACGCCTCATGTACTTTTATGTTCTTTGTCAAGTACAGGCAGTGTGCTGCATTGCTCCTTGTTATCAGATAATATTTTTAAAACTCTATAAAACTCTGTTGTAAAGTGCACACTGTTTGCCAAATTGGCTCTTTGGTATCAGGCGGGAAAGGGGTCACCAAAACCCATGTGTCAACGTTGAAACTTTTGTGTGCAAGCAGCATCACTTTGCATTTTTATTTGAGTTTTGTGTAAGCAGACACATTCTTCATGTATATAAAATAATAATTAATTTAATAAAACGTAAAATACCACCACCCACTAACCTACACGACGAAAATCTCGTAGAGGCAGAAAAAGATTAAGTTTAGAATATTATTATACAACCTAAAAATGTTTTTAGGTCGTGTAGTAATATTCTAAACTAGTCAAATGATAAAGCACATATAGATTAGGTATCTAACTAGAATTATATAATCTAATAGTAGCACTTTACGATCATTCAATGCCTGAACTCATCGTTCAACGTCTTGACAATATTCTACACAAATGTTTGGTGATTCGAAAACAATGGATCGATGACTGTTACCAGCTAGCCAATGTATAAAACATTCACTATAGTTGATTGGCAATCCCGTATTTTATAATGTGTATAGTTCTGTTCAAACTGATGTTACTAAAGCGTTCGGATTTATACACATGAAACGCTCCTCTTCAATAAAGAAGCGTTTCTTTGGTTATACAGGGTGGACCAAATCAATGCCCCCTGGATGGAAAGTATCCTTAATATTTGAGTTAGATAACTTTAATCAAAAGAAACATTATTTAATTTAAAAAAAAACAATAACTCACTTATCAGAGCCGGTATCAACCTCATTAAATGTTGAAAATAAACATCCTGTTTTGAGTTTGAATGCAGTTATTTGGAGTATTTTCCCTTCAGGGGGCATTAGTTTGGTCCATCCTTTTTATATAATAAATGCACATTGCTGACCATAAGGCGGGCAGTAAGCTTGTTTGCAGCCTCAGTGGTGTATAAAAAAAACATTGAGAAGTAGAGAAAACTCTGTTCAAAATAAGGTCGGGGTTTTATTTAAGGATATCTAACGGCAACAGATTGTTAACAAACTGTATGTTATACTAGCTAACTTTAGTTGCAAAACTGTCTATCAGTCACAGTTACAGTACAAATATCAGTTTCGTTGCTAAAGTTAGCTAATTTAACAGACAGTTAACGGTGGATAAGTTATTGACAGAAAGAAGAATAATTATATCATTAAGTTTTTTATAAAAAAGGTTCACTGCTGACCTAATGGATATTTGCAACTGGTTGTGTACGGTATATTATTTTTTTTCATAGCAATGATTTTGTTTGACAATTAAGAGCTTAGAAGAATGCGAAGATCTACTGAAGTGCCTCGACGAATTTATTAAAGACGACAAAATAAGGCCAAAACGTTAAAAATATCATATGCCTCACCTCCTCCCTCCTCGTCTACTCGTACATTATTTAAAAGAAGTAATTAAAATTTGAAAATCGCAACAGGAGTAATTTACAAATTGATTTTTTTTGTATTCATAAGTGGAAGGTAATAAACTAAGTCAGAAATTTATGTGAGCACCTTATTATTTTAAAATGAAATGTGGAATCGACATTTTCATTCCACACAAAGGAACGCAAACGTCGATTTCACGTTTTATTTTCAAATACTCAACCAAATTAGTATAAATATTACACGTATGCTAAAAGTCTCGCTAGTTTTTTTTATACCCTCTTAATTAACTAGCACTGGAACCCTTTCAACATTAACTTTTCTGCATAAAAACATATCGTTCTACATACTCTTTTAAAAGCGTCCATTAGTTTAGTGACGGGAAATCAAGTTATCGATGCAAATATATTTTGGGGATAGTTTAGAAAAAGAAATATTTTTTAAGGATATTTATTTTTGACTAGCGTTTACTCCCGGCCTCGCCCGCTTTATGTTTGGTATTGTGATTGTCTTCTAACCAATATCGGTTTCAGCAGCCAATCCCACCTGAGACTATCTAACTATGCCGGAAATATTCTAGTGCACAATGTGTATGAGCAGGCACAAGTGCACTATGTTATTAGTATTCCCTAACTCTCATAGCCCAATGGGAAATCCGACACGACCGGTGAGAGATTAGGCGCAAAATCGGCCTAACCTCTAAACATATCGTATTCAATCGTTCCTCCATAAGGAGGAGCGATTGAATACGATATGTTTATTTATTATTAGAGGCGCAAGATGTGTACGACTGCTGAGTTGTTACTGTTGGTTGTGGGTTCTATAAACATACCAGACAAAATGTTGTGTGATCTAGTCTCAAAAATATATCAGTTACTAATAAGAGAAATAGAAACAACTACAATAATCTAGCGTCATAGGTCAATTCCATTTGTTATTCGTACGTATTTCAAAGTTGGCTTGTCTGTTAAGGCTTTGGAGGACGAATAAAAATTGAATATTTTTACGGAACTCTAGTAAAATTTCCCCACACTGTCCTAATCGGCGCTCATTACAGTCACGCAAAATAACTTCATTCGCTTTAACGGAAGCAAAACTGCTACAACACTAGTGTTGAAAAAACTAATTTCACATAATTACATTCGTGATACTATTGTATTCCTACTTTAGTGTTCGTTATAATGACTTAAGCAACTCTTTACTTCGTTCGATTGTAACAAACTTTACAGAAAAGAGAAATGAAAACAGGATGTAGGTAAATATGTTAATATTTTGATATTTTTGTACGAGTAACTTCTTCTGTTATTTGTTATATTGCATTTTTATGGCACCGCTGACTCGTAGTACAACCGTTGATACAAATTGATTGTACCACGAGGGTTTTGTTAACCCCTCCAGCTATGCTTAATGGTTTGTTTGAATTCACGTCGGTAATATTATTAATAGGATTTGTACCCGCGATCTTACGATTGCAAGTCCGATGCCTTAACCATTAGGCTATCGATTGTCTAACTAAAACAAAAACCTCGTAGTGCAACTACAATTCAAAAGGACAATATGAGTAAGTATGCACTATTTATCATGTTCAAAAGTTGATAATTGTCACTCATAGTAATAAATGTAGTATCGTAATCGGTGGTGGTTGGTGATACTAACAATTAGTGGAATCACAGGGCAAAGAAATATCACAAGTGTGTATGTGCTTCTTTTATTTGGTAGACAAGTGATTGTCTTATTTAAAGTTACTTCTTAAATCTACTTAACTATACGTCGTGTGCATCTACGACTGATGCTCGTCGTCAACTGATGTCTTATAACTAAACTTACATTAAAACGTCTGAGTGTTACTGACTACCTGGGCCTCTCACCCTACTTAACTATACCCTTACTTATACAACTTAAAACAATGCTACACACCATTTTTTGCTCCTACGCAATTCATAGCCTATAGTTCTATTCTAAAAACTATCCTAAGTATACTTCGTTAAATGACCCTTCGCCCACAGTTGGCGAACAGGATGTCTTTTACAACATCTGGCATACATCTTAACTATTATAATCTTAACTATACAAAGCGACATAACACGGATACAAAAATGAACTCTTAAATCTAATATACCACATTCGGCCATCCTGCAATGACATTTGCCCTCAAATGTTAGTGCATTCAACTGCTGTTCCCCACCGTTTCATGTGGTCAGCTGATGTTGATGTATGTTGCGGGCCCTCATGCTCGCCTACCTTTTCAACTAGATAGCGTTCATTTCGCAATGCCCGCGTAACTTGATAAGGGCCTAAAAAAATCCCTTTTAGCTTTAGTCCAGTACCAAACTGCGTTCGCTGAATGGCCACTAAATCTCCTTCTTCGTAAGTCGGTGCGATTTTACGATTTTTGTTAAATTCTCGACGGTTTTGCTCTTGGCTTTTCTCAATTTGTTTCTTTGCTGCCTGTCGTAACTCCTCACGGTCTTCTTCGAACTGCGTGGCCCATTCTTGATCGAGTAGCTCTTTGAGATTTACATCTTCCTTCAGTCGAAGTTCAACTCCGAGCAACAATAGGGACGGCGCTCTTCCTGTACTACGATTTGGAGTTGAATTTAAATATTTTTGAACGGCGCTCACATGCTTGTACCAATTGTCCACTGTTGGAGCAGCCATTTTTGATAAAAGTGGGATGAGGGTGCGATTTACCCTCTCCACTTGTCCATTTTCCCGTGGAATCCCCGTAACAATTAAGGAATGTTCAATCTTCTCACTAGCACAATATTCATGAAAATCTTTGGACGTAAAAGCTGTCCCGCGATCGGAAATAATTCGTCTAGGATTTCCGAAGATACTAGATTGAATACGTGATCTTTGGAGTACTTCGTGAGTATTCGTTGTCTTCGTTGGGTATAACCATATAAATTTACTAAATGCATCAACGACTACCAAAATATATTTATATGCTTTTGACGTACTAGTCATTGGCCCCACGTGATCAATATGGTAAGTGTCAAGAGGCACATCGCCCTTGCTAATAGGATGCAATAATCCCTCTAGCTTACCTTGCTTCTTCTCGACTAAAATACAATCGAAACAGCTTGAAACTACCTGCTCTACTTTTTGACGCATTCCTTCGAACCAAAAGTCTCTTTTAACTAATGCTTCTGTTTTGCTTATTCCAAAATGTCCTCGGTCGTGCGCACGCTTAACTACTTGTAACTCTAAGCTCTTAGGTACTACTACTAACGCCTCACCGGCTACATCCTTATACAGTAAATTATTCTTCATAAAGAATCCGTTGGCTTCATTGCGTGTTGCAGCGCCTATCAATTTCTTTAGATCATTATCTTTCTCTTGCGCACTTTTCAACCGCGTGATCAAGCCAGCGTCATTCTCACATACATACAAAATCGTTGGGAGAGGATTTCTGCTCAAAGCATCTACGTGCATCATACTCTTACCCGGCCTATGTACTACTTCATAGTCGAAATCCTCCAATAACAATACCCATCTTGCAATTCGTAAACATAACTTTTCTTTTTTTATCGTTGCAGCAAATGCTTGACAATCAGTTACAATCTTAAAATGTATACCTAACAAATAGACCCTAAATTTATCTAATGCTTTTACAATGGCTAGCGCCTCTAACTCGTAACTACTATATTTCGCCTCTGCTTCGGTCGTCTTACCGCTAGCATAGTGGACTGGGTGAAATTTACCGTCATTAGAGTCTTTCTGCATTAACATTATGCCGTAACCTAAACGCGATGCGTCCGTGTGTAATTCCGTTTCAGCCCCTAAACGATATAATTTTAACACAGGCCCATTAATTAAAATAGTCTTTAATTTCTCAAACGCTTCCATCTCTATTGCCCCAAACTGAAATTGACTATCTTTTTTCAGTAGGTCAGTCAATGGTCGTGCTATAAGCGAGTACCTAGGAACAAATTTGCGAAAATATCCCGTTAATCCCAAAAAACTTTGTACTCCCTTAACTGTACTCGGAGTGGGAAAATTTCGGACGGCTAACGTCTTCGTCTCCGACGGTTTTACTGTACCTTTTGAAATAATATGCCCAAGATACTCTACGGTATCCTTTAAAAATTGACATTTCTCCCATTTTATTATTAATCCGTACTCGGCAGCGACTGTAATAACCATCTTTAATCTTTCAAGGGCTTCTTCCATTGTTTTAGCTATAATAATTAAGTCATCCATATAAATAACTAATATACCTGACCGCAACAATTCTCTAAAAACCGAATTGATATATTTCTGAAATATGGAAGGAGAAATACATAATCCAAATGGCAACTTAAGGAATTCAAATTGACCGTCAGGCGTAACAAAAGCTGTGTACTTCCGACTGTCTTCATCGACCTGTACGTGAAAAAATCCGTTTTTTAAATCAAGAACGGTAAAAATTATCCCCTCGGCTAATGCGTCTATCTGGTCTTCTATTAACGGCAAAGGAGAGAGGGGTCGTAAAATTAACGAGTTTAGTTTTCGATAGTCTACGCACACTCTAATAGAGCCGTCTTTCTTTTTGACTACAACAATAGGACTCCCATATTCTGAATTGGATGGTCGGATGACTCCCTCTTCCATCCACAAATTCATCAAATCGTTTACCTCTTTGCGCTCTGAGGGAGCTAATCTACGTGGTCGCGATGCTATCGGTTTATCGGATTTTAAAATAATTTTGGCCTTTATACCGACGTCGCGCGTGGCTTCTGGTTTATAATTGGTAACAATCTCCTTGACTTCTTCTCGATAGTGTTCGATTTTAATGTGCGACAAATCGATCTCTTTATTTTCTTCGATAAGGTTAATTTTATAAATGTGCGGCAGCTCAGATTCGTTACTATTGTCATCGCTTAGCTTAAAAAAGGTTACCTCACCTCGTCGAACGCGAAGCTCGACCAAATTCAAAAAGTCTGTTCCGAGGATAACCCGATGTTTTAGTATAACGTTCGGTACGACATGAAATTTGACAGTAAACTCATCAACCCCTACTACCATGCTAGTGGTGAACGAACCTAGTGTTACATTTGCATCTGATCCCAACCCTTCGAAACATACATGATTTTTTTGTAGCGGAGGCGAACCCAACTGTTCATACTCGCTCTCGTTCATTAACGTTAAATCACTACCCGTATCTACTAAAGCTAAAACCTTATGGTCCTTAAAATGTAATATCGTAATCGGTGGTGGTTGGTGATACTAATAATTAGTGGAATCACAGGGCAAACAAATATCACAAGTGTGTATGTGCTTCTTTTATTTGGTAGACAAGTGATTGTCTTATTTAAAGTCACTTCTTAAATCTACTTAACTATACGTCGTGTGCATCTACGACTGATGCTCGTCGTCTTCATCATCGTCTGCTTCTTCTTCATTGTCAGAAATGTGTTCCCGTTCTATTAGAAGTGCCATTTTTAGCCTCGCCAACAACTCGGGTTTGCGACCCGTCGCCCTGAGATGTCGTCGTCTGAGTTCCTCCTTAAGCTCTGGAACTGTCATTCGTGGCAGCTGGTCGTCTTCCAGCACTACCGCGTTTACACCTCTTGCAACCTGATCAACTTCACCCTCCATGACTTACTACTTTGCGCACTTCAACAAAACTATGGCGCGCAATACCAACACGTCTTTACGCACACTTATAATTTTCTAGCTTGCTGTGATCCCGGACGAGCCCCCAAAATGTAGTATCGTAATCGGTGGTGGTTGGTGATACTAATAATTAGTGGAATCACAGGGCAAAGAAATATCACAAGTGTGTATGTGCTTCTTTTATTTGGTAGACAAGTGATTGTCTTATTTAAAGTTACTTCTTAAATCTACTTAACTATACGTCGTGTGCATCTACGACTGATGCTCGTCGTCAACTGATGTCTTATAACTAAACTTACATTAAAACGTCTGAGTGTTACTGACTACCTGGGCCTCTCACCCTACTTAACTATACCCTTACTTATACAACTTAAAACAATGCTACACACCATTTTTTGCTCCTACGCAATTCATAGCCTATAGTTCTATTCTAAAAACTATCCTAAGTATACTTCGTTAAATGACCCTTCGCCCACAGTTGGCGAACAGGATGTCTTTTACAACATCTGGCATACATCTTAACTATTATAATCTTAACTATACAAAGCGACATAACACGGATACAAAAATGAACTCTTAAATCTAAAATACCACATAAATACGCGGCCATATTTTATACAATTGTTCTTACGAGATATAAAGTTGCTTAACGTAATCGTTCGTTCGACACGAGTACGTAATTGCAAGTAGGTAATACTTATTTAGCTTCAAATTTGCAACGAGATCCAAAACAATTTCACCAATATCTAAATTTTGAAATCCGTGATATACAAAACAAAGATAAATACGACCAGTACAGGTGGGTTCCGGACTCAGCAACATCCGGGGCAGCGGGTAGTAACGGGTATGGGTAGCCAATAAAAAGCACGCGTCCTCCAATTTTTGTGACACGCTGATACCAGGCGTCGTATTTCACCGCAGCGGTTCGTAATGTGCGTCTCCCACGCAATCTATGACGTTTTATGGTTGCTGGAAGAGGCTGATATTTTATGTTTTGAAGAAAAACTTGGAACATAAAAATGTTTTAACAGAAAGTACGACTTCCAATAAAATAGTGCATATATTAGAAATATGACTCTTTGTCAAATATTATACTAAGTAGTTTTGTATTAATAGCAGATTAATCGTCATAGATTCGGCTAATTTAAAGCGCAGATTTGAAACCTGTTTCTAGAAAGTCAAGATTTCGCGTGGGGCAAGCGCAGTTATAAACACATATTAATTGAATCTAATGTAATAAATGAAATACACATATCCACGACTCGAATCTAATTATAATTTTACTGGCTTGTTAGTCAAATAGTTAGTGAGCCTTACTGTTAAGCCAGAGGTCGTGGGTTCGATCCCCACCCAGGACAAAACTTTGTGTGATGAGTATGAGGGTTTATTCCGTGTGTGGGTGTAATATTCATGAACTCATGTACTTATATAAGTACTAGCTTTCGCCCGCGGCTCCGTCCGCGTGGATGTTGGTTATCGCGATAAAAACTATCCCATGTCCTTCCCCGGGACTCAAACTATCTCCATACCAAATTTCATCGAAATCGGTTTAGCTGTTTGAGCGTGAAAGCGTAACAGACAGACAGACACACATACAGACAGAGTTACTTTCACATTTATAATATTAGTATGGACGTTTCGATATCAGTTGTCTGGTAGCCATATATGTCCCAAGATATTATTATTATTATATAGAGATAGAAAGCGAGCATCAGTCCACAATTTTAAAATTATCATCAAAGGGGTGGTTACAGATGGCAACTCATATTAGCATGACCCAACTGCACGAAGCTTTATCTTCTCGTAAGATTCTTACTCAAGTTCTTATCTTCCCACTTATATTTAGAAATGGAGACTATAGCAATTCACATTGGACACTTCATTTTAAAGGAGGTAGTTTTAGACCAAATTTAGATTGACTGTGAGTGACATGTCAACAATAACATTTGTGACACTTCCAGCTCATTTTTAATTCCAAGATCCCATGTGAACGGAAAAATTAATAAAATCGAAATCGTATCTGACATCGAATTAAGCTAATGCTCCTCGATGCCAGACGTTAACCGATCGTAATTAATATGCGCGGAAAATATTGAAATTCAGTAAAAGCGAGCTTCGATGTAACGACCCAGAGGTAAGCTCTTAAATTAATTACTTATTTATAAAATATCAATTTCACGGCGTGATTTTAATAGTAGGTGCATGTTATGATAGAAGTCACTCTGATATCTGTTTTATTGTAAATTTTGTTATAAAATGGACGGCTAGGGACATACTTGTTTCATTTTAAATACAATTGTTGAATGGTGTGTTTAATTTGTGGTTCATTTTCCACTTTTAATCATTGGGCGGCGCTGGTGTTAACTCGTATCAAGCTATATTATAATTATTACAATTATTATATTTGTCGCCCAAATGAAAAGCTTAAACGTATTGTTTACGTACTGATATTCGATCAACACAGCACTTAAACACCTGAATTCTCAACAATTAAGATTAAAATTAATTAACTACTCAAAACACTTACCCTCGTGAAAACCAGTTCTAGTACTAAACCGATTTACATAATTGCCTTGAGTCTAGAGACAATACTCCTTTCTCCAATCAAAAAACATTTTTAGGGTTCCGTAGCCAAAATGGCAAAACTCAACCCTCATAGTTTCGCCATGTCCGTCCTGCAGCTTAGCTCAAAGACTGTGCATGGATAAACACCACCTATTACTTAGGCCGATAAAGTGAACGAATAAAATCCTGATAAAAAACACCTATTACTTAGGCCGATAAAGTGAATGAATAAAATCCTGAAAAAAAATAATGTAGGTAAGTAAAAAAAAAAAAAACTCATGTCCACTTTACATAGGGGAGGTCCCTTTGTAAAATGGACATGAGATATTTTTTTTCTCATCTACCCCATCTTTTGGAGTATAATTAGATAGGCCTTTCAAAACCATTTAGTTTCAAGGGGTGGTGAAGATTTTATTTTTAGATTTAAGGATTTGTTTGTGAAATATTAAGCTTTAAAATGCAGCCCTCAATCAAGCAATCCGCTGCCAGCTAAATGGTTGATGCTGGGTATCAGCAGTATATATAGTGAAATTAAAAGATAAACTATCACAGCTAAGTAGGCTTCACCAGTTTACGAGTACCAGCCGATCAAATGAAACAAAAACAACAAAAAACCCGCTCCTGAATCATATTATTCAGATGGAGGGGGGGGGGGCTACAGAACCTTACATTTTGCGTGGCCAGACATGCACTTGCCTGGTTTTTAACAACAACAAATAAGACGCAATAACACTGATCCTTGAACAGTTTAGCTTCTAAATTGCTTTAATAACGGTCTTACTCCAAAAGCAGTAAACAATAACATCGGAGCACACAAACAGCACTTAATTGGTTAACAAGCGATATCATTCTATTACGGACCTCTCCATCGGATAGCGTTTCTCTTATAGATTTATACGATTCATTAACATCTGTTATCGGCGTTTTTCTTCAGTTACTCCCTTAATGGAGCCCTGTACGAAAGGTCGACTGAGGCGTTAAATTGAATTTGCTTGCCCATTTCCCTTTCGTTAATCTCGCAGAAATTTTAATTTAAAATAGTTTTGATGCCAACAAGTTCGTGTAATGTTACTTAGATTGTTTTCGCCTCATAAATGTCATGAAATCTGGTTAAAAACGTTTTTTTTTGGTGTGTTCGTCACTCAACAAGTCGTTTTAAGTATTTTTTCAATATAAAAAAAATAAATGAATGGTATTAGTCTTAGATTAGTGAAAATTACAACCCAATAAGGATAAATCACTCGTTTGTTCCTATAATTTTCATATTGTTTTTTTTGGCTTCTTTTCTTACAAGTTTTCCTATCGTCAGGATTATTAAACCATCCCTAAGAACTTGACCGAAAAGAACCCAATCAATACTAAAATACGAAATCTACATGTATAAAAAACCGCCAATAAAATTTCAATAGTACGCCGGCAAATGCAGAAGGAGCAAATACGGAACGTCTGAATTCCCCATATTTTACGAGGCCATAAAGTCGGGTTGCGACGGGTCGAAAAGGCGTGCTCACTCCATTCTCATAGTTCTAGAGAGCTGGCACAATTAGCCGGTTGCTTTGCATAAAATACACCCGTGTATTTGCCCACGGACTAAGTGGAAGAACCAGCGATTTAGTTAATTGTTTCTTGTGACTTAATCGAGAATTGGTCAACGGAACTTGACTAATTATGATATTTCTTTTTGTGTAGTACATAGTATAATTCAGACAACTTCTGCACTGGGGTACGATCCCTGTGTCGGAGGAATTTAAAAATATACAAATTACGGACAAGTACATTCATATTTGGAACAACAATTTGTAGATCATAACAAAATGATGCCCCGTGTGTGAACCGAATCAACAATTTCTTGAAAATAACGATGCGTATAATTGCTTTTAAATAATAAATATATATTTTCAATTACGTTAATTTTGGAGTTTACGTGAGTTTACGTTAATGTTGAATTGTTATTTTTGTTTACTAGCTTCTAAGTATATTTTAGCTATTACCCGAGCGATTACGATAAATATTATGATAAATACATGTATATTTAATCCCTGTCCGATCCGATAATATGTTGTAAGGTATCACGTTCTTTTTTTTAATTTAATGAAAAACTGACGGATTTTTTTACAGAAGTCATGGGTAAACATGCGGAGGATGAAAAGATGATTTTGAATATAAAGATGCTTTATACAAACAATCTTGATAAAAAAATCTTGAAAGTTTACAAATTTCGACGAAATTGGGTTGTAGTTAAAGGGGCCGAAACCATTCTTGGTGCAGTTTATTGTCTATCCGCTTTTGACTATTTCACCAAATTTGAATCGGTTCTTGAATCTTTAAGGTTTCTATAGGGATCTATAGCGACTTTAATACGGATCTCCTTTCAACTGATTCTCCTCGCTCTTGTAAACTTTATAATTTGTTACTACCATGCTAGTGGTGAACGAACCTAGTGTTACATTTGCATCTGATCCCAACCCTTCGAAACATACATGATTTTTTTGTAGCGGAGGCGAACCCAACTGTTCATACTCGCTCTCGTTCATTAACGTTAAATCACTACCCGTATCTACTAAAGCTAAAACCTTATGGTCCTTAAAATGTAGTATCGTAATCGGTGGTGGTTGGTGATACTAATAATTAGTGGAATCACAGGGCAAACAAATATCACAAGTGTGTATGTGCTTCTTTTATTTGGTAGACAAGTGATTGTCTTATTTAAAGTCACTTCTTAAATCTACTTAACTATACGTCGTGTGCATCTACGACTGATGCTCGTCGTCTTCATCATCGTCTGCTTCTTCTTCATTGTCAGAAATGTGTTCCCGTTCTATTAGAAGTGCCATTTTTAGCCTCGCCAACAACTCGGGTTTGCGACCCGTCGCCCTGAGATGTCGTCGTCTGAGTTCCTCCTTAAGCTCTGGAACTGTCATTCGTGGCAGCTGGTCGTCTTCCAGCACTACCGCGTTTACACCTCTTGCAACCTGATCAACTTCACCCTCCATGACTTACTACTTTGCGCACTTCAACAAAACTATGGCGCGCAATACCAACACGTCTTTACGCACACTTATAATTTTCTAGCTTGCTGTGATCCCGGACGAGCCCCCAAAATGTAGTATCGTAATCGGTGGTGGTTGGTGATACTAATAATTAGTGGAATCACAGGGCAAAGAAATATCACAAGTGTGTATGTGCTTCTTTTATTTGGTAGACAAGTGATTGTCTTATTTAAAGTTACTTCTTAAATCTACTTAACTATACGTCGTGTGCATCTACGACTGATGCTCGTCGTCAACTGATGTCTTATAACTAAACTTACATTAAAACGTCTGAGTGTTACTGACTACCTGGGCCTCTCACCCTACTTAACTATACCCTTACTTATACAACTTAAAACAATGCTACACACCATTTTTTGCTCCTACGCAATTCATAGCCTATAGTTCTATTCTAAAAACTATCCTAAGTATACTTCGTTAAATGACCCTTCGCCCACAGTTGGCGAACAGGATGTCTTTTACAACATCTGGCATACATCTTAACTATTATAATCTTAACTATACAAAGCGACATAACACGGATACAAAAATGAACTCTTAAATCTAAAATACCACATAAATACGCGGCCATATTTTATACAATTGTTCTTACGAGATATAAAGTTGCTTAACGTAATCGTTCGTTCGACACGAGTACGTAATTGCAAGTAGGTAATACTTATTTAGCTTCAAATTTGCAACGAGATCCAAAACAATTTCACCAATATCTAAATTTTGAAATCCGTGATATACAAAACAAAGATAAATACGACCAGTACAGGTGGGTTCCGGACTCAGCAACATCCGGGGCAGCGGGTAGTAACGGGTATGGGTAGCCAATAAAAAGCACGCGTCCTCCAATTTTTGTGACACGCTGATACCAGGCGTCGTATTTCACCGCAGCGGTTCGTAATGTGCGTCTCCCACGCAATCTATGACGTTTTATGGTTGCTGGAAGAGGCTGATATTTTATGTTTTGAAGAAAAACTTGGAACATAAAAATGTTTTAACAGAAAGTACGACTTCCAATAAAATAGTGCATATATTAGAAATATGACTCTTTGTCAAATATTATACTAAGTAGTTTTGTATTAATAGCAGATTAATCGTCATAGATTCGGCTAATTTAAAGCGCAGATTTGAAACCTGTTTCTAGAAAGTCAAGATTTCGCGTGGGGCAAGCGCAGTTATAAACACATATTAGGGTAAATGTGGGATAGTTGCCACACTTTTTGAAGTAGGCGCATAACTTATAGCATATGAACATTTTAAAATTTTAAACGTTGGTAATATGTTGTGTACCTATTAATGAAAAAAGTAATTAAAATAATTTAACATTAATCTGTTGTATTTGTTTAGTACAAGCGAAATACAAAAGTATTGAAATCGAGGATAGATGCCTACTGTGTGGGTTAGATGCCGCCATGATATTTTGAACTGTGGGATAGTTGCCCTATGTAAATAATTACACATTATTTTAGGTTTACTAATTTTAATCAACATTAGCTGTTAAATAATCATATACAAACCACAATCTTCTTTGGTTTATTTAAAAAATGAGATCATATTAAGTATCTATTTAAAAAATATTAGCCTCAACATAACAAATTGCAACTTTTACACGTTTAACATATTTTATTTATATTTAAAATTATTGTTTATTTTTTCATGGCGCAACTTTATTCGCTGACAAGGATTACAATAATCGCCGTACATTGTGCAGGTTTCATGCAGCCACTTTTTACACATGACACACTGAATCCAATCTACCGTTGATTTTGTTTTCTCATAATTTTCGAAACATTCCAGACATTCATTTGACTCATTTTCAGAAGAGTTTGCCTCATTCCGTTCACCGGCATCTTTGGTTATGCGTTGTTTCTGAACCGTACGAACAGGACGCTGAATCGTATTAGTGCTCGAAGTTTCATTCCTTTCCTTTATTCTTAGTCTTTTAGCTTTTTTTTCTTTTTTCTTTTTCATTTCAACGTGAGATTCATTCTCTTTGTAATCATCAGAATCATAATATGTCGCACATGAATCTGTTTCCTCTGAAGCTGCTCTTGGCTTTCTTGTAGTCAACTTTCTTGGTGCTTTACTACTCTTGCATGGTATGCCAGGAGTAGCTTTACCTTTGCTTTTCTTAGCAGCTATGTTTTCTTTAGAATTTAATACTGCAGCTGACTGCTTTCCTCTTTTGTATAGAGGTATCGGAGTTTTCGGAATAGGGGAACATTCTTGCAAATACTTGCTAGGCGTCTCCTTTGTGCTTTCTGCACTAGGCTGCAGACAATGGAGAGTTGATATGAGAGATGGAGAGTCTTCTTTCGTTGTTTTAGGACTATCACAAATCTGGTTATCTAGGTCAGGATTTGGTGGCGTAGACATTCGGACTTCATCAAAAGTTGGGTTTACACAAACCTCGTCGCAGTCTATTTCTGGCAACATCTGATTACCAATTGAGGGACCAGGTAATTGTAATGTATCATCAGTCAAAATATTTTGCGGCTCATCTCGGAGTTGATTACTCGATGACAAATCGGAAATTGCAAAGAAACTCTCTGGAATAGCAACCGGATTATATGGGTAAATACCGCAAGCCCTAAAGCCCAAAATAGCATTAGAAGGCGTAGCTGCTCGGATCCATGCGTTACCAATTAGTTTGCCGGCCACTAAGCGATTGATTTTTTTTTCTTTGTTAGTAAGCATCCAATTCTTGGTCTCAGCTGCATAAAAAGTTTTAAATGGCTTGAAAAAGCTTCGGTCTAAGGGCTGTAAAGCTTGTGTGCTGTGACTTGGCAGACAAAAGAGAATTATACCATTTTCTTCAGCAGTCTCTAACATTTCAGCAGAATTAGTATGAGAAGAATGCCCATCGAGAAGCAAAACCACCTTACCTTGAGGCTTTCGTGGTACAAAATGCTGCACTAGCCACTTCTGAAATAATTCCGCATTAACATAGGCTGATTTCTTGCTCATGTATACATCTGATCCAAGAGGAAGACCATCTAGAAATTCTGGCTTTTTGTTTACTCCTTTGATAATAACAACTGGAGTGAGAAAATTTCCAGCGGCATTGCAGCAAGCTATTATTGACAAAGTTTCTCCCTTTTCGCCGGATGTTATTGAGTGAACTGATTTCGTCCCCTTCGTCACAATAACTTTTCCAGGTTTATTGTTTAACTGGACCCCAGTTTCATCAATATTAAATATACGGTCTGGCTTGTCCAGTAAGTCATGCTCTGTCAATACTTCAAGCAAAAGCTTAAACATTTTACCGACTTCCTCACGATTAAGTCCCTGAGCTCGAGCAAGGGATAAACCTTCGGCTTGTCGAACGCTAAGCGTAGGTTGGCGTTCTAAAAATGATTGTAGCCAATGAGGTCCAGCTTTGCCTGTTTCCTTATTAAAGTTATGTTTGATACCAAGCCTTTCAGCGAATTGAAAAGCTAATCTTCGTACCGTATCTCGTGTCACAGGAAAACCTGATGCTTCTAGTTTCTGGATGTGTGTGACCAGCCGTTTTTCATTATCGAAGTCAAGAACTGGGTGTTTCCCTAGAAATAAACGTCCAAGTTAATAACAAAATTATACTTTTTATTTATTAATTTATTGCACACGAACAACACATAAGAAAATACTAAATAGTGAGAGTTACACAAAAGGAACTGCTTATTTCTTGTAGAAATGTCTTTCAGCAGCCCTATACAACGGGAAAAAGAACAGAAATATGAAGGGAAGTCGTGTAAGATAGTGGTCCTTTACTCTTCTCCTAAATACAGCGACAGAAGGACTCCCGCAAATTCCTAAATACCTAATACTTATTAGTTAACAGAATACTTAGGTACCTAATGTATTTTTTTTTGCATCTTGTTTCACGTATCGTCTCTTTAGGGTCCTGGCTGGAATCCCATAACGACGAGATATTTCATTTATTCCATATTTGTTTTGCCTCAATTCCTCAAACGCTTCTTTAAGCGCATCTTCCGTCCACACGCCTCGAGGGCGTGCCCCTACTTTGCGCACGTATTTACGTGGCATATCTGAATAACAAAAAATATCGTATTATGTAGATGATATATGAAGGGATAGATGCCTCTAAGGGCATCTATACTCATAAAAACCGGGGCATCTATCCTTTTTTGAAGGGATAGATGCCCTCCAAAATATTAAATAAAACATGTTAAAACATGACAAAATAATATATAAAAACTTTTATTTAATACATTTACACTTTAGAAAAACAAAAATATAGGTACTTACTAGACAAAATCAAAAGTTTCAAGCGCAATTAAGTCTGAGTCGAACCAAATCCACCAATCTGTTGTCGATTGAAATATGTTTTGCCTCAGAACTCGCGACACGTCCACTCCAGCGAAGCGCTCGGCACTGACTGAGGGACGGGCGGGGGTAAGCTTACATTTAAACAAAAAACGACGAATCTAATGTTTATACATGTCGGTACATGTTGATCGCGGCATCTATCCTACTGAGGCGACTATCCCACATTTACCCTAATTGAATCTAATGTAATAAATGAAATACACATATCCACGACTCGAATCTAATTATAATTTTACTGGCTTGTTAGTCAAATAGTTAGTGAGCCTTACTGTTAAGCCAGAGGTCGTGGGTTCGATCCCCACCCAGGACAAAACTTTGTGTGATGAGTATGAGGGTTTATTCCGTGTGTGGGTGTAATATTCATGAACTCATGTACTTATATAAGTACTAGCTTTCGCCCGCGGCTCCGTCCGCGTGGATGTTGGTTATCGCGATAAAAACTATCCCATGTCCTTCCCCGGGACTCAAACTATCTCCATACCAAATTTCATCGAAATCGGTTTAGCTGTTTGAGCGTGAAAGCGTAACAGACAGACAGACACACATACAGACAGAGTTACTTTCACATTTATAATATTAGTATGGACGTTTCGATATCAGTTGTCTGGTAGCCATATATGTCCCAAGATATTATTATTATTATATAGAGATAGAAAGCGAGCATCAGTCCACAATTTTAAAATTATCATCAAAGGGGTGGTTACAGATGGCAACTCATATTAGCATGACCCAACTGCACGAAGCTTTATCTTCTCGTAAGATTCTTACTCAAGTTCTTATCTTCCCACTTATATTTAGAAATGGAGACTATAGCAATTCACATTGGACACTTCATTTTAAAGGAGGTAGTTTTAGACCAAATTTAGATTGACTGTGAGTGACATGTCAACAATAACATTTGTGACACTTCCAGCTCATTTTTAATTCCAAGATCCCATGTGAACGGAAAAATTAATAAAATCGAAATCGTATCTGACATCGAATTAAGCTAATGCTCCTCGATGCCAGACGTTAACCGATCGTAATTAATATGCGCGGAAAATATTGAAATTCAGTAAAAGCGAGCTTCGATGTAACGACCCAGAGGTAAGCTCTTAAATTAATTACTTATTTATAAAATATCAATTTCACGGCGTGATTTTAATAGTAGGTGCATGTTATGATAGAAGTCACTCTGATATCTGTTTTATTGTAAATTTTGTTATAAAATGGACGGCTAGGGACATACTTGTTTCATTTTAAATACAATTGTTGAATGGTGTGTTTAATTTGTGGTTCATTTTCCACTTTTAATCATTGGGCGGCGCTGGTGTTAACTCGTATCAAGCTATATTATAATTATTACAATTATTATATTTGTCGCCCAAATGAAAAGCTTAAACGTATTGTTTACGTACTGATATTCGATCAACACAGCACTTAAACACCTGAATTCTCAACAATTAAGATTAAAATTAATTAACTACTCAAAACACTTACCCTCGTGAAAACCAGTTCTAGTACTAAACCGATTTACATAATTGCCTTGAGTCTAGAGACAATACTCCTTTCTCCAATCAAAAAACATTTTTAGGGTTCCGTAGCCAAAATGGCAAAACTCAACCCTCATAGTTTCGCCATGTCCGTCCTGCAGCTTAGCTCAAAGACTGTGCATGGATAAACACCACCTATTACTTAGGCCGATAAAGTGAACGAATAAAATCCTGATAAAAAACACCTATTACTTAGGCCGATAAAGTGAATGAATAAAATCCTGAAAAAAAATAATGTAGGTAAGTAAAAAAAAAAAAACTCATGTCCACTTTACATAGGGGAGGTCCCTTTGTAAAATGGACATGAGATATTTTTTTTCTCATCTACCCCATCTTTTGGAGTATAATTAGATAGGCCTTTCAAAACCATTTAGTTTCAAGGGGTGGTGAAGATTTTATTTTTAGATTTAAGGATTTGTTTGTGAAATATTAAGCTTTAAAATGCAGCCCTCAATCAAGCAATCCGCTGCCAGCTAAATGGTTGATGCTGGGTATCAGCAGTATATATAGTGAAATTAAAAGATAAACTATCACAGCTAAGTAGGCTTCACCAGTTTACGAGTACCAGCCGATCAAATGAAACAAAAACAACAAAAAACCCGCTCCTGAATCATATTATTCAGATGGAGGGGGGGGGGGGGGGCTACAGAACCTTACATTTTGCGTGGCCAGACATGCACTTGCCTGGTTTTTAACAACAACAAATAAGACGCAATAACACTGATCCTTGAACAGTTTAGCTTCTAAATTGCTTTAATAACGGTCTTACTCCAAAAGCAGTAAACAATAACATCGGAGCACACAAACAGCACTTAATTGGTTAACAAGCGATATCATTCTATTACGGACCTCTCCATCGGATAGCGTTTCTCTTATAGATTTATACGATTCATTAACATCTGTTATCGGCGTTTTTCTTCAGTTACTCCCTTAATGGAGCCCTGTACGAAAGGTCGACTGAGGCGTTAAATTGAATTTGCTTGCCCATTTCCCTTTCGTTAATCTCGCAGAAATTTTAATTTAAAATAGTTTTGATGCCAACAAGTTCGTGTAATGTTACTTAGATTGTTTTCGCCTCATAAATGTCATGAAATCTGGTTAAAAACGTTTTTTTTTGGTGTGTTCGTCACTCAACAAGTCGTTTTAAGTATTTTTTCAATATAAAAAAAATAAATGAATGGTATTAGTCTTAGATTAGTGAAAATTACAACCCAATAAGGATAAATCACTCGTTTGTTCCTATAAATTTTCATATTGTTTTTTTTGGCTTCTTTTCTTACAAGTTTTCCTATCGTCAGGATTATTAAACCATCCCTAAGAACTTGACCGAAAAGAACCCAATCAATACTAAAATACGAAATCTACATGTATAAAAAACCGCCAATAAAATTTCAATAGTACGCCGGCAAATGCAGAAGGAGCAAATACGGAACGTCTGAATTCCCCATATTTTACGAGGCCATAAAGTCGGGTTGCGACGGGTCGAAAAGGCGTGCTCATTCCATTCTCATAGTTCTAGAGAGCTGGCACAATTAGCCGGTTGCTTTGCATAAAATACACCCGTGTATTTGCCCACGGACTAAGTGGAAGAACCAGCGATTTAGTTAATTGTTTCTTGTGACTTAATCGAGAATTGGTCAACGGAACTTGACTAATTATGATATTTCTTTTTGTGTAGTACATAGTATAATTCAGACAACTTCTGCACTGGGGTACGATCCCTGTGTCGGAGGAATTTAAAAATATACAAATTACGGACAAGTACATTCATATTTGGAACAACAATTTGTAGATCATAACAAAATGATGCCCCGTGTGTGAACCGAATCAACAATTTCTTGCAAATAACGATGCGTATAATTGCTTTTAAATAATAAATATATATTTTCAATTACGTTAATTTTGGAGTTTACGTGAGTTTACGTTAATGTTGAATTGTTATTTTTGTTTACTAGCTTCTAAGTATATTTTAGCTATTACCCGAGCGATTACGATAAATATTATGATAAATACATGTATATTTAATCCCTGTCCGATCCGATAATATGTTGTAAGGTATCACGTTCTTTTTTTTAATTTAATGAAAAACTGACGGATTTTTTTACAGAAGTCATGGGTAAACATGCGGAGGATGAAAAGATGATTTTGAATATAAAGATGCTTTATACAAACAATCTTGATAAAAAAATCTTGAAAGTTTACAAATTTCGACGAAATTGGGTTGTAGTTAAAGGGGCCGAAACCATTCTTGGTGCAGTTTATTGTCTATCCGCTTTTGACTATTTCACCAAATTTGAATCGGTTCTTGAATCTTTAAGGTTTCTATAGGGATCTATAGCGACTTTAATACGGATCTCCTTTCAACTGATTCTCCTCGCTCTTGTAAACTTTATAATTTGTTAACATCCAATTGCTTTATACACGTGGATAGATTTAATTATAACTTCTACCCCTACACTAGTTTTCTCTCATGGTCAACATCACTCACCACGACGTTATTTTCCAGTCATTTATATTCAAATTTCCAAAACTTAAGCCTAAAATATTGCTGCGGCGTTCTTTTGTACACATGGACTTCAATAAGCTACCAGCGGACTCATCAAATATTGACTGGAAGCCACTAGAGGTAGCCACCTCTGTGGATGCTAAAGTCGTGGTGTTCAATAATTTAATACATAACCTGTACAATATCTATGCTCCAGTGAAAATAATCAAATTTTCCGAAAATATAAAAAGGATTATTGTATCGTACATTCATAATCGCCAGAAACCGGTGCAATTAGGTGATACGTAATATTTCTTCTTCAACTCCTGCTGAAATCTGGAAGTTTCTAGGATAGGATAGGATATTGGTATCGGTAAAATGCGGCGACTATTGCTTTGGATACATATTAGATTGTGTTAGTAGTAGCTGAACGGGGGATTACATTGCCGGCTTACCTAGTCTTGCTATCAATTGCTTTTTCTTTTCTCCAGTAGCATCGACTGAAATCAAAAAACACGTTTTGTCCATTAAGTCAGGAGCCGTTGGCTGCGACGAGATTAGTCCTTATACGATTATTTCCATCCTTGATCACTTTTTACCTGCTATCACTCGCTTAGTATATCACTCTTTTATGACTGAACAGTTTTCAAAACTGGGACAAGCTTTTATACGTCCTCTGCCCAAAGTAAACAACCCTTCTCTTCTTTCTCATTTCAAGCCTATATCTATTCTCCTTTTCATTTTTAAAGTCCTTGAAGCTTGTGTCTAGTCTCGATTGTCCAAGTTTGTCTACTTAGTCCCTTCCAATCCAGATTTAGACCTGGGCATAGTACAATTACTGCAATGCTCAAAGTGACTAGTGATGTTATCACAGTTCTAGTTCTGGTTAATTTTTCTAATGCTTTTAACACCGTCAGTCATGTAATTTTGCAATATATTCTCTCCCACCTGATGATTTCTGACCATGCGCTGGGCTGGTTTTCTTCTTACCTTTAGGAGCGTCAGCAGTCCGTCAGTCCGTCTGATTCGTCAGTCATCGGACGAATCATCATCAAGCTGGCTCCTTCAAGGCGGTATTCTCTCTCCTATTCTGTTCTCACTTTTCATTAACCTTTTAACCTCCAAACTTCAATGCACGTATCACTTGTATGCCAATGACCTCCAAATTTACTCACAGGGCAAATTAGAGGACATATGTGTAGCAGTTGATGAAGTTGACCGGGATCTAAAGAAAATTAAGAACTGGTCTGATAGATTTGGATTTAATGTACATCTCACGAAATGTCAAGCCATCATTATAAGGAGCTTTGGGAGAGTATTTAATGGAACAACCATTCCTTTTAGCCCAACGGTTAAAGATCTTGGATTTCACATAGACGCTACGCTCAACTGGCAATGCCGAGTCACCAACATCGGTCAAAAGGTTACTGGCAAAAGGCTCTTTATCGGCTTAACAATATTCTACCAAGTAAAACCAAGACTATGCTTGTACAGACTTTCATTTTTCCCGTTATTGACTACGGTGATATATATTATCTCGACCTGAATGCAGATCTGCTCAACAAGCTTGATCGCCTTCTTAACAACTGCATTCGATTTATATTCATCCTTCGTAAATACGACCATGTTTTGAATTATCGCTCCCAACTGACATGGTTGCCTATTCGGCAATTTATTCTATTCTTAATTTTCCGAATGCTCCTACTTATCTTTCTTCTCACTTTCAATATTTGTGCTCTAATCATGACAGAAATCTTGGATCTTCTAATACCCTTCTACTTCTCTGTCCGTCTTATAGCTCGGCCTTAATTCATTTTTCTTTCTCGGTTCAGGCCTCTCGTCTTTGGAATGTGCTTCCTGTAAAAATTAGATTCTCCACTAGCCGTTTCAGATTTAAAAATAAAGTACTTCAACTAAGCAGAAGTTACCTGGAGAATTCAGCAGAGAAATCATTTGGCCTTGTTATGAATTATATAGATTGAAATATGTACCTATAAGTAATCATATATTTATAAGTATAATTTAGTTTGTTTTACTTTTTAGTATGTATTTCTTTCATATACTTTTATATTTCTTTCTATTTTGTATTTCAGTATGTAGTTAATTTTATCAAAATATTAAGCACCAGTCACCCTTTTCACTACACCATCTTTGACTAGTAGAAAATGCCCATGACATTAAGTCCGCCTTTTGCACTGTACTTGCAGGAATTTTTAAATAAATACTTATATAAATCAAATTAAGAATTAAAAAATCGTTTTGACGACGATTTTTATTTCTATTTTTTCAGAATATCTACACGCCTCTTTCCAGGTCTGACAGGGATTAATGTACACGTTGTAACAAAAGTTGTATATTATCTGTTAGCAATAGTTAACAGATAATAGGTAGGTACTTCTTTAAATTTAGTATTACCATCTACCTCGGAATTACCTTAAAAGTTACTACTTTTAAGTTCTTTACGAAGTATATCTAAAACTCCTTTAGATATACTTCGTAATAATATACCCAGATACCTGATGAAACCTGATGGGTACCTTAGCTAGGTGCTCCATAATTTCATGTCGCCAGTGTTTCCTTTATTTCCACAATATTCGTGTTACAAATAACTTCGGCTATAAACGTAATACCAAAAAAACACAATTTTGAGTCATTAAAGAAATTACCATTTAAAATTATAGTCTTTTACACTTTCATCTATCTAATAAAATTTGTGCAATTCAGAATTACCTTGTACCAAACTTCCACGTGCACTGATCCAAGTTGATTATAAAGCCTTTGGCGTCACGCGATTCTCTACCCGCTGAAAATATAGAGCTATCTCAAAGGGTATATAGACTTTGAAATTTTATCTTTATTATAGACTATGAAATCTGAGAGTTCATGTGCGTCTTCGTGTAAGGCTTTGTGAAGTTTGTGGAAAAGTTTGCTTGATAAATTTTACAAGTTTGGTCTAGATTGAGTTTATGTATCAATTCTTAGTTACATGTGGCACAGCTATTGATATACAACTACGAATTGACGGATCATGACATCGATTTTTGGTTCTACGATATATCGATTTCCTCACGAATTCTGAATTCTTTCGAAGATTTTATACAGTGTTGATGACAAATATAAAACAAGCACCAAAAAAGTATTCTAACTACGTGTTTAGCACACGTAGTCATCACGTTCAATAATATTGTCACTGTACGAGATGCCTGAATTGCTTAAGACATATGCATTTTATAAACTTTTCTACCTCACATACATTCTTTGTATTTGATCTAATAATCATATGATCACTAGACAAACAATTTTTGACGTTATAACGTCTTATAAATCGATGACGGGGTGTGCGCACGAAAGTGTCACGCAGCAACGGTCACGTTATTGTTTGGTTGCTAAGCAGTCACGTACCAACGGTCACGCTATCGATTGGTTGCTAAGCAGTCACGTTATTGACTGATTGCCACAAATTGCTTTAAGACATGGCCTGTTTAGACGCCCCTTTAAGCTGTCACAGGCATTGTTGTTTATTACAATGACACAAATGTTTTGGCATTTGTAGCGACAAGCGATACAATTGAAAAAAAAAATTGTTATAGGCATGGTTGTTCATTACAATGTCATCAATGTTTTCTTATGACGTGATCACATAAAATTATCGTCCGTAAATCGACTTTACAGACAACAATTTTATTTATTACTACTATTGGACAATTTTGCTGTACCATTTACTAAACCAGTATTCCCAACAGTTTATGCGTGCCGCAATACCGTACAAAACGGAGACATCTATTCAACTTGTTAACGATACCCGTTATTATTGGTAGTACATTTCACATTATGTACATTCAAATTAGGCTACTTAATACACAAAATACCATATCGTAGACACAAGGAATAATCAAAAAGTTGTTAAGCAAATCGAATATCACGATACTGAAAACTACATGGTATCGTGAGCGCAGAAGAGAAACTTCACATAACACGCACACGGGCACGAAATCTTGAACATTTACCGTCAAAATCAAATAGAAGTCTTATTGTTACGTGTGGTAGCCTATGCAGCATATTAGTACTATAAAGGTCAGTGGCGAGCGATGTTTTTGTATTCATTGAGGCATGAAATGCGTGTGAAGCTTAGACTCCGCTGAAGCTCTCTCTTCTCTTCTTAGTCGTTCATTCACTGCTGAGTATTACTGAGTATTGAAGCTCCTTCCGATACAAGCTCAACCTACAAACTACTTGAAGAAAAGCTACGTATTTGATGCTTCAACACACACATAAATATCGCTCACGAATCAGATTCTCGGAACATCTAAAAACAAAGATAAACAAAAAAACGAAACAGTAAAATTTTTATTGTCCTGTTTGTTTAGTGATTATGATAATGCAACCAGTTCATTTTTCGATATGTTTGAATTTAGAATTTTACAATTATGTTTACAAGTTGCCTTGTAGCCATAGTACCTACATGTACTGTTGTCTATTAACGATGTCTTTGTGTGGGCGTTGATCAAGCGCGCGTTGTATAAAAACTTTTCTTCTGTACTCTCGTTATATTGTATACAAACCGAGACATTGAAGATAAAGGTCGAGTCGAAACGACGACTAAGCATGCAAATATTATCAATACGATTATAACAAAATCGATAACAATCCAAAATTTTATGAACCGTAAAATAAGTCAAAACGGATACAATAATAAAACATGGCCCTAGTAGATTTTACAACCTTTTTGCGGTATCTAATTTTGTTAGTATGTACGTACACCTTTTCTTAGGATATAGGAGGGTAAAATATTCGACAGAGCCTTGGCGAGAATGGAACGAGTAGTCGTAAAGTGTTCCAAACGATTAAACGGCTCTGACCCGATGGTTGCCGTAAAAGCGATTCTGTTATAAGCTTCTCTTTGAAGAATGTCATGTAACGTTGTTGGATTTTTAGCAAGTAATCATATTTTTATACTTATCTTTTTACGCTTGTTTACTCATCTAGGGTGCAGGTCAGTTGCTCCCTGGGGTTTAAACAGAATATGCTCTTTGTTTCGATTGGTTTTATCTTCTATCAAAAGGAGTTGGAAGAGGTGTTAAAACTTCAACGTGTGTATTTATATATCTGTCTATGGCACTGTAGTGCCTAAACAGATGGACGGATATAAATACGGTTTATATTATTGAATTAGAAAACTAGTTTAATCGGGACGGTTATTAGCTTTGTATGATAAAAATCTGTTAAAAGTTTTGAAAATAATAGCCTTTTGATCTAACGTCTCGGTTTTTTTTGGTGAGAGTTTTATAAATCCTTTATATAATTTTATAAGCTACGGATCTTAATCGCGTAAATATTTTAATTTAAGGCTAAATACCTTTGTTTATTGCCCGACGTTTCGACCGTATTGCAACAGCCGTGGTCACGGGTAGACTATAGACATATTTACGTGATTAAGACCCGTAGCTTATAAAATTCTATAATGTGTACAAATCGCAAAAGTTTACGAACATATATTATAAATCCTTTATTTTGATACCCCATTCGCGAAACGATGTTTTTTTATTTATTTTAGTACCCAGTATCACTCGCACAACTAAGACGAATCTAACGACACCTCTCATGTTAAAATCTATCAAGCCGTTTAAGCTCTAGGGGGTGCCAGAGAAATATACATACATACACTCGAAAAACATAACCCTCCTTCTTGCGCAGCCTGGTAAAAACCCATACTCTCTCTCTCTCTCTCTCTCTCTCTCGCTCTCTCTCTCTCTCTCGCCCTTAGATACTTACTTACATAAATCACAATGTTAAATACTGTCACTCAAACCATTGTGTAGGCTATTACATCGTACCGGTTCCTTTTAAACTCATAGTCGTAACTCTGTGTACCCCTTTCCTCGCAAAACATTTCCTTTCGCCACGTGTGAAAATTTTATGAAAATAAAGAAAATGGATACTTATTTTCATAAAATCATACTTGGTTTTATCTACAAAGCTCTTTTACGGGTAGTTTCATTGTTAGTATGAAACAAATGGTTACGATAGAGTTGTATAATATCGTTCATATTTTGAATTGCAGGTAATAATAAAATAGACTACCTCTTCCTGGAAAACATTTGCTTTGAATGCTATTATTATTGTATTGAAATTAAGGGTGTTCCTATCGATTTTCACATATTTATTTCATGTATTCTCATACGTTTAAAGCGGGACTATGAAAACAAAGAGATCTCAGCTTTCCGTTTTATTCACAGAAATCGGTGACGTAGCAGATCAGTAAGGTTAAGTAACGTTGCCACAACTACTGCTATACAGAGTACCGATGTAGTCAGTCGAATCCTTGTAAGAGGGTCTAACAAATATTATTTGAAAAAAAAAATTAATTCATTTTTTTCGAATCTGAATTCCTGCTTTAACCCGCGACAACGGTTACCGCATTCCAACGTGTGACTTTGTACGTTACCTAGAGAAAGAGTTGTTGTTTATCAACATAATTATTACATATTAGTCCAAGTCTCTGCCACCGAACTAGGTATACTCACCAAACAAAATTAAGGTACTTTAATTTAGTATCATAGTCTGATCACCGTCCTGCTAAGATTGAG
This sequence comes from Herminia tarsipennalis, assembly GCA_945859575.2. Lineage (NCBI taxonomy): Eukaryota > Metazoa > Arthropoda > Insecta > Lepidoptera > Erebidae > Herminia > Herminia tarsipennalis. Next base: position 16,142,808 of record OX243830.2, read on the forward strand.
CGAGTGAGCTCTCCTAAAAATATTACAGCTCTCCGTAGTTCGGACAGTGTTTACCTAGGTCTTGCGCCTAATCTATGTCCGGTGTTATCGGATTTTCGTTAGAACCAGTCGAGAAGGCTACAGTCAGTTGAGATTTTTTTTTATAAAGCTAGCTAGCAATATATAATTGTAAGTCCCATATTGCTAGCTATCTTTTCTTTATCTACATTACTAGCAATCCTGTTAACCCCTCCAGTTAAGCTCAATGGCTTGTGTTAGGAGTGGGTTTACGTAGAGTTCCCTGGCAGACCCGCTCCGTCGCCGGCGAACCGGGCGGCGTCGGCGCGCATATCTGCGCTTGATGCCGCCTTAGGTGGGGCTGCGGGCGGGCGTACGGGGTAATCTGCCCCGCCCGCGGCCTTCCGTGGAGGCGCGGCGCCCTGTGTGTATCCAGGGGCCGCGTAGGTGTGAAATGCCCGGAACGCAACAACATCGCGTCCGGGCATTGCCACTGGGCGGGCCGCCGACGGTATAACGAATTCCGGCGGCCCGTTCGCAAAGGTGGCGAGCGATACACGGCGGGTTTTTTAGTGGGTGCAAACCCCACACTACCTCCATCATCTTCCCCGGATGGTGGGGGTGTTCAAAAAAAAAAAAGGAGTGGGTTTACGTCGCTAGTATAATGGGCAACATTCGAACCCGCGACCTCACGATTTCCAGACCAATATCGCCGCTTTGGGATTGCTAATCGTGGCCAAATTTTTTTGAAATATTTTATTACTAAGTAGCTAAGTATAACATTTTGATGAGTACATTCTCAGTATTTTAGTTGTTTTTAACCCCAATTATTTTAATCAGGCATTTTGTTAAAACCAGAATATGGTATTCAAACAAAAAAAGGTAATTTGGCGTTGTGCACAAAAATAAGTTTTCACTTCAAAAATACTTTGCCTTCTATTTTCATACCTACCAAATATACAAAAAAAACTAGTTGACCCAGGCAACTTCGTTTGCGTCAAATTTCTCCCGCAACTAAAAATAAACTTTGCTAAGCATTCTTCCATGCCTACCCAATATACAAGAAAAACCGTAATACCGTTTCGGATAAGTTCGACCACAAACACCGTGACACGATTTTTTTTAGGCTTTGTGTACTTTTTAATGTGAACATAGCTTTTATAAAATGTTTTACCTTTTCCAAATACAGCTTAATATACATGTCGTTTGACACAAATTTTCAATTTTATATTCCACCGGCATGTCGTTAGAGCTATGTAAAATGTACGTCATATTCCCGCTAGCTTTCTATTGGTTATTGCAAGGAAAAGTCTTTACTTATATTTTATTTTCAAAATATTTCAAACGTAAAACAGGTTACGTGATGTAACATCTTTTCCAATTTTTCTTGGTTTAGTTTAAATTTCAAACGTATGTTACTGGCTTTTACTTGATAATGGTTGCAGTTATCGCGATAAATCGAACAGAAAATTTTAAAGATTAACCTAGGTTTGTTTTGTAAATATGTTACAGACACAGTTACCTAACAATTTTAAAATAGTAGGTAGTAGAGTAAAGACAAATAAAGCGATTTGATTCGCCATTATCCAAACTATTTATTTTAAACGTAACTATTATGTAAAAAAAACGGGCAAAAGCATGTCGGATCATGCTCAATGTAGGGTTCCGTAGCCTTAAATAATTGCATCAGCAAAAAAGCGTATGTTTATGGCACTTACGCCTTCTGTTGAAAAACGCAGTTTTTCGGCAATAACTATAGTATATCCGATCATGTCTGCAATAATTTTCATTTAAAGTTTATGTTAAGCGCTACTTTTTTAATTTGGAGTGATTCGTATTTTTTAGCCACATGGTTCAAAAGTTAAGGTACACTATTTATGCAACTTTCGGAGCGATTATATCGAAAAATATTCACTCAAACAAAAAAATTTTTTGAAATACCTGATGACAAATGATGTGCCACACGTTGATGTGTGCTGGAAAAAAAACTCAGCTTTTTTACATGTAAAGAGTGCCCCCCTAAAAATATTTTGTATTACCAGTAATTACCAACGTTTTCTTGGTGAAGACGGGCCTTTGCAAAAAGCTCCTTTGTACAGTCTTAGACTCATTATTCGCCAAGCACCAACAACACAACCATAAACAATTATCTTCTCAATCTAACTACCACAAAATGACAGACAGAACAGCAGAATAGCAATTATAAAATAATTAGCATGTCGCGTGCTAAACAAGCTCGTTGAGAACTGCAGTTCAGCCAATGTGCAGCTATTAGCGAGTTTGACGTGTTTACTTTACTGTATTAAATGGGTGCAATGGTTTTGATTGAAGTATGATGGGGTTACTTCAAACGCGAAGTCGCGATTGTGGTGCAAAGGGAAAGTGGACGGCTGCTGTATCGGCTGTTCGTGGGTTCGATTTCTACACTGGACACTATTTAAAATATAACTGCAATGTTGTTTTGGGTTCCTTAGGCAAATGGCAAAAACGGATCCCTTATAGTTTCATCATGTCCGTCTGTCTATCTGTCTGTCTGTCCGCCCGTATATCACAGGCATTTTACTTAAAGACCACTCAATGAATATTGATGGGATTTGGTGAAAGGGTGTCTTGTAGTAGCCGCTACTTAATTTGATAGCTAAATAATAATAATAAACATTTTAATGGGGGGCTCTCCATACATGTAACAGAAGCTGTTTTTTTTTCAGCAAACATTAACGCGTGGCATATCATTCGAAAGGTTTTTCAAAAACAATTTAAGGTTTTTATTAAACTTTTTTTGATTGAGTGTATATTTTTAGAAATAATCACTCCGAAAGTTGCATAAATTGTATCCCCCTTAACTTTTGATCCGTGTGACCAAAAAATATGAAAAAATCGCAAAACTACAACTACTTTAAACTAAAATTATTTTGTACATGATCGGATATACCGTCATTGAGTCATTGCCGATAAACTGAGTTTAGGAGTACATTAATAAATATATCCGAAATGTTTCAAAGGTAAATTAGAGGTTTTTACTACTAGGCACGGTTAATTTGTAACTAATTCGTAACGGAATCCTAATAATTAGCATTAACAATGCGGTGAAACACGCAAATCCTAAACGCCCGTCCCCCTGTCTGTCCCCTCACACCTCCTGACATGACTCAGGGCAGTGTACGTATGTACGTTCGATATATTTGCAAGTAACTACTTGAAGAGACAAATGGTATTAATTACTTAAGGTTATTAGGTATTGGTCGATTCTGAGCGTCTGTTTCATGCTTATTTATGTTCATTATATTCATGGCATAACTGTATATATACAAATATTTTGTAAAAAATGGTATTTAAAAAAGGTGGCCATTAGTTTTTATTGCCATTTTTTTTCTCACAGCTTTACTCTAGTGAACTTGGGATTAAATGTAGACTTATTCTATTCTTAATTTTGTCTCATGTTCATAAGCGTTATATTTTGTAGCCTAAGTGAATAAAGCACTTTGTCTTTGCATTATTCATGAAAGTTTTTTGTATTGAAACTGTTTAAAACCAAGGAGACCGAATCTTTATACGGTTAAAAGGATAAGTTGAATAAAGACAATATTATATTTGCATAAATTATACCCCCGAAATTATTATCAATTTAAAAAACGGCGAAATAGACTTTAACACTAAAATATTCTCTAACTCAAAGTCCCAAACCTTTATTTTCAAGAAAAAATCTGCCCTTCTAAAATTACCATAAACCCATAAATACCGCTCGTTAAAAAGAGAACAGCCTAAATTATTGAAACATTTACACTGTTGAGATACCACAAAAAAATATGCCTCGCCAAGGGAATAATTCGCGGTAAGTTGGGCCATTAAGTTTTATCTGGCGGGAGAGTGGGCCCGCAGGAAGTTTGGGGCCGGGATAAATGTTGATGCATGCCCTGGTAGCGATGACCTGTAATGGGCGAAAATGTTGTGGGTTTGCGGAACTATGCTAGGTTAAGGCTGACTGAAAGCTACCGCAGCTGTGCTTAGGGTTGGTTGTTTGTAGTTAAGAGTCTGTGTGAGCTTATGACGCAAGACACGTTTCTTAAACGTTTTTCGTTTCTATTGCTCCAATCTCGTCTCTATTTAATAGTAGTAGTACGATGAACAAGTTAACGGTATTTTCAAAACAGTTGTATAATCCTCACAGCCAGGTGGCTATCATAAGTTATTTCCGGGTATTCCCACCACTACGCACCTTGAATAAGTCTACGGTTTAGTGGGAATAAAAGGGATTTATTCCCCCTCAACGAGATGTACCGGTGAACAGCTCATTCAAAAAGGAAAATAAAAGGAATAAATAAATAATGTAGGCGCTTAAGTTTAACTTTCTTTCTTTTTTTCTTATTAAAAACGACTCCCGCAGTAGGGAACTTTACAAACATACAAGTTACGAACACAAAGTACACCCAGACTCGGAACAACAATTTATGGTTCACACAAAGTGGCTCACCTCTTGCGTAGCAGTCGGACATACAACCGAGGCAGTTAAAACTATCAACAGAATGATAGAAATATGTTAAATAGTATTAATTTTTAGGGTTCCGCAGCCAAAATGGCAAAAACGGAACCCTTATGACAAAAATTCGTCATGTCTGTCCGTCCGTATGTCACAGGCATTTTACTCAAAGACCACTTAATAAATATTGATGGGATTTGGTGAAAAGGTGCCTTGTAGTAGCCACTATTTAGTTTGATAGCTAAATAATATTAATAAACATTTTAAGGGCACTCCATACATGTAACAGAAGCAGATTTTTTTTTCAGTAAACATCAACGTGTATACATGTCTTTCAAAAACATTTTAAGGTTTTTAATAAACTTTTTTGACTCAGTGTATATTTTTAGAAATAATCGCTCCGAAAGTTGCATAAATTGTGTACCTCCCCCTCAACTTTTGATCCGTGTGATCAAAAAATATGAAAAAATTCGCAAAACTACAACTGCTTAAAAGCGAAATTATTTTGGACATGATCAGATATATTTATTCAGCCATTGAGTTATTGCCGAAAAACTGAGCTTCTCAAAAAAGGGTGTAAGTGCCATGAACATACGATTCTTTGCTGATGCAATTTTTCGGCTGCGGATTATTTGCGGTCTCGAAGTCAAATATATAATATACTTATGAATAAATATCATTATTATTGAGTATTATATTTTACAGATAAAAATAACTACGGCCAGAAAGTTTATACATATAGTACATGCATTTAAATATTTATAGAAATATAAAATTCCGTGCGGACGCGAGGTTCGTCGCTAGTACAATACATATATACACGAACCACTACGCCCAATTTCCGTGCAACATTCCCACAGTAGGAATCAGCGAGCTGTATGAAATAGCCACCCTCACATAAGCTTGTTTCCCGTACAATCAGTCGTTTCCCCTTATCTAGTTGTTAATATCTTCAGCTCGCGTGTAGTTCCGGTCGTCGATGATTATCCACGCCGTCATTGGGGGATGTTTGTTTGGTATCTTAAGCCTTGTATCAAATACGTGTCAAACCAACTCTGGAGATACTTAAAACAGCTTAAAGTTTTACGAGAATCATAGTGGGGTTGAGTTACTTAAGCCTCGCAACAAAAGACTAGCCAAGTTTAATGTCGCGAGGCAAAATAATTTTGGCAAAAACAAATAGATTTGAAATTATTGTTAGATAGATACATAATCGCTTAAGGAAACTAGTGGAAAATAAAAATACGGTTATAAAAAAACAAACTAAGAATATACTGTTACTGTAACATTAAGCCGCTGCTCACTTTTGTCAAACGGCCAATAACTTGTAAAGTGCGCCTAGCCTAATCACTCTAATTGAGCAGCCAAAACGGGGAATTTTGTACATATAAAAAATCAAAATCTAAATGGTAATCTCTATTTTTACTTACGTTTACATACATAGATGACATAAAGAACATATATGTATTCAAATTCAAAAATACCTCAGTTATGGTTTATTCATTAAAGAAACAACCAAAACCAATTTGAAATTGTAAACGTACAAATAAACGATAATTCCCTTCATTACTGAGTGTCAGTTATTAAACCAAGTAAAAATCTGTTCCGAACGAAAAGGTGAACGGTAGAAATAAGGGGAAATTCCTACTTCGCTCCTAAATCATAGGGAGACGAGGTTAATAGGGTTGGAACCCCGAGGCCTCGGGCCAGTCACGTAGCTTAGACAAAATTTAATAAATTCCGACTCTATTACGATTCTTCAGGCACATTATGAACTTGGCTGTTTACTTTTTATATTTGGTGGATTAAATTTAATGGATATGGAACTAAATCGGATTCTAAATGAAATGTTTATTGCATGAATTTTGTTAGCAAAATTTATATTGGTTTTCATTAAGTGTTGTAATGAATATTCATTTTTTGTTTTATTTAATCCTATCTATTACTAGGTTTGATAATTATTACACAATACGAGCATAAGCTATGATGTTTGCTTTTTTAATGCATATACAAACTATTTATTTCTTCTGTTTGGGTCAAAATGGGTATCAAAATAAAGGTCACATTAATACAATTTCAAATATATATGCATAACAATTAGGGGGTTTTTGTTACCTACAAGTCCACCGAATTTGGTCACAAGTTAAGTACTTATTTAGGTACATATATAATTAAAAGGTGCCTAATGCTATATATATAGTTAGTTAATACAGTTTGCATTTTTTTAAGAATATAAATATGAATAAGGTAATAGACTAGTCAGTGATTTTCACCGTTCAATCGTCGTCTTCTGACTATTCGGCTTCCGACTAATTGGCTTTCGCAAGTTGTCAGTGACTAGTCGCTACAATCGCTAAACAAATTCTAGTACGTCAAAATAAATTTTATGTAACTAAGTTATATACATGCTAAGACATTCAGCATCATTAACAGACTTCCATTTATATCCTTACAAGAACTCTACGAAAGAATTAACGCTCCCACAGTTCCATTACCCACAATCATTGGGATTTTTTCATCTAATGGAGTTGCAGTGACGTCGAAAAATTGCCACCATTTAATGGAACATTGCCTGAATGGGGTTATTAAAATGTCTTTTGAAACGTAATAACGATTTTTGAAAGCCATTAAGGGCTAGTTTACTTACCGGATTCACGGGATGACGATTATTCTCAACACTCGTTTACATTTGAATTGAAACTTTATTGCTGTTAATGACATAATAATCGATGGTATTATTAAGTATGAATGGATAAGCATTATAAAAGTGAATGGTCATTTTATTGTTGACCTTTCGTCAATGACACTATTGTCCTAAGAATAGGTTTTTAATACCCAATAATGACGTTGGATTCAAAATGATTATTTTATCGTACTTATCGTGAAAGCCGTCTATAGCAACAATTCGGTTTAAAATCGTCTATATCCGATAACGTATCGGTCATTAGATATATAGTTTCAATCCAATTAGTATTTGATTATTATCTTATACCTTTTGCCTGTTGACAACTAGTACAAAGACAGAAAGAACAAATAACTTTAAAATGGCCTTATTATTGCGTTGACAGTGACCGAATATTGCGAGCTCAAAAAATATATATATTTCTAGCCCATTATAATTTAGCGACCATGTCAAGGAGATTATTTTATTTACCTTTATGAATGTGTAAGTAAGTGAATAATTTTATTTTAACAAAATCAGCACGTTGTCGCGTCACATAGATTGTACCCTAGAAAAAAACAATATGTAACCTTTTTTTTATAAGACAAAACCCTCATTGTCTTATAAAAAAGGTTTCATATTTTTAGTGTAGGATTCAAACTCAAACTCAAATATGTATCTTTATTTCGTAAAACCAAATTAATGATTATTTGTTCAATTTAATGCATACTAATATAGGTAAAATTAATATTTTTTTAACAAAAAAAAAAATAAAAAATGAGGCCAGGCGGCAGTTATAGCTCATGAGAAGACGCTGCCAAGAAACTCTTGGGCCACAGATTGATGACTAAACCGCTACCACCAGTTAAATCACCGCTATAATTCTTTATAAGTCTCTTTATTACACATCAAACCTCCAGGGGCAACTAAAAAGGCACTAGCGTAATAACTACCGCTATAAAATATCTACCTAAATGTCACTCTGGCATTTTCAATGACACTAAATTACTACCCTAAAGATAATTGACTTTTATCAGTTTTGATATTTGAAACTAGAAGAAAACAGTTTAAATACCGAATATTTTACTCAGTTGTTTGAATTCTCACATGAATATAAAGCAATACTCATTCAAATGAATAATTCCAAGCTATGAGTTCTGGCCTGAAACTTGAACTCGTATATGTGGAAGGTCAATTAGGCCTCAAAATGCTAGTACTCTATATTCACACTGAGCCCAAAGGCAGCTAAGTACACACGCTTTGTGAATACGCCGCCGCCCAGTCCAGTGCAATTACTCTTGAACTAAAATCAAAGGCCAAAATTCATTGCTTTGACTGTAACTGTGATTTTGTGGGTATAGTATGCTTCTAGATCAAATTTAAGGCATAGTTGATTTATGAAATATTAAATTATGTTATTTTTGAATTTAAGATATGAAAATAAATTTTTAAAATAAAAAAAAAACCTGCCTACTCAAAAAAGACGCAAACAAGATCCCCTACATATATAATATCATTTCATTGGTGGCGATTTTTTTTATTTTTGAAATTTATTTTTTATTTAATATTTATTAGTGGTTGTAGGATGTTACCGATGTAACAACTAGCTTTTATCACAGCTATTGCCAAGTATTGAATATTGAAAAAATAATGGTTGCTTATTGACTTTCTTAGTATTATATATTCATTTTGTTCGTTTTTGAAATGCTTATAATATACTTATTTGATACCCATATTGCAGTATTAAAAAGACCTCTATTTTTACACCTCTTGTTTTTGACATCTCACAGATGCCATGTATGTATATTTTTTCAAACGATACTTATCTAAGAACACTTGGGCGGTCAAGACAAATCTAACGACGACTTATTTGTTTAAATTCGTCTTGTGGTTTGAAAGATATGAGGTTATAAAGATTATAACATACGTACATACAAGATACGCGCGAAAAACATAACCCTTCCTTTCAGTCGGGTAAAAAGGTATAAAGACACTATATTTATGGAGAAGGTTTTGATAGTATTTTTCTGACATCTTTCTAGAGAAAATAGTACTGAAGTCTGTACTATACTTTATGTGACACTGATCAATGGTTAACTAAATTGAAAAAAAAAAATCGCCTACTAGCACTGTTGCTACACTACACCAATGAGACTTACGAGCTAAAGTCTTCGAGCACTGTTGCTACACTACATCAATAAGACTTACGAGCAAAAGTCTTCTAGCACTGTTGCTACACTACACTAATGACACTTACGAGCTGAAATCTTCTAGCACTGTTGCTACACTACACCAATGAGACTTACGACCTGAAGTCTTCTAGCACTGTTGCTACACTACACCAATGAGACTTACGAGCTGAAGTCTTCTAGCACTGTTGCTACACTACACTAATGAGACTTACGACCTGAAGTCTTCTAGCACTGTTGCTACACTACACCAATGAGACTTACGAGCTGAAGTCTTCTATCACTGTTGCTACACTACACTAATGAGACTTACGACCTGAAGTCTTCTAGCACTGTTGCTACACTACACCAATGAGACTTACAAGCTGAAGTCTTCTAGCACTGTTGCTACACTACGCCAGTGAGACTTACGAGCAGAAGTTATTAGTCTTCTCAGAATGAAGAGCGCGCTGCAGACGCTCGAATCTCTTCTTCATTCAGTGGTACAAAAAAACCGTTGTTACATTATTCGTACAGTCAAATAAAGGATCCAATGAAATTTACTAGGCTTCAAAATGATTTATTACTTTTGATTCATTTTCATTTATTTAAATTCAATACTTTTCACGATAATTTCAAATTAAATGTAATTTATTTAAAGTGAAATTACACAGACAAAATTTTTAACTCTCAAAAATAACGTCGCACTTGCTTCTAATATGAAGCATTTTCGCAGACACTGAAAAAAGGAGCTCATGGTAAAAATATTTATATGAAAATTTACTTACATAAGAAGTATTCCATTTGTATCATAGTTTATCTACCTTTCCCACTTACTTGTGGAAATTGGCAATATTTTAGGTTACACAAAATCCTCTTGAACTAGCCTTATATCGACCCAAGATTGATAACCCACACCTAGCAACCTCGGCACTAATAAATGATTCCTTTTCCACTGGTGCTTTGTGTAGCAGGTTAATTACAAAAGCCGTAACGTGAAACTTAACGGATGATTAAGCAAGTGAGTAGGGTCGTTTAGAACGATACCGTTTTTTTTACTGGCAATTAATTAGTGATTTTAAATAATTACCTTCATGCAAATATTACACCTATTTGAAATTGTTAAAGTATTCATAAAGTTTTTAAATACCTGATTTTTTTATACCCGCCGAGTCCTCCGAACAGTAGGTAATATTTTTAGAACGTGTGCGCGGGTATGAATGTACTTTCTTTGGCATGCCAATTTTAACACATTAGATTGTTTTTAATTGCGACTATAATGTTCAAATATGATTCTTGATAGAAACCAGCAACTAAGTTTTTTGATTATGTTTTAATTAGTTTTAACCTCAGACGCAAAAGCAAGGGTGTTAAAAGTTTCACGCGCGTATCGGCGTGTCAGTGTATACAGGTTGATTTTTAATATACCTACTAATAACCTCCCGCTCTTGGCTTCTTTACATTACACCAAATAACTACGTCATTTAATAAAAAAAAAATACATATGAACCCTTCACCACCTACCACCTACTTTTATCACACGACCATTTACCATACTTTTGAGAGATCCCGGAGTAAAATCGATGTTTCTTTGTTAGGGTTAGGGCCTAAACCTTGCAATAAACAACGATTTTACTCCAGTAAAATTGTCTGTAGGTGATTAAGCGTTAATATATTAAATATTTTCTAAAACTGATAGGTATTACAAACTTATTTAGGTTATGTAAAGAAACCACGAGCGGGAGAAGGTAGTATATTAAGAATCACTCTGTATGTGTGTTACTGTGTAACATTGTAACGTCTAAACAGATGGGCGGATTTGAAAGCGGTTTTAATTAGAATGCTAATTTTTTAACATAAAATCCGTAAAATCTAGTTGATAAACCACTTTTTATTATGACTGTAAGGAAGTATGTTGTAAATGAAGTATCTTGTATGTATGTATGTATCTATTATTCTTTATTATCTGATATCTCACAATCCACTGAACGGATTTATATATGATATTTTTTTTATTTTACCTGAAAGGTTTTTTAGTGTTAAGTAATATTTTCTTTTTTGATTAATGTGTCTACTTCCCTTACGATTGTTGTTTTATCAGTTAACATTTACCTATATCAATTAAAAATATTCTGAATTTCAGTTCAATTTTCATTCCATCATAGTAACCCAAAAAAACGGGCAAATAATTCTAAAATAACACAAAACAATCTCCTTTTTTGAGTTACTTCACTTCTCTTACCAATCCGTCATACAACAAAATAAAATGTATTTACTCCTAACTATTAATTTGTACCCTCCTTAGAGATTAGAGTGTAATGAAACGAATGAAGTTTCGCATGGAACACTATAGGGGGAAGATTTGCCCCAGCTTTATGAATTATGATATTTGCCACATAAATTACTTACTGCAGTCACATAAATTACGATGTATCCGCATTCAATAATTATATTAAAAGGTTCATGGAATAGTTTTGTACAAAATATTGCTTTATTTTTCGCTCAGTTATTTACAATCGAGATTTTTGCTGGGACTAAAATGGTCAAATATGCAAGGCATTTTTAAATATCCGCATCAACAAATATGCAAAATATACTGAAATTTTAATAAAGCACTTAACAAAAAAACTATTTTCAATCCATGTGTAGGCACGAGTAACTTTTTGAATAATTTGCAAACGTTCCATATTAAACGAAATATTTTAAAATTATTTTGGCTGTTATCAAAATATGTTCTTGTAATGGACATTTTTTTTAAACTTTTGATATTTGTTGATAAATGAACAACGAAGTGATAACTGACAAATAAGGCAGGGATGACAAACCTTTTTTGACATAAATAGGTATATACCAATTTGGAAAAAAAATAAATAGGTGCCAATGATTTTACAGGAGAAAGAAATAGCCCATGTGTGGTATCGAGGTTTGCAACTATTTTCCCTAAAGTCGGAACTAAGGCAAATAGTAACGTCACGTGTATGTAATGGCCGAACATAGTAAAAAAAATGTGTGGCACTCGGGGACTGCCGCGGAAAAGCTATTGCATAGCATTTTTTATTAACTTATGCAATTAATAATCTTTTCTTTACATTTCGGAGCAGCTCGTCTCGATCCGTGCGAACTTTGTACAGCCGTACCATCTATACTAATACATAAATGTGAATGTAAGTTTGTTTGTTACGCTTTCGCGAAAACTACTCAACCGATCATCATGAAACTTTGTACAGATATTCTTGGAGGTATTAGACGTAACATAATATTTTGCACGTGCAACCTCATAGATGCGGATTAGTATTTAAGCTATCAATTAACACGTTTTTAAGCTATTGCATAGCTTTTATCGCGGGTTTTGAGCACGGCAACCGAATCAAGAAATTCCGTAACAAAAATAAAACCTTACACCCCCCACTCTGCCTAACATATAGCTCAGCCGAGCTTCACTTTCAAGCGAACGGAGTCGCGGGCACAGCTAGTCAAGTATAAAATAATATTGTTACGTGCCAAGTTCGTCATCACCGCTTTAAGGAATCTTTTATTCTTTTTGTGCTTCTTATGTAGCTCTGAACACAACAGAGAAATAATAAATATAGCACAGTGATACCACATATTGTGTTAAAAATACTAGTCCGCCTCACAAAATTCATCGGAACAAACTAAACTAATATCGACTTAAATTCTAAATATTTACATAAACCTCCTTTGAACCGATACTAAAGTTATCAAACTTCAAAATAGTTTACTAAATCGCATTATATCAGGTATATTGTATAGGAAATCGATATAACCCGGTTGTAGTTCACATATTCAGTGTTGGAAACGGTATTGTGGGGCAAAAGACATTAAACTTGCATCTGCTTGTGGTTGTGTAGACGTCAGGCCGCGGAACTTGTGCTGCTGGCGGCTCTAATACGGGTGTTCATAATGAGCGGTACAGAGATTGACGGAGTTAGAATTTCGAAGAATATTATAGTTATTGGGAGGGAAGAACATAACAGTTATAGTCAATATATACTCTTTTCTTAAAAACATGTACTGACGATGGTGGTCGAATATGTTGATGAGACTGCTCGAAGGTTCGAGTTTTGAGTGCCTAATTTTGTACCTACCTAAATAATGTGACGTTTGTAATATTATTTATTTATTTAAAAACATTACACACGAGAAAAATGTACAGAGGCGGGTTTAATGCTAAAAACAATCTCACTCAAACAAAAAGGTTCACTGGTAGCAGTGAACCTTTTTGTTTGAGTGAAATTGTGAAATATAATAATCATAAAACTTAAGAACAAAATCTTGGTATAACAAAATATTAATACAATAATATTAAGCACCCAAAAATAAAGTATAAAGACTAGTATATAAAACAAAAAATCGTTTTAAATTGGCTTTGAATCAGCTGTAACTGCGTCTTTTTAGGGAATTTAAGTCCGTGTGTTTCTATTGAGTCGCGATGGGGCCGAAGTTTTGTTAGTGTCATCCAGAGAGAAATTTAGAAATTTAGTAGCACTCCCCTATTGCTTTGGGCTTGTATTCTTACACAATAGTCTCGAGAGTCAAATTTAGTATTTATTTATGACCACAAACTTCGTCGCTTAAATTTTTAAATTCTTTTAAAAGATCTTCAAATGTAAATATAAGTACAATGTTTTTATCGCTGCAGATACAATTTACATAACTTTGAAACAATTCAAAAATATGTTAATACCGAAACACAGTTTATACCAGATTTTTGTGTTCGAATTAAAACTTAAAATACGTTAGGAATGTACGATTAAATGTACCTCCTTGAATTAAAAATTACAGAGGGAAAGTTAACTGTATTGTAGTTTCAGGCATTAAATATATAACTAGCGTTAAAGTACTTAAAAAATGTTTACAATACTATGATAAAAGTGGCAAGGTGACATTTAATGTAAGGAAACTAAAACTAATTCTTTGGGCAGTCTATGAAAAAGGCATTGATTAAAATAACGTTTGTAAATTAATCGAGGTTTTGGTAAATAAATCTTGATAAATATGTATATTATTATATTTGAAAACACACCTTTTCAAATTAAAAATCTCGTTAGACCTGTTTCGTATCGGGAAAATACTTATGTGCCCCTTTAAATGTAAGATTACTATTTACCCGTCTAGAAAATTACAAAAACGGTATAAAAATAAAACGAATTATTTTCATAAAATCTTCGGAGTATTGTTCCATTTTATCGCCAGTTAACATTTTAGGCACGACGAAAACGTACCTCGAGGCATCTTTTGTAATTATACTGGTTGTGATAATAGAGAAGGCTGCGATTGTGAAGAAACTAGGTCAGTACGCTTGCACTACTCGTACCCACATTTACAGGTATTCAATTGTGGAATGAGAGAAAGAGTAGAATAAAATTTCATTATTTTGGCTCATAGGAAGTATGTACTTTCATTATTCATTTAACTTGTTCAAATTCTTAATCCCGATGTACATTCAACAGAAAGGAATGAGTAGTCAAGAATAAATAGCAGTTGTTTGAAATGAGAATAGTACCTAATGGCGACCACGACTTGGAAGACGAACGAATTTAAGCCCATACTGCGTCTTCCAAGTCGGACCGGTTGGTTCGATGGTCTGGTCAAATCAGCTGATACCAAATGGATAATTATGGCCCAATGGAAACGGAAATTTCGTCAGCATGGGAACGGGTGAGAGATGACTTTACACAACAATGGGCGTCTATAGTTTAGTACTTAATGTAAAAATACTGTCATATAATAGCTTGTTTTATTACACAAAGTTACTGTAATTAAATGGGTTTATTATACCCAAATGGATATGCACTTTATTAAAATTAAACTTTTTAACAGATTTTATTTTATAATGCGACGCTGGAGTTAACGCGGTCGTTCATTATTTAACTTTGATTACATGACGCTGTGTCGAGTTTACATAGACACAAATTGACTAAAGTTATTGTTTTAATATTTTTTTTATTTTTTGTTGCTTTTATTCAAGTTAATATCAACGTCTATTTCCATATTCCTCAGCTTAGAGGGTTTTTTAAAAAAATGGGGTTTTGTTAAGTATTCGACCGAACCTGAATCGGTGATTTTGGTATTTTCTTCTTTTCTTTACTGAACACCGGCTATAATTCACCTATTTTTTACACATTCTTTTTTAATGTATATTTAGTTTAAGTGTACAGTATAAAAAAACTAACGAAAAAAAAAACAGATACTTAAATGTTTTCTTAGGAAAATAAAACAATAGAGTATATTTAGTCACAATACACCGAGAATACGAAAGGAAATCTTCTTCCTCTGTGGCGCGGTGAGAGTGTGTCCGACTGCTACGCAAGAGGTGGTGGGTTCGATTCCCACACGGGACACCACTTTGTGTGATCCACAAATTGTTGTTCCGAGTCTGGGTGTACTTTGTGTCCAAGACTTGTATGTTTGTAAAGTCAATCGCGACACAGGGCTTATACCCTACAGCGGGAGTCGTCTTTATGAAAGAAAAAATGAGGCTTTGCTCGAGCAACGCACACATTTTCATTATACATGGATACATAATCTCGGAATACAACTCGGACAAAGTGGTCCGAGATTTTGCGTCCGAGAGCGATGTATACAATGTATAAATTCATCAATTTATTTTATGAACGACGCTAAACAATAGAAATAAAATTATACCACAAAATGTTATTTTTTAATAAATTTTAAAATAGGAATGGTAAATTTCACGTTGTTTGTCTAAAGGACTCTTTAAAATCAAAACAATCTTATCCGCCGCCGCATATCTTGCCATGTGACAATTTCAAATAAAATTGATTAATTATACTTACCTAACAACATTTATTATTATTATTTAATTCGGTACTCTCGTTATTTTGTTGCTCGAGCGCGTTTGTATGAAGCCTTTTCTTCTGTACTCTCGGTATTTTGTGACCAAGTCGAATGGCGGCTACGCACATATTTTGTGCAAAAATAAACAATCACCTAGCACAAATAAGTAACTACCAATTTCATTATTTACTTATACCCAAAAAACGCCCAAAAGGTCTTATGAAACAACAAATGACGAGGGAAAACCAAATATAAACCGCGTTCCCTAATATCTAGGGAGTATTGTTGTTTGCACATCACGGTGAACGAAATAAAAATGAATAATATAAAAATAAACAAAGGCAAGGACTCACATTATGTGGAGTCGTCGCGCAGTACATTATATCCTTACAGTTGGGCTGTAAAGTAGGCGGGGATTTGTCATTTATAATTGCGTGTATTGTTCACAAAAATGTGAAAATTATTTTCACATTTTCTTTTTTGTGTTAAATTTAAAGTTGGAGTTCATTGTAGATTTACCCCCTTATTCATGACTAGCTGACCCGCGCAACTTTGTCTGCGTACATTTTCCCCGTTTTTGCAACATTTTTCATTGCTACTCTGCTCCTATTGTTCGTACCGTGATGTTATAAAGCCTTTAGCCTTTATCCAACAATAAAATATTTTTTAATTTAGACCAGTAGTTCCGGAGATTATCGCGTTCAAACAAACAAACAAACAAACTAACAAACTCTTTAGTTTTATATAATATTAGTATAAATGCGTTAATAACAGTTTTAACAGTTGTTAAGTGTTAACTAGCGATTCTATTATCTTGTTTTCTCAGTATTGGAAAAATAATGTAAAACAAAGATAAACTTCTTGATAGGTATGAAAATGTAAAGGGATAAGTGTGTGGCAATTTTTTTATTTTATTTTAACCCTATCTTCCTCATAACAGAGAGCAACACCCTCGTTGCTGTAAAGAAAATTATCGGTTCCTGTAAATGTTTATGTAGGGATGTTGGTCCAATTTCTAAAAGCCCTTGGAGATTTTAAATATTAAATCAGATGGATTACCGAATACCGATGTAATAAGGACACCACTTTTGCACTATAGCATTAAAGTCATATATTTTAATTTCAGTAAGACAAGTTGACCCAGTGAATTTCGTATCACCTATAAAATTATAAACGCCTAAACAAAATTAGAACTTTCTTCCTTCGTCCTCTTTCGTCCTTCTTTTTGTTTTTTTTTCCAAAATCATTCCGGTATTATGGAAAACAAAAAAAAGATTTCGATTTTGATCTGTTTTTGATGTTTTGCGAGTAAACAAAGGATTTTTAGTGAATTAGATATATATTAGACTATTCTGTAGTCTAATATAAATCTAATTCAATAAAAATCCTTCCCTCTCCTCCGACCCTCATAGAAAATTTAATTTGTCTTGTTTGGAAGTATACATAAAGTATATTTATTAGTTTGCCATAGTACAAGCTCTGATTAGTTTGGGATCAAACGACATTGTTTGAGTTGTCTCAAGATATAATTACTACATAGTATAAAATAAAGTCGCTTTCTCTGTACCTATATCCCTATGTATCTTTAAATCTTTAAAACTACGCAATGGATTCAAATGCGTTTTTTTTTAATAGGTAGAGTGATTGAAGAGGAAGGTTTATATGTATAATAACATCCATATATTTTATACCCGTGCGAAGCCGGAGCGGGCCGCTAGTATATCATATTATTCAAAATAAAACAAGACTTAGCATTCATGTAAAATGTCACCAACCTCGCGTATTTCCCCGCTTGTTTCCTAGCTCTTAAATAAGTAGAGAAAACACAAAGCAACAAACAAGCAGTACATTTTCTCCGCCGTCAAAAACAACTTTTATAAAATAAATTGTATTATTCCATTCGGTGTGAGACGGTATCTCTGACGTATTATGTGCTTGCAAATAACACACGTAGTAAAAAGCCATGATATGTTATAGCAAAAGTAGTACATAGAATATAATTTTCCATGTCTAAGCATATTCCTTTGAAGTACATTAATGTAAGTATTAGGTGTTATAAAAGTGGCTTATTGTTTATAGATATAGTTACTGGTCTTTTCCTATTAAGAATTCTGTATTTGTTCATATTTTTGAAGAATATCAGTTGTGAATTCTGTTGAACTTAGTATCGTGCCTTTGACTGCATTATATTATATTCGTTATATGTTTCTTTATTTTTCAAGCGGTTTATTAAATTTTAAATCTTATTTGTGTGTTTTGGAAATATCTTCCAATTCAATTTACCACTCTTACATTAACCACATCCCGTTATCCTATTTTTTATGTGCAATTAGAACAACATCTTAAACTAGTTTTAGCTAAGATTTCGCTTCCTTAGATTTCGAATTATTGATTAACCATATAATATTATAATCGGTCATGTACTTTTAGAGACTTGAGCTTTAAAATAAACAAACGTTTTAGCTTTGTCATGCCAATAGCTGCCTAGTTGATCCACCCTCGTGATTATTGCGTTAAAATATATAATATTGAGCATTTGTTAAGTTAAATACTGTTAAGTTGCAGTTCGGTGTATCTATTTTAACTTAAATGGTTTTACTTTTAATTAAAATACTATGTTATTTACAAAAAAAAAAAACATTATTATGGACGCTTAAAAATACAGAGTGTTTCTTTTTACATATTTTGTGGGATCGATTCCCGATTCAGACAGGCGATTATTTATAAACTTTGAATGCAGTGCGATTTGTTCGTTGTTAAGTATTATTTCAATAAAATGTTGTATCTACAATATTTACGTTCCTTCCCTACATGTGGCAGAGTTTTGGGACAACTAGTATATAATTTTATAAAGTCCTTCTTATGATTCGAGCTAAGCAAATAATCAAAAGATCGGAGTAAATAATACCTAAAGATAAAGATGAATTACATACATGTAATATAGAACATAAGCAGAACTGCGTACAATAGAAAGTAATGAGTCAAAATGCTACGAGTATGCATAACACAGACGGAAAACCGGATCCGGAGAATTATTTGGACCGAGGCTATTTCCAACTGCGGACATAAGCTGATTAAGGTCAAAATTAGAAACGTTTCACACTGGTTTCCATCCAATCTGAAAATAGCAGCCTTTCTCGTTGTATACGCAAGGATACTTACGAGTAGTATATTGTATACCAAAATGTGTTCTATACAGCTCTCTGCCGGCCTGATCTTTTTGAACTGGGTGATCTAGGTGATCAAGGAATCAGGTTAAACAAGATTAGATTGTTAGGTTCATAGATTTGCTCACCGTATTCTAAAAATGCACGCAGGTTAAGCTCGCTGAAGTGGCAATTTACTGACCACATTTGCCAAAGGATCGATGGAGCAAACGAGTCCTAGAGTGGAGACCGGGACTCGGTAAACGAAAGGTTGGACGATCCCCATCGAGATGAACCGACGACCTAAAGAATGTCGTTGGAATGAATTGGATGCGGAAGGCGGAGGACCGGATGTTGTGGCATAAATTAGGAAAGGCCTATGTCCAGCAGTGGACCGATACAGGCTGATTGATTGATTCTAAAAACGTCTAAAATATCCATCCCTCGGAGAGCGTTACACTTGTGTACAATCTCCGGTTGTGTCCGATTAACGTGCCATCGGAATCGGGCTATAATTCTGATGGATTAAATACTTTTGTGCACAAACTCGTGTACCAAGATATCTCAAGCGTAGATGGATAGACTCTGTTGAGATTAGCCGTTGTCACTGAAATCGATTAGGAGAACGTTCATTGTCACGACAAGTTAAAACTTATCATTACGACAACCTACCTTAAGCATACCATATAAATGAAATATTTTTTAAGGTTCTGTTCTAAAGTATAGATCTTAAAATCGAGAGCGTATGCTGCGAAGCAGAGTGGTACTTCGATATGATTAGATCCAGAGGCTGTATTGTATTACCAGTTTATAAACCTTTGTTATACTTACTCCGAGAAGATCGCCTCAAAAGAGACAATGGCAAATTGCTTCTAAACAAAAGACTTAAAATTAAACTGAAGAGATATCTGACGGAGAGATAGAATAGTTTAATATAATACACATGCTCGTCGCTCAGTACTTTGCAATTAAACCTTAAAATTATATTAAGTAGAACTGGCTTCAGAGCACTTAAGTTATTTTGTAGTCTCTTACTTCTATCTACTAAGCATCACATACGCTCACGATGCTATCGTTAAACCTCATCTATTGCAGGTGTGTCTAACAACAGTTTAAATTTCTCCCGTATTCAAGCAGCAATGTATTTTAAACTTAATCTGGTTTTAATTCACGATAATAAGAAATTAAAGCGTAAACTTAGTTTCCAAATCTTAGTAGAGCATTCAGCTAGAAACTTGTCTGAACTTGGACAACGCAAGCTTAAATTAATTTTAATTCAATCCCTCTTGTTAGTAAGTTTAGTGCAAGATGCATCTGCTCAGGTAAGTTTCGACTCATTCGTAGAACTCATTTGTTATCCAAAGTATAAGCAAATAGGATTTTAGTCTAGACGAATTCTACTTTTGCAGACTTTGTTATTACTTATTTAGGTTAGTGTTCGGATTAATTACTTTCTAAATTATGATATATAAGTGAAGAAGATTTCGTTTCAATTTGTCGATGTCGTTCAAAGATTAAAATGTATAGATTCATTTCTAAGAGAATCTAATGATTATCTACGATTTATTTATTAGTACGTATTAATAAATAGCAAATAATATTTACATTAAATGAAATAAATTTTAGTAAACATAGACGAAAATAAAACTTTAATAATGTTTTATAGAAATTCGGGTAATAACGCGATATTAACCTTTAGATTGGTTGACATAGCAGGATTACGTTAATCCGCTTATTTCTTTAATGTACATGCAATCATGCAACGCGTTAATGTGAATGTTAGTTGAAATAGCATAAAAATTAAAATAAAAATGTTTTGCTGAGAACTACGATTACACATCCAGCCAGCACACAATGGCGTAAGCCTAAGGCTGCCGGTCCATTAAAGCGGAACGAGGCTGCGGAGCGGAGAAATGAAGAAATATTAGCAGAAATATTAAACACTAGCTGACCCGGGCAACTTCGTTTGCGTCATTTCCCCCGTTTTTGCATCATTTTTCATTGATGCTCCCCTCCTATTGATCGTAGCGTGATGTTATATCATCTATGACACTCACAAATAACGTGGTAGAAGAATTTTCAAAATCGGTTCAATGCATCCAGAGATTGCCCCCTACAAACTCACAAACTTTACCTCTTTATAAATTAGTAAGTAGAGTACATAAAATATCGAAGCGGAAGTTTTATGCTATCCTATATAAATAGGATAGCATAAAATTTCCGCTTCGATATTTTATGTAATCCTATTAGTTAATAATACATCTTCATTTCTCCGCTCAGCAGCCATGCTCAATAGACCGGCGCGGCAGGCTCAAACTTAAAATCCTTTTATTTTCCTTCAAGGCTTAAAAGGGTCACAAAACATAAAACAGTAAGTTAATTCACCATAAAACTCATATTTATATAAAACAATAATCATATTACAATCCCATATACCTTATACTCGTGTGAACAATATTAGCACAGAGGTGCCATATGGACGATATGTGAAAATTAAAACGCGGGGTGACCCTAACGTCTGTTTCACACGCCACAAGTGAAATGGGGTCGAGTGGAACATGTCTCAAATTTATACAGGTGGAAGGCGCCGAGGGGATAAGTGACGAGTCAATTGCAGTTATGGAGGTGAAACTCGGGGACCGATTCTGTTTGTGCTGAGTTTTCCAATTAAAAGAGAAACGGAAATGTTTTGCAAAACATTCAGACCGAAAAACAAAATTAAATCAATTTTATTATTGTTCGGAAACGTTGAAAAATATTTATTGGAGTTTTTAAATGAATACATATCAGAAAATATTTAAATAAAGTAATATAATAACATTAATATGTTTTCAGAAGAATTTTAGATTATTTATACTTGGTAGCATAGTACAAAATTTTCATTACGTAGGGTACATTTCATTGTGAAGAAAGCGCCCATTAGTTGAGTATCTCAAATCTTTGATAAAAGCTTAGTTTAATTCCTAGAACACTCACTCTTAATTTTATAATAATATGACCTAACATAGACTACGAAAACATATTGTTCACAAAACAAAAAACAGTGGCAAATATTCAATAGCTTTCGGTATCCGATTACTTGTAAGATAACATTCTGGACTACCACCAAACATAATTTTTCACAACCTGATTGTTTTGCACCGTCGATTACCATAAAATTGTAATAAAAATAACAAATGCCCACATGTTCGCTTACCCCTTGCCGTAACGGCCCACTAAATAATATTATTTACGATGTCGTTAACTTGTAAAAGTTGTAAATTACTCCGATTGTGATCTTCGGAACTAGAGAGTTATAAAATTTTGGGTATTTAATTAATAGTTTGTATAGTCCTTGTTTTAGTATAAGTACCTGGTTGTCTTGCATGTTGATTACACATTGCGCATAGTGTGCACGCAACAGGGGAATTTAAAATGAAGTTGAAAGTGATTTCATATTTCGAAACATATTGAATAGTCATTCTTAATTAAACGAAATAGAGCATATTTCTGCTTTTCTTGTACTCTTAACATACTACTTTTAAAACTACAGTATTGAGAAGATATACGAAATTAACTACGATATGAATTAACATAGGAATTTTAACAAAGGCAACTTGCATCATGCAATAGATTAGGGTTCCGTAGCCAAAATGGCAAAAGGAGCCCTTATAGTTTCACCATGTCCGTCCGTCCGCAGCTTAGCTCAGGGAATGTAAGTGCTAAGAAGGCTGTAATTTTTCATGAATACACATACTATTTACACCGACAAAGTGAAACAAAATCTTGAAAAACATTTTTAGAGGGTACCTCCCCTATATGTAAAGTGTGATGTGATTTTTTTTCTCACCTACACTATCTTGTGGGATATCATTAGATAGGTATATCTTGGGACAACTCACACAACGCCGCCTGATCAGGTATCAGAATGTCCTTCACGTTCATGGTTGTGAAGACATTTTTAGATTAAGGGATCCGTTTGCGAAATATTAAGCTTGGAAGTGCAAATTTTTGTTAGAGTTAAGTGTCTGCCCCCTCCCCCTGCCAGCTAAATGGTTAATGTTGGGTATTGGAAAAAAATCACGGTAGTAGTTATAAATATTGCAAATAAAACTAGCACAGCTAAGTCAGCTTTACATACTTGTAACAGCTGATGGGCGAAGGGGCTGAAGAGGGCAGAGGAAATAAGATCTTTGAGAAAGGTGGAAGATGTTATCAAGAAAATTAGAGAGCTAAAATGGCGATGGACAGGGCACATGACAAGAGACAGTAGGATAAAATGGACAAAGATCATAACCAAATGGCAACCACGTAATGGTAAAAGAAAAAGCGGAAGACAAGTTAAAAGATGGACAGACGACATCAAGAATATTGGAGGAGCAACCTGGTCTAGAATAGCAAACAACAGAAAATAATGGAAACAGCTGGAAGAGGCCTTCGTGTCACAGGACACGCTGATTACTAAACCGAGCAATCCAATGTGATGACTTAATTTAATAAGATACAAATACATTGTAAACACTGTAAATATTTAGTTTCAGCAATAAAGGCTTAATAATAATAATAAAAAACAGCTGATCAAATGAGAAGTAATAAAATTGTAGTACATATTCCATTTGAAATTATTATTAAGTAGGTCTAACGTTGTAAGTATGAAACAAAAAACAACAGAAAACCCACTTCTTAAGCTGCATTAGGGGTGGACTACGGAACCCTACACTGTGTGTGGCCCAACATGCACCAGCCCAGTTTTCAAGGTTCCGTAGCCAAAATGAACCGAACCGAACATGATCGGATAAACCATCATTGAGTTAATGCCGAAAAGCTGAGTTTCTCAACAAAAGGGTGTAAGTGCCATGAACTTATGTTCTTTTACTCATGCAATTATTCAAGGCTGCGGAACCCTACACTGAGCATGGTCCGACATGCTCTTGTCCGGTTTTTATAATACGAGTACAAATAAGCTAATGTATTGTCTGATGGTTATAAGTGTTTTAGGCCAAAGCATTTTACAAGGGCTAATAACGTGATCTGTGATTACTTGCAAAAAATCACAAAACATCGTATTTCAATAATCTATTTATAGATGATTATTTAATAAAAACATGGGAAAATAATTCTAGCAGCACCATGCTCTGGTGAATCAAAACTTCTCTACAAGATGGCTGATAAGAGGTTTTTAGACTTTAAGAAACTAGGTATATAAAACGATGAGGGTAGCAATAAAGTCACGCAGGACTAACTTTGTTAAAAAAACAAATAAATAACTTTGATTCAAGTCACAAGATAATGGTTAGTTGTTTAATCTGAATCGTAGTTAGATACCACTATAGTTACATTGTGTTATTTAGTTAGTTGTTATTATAAATGTGTAAAGCTTTGATAAGACTCTCGAGTTAATCATATCTGATTGTTTTAAGTAAGTGCACATATGTATAATAGGAGTAGATACATTTTAACAACGTTATAGATATTTATTTGTTAGTCATTTCCCATATCTTTTAGTAATGCCTTTCAAATCGTATTTAAAGTATATATTTTCAATATCTATACATTTGAATTCTATACGCATACCTACTGTTACCAATTACAACATTAAATATTTTAACCCAGCTTGTTCTAACTACTACGTAAAGTCCTAACACCTTCGCCAAGTGTTGGAAGTTTGTAACTCGCAATCTGTTTGTTTCTACTCGAAGGAATATTGAGTGGGTGATTTTGACGGCATTCACCCTACGCGTTTGGCCAGACATCTGTGTCAAAATTAGGGACGAATAAAGATAACAATTGATATAAGTTCGAAATAGACAAAAGTAAATATGTTTAAGAAATATTAAAAAATAATTAGAGTAGTTTCATTACAAAACAACATCTTTTAAAAATAAAACATTGTTTAGGCTAGCCCGGTATTACTGGTAGAACTAGTTCAAGAATATTTCTATGATGATATAGGTAAGCACGTATTTTTGGCTACTATCAGTATCAAATATTGTTAAATATTAGTTGTACATTACCAAATTTTAGATATTTCAAATATGAAAAAAATACTTCTCAAGAAAAACAAATAGCAAAATGACACACTTATCTATACTTACAAAATTATATAATATAGACACTAACATATATTCAAGATCTAATAAGTAGGTACTATTGGGGGGACTTCTGCCCAGCAGAGGGACATCATATGGGTTTATAATATCAACAAAATATTATGTTGATATTCCTAGTTACCGTTTACGAGACACAACTTCGGTCTGGGTTTATTGACCCAGCATTTTGAGTATAGTCTTTTAACTACATCTTTCTGTTTATTTTTAATTCATCATTCATTTTTCTGTATTAGATTTTCAAGTTGAATCAACTTAAAGAGAAATCACTTATGTACTTAAATTGCTTGACTTCATCCTTAAAAAGTTGTCCTGTAATAGTACTATTCATTGAATCTATACTAACTTTAAAAGATGAATGTCTGATTCTAGAAAAGTTCAGCAAACGTCATCAAGCTTTTACAATGATAAAAATTACATTTTATAAAATCTTGGTGCCTTTGAGACATCTAAAGTTTCTAGTCACGTTTTCAATTTATTGGTGCTAAAGTTTTTTTTTTTTTGAAAATAAGTACTTTTTCTATTTTTATTTAGATTAATATGTTTTAGATCATACGGTTGGCCGAATTCTAAATAAATATTTCAATTGCCTATGGGTAAGAATGGATATGACGACGTGACATTTTTGGGAATTTCACATTTATTATTTCATGTTATACTATAGACTATAGCTATAGTATATATCATGCAATCTAGGACAGCGATGTATACTCTGAACTAACCTTTCGAGAAAAATATGCAGTTGTATAGCTAAAACCCTATCCAAATTGAATTAGTAGTTTTTGAAAAATTAGTAACATTATTATATACCTACCTACATGTCAAACTAGAAACCAACTTTTTAAAGTTTTTTAATAAACATATATTACGCTTATTATAGTTCTGACTTCAGCACTTTAGTTCTAAATTATTTTAAGGGGCTGCAAATCGCCTTCTCAATGCTGAAAATAAGGTTCCACTACATTAAACTTCTGAAAAGGTATCCGCTCTAATAATAAAACAATTCTATGAAAGACCCATTGCTTTAAATTTCACACTATCGCTATTTCTACTTACATACAGTAGAAGCTTTCAAGCGATTGAATTTCACCGTCCGACATCCCGCCTTGGGCCATATGTTGCGACTTGCGACTTGTCTACTGAATTTTATTTATTTCCAACGATATAGATAAGTGAAGCGATAAATATGGCTATTTTATCAATTTGATTTCAACGAATCAAATTTGGTATAACGTCACTTTGAATGTCTGAAGGGTGTGAGGAATTGGAATTTATTATATTAAGTGTTAGAATGGCGTCTACGGTGAGGTTAAATATCTGTTCAAGTTGCAAAGATCTTGTTACAGTCAGTTGAAATTGTGTGCAGTCAAGCGATTACATATAACTATATTTTGATGAATTAGCGTGACATCTCTGAATAGATTTTAATATTAATACTGTTTTTCCACTGCCTTCAAAAATAGCAAAAAACATTTCAATTGTTTCGAAGCTATCGTTTGAAAAGAACCGATCAGTGAATGATAAAAAAAAGTAATAAAAATAAGTACTCATTACTCTGTTAATCACTAAGTAATTTAAGAAGGTACAAGAATACAATCCTGCAACAACTTTAGATAAAACAAAGAAAAACATAACAAGCGTCTACCAAAGAACAAAAGAGCTAAAAAACAAATTTTATTTAATTCGCTCGCCAAGTGCAATTTTAAGGAAAATGGTAGAAAGTTTCCTGAATTTGCCGTTTGTGCGCTGTTCATCTCGAAGCAACGTCACGTACCACGTTTTATTGTTCCCAGAAAAGTTCTTTTACAAATTTCTTAACGTAAACAATGTGAATAAATAAATAAACTTCAAAACGTATCAGTCCATTTTGAATAAATTTGACAACTGTACGATAAGCTTATCGCGAAGCATTTTAATCTTATCTTTTGTGTTACTTGTTGTCAATTCGTCTTATCTGTCAGGGTAAGTAGGCTGAGTAGTGGCTTTTAAATATTTGTTACACTCTGGGATCTTCAAAAGCCTATGTAAAATAAATAACGTTAGTAAAGTATCCAATTTAAAACCTATTATTCAATCAATAAGTTACCAATATAATCTTATGACATAAGTTAAAATTATCCATATTTTAGAATATTATCGGGACTAAAAAAATATTATCTAATTTATCAAGACCAGGCCCAGGGAAGTTGAAAAGCCCTGCGCCTCACAGAGACATCGCTAAGCTGTCTTTACTCGACCCGTGACTACGATTAAAACGTCGGGTATATAAGGGTATAAAAGGTCGTACCTTTAAATATTTCACGCGATTAGGTCCCGATAATATTTTAATATGTGTAAAAATCGCAAAAGTTTAAAAACAATTATCCATATTTGTTACCATGTGAACCATGAAAAATTAAATCTGAATCTTTGATATTCTCTAATAATATGCCAAATAAATACACAAACCATGATATGCTTAACCAACTTTATTATTTCAGTTAAATTAATTGAAGTACATCAAACTTTAAATTTCAAATATCTTTTTTTCGTAAAACCAAGTTATTGAATGTTTGTAAATGTCAAATTAATACGTAATAAAATAATGAAAAAAAAAAACATGTAATCAGGCGGCAATTCCAAATGTAAAAGCTCATGAGAAGGAAAACTATCATCATCACCTTTTCACAATACGTAGGGAACGTAATGTGGTCGCCTTACGGGTCGTTCTATAAGTCATTGAAAAATATTATACACATAAAATTTAATGGCTTGTGAGCAATGAGGCCGCCGTATTAGACTGAATTCCCAAATATGTAACTACGTAGCATGATTGATTTACTTTTCACATTGGTTTCAACAAACTAAACTAACAGTAAGGGCCCTTGAACCAATTAGAAAGGCCCGCTAAAATGTGGCCTTCTTATTATGGTGGTTGAATGTAATCCATTTCTACGAGTGCAGTAAAACCAAAAAATATGATACGATAATTGCATTTTTGAAAGATAGAAAAATTTGAAGTCCAGACCGAGGAATCGAACCCAAGACTTCCGTAGCCAAACCGGGGCCGGAATAGAACCACCTATCTGGACTATGTTACTAGACCTCAATTTTTTCTATCCTTTGATGCTTGCGAGTTGGGCCCTCGCATGCGCCATCTATCCGGTAGTTAAAGAACTATCACGGCTTTTGTTATTGCTTCGTTACAGAGAGCATTTTAACATATTTTGATGTTGCAGGCCGAATATTGAAGTATTTTTTATAGGCATTTCTTGCCAATTACTTTACAAACACAATAATTGCATTTTTGAAGAAAGAAGCAATAACAAAAGCCGTGATAGTTCTTTATCTACCGGCTAGATTCAACTCGTGAGCATCAAAGGATAGAAAAAAATGAGGTCTAGTAACATAGTTCAGATAGGTAGTTCTATTCCGGCCCCGGTTTGGCTACGGAAGTCTCGGGTTCGATTCCTGGGTTTGGACTTCAAATTTTTCTATCTTTCAAAAATGGAATTATTGTATTTGTAAAGTAATTGGCAAGAAATGCCTATAAAAATGACTTCAAAAAATATGATGTTCCGTTATTCCGTGTGCATGAGCTATGTTTATGTGTGCGTGCGTCAAGAAAATTTTTGCCTTTGCCTTCTGTACTCTCCGGTATTCTGTGAAAGTAGTGTTCAGAAGATAGCCGTGGTTGCATGTCAATCCTATGGGTAAGATGACGTACGACTAAGTACCCTTTAGTTTTAATCTTAAATAATAATGGTATAACTATACTTATTATTATTAAAACATACTTTTATGAAGTAATAAGCATACAGATCATGACGAAATGGACTAAAAATAAAGAACAAACTCTCCTCAGCTGTCAAATGGAATTTTACAGAAGTTCAACAGAGCGTCGAATCCACCAAGTGTAACGGGATCACTGAAACCGCCACGCGAGCATGACGTTGTACAAAAAGCTATCAGAGCTAATTGTGTGCCAACCAAAGAAAATTTCGATGGAAAGAACTGATCGCCCCATCGATAAGGGTCCATTATAGTAAACTTGGAGTGTTTCAAAAGAAACTTGGTGCATACGCCCATATATTTAACAAGTCTTAACGAGTTCGTTTTTTTATTTTATTTTCGCGTGATTGTATTTAGAAAGTTGGTTTCGACAACTTTACACCAATTTCGACGGGGTAATAACCGTAATTTTTGAAGAAACAACGGTCTTTGGATACTAAATTAGTTTTATTAGCTTATATTTTAAGTAGGCTGAGAATGAGCTAAGATTAGGTGTTAGCTAAGTTAGTAATGTCTTATTTGCAGGAAAATAGAAATACTCGTTGTAAAACTTTCTTTTAGACAAGTTAAAATTTAAAAATTCGTTATTAATAAACCCCATTATTTATAACACGTTTTGCTAACGGACCAACTAAGTACGCACAACTAGTTATGCCATCCCAGAATGTGTTCCTGATGACTAATGACACAAGTATGCATTACTAATTAACAGCATTTTAATTGTGGAATGTGTTATTTTTTACTCTACTCCTAAAATATATTAGAAGAAGTAAAAATATTCGATGAATAAAATAGTCAGTATGGGTAGGTAATGAAGTGGATTTTATTGAATTCTATTATTATTGTGCTCAGATTTTTTCAAAATGCCAAATCTCTGACCGAGGATTCAATTAAAAAAGAAAAGACTTTGCATAAAAGTAGTTTGTCTAAATATTTATACTGTTATATCAAAATATTATCTTCTGTATAGAATAATAACAATAATAATAATATCTTGGGATAACTCACACAACGCTATCTTATCCCAAACTAAGCAGAGCTTGTACTATGGAAACCAGACAACTGATAAACATACTTATATATTTCTAAATACATACATATTATAGATAAATAACACCCAGACACAGAATAAACCATCGTGTTCATCACACAAAGTTTTATCCTGCGTGGGGATCGAACCCACGACCTCTTGCGTAGCAGTCGGATACACTCCCACCGCGCCACAGAGGCAGTTAGAGATAATATAGAGATGCAGAAGCTCATATTTTGATATCCGATCTCCGATAGCTAGTTTTGACGTTTAAGCAGAGGCTTAAACTTCTTCAGTCGCTTGTAACGTAAATAGGTATAAGCAATCAACTGTTGGAGCAAACGAGTTCTAGAGTAGAGACTGCGATTCGGTAAATGTAAGATAGGACGACCCCCAGCCAGATGGACAGATGACCTAAAGAAGGCCGCTGGAATGAATCGGATGCGGATAGCGGAGGACCGGATGTTGTGGCGTAAATTAGGAGAGGTGTATGTCCAGCAGTGGGTCGATACAGGCTGATCGATTAATTGAATAAGTTAACTGTTGTTATTACTGTAGAAATAAAATTAGGCAAGTGGATGTCGGGACACATACAATGTAGGGTTCCCAGCACAATAATGCGGTTTAAGAAGTGGGTTTTCTGTTGTTTTTGTTCATACTTACTAACAACGTATTTCAATGGAATTTGTACGAATTTTTTTGTCGGTATAAGTGATAATTTTCCTTTTAATTCATGACATATGCCAAAACCGTGAATTTTTTCACATCTCCAAAAACATTTAGCTGACAGAGGCGGGGGGGGGGGGGGGGGGGGCACTAGACTCAAAAATAATAACGTTAAGGCAAAATATTTCATAAATAACATTTTAAATGATCTATCCAACGTTCTTGGCGATGGGTGCAACTTTTATGATACCTACATAAAGGGATGTACTCGATTTTTTTTTTTTTTTTTGTCATTATTTTACTCCACCACTACATGCAGCTTTCTAGTACTAAGGGTCTATGAGAATTACATTTTGTAATTTTGAGAACAGAGCCCTAAAATCGACAAAGCCATACTTTAAATCTATTTAGTTCAGTGCTGTACACCACAGTATAGATACAGTATACAGTATGGAAACTACGTACAAACGTTGGAAACAGCACACTCATACAGACGCGCTCCTAAGCGGTTCTACGTGACTCCTAAGCGGTTTTCGCGATGCCCTCAGTAGTGGCTGCCGCGTCCAGTTTACGTCTACCTCACTGGGGCCCGTACCGTATGCGATCTTTTTAAAAATGCCACTATTGTATTGGGTACCATACGACTGTTTGAACTCGGCTTCTTCAAGACTGGAGCTTTCATTTTTTAAACTCCCAGCTAATCTTAAAACTTAAGATTTTTTTAATTTTTTTAATTGATATCGTAACATTATATTCGAGAATCCATACCTACTAATATTATAAAATGATTTGCAAGTAACTCTGTCTGTCTGTCAGTCTGTCTGTCACCTTTTCACACTTAAACCACTAAACCGATTTAGATGAAATTTGGTATAGAGATAGTTTAAGTTTATAGTCCCGGGTCTTAACACAAGGAAGGACATAGGATATTTTTTATCGCGATAGGGGGGAGTCCATAAATTACATGAAGTAATTTTGGCGAACCCCTTCCCTCGCTCTGGTAAGATTTGATTTACCCCTCCACCTCCTCCCTAATCGTACGTGAATTTAACATATGACTCAACACTGGTGAAATGTGAATAGCAATGAATGTTAAAATCGGTAAAAAATTATGAAAAACATTTACTACTTAATTTAATCCAGTTACAATGATTTGTTGCGAAAAAAATTACGTGAGATTTGCAGACCCCCCCCCCCAAGTATGGCAAAGTCGATAGTGACGTTAAATGCATATATATATATAAGATGGCGGCCATAAAAAAAATCTTTTTCATTGCCATGGCTGTCGTTTTTATGGTTTTAGAGGGCGCTAATGCAGATATAAATCCAAGATGGCGGCTAAAAAATTTATTTATTTGACAGCTAGTTATTTTTCTTCGATTGCTTGATTATACATTATATTAGATAGAGATACCCATTAAACAATACAATTTATTGACTAGCATACTACTACTACAAACTTGAAGAGTGACAGACAACCCTAGCGCTCTAATGGAGCGCAGGTATTCATTTCAACAATAAGGCCTACTTTCCATACTGTATACATATTTGAACTGTGATATATAAATAGCTAAAGAAGCTTCCTTATACTTTAACTTACAGCAGCACTCCCTCTCCAACCCACGGGATCAAAATCCATCTAAATCCATCTAACATTAGCAATTTACACAGCATGGCACAGACTGGTGTAACACTTTTAAAATGTTTCATCCATCTGTGACGTACATTGGGAAAGGCGTTAGTCCAGCAGTGGCCCGACAGCAGCTGCTGTCACCCATCTATCGACCTAATAATGTGATAATATTTCTTAACACATCGCTCTACTTGAACACTACAGAGTTTACCTTCCCCTCCCTTCCAACTAAAAAAAAACATAGTAAATATATGTGCTTTAGTACAAAATATTGCGAATCAGCAATGATTGACATTTTAATTAAACAAAAGTAATCATTCACCGTATCTATGTGATTGATGACAGAGAATCTGTTGTCATCGGTACAATAGTAATTTATTTTCAGTAAAAACTAGGTACATTATTGTACATGAAACGTTATATTGATTGAGTAACATTTTGACAAGCAGTGCACATACCTAAATAACTGAATGTACTCGTATTATGCCCTGAGCATTTTTTTCTTAGTGTAGTCACTAATATGACATTAAAATAATTGAAAGTAGGTGTTATTACTAAAACAAAGTGTGTTCAGATGAAAGAGAATGCACGCAAGGGTTCAGATCTTAACCAATGCCAATATGTGGTAAATTAATTGATTGCCCAAATTAATTGCTATTTCTTCTATCACACCCCTATATCCGCAGATTCTCACTAATATTATAAAATGTAGTACCGGCTTAAGAATAGCACAACCCCATCTCTTCCCTTGGGTATAGTCAAGGTGACTAAAGGATGCCACACTGAAGGACGGGCAGCGCTGTCCTTTGAGTATTTTAAAGCCTTACTGCGATCGCCAAACCGCTCGCCAAGCGTGGCGATTTTGGCAATTACCCCTAGGATCTATTAAGTAGAGGAGTCTACCTACTGGGAAGTCCCGTGCCCAGAAGTAGGACATCATATGGGTTGATATGTAATTATAAATGTGAAGCCTAAAGAGCGTCTAAACCGCTGAACCGATTAATATGAAAATTAGTGTGGAGATAGTTTGAGTCCCGGGAAAGAACATAGGTTAGTTTAATCGCGATTACAGACGTCACTAGTACAAAATAAACTAAGCACTATGTTTACGAGGTAAAAACTAGAACTAAACCTTTGACAGACGGAATATAAACAAGATCTAACACGTGTTACAAAATTTTAATTTAGCGAATAATCAGGTAAGAAATTCTAACATGAGTACAATTTTAGAGACAAAATTACTATTTGTTCCCTTTAGTACATAAATTGAATGAATATAAATACGTTTGTTTGTGTACAGAACTTTACGCGATTAGAAGCGTGTATTCGGTACAAACAGTCCATTATTTTCTCAGTTTGTAGCTAAAACTAGATTTCGTAGAATTCATGAAGGCGGTACAAATGGAAGAAAGGGAACAACAATAACAAACGATATTTCCTCTGTAGTCGCGTGCAATGGCGGCGCGAATCTGTTTTCTCTCAATGATTTGTCTCCAAAACGTACCGAATCTCTGCTGGGCGCCAGCCAAATGTGCAATTTATACAATCATATCTACACCCCAATTCAATTCTTTAACCTTTAAACAATAAAGTTGAAAATTGTTTACAATAAGTGCAAGAGTAATTTTGTAAGTATGTAGCTTGAATTCCAGAGGGTACCCAGGCTAGTGCCAGACGGGCCACTCGACTGACTCTAGTGATCCTTCCATGAAAATAATATTTTATTATTGTCATAATATCTGTTTTGATAGTATTTGTTACTGTTTATTTATTTTTGAGTAAGCGGTTTTATGTATTTTGTTGTTGTTTATATCATTACTAAGTGTTTTATGTACTTGTTTTTGGTGTGATTGTGACTATACGCAGCAGGTTTGTATAACTTACTTTAGATATGTAGGAAGTACTAATTTTAATTTGTTAAGACTCGGACGACAGATTTACAATCGTTATAAATGTTGTGTCTAGGTCAGTACTTATGGCTCTGCGATAATGTGTCAGTTAGTACTGTTACACGATTGCGATTGCCCCAAGAAATTAGAGTCATATTTTTCAGGTTACATGAATGTTACGATTTTGAGTTTTTAACCCTCATTACTATACAACGAGTGGAGTATTGTTAGAATCGTTATATTACTCCAAAAAAATCAGGAGTGTTTTCGTCCTCTCCTCGGGGCGATATGGCTATCAAAATTAAGGTTTCGCTGAGACGAATTCAAATGAGCAATTGTTAACAAAGGTAACTGTGTTTTTTTGTTGTCTGTATGTTCTAGTTTAAATATAATTATGTACCGATAGATAAATGCTGAATATTTTGTGTAAAACTGAATAAATTCTAATGAAATTTCCAGTCGCATACAACAGAAAACTCTACATTTAAAATATTGCAGTTACTGACATCCGCGTAGTCAAAACCGTGAACAAAAACTATTTCTTTCGTAAAACAAAACCTTGAACTTTTTCCACAGTGAGGGTAGACAATCATATAGCCCGTTTACGTGACGTCTTTTTATGTACCCAACCTGACTTGCCATTAGTAGTCCTAATTTACTGAAGAGAATGCTTCTGAGTGAGTTAGTCTGCATAAAATTAAACGTCGGACTTCGTAATGGAGGCATCTTAGTACACTTTATGTATCTAGTAATTTCCTATTTAAAAAATATTTAGGTATGTACATATTAAATTGTATGGTTTTTATTTATTTGGCAGTTGTATACACAAACATTCACACAATAAAATTCGTATTCTATGACTATCTTGTCCACTGCAAAAACACTAAAATTGTGGTTAATCTATTGGTAATTAAGCAATTTTTACACACACCATTATGATTAGGGATTTGTGAGCTATCATTGAAGATTGACAAAGAAGATATACCTGAATAAATTTTCAATTTTGTTGTACCACACAAATAATCGATGCCTTCAAAAAAATAAACAAGTACTTACCAAAAATATTTCATATTTTAGGTAAATACTTGCTTAAATTGCATTCGTGAACGAAGCTGTTATAATGTTAGCACTGTTTTACGTTTTCATGTTACTTCAGCAAAGTGAACAACTCAGAAATATTTTCAAAGTGCTACAAAATTTCTTCTTCCCGTTATTGCTGTTTAATTACGTACCTACTTCGCTTGGCTTAAACTCTCGTTTCAACAGAACATAAAGCACCACAGGGTTTATTTCACACGTCATTAACAAAGTTGTCATTTTTAACTTATTTACTATGTTTCCAACATGCAAACAAAAACTCTAATGAGCCCATTCGAATTCTTTCATCGCATTAAGTGGAAAAATGAAGTCATTTCACAAGGAGGCAAAAGGGGAGAAACGAACCACCCAGCATTTTTGCACGACCACAAAACGTCTAGTATTTCAGAACACCAGGTCTAATATAAAGTTGGGCATCATTTGACTGTACGAAGTTGCCTCTAAATGTTTGAAAGGGGAACCCATTTCAGTCGAAATGCAGCTTAATTAAAGTTTAGCCTTGCTGTTGAGAGGGAATGGTCCGCCCTCATAATTTATTCCTGCGGGATATAATTCGGCCGGATTTAGTAACAAACGCGCCAACGAAAACGTTTAGGGTTTATCCAGATTTCTATATAAACATGTTTTGAAGGGCTTCTCTGGTCGCGAAATGATCGAGATTAAATTCAAAGCGGTTCACTTAAAGTTTCAATTTCAATCCTCGTTTTCGAGGCCGCCTGCTTTTATATTTGCTCGGAAACGATCCACATTTTTCACAATTACTTGGACGTTTCCACGTAAATCTATCTTCTTTGTCTCGCGGTTGGATTTCATTTAAGGAACAAATCGCAGCATTGACTTTCTTTGTATTAAATTTAAAGGTATCCCTGACAATTCCTATAAATATATATTTTTTAGATTGTGTTCGTTGATTGAAATCGAAGACTTATGATTTAGTTACGTTTAAGTATCAGTAATTGACAAAGTGAATAACGAAGTTTGTTATGGATTTGACAAATATATTCATTGTTATTTCAGCCTATAATGAAGCTATGCCTTTTATCTTAGCGCGGCGGGAGTGAGGTGAGAAATTTTTACATCGATCGTATTGTGATGGGTATGAGACAGGTACTCGAATTTTTTATACCGAACTTTGGATACTATTTTAAATATACACTCATATTTAACTTGGGATGTTAATATTAATCCATTTAATAAAATAAATACATAAAATACTATATTTGGAATTAAAATCTTAAAAATACCTATATTTTCTATAAATAAATTTAAAGCAGTATTATTTATATTTTTTTCGTATTAAACTCAAACAAAGTTCCGTTGTTTTGCTAAAATTACATTAGTGTGGTATTTTTTATTATACAATTTTAAAAAAATAACTAGATAGACCTCTGTGGCGCGGTGGGAATGTATCCGACTGCTACGCAAGAGGTCACCAGGATAAAACTTTGTGTGATGAACACGATGGTTTTTTCTGTGTCTGGGTGTTATTTATCTATAATAAGTATGTATTTGGAAATATATAAGTATGTTTATCAGTTGTCTGGTTGCCATAGTACAAGCCCTGCTTAGTTTGGGATCAGATAGCGTGGTGTGAGTTGTCCCAAGATATTTTTTTTTTCAAGAAGCACAGTACCGGAATCAAGTACTTCTCACACTTTTAATATCTATCAATGTAATTACCACACCTAAAATCATATCAAAACTTTTCTAAATCATCAAATAAACCATCACTCCGAATTACTTTCGCACTTCTGTCAAAATGATAACAATCTCTTCTTCACTCTTGAAGTCACAGAACTAGCACTTGAGAAAATTTGTAGTACTTAAATCTTGAGGCCAACATTCATAATTTCTTTAATATGACATCTTGACTTATATAAAAATAAGTTAAATAATACAATGAAAATCCGACTGCGAAGACTTCGCAGTCGGATGTGCGGACGTGCTCAAAGTTAGCTCGGGTATGACATACCTGACTAGGTATGTCATACCCGAGCTAACTTTGAGCACGTGATCTTCAGACAGCGCCAACGCAGCGTTGAAATTAAAACTCGAATTTGCCCTCCGCTTCCTTGGCTTCAGCAACTGTGACGACAGGTCTCACATAGTAACAATAACATTATTCTAATATGCATTTAAAAACTTCTCGGTTATGAAATACCCGACCTCACTCACGCCGGGTTAGTTACAACATGATCGAATAAATTATAAGAGAATCAACAAAAAAAACTTAGATTTTGACGTCAGTGTCCCAATAAATAGGTATAATTATGATCTAACAAACAAAAATAAAGTAATCCTGTCAAAACAAAATTAAACCTTTGTAAAATAGTAGATAGACTAACAAAAAATGAACCTCTATCATAGCTTGATGAAATTTTGCGACCGAAAATCTAGAACATCTCGGGGTATTGTGATAAATAATTCAGTCGTACCTACTCATATGAATCAATTTCAGTTCTAAATAACTCGATTTCGAATATTTAATAAAAATACATTAGTTATTATACATATTATTTAAATATATAAATTATTAGTTATTTTTATTTTATTGATGCTGTGTGGTACCGGCTTAAAAATAGTGCCACCCCCACTCTTCCCATGGGA
Organism: Herminia tarsipennalis; assembly: GCA_945859575.2. NCBI lineage: Eukaryota > Metazoa > Arthropoda > Insecta > Lepidoptera > Erebidae > Herminia > Herminia tarsipennalis. The sequence goes on from OX243830.2 coordinate 16,180,857, forward strand.
GTCGTCAAGGTGACTAAGCGATTTTATGCCGTAGGACGGGCAGTACGTCCTCTGTATATTTTAAAGCCTTACTGCCAACCCGCTTGCCAAGCGCGGCTATTATGACAATTACTCCCAAGACCTATTTATGTAAGTTCTACTGGGGAGACTGGTGCCTAGCAATGGGACATCATATGGGTTGATAAGTATTTTATTGTTAACTAGCTGTCCCGCGCAACTTTGTCTGCGTAAATTTTCCCCGTTTTTGCAACATTTCTCATAGCTGCTCCGCTTCTATTGGTCGTAGCGTGATGTTATATAGCCCATAGCCTTTCTCGAAAAATCAGGGCTATCCAACAGTAAAATAATTTTTCAATTCGGACTCGTAGTTCCTAAGATTGTCACGTTCATACAAACAAACAAAGAAGCTCTTTAGCTTTATAATATTAGTATTGATAATATCAAAATTAAAAACACATGCAAAATTACAGCCATCTAGTACCAACAGTCTCTGAGCCAAGCTGCGGACGGACGGACGGACATTGCGAAACTATAAGGGTTCCGTTTTATCATTTTGGCTACGGAACCCTAAAAAGTGAGTGTAAAAAAGTTGAATTGATTTTAATTCAATTATATTTTAATTTCATAATGATTTAAGTTGCCGCAATATTTATTTGTGAACTCTATACCAATCTAATGAGTAGATTTTAGCCCAGCACGCAAAGGATGGTATTATAAAATAAAACACATATGTGTGCCTGTCTATGGCATTAGTTTGATGCATTTTTTTAAATGAATAATTAGTAAGTTATTTTTTAATTAATCATTGATGGTTCTATTACCAAATTAGCTTTCAACGTTCGTGGGCGAAAACTCAATCGAAGATTACTTGATGAATCTAATTCAGAATAACACAGTAACTTTTCAAATAACAATTAAGATAGAAAATTATCATGATCACAGAGGCCGAGAACACAATGAAGATAATGGAAAACTTGTTAAAACTTCTATGATATGAAATTAATTGTCTTACGAACTGTTATTAATGTTCAAGTGTAGACTAGTTAAGGAACTTTCGGAATAGTTTTAATAACCATGATGTTATTGATTTAAGTATATTCGAAGGTATACCCATAAAAAAATATGTTTAGCTAGATGTATATTTATCACAAGAAATTATGATTAACCATCGATTGTGAATACATATAACATACAAATAGCTCGTAAATACCTAAAATACGACTTTTTGCATGACTTTGCATTTAACAATCAAATAATTTTATTGTGGATCAAAGGTACCTATATAATACAAATATTTTTATTAATTAGGTAGTTCAGGCCATTCAGATATACAAAAAAATCAAGTTGTTTTATTTACTTGGGATGCAAAACAACACTTATAATACGTTGGGATTCTACAGAGGATTGGGATTATGCCGGAGAAAAGAACTAGGCAGTAAAACTCGCGGCCACTCGTTTCAAATTGCCAATTTTACAATGTTTGAATATTGTTTTACTATGGTGCTGCCACTAATATACTAAACACCATATTAATGGACTGATGCAAATTAAATTATTAAAAAGTTGGAACATGAGATAAACTAAAGTCAGCCTTAGTGGGTTCAACATAGTAGGTCTACTTACAACAAAGGTAAAAACTAAATGTGCCTAAATATTGGCTAAAGTACTGGTAATGAATGATTAAATATAAAATATTAAATAAAGAAAAGAATGGCTTTTATTCGTCACTTAGATAACTTACAAAAGTCAAATTATGCTCTTAATCAATGTGACAACAAAACTCACCCAAGCTTAATAAAATGACAAAGAGTAAGCAACTAGATCCATTTTTTTATCATTTAAATATTCATCAACTGTATACTAACCTCTACGTATAAGATGATTTTTAACTACATTTTTGAACTTATTCAGTGATAGACTCATAATACTAGCTGATATCTTGTTAAATGCGCTCAAAGAAATACCCTTAAATTAATTATGAGTTATAAGTAACCTATGATATTGACCTACTAATTTGTGCTTATTTCTCATATTCACCGAGTGAACATCACTTTTTTGTGATATAAGTGCTTATTTAAAAAAAAAAACGTAATGTACTCAAATCTCTTTAACCTTTTCTCTAAGAGAAACTGGTGCACTTAGTTTGTAAATCGATGTTAATGGTTGGGCTAGATTAAAGAGCAAGTATGATAGACTTCTAACATTTTTGCATAATTCATCTATATGACATTTCCAGTTTCATTGTTTGTCTATTTTTAGTCCAGGGAATTTTGCGGTGTCTGTTACATTGATTAAATTTTCTGTATATACTAAATTTATATTTGACGTGATTAGCGATCTTTGAATTAATATATAAATTAATTAATTCATATTTTTCTTTGAATTAATATTTAAATTTAGCCAGTTTATTACAGATCACAAAGAATTATTAATATCATTATTCTAATTATTTATATATTTACATTTAATAAAGTGCTGTCATAATTTATAATACCTTAATTTCACAAAATAAAAATAACATGTGAAGATTGCATTGAGCGGCTTCATGACTCACAATGAGTGAGGTTCATCATTTTGCAGTAACGATTTATCGGATAAATACTATTTTACAGAGTAGTAACACTTGTTCACCAGTAGTTCATGGAGTTTATTTTTAAATGATTTTATTTCAGAAACAGTTCTAAGGGGGTTTAAATTTAGCGACCTTGAGGATATTTAAACATGGCAATGTTAGAATGTTCATCTTTACAAAAAATGGTTTGCAGTAATCACTAACGCACACACTGATAATAGCCCTAATACAGTGTTTTTGAGCAATAAACGCGCGTTCTCTATCGGCACTGCTACCCCAGAATATCACACCGCATCTGGGAGTTGAGCCGCAGCCGTGATATATCGTTGATAAGGTTGTCTGGTTTGCAATTTTTCTTATCCTGTGTAATGCATATGAGAATTGGACTAACCGTTTATGTACTTAATTAACATGTAGTCTCCAATTAATATTGTTGTCAATGTATAATCCTAGAAATGTCATTACTTTGGTTTTTTCAATCTCACTATCTCTAGTATTGAATTTTTAACCTATACGTTGATTTCTCATTCGGAAATTCATTATTTTGTTTTTAAATTAGTGTGATGTCGTGATTTATTACCGAAGGCATGTCGTTTATATACACAAGGAAAAATAAAGGACCCAAAATTCTTCCTTATAGGACTACAAATTTAAGTGCTCCAGATTCAGAAGTACAAACTTTTTCGCTTTTTGTGACTAAATTCAGCTATCTGATCTCTGTGAACTGATGTATGTTAGAGGGACATGATTTTACAAGATTAAACACTTTACCTCTCATGCCATATGCGTACATTTTTCTTAAAAGAACTTTATGATAGACCCGGTCAATATCCTTCGACATATCCATATATAATGATAAAGTCCCTTTATTCAAATTGATTGTTACTTTATTTAAAAAAATATATATAACGGTGTTTATGGATTTGTTTTTCCTAAATCCATACTAATTAGACGTTAATATATTATGACTTTAAATTATGAAGTTCAGTAGATGCCATAAAAATTTAGTAAGCGATTTTTCCTGTATGTTCGACACTGTGTTACTTACTTTGTACGAAGCAGAATATAACGTGTGCCTTGTCTCTATCCGCACGCGTACCAATGATTTATTGTACAATTTATTTATCGGTTTTATTGTTTTAATTTAATTTTCAATACCAACTTTTTGTGTTACATCTAAGTTGATATTACGAGAATTCACACTATTTTACAAGAAAAAAAAAACAGTGATGCGTAAGAGCACTCTAAACTAAAAAGAAAACTTTCCATTCGCATCAAATTTTAATTGAGTTTCCAAATATCTAAATCGAGAAGTACGAACTAAGTATCTATTTATATTGAATGGATACTTTGACGAATCGTTCCCGAAATAGAACTGCCCTTTTGCTCGCCGTGGGAGTTGTAGAATGAAAGATTGCAGCTAGTGAAACACAACACACAAATCACTCATTCATTATCTTTGACCTTAAATCACAAAACAGCAGAATACAGTCAAAAAGCTTTCTACATACCCGCTGGTTTACTTTTTCCGTTACTAGGTACTTTTTCCGTTAGTGGCCCGAGATCAGCGATATCTATGTATGCGTTGTCCGAACGCGCGTTGTATGAAAACTTCCTACCGTAGGTACCCTCTTTGCGAATTGAATGGCAGGCAGGTGGTTTATAGACAGTGGACGTCAATAAAGAACGTATTTTTAGAAAGGCTACCCCGAATGAATAAAACAAGGGTTCAGTTTCTCTGGAAAGCGTAGGGTATCGACATGGACGCGGGCAGAGCCGCAGCGACATCTAGTTAATTCAAATTGTCATTCCCAAGTTTAAATGAAGAAGATGATAATAATGCAAATAGTTTTCAAACTTTCTGCTGTAATTTCAATTATAAGTTATAATTTTAATTCATTTTAGTTGATATCAATTTAACTTTCTTCAGTGAGTGTAGCGTAATATAAAAAATATTGTAAATTAATTTACTGAAAGGTTGTCAAGATTTAATAAAGCTCTTAGTAATCAACTATATTGAAGTTTACTTGACGTATAAATAAAGTTTTTAACGATAATATTAGCGAAAAAGTAATTTAATTAATAATGTAAGTACTACTAGTACCTACATAATTAATTAAATAAACAAACTTGTATCGTACTAGATTGTTTACTTAATATCAGCTCTATATTATAACAGAAAATTAGATAGTAAGATTAACATTTTTTTCTACCAACGTGGTAGTTAAATAGTCTTTATTTAACTAACATACATAAAAAAATTTGCCCATGTAAGCCCGGAGATATTGCTAAGCTGCCATCAGCCGACCAATTCGATCGTCGGGTAAATAAAATTTTCCAATCATTGGTGGTGCCTTCGGAAAAGGGTATGTCCTTCTCCGAAGGGAATGATAATGATTGGAAAACAAGAGAAGACTTAAGTAGTATGCTGCTTCTGAAGTTAAAGTGACTTGATCTCTGAGTTGTTCCTCTATGACACTAGAAGATGCAGGGAGATCAACCACCCCTGATGGCCCTGGCGCAACAAAGTTTATAGCTTCACATGCATTGTTGTCTATTCTAGTAACATTCTCTTATACTGCTACTGAGTTATTCGTGATAATTTCATCTGAAACGCCTAAATCTGCGAATACGATGGGACTTAATCATCGTCTGTAAAAATGTTGGGGCTATAAGCCAGTTTTTCTGATAGCTATCATTACGGTTATGGGAGTCACTGCAAGAGGTAGCGCGTATCCCATAATAATAATAATATCTTGAGGCAACTCACACAACGCTATCTGATCCCAAACTAAGCAGAGCTTGTACTATGGAAAGCAGACAACTGATAAACATACTTATATATTTCTAAATACATACATATCATAGATAAATAACAACCAGACACAGAACAAACCATCGTGCTCATCACCCAAAGTTTTACCCTGGGTGGTGATCGAATCCACGACCTCTTGCGTAGCAGTCGGATACACTCCCACCGCGCCACAAAGGCTGTCGATATATCGTCCTATATATCGGCATTGTTTTGGCTGGATTATTTCATACCCAATTGTCTTGAGCCTTTGCACAATAGTATTAAGTTTAATATGACAAATACCAAACAATTTGGCAACAGTTTTATTTTTCTGCCATCGTTGATAATTGCATCTGTTGCTTGTTGCATTCACTCTAGTAACACAGAACCTCGTGTTGATTTTCTTGTATAAGTCCACATGTTACAAAAGAAAAAAGAGCAATATTTATATTCATTTGTTGTACAAATAAACGTGCAACACAACGTGCCCTCAAAAAAAGGAACATCTAGCCCCAATCACACGTGTTAAAAAAAGCAAGATATAGTTTAGGATAAGAAACATACGTAAACACGCATAGTGTACCTAAAAAGTAAAGAAAGCCTTACATTATAGCACTGAAACACTAACGGTTAATCGTTAAAATTCGGGAGATAGACCAAAAATACCAAATTCTAAAATATTTACTTACGTGCATCAGCGATGCATGTGCTGCCGTTCTGATATTTTCCCCCAATTTTGCACCATTTTTCACTGCTGCTCAGCCCGTATTGGTCGTAGCGTGATTCTTTCCTTAATAAATGGGCTATCCAACAATAATATAATTTTTCAATTCGAATAATTTTCAGCTATATAATATTGGTATAGGCTTCGAAGGGATTCGACAGTTTAATTTTAGAATTTCGTGACTCATTGGCGGCCAAGTAATCTAAGAATTCAGTAAGGTTAAGCAGCATTCCCTATCATGTTAATAGGTACATGAGTGATCGTTGTTTGTAAAAGTATGGCTTAGGCGGCAATTCGCACGAATTTGATTCGTACGAATCGTACGAGTTACCTCTTTTTAATTTTAATTTTTTTTAAGCGGCTCCTCGCAAGGTTTTGTTTTATAGAAGAAAATACTTTAAAGTACAGTCGTGTACTACATTGAAATAATCGTTATATTAAAAATATTTAATTTAATTTTAATCTAAATTAAAGTTTCGATGACAAAAAGTAGGTACAATTCACTTCTATTATTACGTCCACTGCTGTAGGATTGTTAGTGTTCCGTAGTAAATGTTATATTATTAATGTTGTGAAAGGATGCGGTGCACGTATGGGAATATACTTATAAAGTATTTAGTTCATGAATAAAATTATGTTTTAAGATCAATTTTAATAAACCGCGAATATTGACATAGATTTTTATGTTGAGGAATATAACTTCGTAGTAATTATAAAATTAAAAGTTATTGCCTAATTCATGTAGGTACAGAAGTAAAGACTGGGTGATTAGTTTAATATTTTATTATTTGAAATAGACAATAATCAGTTATCTATGTGATTTACAGTGTACTCATGTTATACTTAGAAAAAAAAACTAAATATTTATAATAATAAAGTTTCAACTGTTTTACGAATAACACTATTGTTGATGTAATAAACGTAGTTTATTTTATCTTAAACTTGCCATCCTAACGTTTTACATTTTTAGGGTTCCATAGTCAAAATGGCAAAAACAGAACTCTTGTAGCATCGTCATGTCCATCCATCTGGATGTTTGTCTATCTGTTCATATGAATATTTTCAGAAATAATAGCTCCGAAAGTTGCAAAAATTGCCCCCACCTTATCTTTTATACCGTATGGCCAAAAATATGAAAAAATTACAAAGGTAATGATTAATAAATACTTATATTTAAAATTATTTCAACACGGCTACACCATCTTTGAGTTATTGCCGAAAAACTGCGCTTCTCAACAGGAGGACGTGTGCCATGAAGATACGCCCTTTTACTGGTGCACTTTTTCAGCCCGTATTTTATCTGAAGTTAAAACATATAAATCACTGAGTTGGTCCGACATGCTATTGCCCGGATTTATAATATTTGTAGGAATATTGCGACTTTTAACACTTTTGTGTACTACTGTACTTTTAGTTTGCTTATTTTCAATTTATTAAATCGTGCGAATCGCCACTTAAAATTTAATGAAATTTAAAAAGAGGCACCTCGTACGATTTGTACGAATCAAATATTGCCGCCTAAGCCAAAAGTATCAATCCGTGCTTCGAGCCTACGATAATGATAAAAACCGTTCCAACTAATCAATTCAAAAAATAATTTAAAGTAATCTGAATCCCATCCTATAAAAACGTTGGTGTCGACCATCTCCACTTTCTAAAATATAGCTTTTTTGTTATTAAACAACACCAAAGGAGGTAATGAACTTCTTTAAACGCAAGCATAAATATTTGACAATCAATAAATATGTCAAACCTATTTCATTACCATACATGTATAGACCGGAACCACGCCATCCCTTTCAATTAAAAAGTAAATATTACCTACAAAGCGTGAAAGAGAGAAAAATCTCGAGTGGCCTTTTACAGATATTGTCCACAATGTAGCGTTGTGTGGTCAATTTTGTGAGGTTTTGGCGCAGTCCTGGTCTCTCCGTCAATGACTGACACTATTCTACATTTTAAAATCTTAACTAAAAATGTTCTTTTATTTGAGGGGAGAGTTTACATTAAATGTTTGACAGGTACGAAACCTATCAACATTTTGATATTTCATTTTCATTCCAGCCGTTCTTGAATTATAAATGGTATTACTAACTATATATATATATAGATTCAATATGTATAAAAACCGCGAAAATTAAAAACAATGTTATCAAATCCTAATTTATCCCACAGACAAACTGTGTAAACAGTTTTGTGGGACAATGATATTGTATGTATTTCTATGATGCATGTTTAATAATATCCAAAACAAAATATATACATTTTGAAACAATATACAAAACCTTTTTTTACAACATATTTCATCCACACAACAATTCCTTCCTTACTCACAACCGCCTAAGCACACAAAATGGTACGCAAACTCAAAAAACTATCGTTGCCTAGGGGACGTACCTACTAAATTTGGCGAGTGAAATTAAATTAGCCGCATATGTTGTATATCATATTTGGGGCCCGTCTGGGTGGCTCCTAATTTAACTGTTTATATTCATAGCGTCAACTCCATGTTGTATCGTTGGGAGGCTTTGTTTGTCACTGAAAAGTTTCACCGACATGAGACTTTCATAGACATTGCTCGCAGTATATTTTTTGTTACAAACATGAGTGTTTTATTTCTGTTTTCGTAAATTTGTCGAGAATATTGATTACAAGTTTACCAGTTATTTAATCATTACCCAGTTTAGCTTACTTCTTTTAGAGCTGGAAATGTTCTGTGATGTTATATTATAGGTATTACTAGTAACCTGTAAACTCACACAGGATTGAATAAAATTCGACCAAAATTCGAATAAAGTCATAATTCGCCTAGTCAGCTTCTGATCATGGTCATCATGGTGATCATTCGTTTCAAATATTTAGCAATCCGTGATAGATACTTGATCATGTTCCAAGGTTGTATAGAAATAATATTATGTTCGAATTAAAATAATGTATTTACAAAATAATCTATACATCAGGATTTCGTTCGCAAACTAATAAGAAAGTTGGAAAATACGGTTTACATTTTTTATTTTTCTTGCATCACTTGGTTTTAAGTCAATGCTAATATGTATGTTCAAAAACTTGCTTAAAAATGCTTTAAAAATTACAAATAGCAATATTTTTTAGCTTTAGCGAAATCCCAATCGTTTCACTCAGCGGTGTCATAGTATAGACAACATACCTCCTATACCATATATTATAGAAGGTGATTTGTAATATACTAATAACCTCCCACTCGTGGCTTCTTTACAATACACTAAATAACTTATAATAATTATAATAAAAAAAATATTTATTCACTTAGGAAACAAAATATGACACTTGTGAAAAGTCGATTCTACATTTATATGTAATGCCTGTTCGCAAACAATAGGTAAAGCCCGAGAAAAGAACAGGCAATAAAAATTCGTGGCCACTCTTTTCAAATTGCCAATGTTTACAATGTTTCTTTGTTAATAAACTGTACATTCAGTGCTGCAACCATTATGTTATACACCATATTAGAGGACTGATGCAAAAACAAGAGGTCAAAAATATTAAAGAAAGAGTACACGAGATTGGTTATATCAGCCTCAATGGGCACAACATAGTAAGAGCATCCATTGACAATGTAAAAACTTTATGTGCTTAAATATTGGCCAATTTACTGCTACTTAAACTTTTGGAAAACAAAGATTAACCGTAATGTATCACGCAGTTTCTTTACTTACAAAAGTGAATCATTTTCTTAACTAGTACATATAACATTATCAAACTGTGACAACAATACTCACCTAAGTATAATACAATGAACTATACAACAAAATGCATTAATAAGGAGCAACGAACCACATCAATTTATCTTAATCAGTTAAATAATCATCGACTTGGTAGTATGAATGAATTATGAGTTTACCTACTAATTTACCCTACTACTTATTTGTGCTTATTTCTTGCATTCACAAAGCGAATATCACTATTTTTGATATATAAATGTAAGTTTTGTTTAACAAATATAGCGTTTGAATATATATATATATATATATTGTGATGCAACTGTCATAATGCCTAACTCTTTAAACTTTTCTTGAGCCGCTCACGCCCCGCCGCCGCCGTTCGGCAGCTTTTAATGTGTAGGTAAACACTATCACAATGAACGTAGTATTGGTAATACGTGAAATTGAGTGGCCTTACCACCAGTTCTCATTTATTCTCCGTGAACGTAATTAATTTGAATGTTTATAGAAAGTGTTAATATTTTATTCATTTGATATTCTTTATGGAATATGTTATTGATATGGAGTTCAAATTCTTTGGCTCCAAAACGCCTACAAAATCACCGCGTATATACCAAAAATAAGAAGGGACCGAGTATTGATCCCTGAGGCACGCCCATACTAATTGGCGATCCAGACGACCTTACTCCGCCTATGTCAACATATTGAATTATTTCACTCAGGTAAGAGACAAGTAGATCTAGGGCTGTAAATTTAATACCGTAATGCCTAGGTTTCAGCAGAAATGTCCTATGCGCCACACAATCAAAAGCTTTATCAAGATCACAAAACACACCAATAGCATCCTGTGAAATTTCCCAGGCGCTAAAAATATGTTTTAGTAGCTAAGTACCTGCATCAACAGTAGAGCGACCCTTTGTGAAATCATATTGATTTTGATGCAAGAGATTATTAAAATTAAAGTGTGATTCTAACTGCATAAGTATGACCTTTTCGAAAGCTTTACTAATAGCTGGCAAGATGGATATTGGTCTAAAACTACAAGGGTCGTTCTTTGATCCGGCTTAAAATAATGGTATTACTTTACTATGTTTCATCAGATCAGATTGATAAAAAAATGTAGATAGCTGTGGTGCTATGCTGGTAAATAGGTATACTGTGAATTAATTTCATTGAAATACCCCTTGAATCATACCATTTAGTAATGAATATTTTGGTGAATTACGGTTAGACCACCTGTGGGCTTGTTCATTGTTTGACTTACTAGTTTAAACTTGGAGTCTTAATAACATTCAAAGTAGAACTGCTAACACTAAATGCATCCTGCAAAGTACTATTTGTACCTAGGTCAGGGTGTAAATGAAATGCTAATAACTTAGTAGATTGTCTTTTGTAGAATGTGGAAAATAACTTTAATAATTAAACTACGACGACTTAACGATTTAACTACGTAATTTTATACGTGTCAAAAAACAAACTATACTTACTATGTAAGTAAGAAGTGTTATAAAGCAAAAGATTCCAGCTCTGTACATGCTTGTTTTGTAAACCAGATAATGACTGCGTATAAGGTAGACTATATAAAATAAACTTACAACCTACTTTTTCTTGTGACTGAGAGGCTGACACATGGCATAACTGTTGACCTATTATCTAAGGTAATTTTATTTAATTTACTAATTAAATTAAAAAAATCGATCCTGGTGAACAATAATTTATGACTTTGTGTGATCTATAATAAGCCTTCTAAAATCTATACCTAATTGGTCAGAAAAAATCACAACTTTATTTTCTTTAATATTTAAAGAATGCTGGTCAGATAACAATCCGCAGTCAGAGTCAGACTTACTGCATTTACTGTTGTGCAACTCCCGTGTATTGCTGTGTTGACTGACATACTGTGGTAGTGAGCAATTGTGGCATCCCTTTTTTATAATAAGCGTTGTTTTTAATAACTAGGTTAATTTTGTTCTGTTCCTTTCTTGCTAATTTAGCTACTTCCTCATATTTGTTAATGTATACTTGAGTTTCTGTTTGGTGTTCAATCATGAGAGTTGTTTGACGGGAGTACAAGTTCGTGATTTGTGTGTTAAGCTCCTGTGAATGGCGGTCATACAACCTGCTGGCAATAATTTGATCTTTGTAGTTGTCCAAATCTAACGCAGTCTTTTATGTTCATTTGTCAATTTACAATTAATTTTAGATAAAGTTTTAACTTTTCCTAACTTTTGACTTTACTTTTTTTTATCTTACTCTTATTGAGATCATTGTGATGAAAGTAGCAGGTGGTTATGAGTTAATGGTACGGTAATATATAAGACTTCATAGGGAGACATCCCTATAAATAAATATTGTAGAAATGTAATGTAATACTCGTTGTTGTAGGGTATACAGAGTGATTTAAAAATAAAATAAGTTTAAATATATATATTTACTTATTTTATTTTTAAATCACTCTGTATACCCTACAACAACGAGTATTACATTTCTACAATATTTATTCATAGGGATGTCTCCCTATGAAGGCTTAAAACACTTTTAGTTCAGAATATCGTAGCTGTCACTAAATTTAAGGGCCAATAACACTTGTCTAAACTTTGACATCACCATTTTGGCGTCGAGATTTTAATCAATTCCGAAGGTTAAATAACAAATAAAATAATTTAACTTGGCCCCATCTAGATTGACTATTTAATGCTTTGCACGTTGTTAAAAGACAATTTTGACTTGAATTAAACAACTTTCTTGTGAATGATGGTGTAAATCCTTTCATTAAAATTGTTCGGCCACACCGTTTTATAAGATTCGTAAGTCGGATTCGTGAAATAAAACTAATTAAAACCGAGGGAAACCGACAACCTCTTGCGGATTTAGCTCGAATTTTGAAAATAGGACGGCACAATGTTCTACTTAAGATATGGTAAAAAGAGGTTATGATCATTATCATATTAATTTGCAAAGGGAATAAAGTGCATTGATGGCTTTGCCAGGATGATTACATTACAGAGATGGGATATCTAAATCTTAAAGAGGAGTAATACACTAAGAAAGTTCTAGAGAATCATAACATTTTTTCATTTCTAACAAGTACTAGTAAAAAACAGAATATGCGAAGTAGACTTAAACTAGGTTAAGAGCAAACAAATATATATAAAATTTGTTGTTCTAAGGCCAAGATTTTTTATACTTAAATAATTTATTAAATTGTAACGGAGCAGCATATAAAAGTTATCTATTATAATTCAAAAACCATTGAAACTACCTCTCAGCATTCCTGTATTAACTTTTAGCTTGTGTCATATGGAACAAGTAAAAGGCTATAAGCGGATTTTAATATTATTACTTAGTAAGCCCTACTGGGCTTGCTCAGCATTGGGATATAGCTAACTTTTACAGAATAAATTAATGATTTTTTTTTAATATAACTTGATTCAGTTAAAAATCCTTTAGAGATTTTTTATATTACTTTAATAATTATTCGAAGAATAAATTAAACTTTTCCAATGATGAAAGGTTAATTATAATCTGAGAATGTGTGTACGACTTGGTAAAAACCACACACAACCAAAACATCCTAGCCCTTGCTTAATTTATATACCTACCTACCTACTACTAGATAGAATATAAAAATGGCGCCAAAATATTTATCACAGAAGCTGACATTGATTATTAAAACTGTCTCATCAGCTGTCACGTGTAACTGGAAAGTAATGTTTTCAATCTCCGGATGGGTTTTGTTACGAAAAAATATTGTCATTTTACAGTACTTTAACATGATACGAAATAATACCGCTTCTATACTGTTCATAAAACACTTTAAATATAGATGGTATGTATGGAAACAAATCATGTCTTGTGATATTACTGAATGAATTTCACTTTAAGTGATTTTAGGCATTTTTATGTTTAAACATTTTAAACGTCCTTTGAATCCGTTAACTTTGGGTTATTGTTCTTACCCCGTTAACCGCTCCGGTCCGGTAAGTGGCAGAATGAATTTAAATTTCTGTTTCATGTTGAATTATTCTAAACCATATTTTTCATTTTTTGAATCAGTTTTCACTTGTACTCCACAACCTAACCGCATACCAGGCAGAAGCAGTTCAAACCAGCCTTCAACTATTTTGTAAACCACCCCTTTGATCGGACTTCCAACTGCAGCATTCCATTGGCTATAACTGTTGGTGATTCCGTGATAATAAGTAGAACTTTCAATATAAACTTCTATGTATAATTGTAGTTCGGAATTTTGTTTTGTTCCATTTATTCGCCAGTTGGAATGTTGGTCTACTTTAAGTTCTTCCTTTTGAAATATGTTAAACGGTGGTATTCGTTTTTGATTGCATTTTAGATGGTATTCTGTTTACGTAGTTTTCCATAATCTTAAAAGCATTTTATATTATGATTGATTTATTTTATAACTAGCTTCTGCCTGCGGCTTCGCCCGCGTTAAATTTGAACTGAGATTTCACCCCTTTATGGATTTGCTTTAGGCTTTATAGCGAATACCTACATCATAACAACTATCTGTGAACCAAAGTTCAACCCAATCCATTCAGGAGTGTAAGCTGCTTGTTGATATATCAGTCAATCACAGTTTCTTCTTATGCCTCTTAAATACACAGATAGCTGATCCTCACAACTTCGTCTGCGTCACATAAGTGGGCTAGAAAGAGTGGGCACCTGCAATGCAATCCTAAAGGAGCTGAAACTTTCTTTGTCTAATCCACGAACCACTTGAGAACAATTGAACAAAATTTGATAAAATTTGGTACCTACTGTACTAATTTAAAATCACGTGGCCGAAACCAGGTGAAAAATTGTTTGTATATCTGTGGCGGGTAATTTTTTTCATTATTATGTTACACCATAGGCTATTTTAGGGTACACCATGCTATGATCGGTAAGAATGAACGTTAGGTGGCTACGATACGATACTGTGGCCTTTCAAAAATAAAATATAGGCATATGTTAATATTGTATAAGTATTTGTATGGCGTACTTTGTGTTTTAAAGCAACATATTAATACATATATTTTTTAAATTATAGAAAACACCAACTTTTTCTTTTAAAGTATTAAAATACTATGTCGCAACAACATTGAAAAAACAGTTTACTGAACATAACCGTTCCATAGCCGGCCAGACTTGGTACCGTGCCCACATAACCGCCCACCTCACACATAATTCCATAAACACCTATTCAAACCTAAGTGGTATTGACTACCGCCTGCGTTAGAGAAAACCGAGCAGACGGTTAGACGTATCACCGGTAGGTACGCATTGATACGTCTAACCTACTAACTTTTCCGTTTTAGCCGCGGAACTTCATACTAAATACTTGAGCAAAACCAGCACAACTCACACTTGGCCAGTTGAACCAATAGTTGTCATCCCTGAACAAAGTGAAGGATCCGCTTGCTTACACGCTTGAGGACTCGCCGCTGTGGCAGCGGCGGGTACCTCCACACTTCCTGCAACGCGTCTCTATAAATAACTATAATGACTTTAACGATATTACACAGTAACTTCTGTGATTTTTTTATAACCAAATCCATCTCAAATCATAATCATAATTTTAGCGTTCGGGCCGTTGGGACTTTTTGAAAAAGGAGGTTATAGTTTGTAAGTTTTTAATCATCAGGTATTGAACCTCGGTAATGGTTAAGGACTGCTGAGCAGTGGTAGATGTCATATTTTCAATTTCTTGGTTCTTGGACATGACGATTTCATTTATGATAATTTATTTCACCCTAATTAAAAAGTACCCACACATCGTAAGCCGACTGTTGTTACTGGATCACCATTGATCTTTTCAAAACAAAATATTTTAAACTTACAATAAGCCAGCTTCATTACATTACAATAACTATAAAATGTGCCATAAGTCGAACATTTATTTTACAGAAACTATAAGTAATACATAAGACAAACAAACCCATATCGATCGACGGAACACATGAAATGAATAATTACTAAGCAGTAAAAATACAACAGTTATTGGTTTAATAGAACCATCGAGGTACACACGTCAACTTCGTGATAATTGGCTAAGTGGGCCGATGTACAAGATCCTGAGTCCTCGGTCACGCGATAGTATGCCGCAAGGGGAGAATCGGACCTGTCCGTCAGATTATTATGCTTATAGCTTTTATAATACAACATTGTTTAGTCCAAAATGTAGTCTTATTGTAAGTCAAGAATATTATACATAGTAAATACGTTTAGATTTTAATCTAATTATCTTTTTGTAATGAAAACTTGCGCTTCGTTGCAATAAAAATCTTGTTTCTCAAAATGCCTTAATGCCATTAAACATACAAAATACTTTATATCCAAGCCTTGAAATATCAGTATCTACTTATCGTAACAAATTTATACTTATATATATAAGGTGAAGCAGCAAAGCAACTACTACTGAACTGTGGGCAGTTGCTATATTTTGCATAGTTGACATAAAAAAATCTAAGAAACAGCATTAGACGTCTATTATAACTTTAAATAAAGTGAAAGATACATAAATGTCGTAACAATTAGGGCCTACCCCTAAGAAATAGGTGCTCCTAAATGCAACAATTCTTTAAAACCTTTAGGTATGTCTTTAATATTAATGGTCATTATAATGTTGCCTTTATAAAGGTTGAGCATGAAAGACTGCCAAGTCTAAATACTTTATTATACAAAGTATATGTGGCCCTATAAGAATTTTTCTTTAAACATTGAACTTTGAATTTATTCATGGGTTTAGAACACGCAAGTGCGCGACGTTAGTTTTTCTCCATTTAATGTATGAAGTAGTGACGGATTGTATAAACGGGCATAGCTAAACGACTGGATTAATAAGAAATATTCTTATTTTATAATGGTTAACGTTAATACCAAAGGCTTTTATAAATTTATGAAAATTAAGCTTTGTCATTTCTATAAAATTACATTTTATGTTCGAGCACCTAATTAGTTCCCGACTCAACTCAGCATTGATGAGGCTGGGTTATATTGACCCGAGGTGATATTGCACGAAAATATCTTTGGTCTTATGGGTACTGTGGTTTTTAACGTTTTAGTAGCTGGAGATACTGGGTTCCACTACCCGCGGCCGCTACTGGAGTGCGTTGCTTTCAGCAGAGGAGGTGCACGTGTTTCAAGCTAAAGCGGGTCAATATGACCATGTGGTCATTGTTGACGTAGTTATTTGATAACAATTTAGTATGGTAAGATGGTTTTTTATTTTATATTTATTGTTTATTTTATTGCAAAAGTATTAGCAGCTCCATGACTCTCGATGAAGAAAATCAGCCAGATTACTGTTTATTTAGTAATAATGATCTTAAAATTAGCCAACTCGAAGTTTGTTTTTTAATATTAATACGGAATATTGCTTTCACAGTAGCTTTTTAATTTAACAAGATTGTATATACAATTAGAATAAAGTTAATATAATATTGTTATTTTTTTAAATAAATGGCTACTTTTATTATTTTAATATGTAATTAAGAGTACTTGTTTTGTTAAAACTTACTACAATTTGGCTAAATTGTGTATTCTGTAAAAAATACTGCCTTAAATTCAGGTCACCGTGAACCGGCGTCATTGGCTGCGTAATTAATTTGACGTCAATAACGCCGGGTTAAAATGAGGGTTATTATATTATTAGTTTTACGTGTCTGTATGTGTGCCTATCTTTGGCATCACATACAGCGCTCAAACAAACGGACATTTAGTCGTTTTTGGGGTTCCTTTACGGAACCCTGAGAGCTGAACCACACGGCGCAGTATAGTACCGGTCCGGTACCGCACCGCAAATAATTCCCTGCGCAGGCTTACAACGTGGTGGTGCGGCGCCTGCCATCGCGGTACCGCATCGGAGTGTTGGACCTACAGTCTGTTAATAAAATGCACCCTCCCAACTGCCACCCTTCCCCACTTCGTCTTGGTACGGCGTGCGAGCGGCGCGGTGCCGCGCGGCGCCGCGCTGCTCCTTGTGCTCCTTGATTTCACTCAGGCGTCGCACCGTCGCCGTACCGCGCCGTGTGGTTCGGCTTTTACAGTTTCGCCCTGTCCGTCTGCCTGTCTGTTTGTTCGTCCCCAGGTTAGCTCAGAGACCCTTAGTACTAAAAAGCTGTTTATACATATTATGGAAATACATATTATTACCTATGGCGAAAAAGTGGTAGAATAATATCATGAAAAAAAATATTATTTTGGGTACCTACACGTGAAGTGGGGGTGTAATTTTATTCTTAGCTAACTTATGGTGTGGTGTATCGTTGGTTAGGTCTTTAAAAAATATTTTGGCGTTGTCAATTTTCGATTTTAATCTGTTTGTAAATAAAGGGTCTATATGTAAATGGTTGATATAGAAGATGTGAAAAAATCAGGGTAAAGAAGGGTAGTATATATGACAAAATTAAAAGGAAAACTATCACGGCAAAGAAGACTTTACAAATTTACGAGCAACAGCCGACAAAACATTTTTGTACAAATTCCATTGAAAATTACCTAAATAACGTTGTTAGCTGTTTCTTATACCGCTTATGCCGGGCAGCTACGAAACCCTACATTGTGTGTGGCCGAATATGCATTTGCCCGGTTTTTATAAGTAAACTAGTTTCATCTGGATGGTTTTAGATATTTCACGAAAATCCGTTCAGCTAGTTTGAAACAAAACAATTTTTTTTTTGAGACTTCATGTCACTATCGGAAAGTATTTTAATGTACCTACATTTTCTTTTAAAAATAAATTTCTAATTAAATTTGAATGCATTTGATTAGAATTTTGGCTTTTGTTAATTATTTTAAATACTTCTCTACCATCAATTTGAACTTGCTAGGTGTACCTGGTTAGTAAATTTTTAATACATATTCTAAACTATGAATACCTTAATGTCCATTTAACCCAATCTAAACGGATATGGATCAAAGTGTACATTTCAATTCATCCATCACAATAACTGGAACACAAAAGCATGGCCCCACTCAATACACCTTACCACTCAATTATGAAGAAGTGAGAAGGTAACGAAACATAATTTATTTACTACTCAACAGAGGGCGATTCTGAATATATGTAAATTTATTATGGCACGAGTAATTTATTGTTAAATAATCGTTTGGCCTAAAGAAGTGAGTGGTTGCGTGACTAGGAGCGGAAGGAGATTGAGTTATAAGAGTTAGCGGGCAAGTGATGTTTAATATGACTAGATCACTGATATTCAAGCATTGTCGATGTTGTGCTTCCTGACAATATCTGTCTATGGATGAGGCATAAACTGTGTAATAATCACCAATAATTAAGCATATTTGAAATATTATTCACAGACTCTATTTTAAGTCTTACCAAATGTGAAAACTTCAAATGTTAAACTGTCTCTGATAAAAAAAAAATATTAAGACCACAAAAATATATTCTACTCTGGGATCAAATTGCTGATAATTTTTTGGGTTATTTAGTGGTAGCAGTCCAGCTAAAGTCTAAGCAAAATGATTGCGTGGGACACAAATGAAAACTATTTTACAAAAAACATATTTTTTGAGGAATTCGCCTGATACTAGACTATCAGTTCCATTACATGATTTGATGTAGGCGAAGTATCAGGTATCGAACACGGTACTCAGGTCGCAACCCGTAGTATTTATTATTGAATAGTTCCGCTCGTCATCTGTGGTTTTTGTCATCAGTTCCATTTCACTCAATGGTGCTTTTTAAGAGTAAAAGTACGAATTACAACAAAATATGCCCAAATTACTATAGATGTGCCTTTAATATTTGAAGAGTTCTCTTGATTTCTCCAAGATCACATCATTAAATCCGGACCCTGATGACAATGGGACCAATCTCAAAGTATACCCTTCAAATACAAAAATATTTTTTCAAATCGGTCCAGCCGTCTGCGAGTAATCTGCGAAAAAACATTTAAAAAAAATTGAAGTCGAATTGAGATAAATTTGTGTGATTTAATTTTTCTTCTCTACGTTCAGTAATTATTGAAAAAAAAGAGTGAAGTATAGAGGTAACCCTTGTTTCAGGCAATGGATTCGCTATCAAAAGGCTCTTAGTGGGTCATATTCCGATTTATCATACATCGACATGAACCCACTTATATCTCGAGCAGAATTTATTATAGAATACCGGCAGGAGGGTTAAAAGAAAGATAAAAACATAAATATTAGAGGTACTAGTAGGTAACAATACTAGAGATGGAGGTATCTCTAGCATAAGTTAAGCGGGTTCTAGACTGTAAGTAATATCGCACAAAATCACTATTGTGCAATGTTGATACTCACTCGGTCAATCCATAATATATGACGTAACAATATTGGCGATGAGCTTAGCAAGATTTTTTAATTACGTAGATAATAGGTACCTATTGTTTCTGAATAGTATACCATTATCAGGAAAAGATTTACCTGCACTTTTATAATAATTTAAGTGTTTTTTAAAATTTCAAAAACATAAGACAGTGTTCTAATTGAAATAAAAAATATCTATGTCAAAGCGCAAGGGTGGCCATATGGACTATTAGCGGCTTAGTATTCGAATTAACATTATGGTAATTGATCAAATAAACACGGATAACTCGAACAAGGTAAAGTCCGTTTACAGTTCTAATCATTTCTTTTATACTAATGCTATGCACGGTGATGCAGAACTGACACTATAACCACGCAAACACTTTTAACACCCGAATATAAAAATAACGACAAATCTATCGGAAGACATGTTGTCGCTTGACCTCTCGATTAAGACTGTCGAATGAGCCCGACTACCCCACTAGCGGGATTTCAAATATAAACGTCAAACGAATGTCACGCCATCTTGCGGCAGCCATGTTTCAATGAGCGAATGTCGATTCGCTCATTGAAGCTTGCTATTTATTTTGAATAGATTAAACTGATGTTAGCTCAACGGAAATAAATTAGCGATTTAAAAATTCTCTGACATATTAAAGCAGTCTGTTGAAATAAATTTACCAATTAAGTAACAAATAATTGTTATTGTCGATTGGAGTCTATAAAATTTACCATTATCTCGTGATTACTATTTTTATGTTTTATTTTTTTTTTAAAACAGCAAGTAAAATATTTTTCTTCCAATTGTAGTAAGCGTTTTATATTTTATTTTAATTAACTGCTTATAATATGTATCTTTATTTACTCTTTGAATAAGTGTTTTTGTGTTCCTTTAATAAATAATAGAATACTATTCCTCTTTTATCCCTGATTCAGTGTAGCTAATCTGGTATCAAACTAGATATTTATATAAGTAGGTACTTTATCTTTGATTTGATTGATTTTATCTTGCCCAACCATTTTTACCCACCAATGGTGCCCATCCACCATTCCTCACACAAATACGAAATGAACAGATTAAGCACGAACGCCATTGGTCATTTAAAACTGTCGGTAGGCAGCTACAACTAAATCTCGTCTATTAGCACTTTAAGAACCATCAAGCTTATTTCATAAGGAAATACATTTTTACTACACTCGTTAAACTTAAACAATCGTTCTTTACAAATCGTAAAAGTCCGTAATAAAAATCGGGCTAAGCACCCCCTTGTAAACTTTGAACAGCTTATATCGAGCTTAAATATCGGATTAAGTAACAAGGTTGGAAACGAGCATGAGGGCGATATTCCACCACAAATTAATATACTTTTTGCTTTACTCCGGCTATTAATTTACTTAAAAATATTAAATATACATATTTTCATTACAGATAGTACGTTTATATCATTAGCTTTGTATCGATTAATGGAAATGTAAACATAATTTATCCAAAATACTTGATGTGTGTGTTCGTGAATATTATGCGTGCATATTCTGACATTATATTTTCTAAACTAGTTTGCCTACAAATCAATCGATGTGTTTATTTGCTAGTATGAAAATGATAGAGCTGTTGATTGACATGTTCATACTGCTTGTTATTACTGAATGTTAACACGGCGACGACGGTTCAACGTCTATACGGTATACATATGTTTAATAGATATACATCACCAGGCGTGCTAGATATACCTATTATACAAATAAACTGGCCTATGGTCTAGTGGCTAGTGATCCTGACTGCTAAGCCAGAGGTCGAAGGTGCAATTCCCTTTCAGGATAAATATTTATGTGATGCACATGATTGCTTATTCTGTATTTGAGTGTTTGTCTAATGTATTTAAAATACCTGGTTATGAATTCAGAAATATATAAGTATGGTTATCAGCTATCTGGTTGTTATAGTTCAGGCTCTGCCTAGGGGATCAGATGGCTGTGTGTGTTATAGAACTATTATCATTGTAATATTCTCTGATATATTTGTCTTCTAGTGTAGTGTCAGCCTTAAAAAGTAATACACAGGGTACATAAAATTACTCTATTATGAACTCTCGTTAATATGGTTACCAAAACACACCCAGTTTATGAAAACAATAAGGAATTAAGGTAAGGTTTGGAGCTTTGAGAGGTTAATAATTTTGTTAGAATATTTTATATCGTAACTTTTGCTACGATTAGTGAAATCGAAATATTTTAAGATACTAAACAATTACACGGCCTATGCTCACAAAATACCAGGAGTACATAATGTAATGGTGCGTTCAGACGCGTGGCAAGCAGCCCGGCAAGCAACCCAACACAGGCCGGCGCGGTGCAAAAAAATTGTTAACAAATAGCCCAGCAGCACATTCACACCTAATCACACGCTTTCGCTCATGTCCGTGCCCGTTAAACGTCGCTTTGAACGCGTGTGTGTGAGCCCACCATAATGGTGCATTTAGACGCACGGCAAGTAGCCTGACACTGGCCGGCGGTAAAAACAAGCTGTCCACAAACGGCCGAGCAACATATTCACACGCTCGCGCTCCTGTTCGTGTCCATTGAACGCGAGCGTGTGATTACCCACCCTTTGAGTAATGGTGGGTTTACACGCTTTGGAATCAAGAGTACTTGTGTTCAAAGAGTACGAATACGAGCGCAAGCGTGTGAATAGGCGAGAATAATTTCAAATAAAAACATAAAAACATTATTATTATTACAATGTGTTGCTCGGATGTTTGTGAACGGCTTTTTGGGCCGGCTACATGTATCGGGCTGTTTACCGGGCTGCGTACTGCACGTCTAAACGCATCATTATAATGGGTTCATACCCTCACGTTCCAAGCGACATTCAACGGGCACAAACACGAGCGTGAGCATGTGAGCGTGCGTGAATGTGCTGCTGCTGCTGTTTACAAACAGTGAACGGCTAACTTGGACCTCGGCTAGGGTCGGGCTGCTAACTGGGCTGCGTGCCGCGTGTCTTATTCGTACTTCGCTCGTGCAACGCACACAAAGATATCTTTCACGGACAAGTTGCTTGTCGAAGTAGTTGCTAGTTGAAGTAGTCCCACTTCGAACGAGATTGATCATATATGCGATAAATATTTTGTGTAAAGGTATAAAGGTTTACTTCTGTACTCTCAGTGCGTTTTGCCATGCAGTCAATGCTAACAACCATGTCTGTCAGTTTCCCGTTTTCGAGCATAATATGCTAATTTTACCAATAATATTATTTTTGGTAAAAATAAACAGACAGTATATTGTCCATGTAGGTATACCTATTATGTACTTAATATTTATACGTACCATTAGACACAAAAAAACCGAGTTGTAAACCGAGATTGCTTTTAATTTGTCACAAATAATTCACACAGGAAAAATACCGTTGATATGTTCAAATATAATTAAACCGGGCCTTTGAGCGCTTAAGTGAATTCAGGACACGTTTCACAATAATAACATCGATATGTTTTCATTTCAAAAGACTCTGCTGTAGTCTCCGTTCAATATAAAACATTTTTCGCAATACTATAGAAATATATAAACTGTAACCGTTACATAGTATAAAACCTAAGTCGCTTTCCGCTGTCTCTACGTTTAGATATTCTAAACTACGTCAGGTATTAAAATGCGGTTCTCTCTATCATTTGAATATTTTCTTGCGGATGTCTTATATGTGTAATCTTTACTAATATTATAAAGCTGAAAAGTTATTTGTTTGTTTAAATGCGACAATCTCAGGAACTACTGGTTCAAATTTTAAAAAACCCTTTAGTGTTGGGTAGCCCATTTATCAAGACAAAAACGGGGGACAAAATTGACGCAGACGATGCTGTGCGTGTCAGCTAGTACATATATAAAAAGTAAAGAAAACAGCATGCGACGTCACTAACGTCTAAACAGCTAAACGAATTTAATTAGAGCAGCCTGTATTCTGTATTATTAAAAGGTACACTGGAGCCCAGATTCACAAGGGTTATTTATAAATCAGTATTATTTTTTATTCAAACCACTAAATACACATCCGTAAATAATAAACTCGGATATTCATATTTACGGCAGCAAGATAATATTATTAAAATCAAAAACGAAAGTTTCCATACGTAACACTACAAGACCAAAAAACCTACACAGATCACAAAGCGAAGAGACATAGAACCTGCATAATTAAGAGAGAAAAACTTATGTAGGTTAAATTGCAAGTTTAGAGAGTGACCAGCTTCTTGATTATGAGGTCGCCAAAAAGAGAAGAGCAGGCCCTCCTATTGTGTAACAGACACAATTTTATTATTACTGAAGCGCCGTTTAATTTTCTCCGTTTCAGTTTGTATGCTTTAAGTGTCATACCAGTTTTTTTGCTCGACCCGCTCCAAACATCAACGTTAACTTTTATTTGGGGGTTTGTTTGGTAATTCAAAGGGAGGATTCAGCTTTTTGTGGCATTTTTTCAGCTTTGCCAATTACGTTTCATTTTTGTCATTTAATATTTTGAAAGGATCACATGATCTGATAGCGTTAAATACTCATGAAATGTAATGGAATCGTGGTAATGATACCATACTTAAAAAGCGGGGCTAAACTGAGTTGGAAATGTTGTCTAATTACTGTTATTTAATATTTTTTTGTTAAAATAGGTTAAATTATGATATAAACGCAAAATATTTCAGAACATGTTTTACATTTATCGATAAATGTAGATTAAAGAAACTCACACATACAAACATTAATGAACCCTGAAAACAATACACTCCTTTTAAAGGGCTGTTTTCTCCTTCATAAACATTATTACCCTATTTCCACTTCCAAACGTTTTTACCCTCTCAATCAATTCTCCATTAGATTCCGTAGATTAATCTGAGCTTGAACTCAAGGGGTTGTCAAACTGAGTGCATTCAACGTCGTAGACATTCAGTCCGGCCGTTTCGGTAAGTAGGCTGGAGCCACAATGGGTCCACACTATGACGTCACAGACAATAGCCCAACGCAGTCTGACCCTGTTGATCCTCCTTGAAAAATGAGTGAGGAAATAAACTCAAAACACAATAGACGCTTCCACTATGAAGGGAATTATTTCATAAGTACTATTGCGTTAAATGTTGGGACTGTTGAACTTAAGACGATTTGTGTTAAAAAGGAAAATAGATGTAGTAGTATACTTATAAACATAAATAATAAATGTGACTTCCTCAAAAGGTTTTTGAATCTAAAACAAACCGCCCACTGCGGATAGTAACGAAGCGGATAAACAGGTAAGCCGCAGAGATTTAAGGGCTGACAACAAATACTTATGCTTCACTCAACTTTTTTTATATACCTAGTATATAAATGAATATTTATTTTATTTTTAGGTAAATGCTAAGTTTAAAAATAAGTACAATTAAACGACGTAACAAATAGCTTAACCTACAAGTATTTTATTAAAAACTAGTATGTGTCTGTCCCTACCAACACTATTTTAAAAGACGTTAAAAATATAAAAACATTAATTAATGTTATTATTGCGTATGGATCTTGGAGCCAAATTGCCCCATTATTTATTTTTGGGTGAGCACTCACAAAAACTTACTCGTAAGATTTAAAAATGTTGTTGTCAGTCAACTTGGTAAATGCGCGCGTATTGAACTACTTAATATGAAATCACAGCAAACAAAAAATATAAAAAGAACACTTTGGTTAATATTTTTCTGAAATCAAACAGTAAGAGTAATGATAACAGTACATCTATCTTCTACGCTTAGTAATTCAATAAATTATATATCTCTAGACTTTATTCCCACAAAGCATTAAAAGAAGTCACCTTTTAGACAGTTTTTTGCTGATGTAACACAAATCCCATTATCCTAATGTATTGCTATCATATATAATCTCCAAATAGGACCATTGGATGTTACTGGACCAAAGAAAACAGCCCAATAATCATAATATATTTTTATTACAAGGTCTGTCAGACGTCT
The DNA here is from genome assembly GCA_945859575.2 of Herminia tarsipennalis. NCBI lineage: Eukaryota > Metazoa > Arthropoda > Insecta > Lepidoptera > Erebidae > Herminia > Herminia tarsipennalis. The sequence goes on from OX243830.2 coordinate 16,206,913, forward strand.
TTTGCAGCCTAAAAGATTCTTTATAACAGATTTCCATACATTTCCTTGTATTATCTAAACATCAGATATGTGATAGTGGAAAATTATGTTTCAGGAGATAGCACTTTTTCCATGTGGTCCTTGATGTGATTTGATTGTATGGAAGAAACTGGCATTATGCCAGGGTACTTAAGAAATAGCTTACAAAAATGAAGATATCGGATCACTGGTCAATTTTAGTGTGTGATATCTTATGGTTGTTATTATATTATTACTTCTACGCTGATAAAATGACAACGAGAAAAAACGAATATGTCTGGATTACTATATTACTTCAGTCAATTTTATTCGATTATACAATTATTAATCTATACTTTTATCTAGTAAAGTTATTTATGTATCTTTTGTTTTATGTGTATACAAAATAAAGATAAGAATAAGCTTTTGGTTAACTATCCTAAAAAAAAAAATTCTTTCACATTTCGTCTCTTTGTAGCTTTAAAATTGTTAAAAATTAGTATAGATGTGTGATGTGATTGTGAATTATTTCAAATTTTATGTTCACTGATTAATAAGTAAGATTGTTTAAGTACTTATACTTAAAAATATTTATATTGAAACGTCAATATGTTAAAATAAAAACCTATTTTTATGGCCAGTGTTCTAGCCCTAATCCCCAATATTCGTGTGAACGTTAGTAGAGGCTGACGAGGTGTCATCGTAACGGGATAATCCTATCGATTCACACCGGGCCCTCCGTATATGGCTTCCGTGTCAAGTTTCAATACCGCCTAAATCTATCCCTATTGGTGAGTATATACATAATTATACCTACTCCAAATTTAATTGTATAATTAACCATTATTTTGTTACATAGTTAGGTATTTCTATGTCGTTTTTGTGCATGGCACGTTGGTGAACGCACCAAAACTGCTTACGATACTTGATCACATGCCCCGGCATATCGATCACGATCACGTAAGTAGGTAATAAATAGATAGGTAAGAATCACTATAATAAATTTTAAAATGATACATATCAAGCCTTAAATTATCATGTAAGTTTCGTATTGACGAGACGCCCAGCTTTATGTATATGACAACTTTATATAGTTTACCAACCGCAGATAAGTTTGTAATAAATTAAACCAGGAAAGAGCATATCGGACTACGCTCAATGTAGGGTTCCGCAGCCTTGAATAATTGCATCAGCAGAAAAGCGTATGTTTATGGGACTTACGCCTTTTTGTTGAGAAACGCAGTTTTTCGGCCATAACTCGATGACGGTATATCCGATCATGTCTAAAATATTTTTTGTTTGAAGTGTTAATATTTGTAATAAATAAATGTTGATAAACTTTCGCGATTTGTACACATTATTAAAATATATATATTACGGGTCTTAATCGCGTGTATATTGCGAATAATTTAAGGTTAAATACCTTGTTTATTGCCCGACGTTTCGACCGTATTGCAACGGCCGTGGTCACGGGAAGACTAGTTGAGCTCAGCGTCACCTCCGTGAAGCGCGGGTTTCGGAAACTACCCTCGCTTGATTTTTATCACTCACTATTACGGAACTGCCGGTACTTCGACACACAACACTAAGGACATCTGCACACTGGCGTGTAATGTTTGTTCGGCGGTGTATACACTTGCCGATCACGGGATTCCACGATGTTGACAAACGGTATCCGTCTTCTCGGTTGAAATTGACATGTTTTTTGATTTCAACCGCTTCCCTCGCCATCCTGGAGTAATAGTGACGGAAATTATTCACGCGATTAAGACCCGTAATATATATATTTTAATAATTGTAATAAATAGTTAATCATGCAATGCGAAAGTTTCAATGTTAATAATCAAATGTTCTAACCAAATGTTATAATATTGGTAGAAGTCTGTGAATATTTCTGTTCAGCAGAAATCGACTATAATACACGTTCTAGTATAGTATAATCGATTTCTGCTGAATAGAATAGTATTGTGAATGAAGGTAAATGTTGTATAGACTCAAGAAGATTTGTGTCAGTGCTCCTTCACATGGAAGAATATAAAACATTTTATCAACAAAATAACATAACGCACTCAGAACAAAACCAATTGGTAGAGACGCACTCATTAATAAACATTTAGTCCCAACAAATTTACTATTACACGGAGCCACGAAGTCTGACGTCAAAAAGTTAATTTAAGTTGCTCATGTAGAATCTTAAGTTTGAAGGCGTATATATTATTATATATATTCTTTTCAGGAAATTCAATCGTAGAATGTATTTCAGAAACCACACCTTAGCTGTTATGTATAGGTCTATTTATGGCTAGCATTAGATACCGAAAAAGAACAAATATATAAACGAATAATTAAATCTAAAGCTAAGATCCTCTTTCACTTTAAAACTTTTGAGAAAGATGGAAGGAAATACATACATCAACAATAAAGAAAGCAGTTAGTTAGCCGCAATTGACACACAAACAAACTATTTTCTTTTTAGAAGACCATTTAATCTCAGTCAAGTCTCAGCCGATTTTGCGGGAACGTTATCATCAATGTTCCAACATGTAGACGATATTATTTATCTGTACAAACTCGCTTATCTTGCAGCCGTACCGGCGCAAGTTATAAATGATCACCGGTTGTCCAAACGTTATGCGGCGTCACGCGCGGGTCAAGCCATGTAATTAATGCTTACGTAGACACCGAGCGGGTGCCAAAAATTGACTTTTGCAAACGAATATTTTGCGAATAATTTTTTATCGTATTCGTGGGGTTTTTTTAGGTTGAGCATAAAATAAAACATAATTAACAGGTATGACAGAACGAAGGTAAAAAAATCTCTAAATATAAATTGTGGTTTACGTATTCAGGAGTTGAAAATTTATTAGCTACGGATCATAGGCACTCAGTGTGGATCATCAATGAAGCCCTCCTTAACTCACACTGTTGACTTCTTTTCGCTGAAAATTGTGTCCGACTTTAAAGATCTGAATAGATATTTTAACCAGTATTTAAGAAATTATCTGTTTCATTCATTCATTAATCATTCAAATTTAACAACAGATTACGAGTGAACAACGTTAACAATTGACACAAACATTTATTATTCTAATGTCTGAACTAATTGGTTGTCTGTACGTTGTCGAATCTGTCTCATTGTTGTTACATATTAATGGGATTGTTAAAGTAACTCACCTACTGATTTGTTGTCGCGTTTGAATTATTTAATGAAGTGCTTCTTCACTATTTTAATTAAAGTTTATAAATATATGACCTGTTTAGAACCTGAGGAATAGATAAAAAAATGGGTATGGTAAATTATAAGAAAACATTCGTCGCATCGTTGACCATATCTAATTTAAAAATAAAATATTCATTGGACAGAAAGTTTAGTGTGGTTCATCAGGCCTAGATTAGTTTCAGAAAAATATGGCTAAAATAAAAAAAAAATGGAGTAGGTTGTATATTAAGCGGTGGGAAAAACGAGCTTAAGATAGAATCAGGTTGTCCAAAGAATAATCATATTATTTTTGTATTTATTTCAAATAAAAACAATTCTTCAATCATTTAGGAAGCTTAAACGACAATTGTGATAATTCATTATTGTACTAATTAATGCTAAATTTACAGAACAATGGGTACAGACGGAAAAAGTGCCTTAGGTATTGAACACATTATAAAATCTGATAACTCTTGCTTAGCTCTGACGTTTAGGACGCTCAAATATGATAAAAAGGGTTCCTATTTGTAGACAAAATAAGTAATCCGATGACGAACACAAACAAAGAGTTTCCACAGAAATAATCAAATGGGAAAATCATACGCATTTTGGCTCAAAAGCGTTACTAAGCTATATTACAACGGTAATCCTATAGCAATGAAATATCGTATCCGTTTTCAACAATCAGGCCGAAATGTGCGGGGCAATTACGTGCTCAGGTGTTAGAGAGACTGGCGTGTGTTGGCAGGACGCCAAATTCTGGCATCGGGTTAAACAATTCTGTTTTCCGAAATTCACTATTAGAGCTACTGGCGTTTGCTAATAAATGTGCTCTATGTAGCAATAATAATACGCTAAAATCCTACCTACTAACAGCTGTTACAGTTGTGTATAATTTTAATATTAGGTTTATTTTACAAATACAATAATTGCATTTATGAAGTTTTGAAAGATAAAATTTTTTTGTAGTTCAGACCCAGGAATATAAAAAGATTTGAGGTCTAGTAACATAGTCCAGGTAGGTGGTTCGCTTCTGGCCCCGGTTTGGCTACGGAAGTCTCGGGTTCGATTCCTGGGTCTGGACTTCAAATTTTTCTATCTTTCAAAAATGCAATTATTGTATTTGTAAAGTAATTGGCAAGAAATGCCTATAAAATTACTTCAATTAGGTTTATTGTCTTAGTAAAGGATTTGATTGATTTATTACTACAATAATAATAGATAGTAATAATCTTTATTTGCAAAAACATTATTACAAAAAAAATGGAAGGTCGTCTTAAAATTAAATGTGTACATCATTTTCAGCCTAAATTGGGCATGCAAACACAAAGAAAAAATATACGTTAAAGAAGTTAGTGTTTTGTTATAACATATACCTAATCTGTCTATTTGTTATTTAAGAACTCTTTCACAGTATAAAAACCTCTATCTATCAGCCAAGTCTTTAGGCTTTTAACAAATTTATTATAGGGCAGGTCCTTTATATTATTAAAAATGAGATTAAATATAACTTCACACATTGCAAAACAGTTTTTTTGTAAAGCTCAGTACTAGGAATTTTGGGCAAAACAATTCTGTCTGGATTCCTGTCGTTTCTCAAGTACATGTCTTTGGCTTTGGCAAACAGATCTTTATTTAGTTTTGTAAATTTGGCAATTTCAGTTATATACATGCTTGGCCCGTAACTTTTTGAAAAGAGGTTTACAGGATATCCAAGGTGCTACCCCACAAATTGCTCTTATGCATTTTTGTTGAACTATGAACCCTGTTTACTTCGATAGAATTGCCCCACAGAATCAAACCATAAATAAGTACAGAGGCTACATAACCATACTGATGTGTTTCGTGTGATGAATGTTTCGTAGCATCGTTTTTAGCAAGTTTCTATTTGTTGTATCGAAAAGTAATGTAACGACAGTTTTTTTCAATTACATTTTTATGTTATAAATTAAGAAGACATGTGCAAAAATATTAAAATTGTATAACGTATCGTGTTATATCACAAAAAAACGGGTTACACTCCGGGAGCGCCGGTAGAAGTGAAAACTTGAACACGTTGTGCATTTTTGAACAATATATTTGTAATTATTAGCAGGTTTTTTTATCAGTATAAAGGTACAATCATTTAAGTGGTTAAATACAATATTTATCACAAAATGACAATGACAACGACATGACAATTAAGAAGATTAACTCTCAGAAAAAAAATACATAAGAAATTTGAATGACATTTATGTAATATGAAATATTATTTCATATTTATTAATCAAGAATTAAACAAAAAGGTAAAAAAATAATCATTACTCGGACTCTTCTGAGAAACTTGGTCTTCTGGTTTCTGGACCGCCCTATTTCCCACCTGAGCTATAATAGCATTGTAGATGGTGGCGAAATTTACCTTCACCTTCACCTACCTAATGATTTTGTAGCAGTTTTTTATTGATCTCCCTCCGTCTTATGAATTTTCAATCAGGATCACGTGATCCATTAATTTTCGAACAGGGTCCCGTGATCCTGACGCGAGTTTAACATTTACCCGTACCACAAAAGTACACAACGGGGCTAAAGAAGTTTTCAATTCCAAAAAAAGTTATTTTCCTTAAGGTAAAATTTTAGGCAATTACATTGTAACGTATATTTTACTTAGCTACAATGCTACAAGAAACCCAGTACTGTCTTCAATTACGATAAGAAGTACATAATTACCTGTTATGCAATGCACTCCTTTGTTATGGATTTGCACTTCTTTCATCCTTATAACTTTACTCTATACAATACTTACCTACATTATCTATCAGTGTAGTTCGTAGTTTAATTAATTGCAGTAATGTAGTATTTTTAGAGATCTGAGACCTCAAAAGAAAAAAACGGAACCCATAAATGATAACTCGTGTTTCTCTCTGTCCGTCTGTCACAACCAATTTGCACCGAATCTAATAAACCGATTAAGTCCAAATTTGTTACACATTATGTGTTTCTGTGACCCAGACACGGACGCATAACGTAAATGGAAGAATCTGGAACTTAAGAGTCATTTTTGGGGGGCAAACTTGGAAATTAAAAAAAAAAGTTTAGCAAACTGTATCGTGTGGCATATCGAATCAAATTTTTATTTCGTTTATTTTTAAAGTTATTTAGGAAAAGCCATGAAAATAGACCATCTCCCCCCTAATCTGCAAAGCTACTGGGCCTAATCTAATTTCTCGCCATCAAACGTAAAAGTTTGGCGAGTATAGAAGTAAGAGATATTTTTTGTTATTTCCTATTAAATAAAAAAAAAAAAAAAATAATAAAAAAAAAAAAAAAAAAAAAAAAAATTCTCGTGTCACAGTTTTCGTTGCCATACTCCTCCGAAACGGCTTGACCGATTTTGATGAAATTTTTTGTGCTTATCCGGTATCTATAAGAATCGGCCAACATCTATTTTTCATACCCCTAAGAGTTTGTTTGTTTGTTTGAATGCGATAATCTCAGGATCTACTGGGCTGCACTGAAAAAAATATTTTATTGTTGGATAGCCCATTTATCGAGGAAGGCTATAGGTTATAACATCACGCTACGACCAATAGGAGCGGAGCAGCAATGAAAAATGTTATAAAAAAAAGGAAGAAAAAAGGGAAAATTACAATCTATTATTCATGCCCCTAAGTGATAAGGGTTATCCACCCCTAACATTTATAACTATACTATAATATTAGAAGAGAGAGAAGAGTTTGTTTGTTTGTTTGAACGCGATAATCTCAGAAACTACGGGTCCAAATTGAAAAAAATATTTTACTTTTAAATAGCCCATTTATCGAGGAATGCTATAGGCTATAAAACATCGCGCTACAACTAATGGAAGCGGAGCAGCAAGTAAAAATGTTTGCAAAAATGGGGAAAATTTACGCAGACGAAGTTGCGTGGGTCAGCTAGTATTTTGTAAAAATACAAAAAATAGTTCTTAACCTTATAGATTACAGGTAAACCTAAAGAAAGTCTGAATTTTAAACAATTTAAGTAAGAAATATAAAAAAAAATCGCTAAAAGTACCGTGTTACATATCAAATGATAGGGTCTGAAATAATTACTTTAAAAGTTATTCAAGAATAACCATGAAAATAAACCCCCCCCCCCTTATCTTCGAAACTACTGACCCGTATTTTGAAAAAAATACAAAATTCGATTACTAAACAACCTATTAGAAGTCTGACTTTTGAAGATAAGGGCCATTTTAAGGGCAAAACAATAAATTGAAAAACCGTTATGAAAACGGTATGTTGTATCATGAAAGCAATTGAAATGCTTGGTGTAAAGGTCTGAAAAATGTTTTTTTTTATTAAAATTATTTGAGTATGTTTATTAAAATCAACCCCCTCCCTCAATGAAATTACTGAGCCTACAATTTTTAAAGAAAATCTGTAGTGTGAAAATAACGTGGTAAATCGACTGGCCTGTTGTTCTAGTGGTAATTGACCGTTACTGCTAAGCTAGAGGTTATGAGTTTAATTTTCATCTAGGATAAGTATATTCTACAGACGTACACACAGTTTATAAAGACAGATAGATAGTTTCTAAACAAACAATTTGTTTATAAACAAAATAATTTTTGATTGATTTGATGTATTTAGAATTATCTAAGTATGTTTACGAGTATCAGTCGTCTGGTTGCTATAAGTACCTAAGTTTGGGACCAAATGTTTGCGTGAGCTGTATGCTATAAGTTAAATATTTCAATATTGTTTAGTTATAGAGATAGCGTTAAAACAAAAATGTAAAAATATGTCAAGGTGTCGCTAAAACAGAAGTGAATTCAAATTCTAAAAATCATACATGGGTCCTATCATACATGACTTTTTGTTTAGTAATTTGTTATTTGCAACTCAATAGAACAATTTGGCCATTAATTACTAGCAATGTGGGTCGCACATTACCGTGGCCCAAAATGCTTCGTGTAACTACGGTCGGTGAGTTGCCCTTTTGCAACTTGGTTGATACAGTGTTCCCGTGTTGATCGAACTATTTACATACTTAAAAGTTAGTACGGAACCCTCAGTGCGCGAGTCCTACTCGCATTTGGTCAGTTTTTTTATAAAATGGAATGTAAAGACGAAACATTACGGGCAGCACTTATCAGCATCAACGCCCCTCTTATGCTTATTCTGTAAATATCTAAGGATCTGCACTGTGCTTCATACTTGAACAAAGCTTTGTAATTACACTTGCTACAGCGCCCATCAACCGAAACCCAGTTACGTATTTATTAATCACTATTTCACGAAAGGCTAACTAAAACTGCTGCGGTACCCACCGGGATAGCCTATGGCGATCCACAAACAAACAGACATCCCTCTCCTTTTTAATTTACTGACTAATTGCAATAAACCAATTGTCTAGCTACTATCTACATTATATTAGTCAAAATAAACAAACTCTAACCTTATTACCAACTTACAAATAATACTGCTCTTCATAATATTAGCAAGATAGCGTTAAGCAAAGCTGTTATACCTAATGAAATTAAGTCTATACAACGTAATCTGGCTTGGTGTTATATAGTTGTTAGCTAGAGACCCACCGGTCAAGATAACCGTGAACAAACAATTTTAATAATCACCAACATCAAGATCCTAATGGCAGACACAATGAGATTGTCTTCTAGAAACATACGAAAATATATTTTGATAGAAAACGTCAGCGGTTTCGTAGCATATTCTGGGCTCTGTTAGCCGTGACGTTATTCAACCAATGCTAAAACATACATTCACACATTATACTGTAGATAGGCAAGCATGTTAGATATATGGCTACTTATGTAGACATACCTTTTTTTTTTTTTTTAAAGACAACTCCCGCAGTAGGGTACAAGCCCTGTGTCACGGGGGACTTTACAAACATACATGTCACGGACACAAATTACACCCAGACCCGGAACAACAATTTGTGGATCACACAAAGTGGTGTCCCGTGTGGGAATCGAACCCACGACCTCTTGCGTAGCAGTCGGACACACTCCCACCGCGCCACAGAGGCAGTCATATCGGTCGGTCGGGGGTAACAAAGGGGGTGCATGAATTTTTATTTTTTTCTAAATAACAAGAAAGATAACTTTTGAAACCTATATTTCTCGATATTCATAGATTTAATTACAAGCTGACATAAAACATTTTTTTTTTTTTTATTTTCTTTAAATTTGAATGGATATGTTTCTGGCACTCTTTTTTATTTGTCTGTTTGTTTTTGAAACCTATGTTATTCGATATATTGAGAAAAAAAAAATATAGCACCCTCTTTGGTACACCTTGACCATAAAACTGCTTAATCATGAAACTGTTGTAATATTATTGTGTTTGGGTATGTGTATATTGACTGATGGCGAGACAATGTGTTTCGATAAATATGGTCCTGTATGATTCTTAGCATCTGTTCTACAGTGATATGGTGAACATTGCAATTATGTTGTGATTAGGATGCAAAACAACACTTGTGATACGTCGGTATTCTACAAGTACATATAATGCCGAGCTCGCTAACGATAGGTAAAGCCGGAGAAAAGTACCTGGAAATAAAAACTTGTGATGATTTGAGATTATTAATTTATTTAATTTTATAATAATTTAAGTTGTCTGGATATTTATTTGTGAACTCTATATCAATCTAATGAGTAGATAACGTTAAAGTTCAAGTGTGGACTAGGTAAGGAACTATCGAAATAGTTTTAATCACCATCATGTTATTGATTTAAGTATATTCGAGGGTATACCCATAAAAAAAAGATATGGTTAGCTGGATGTATATTTATCACAAGAAATAAGGATTAACCATCGATTGTGAATACACTTAACATACAAATGGCTCAACAATAACCCTAACCTAAAACATTTTTTTTTGTATGACTTTACATTTAATCAATTAAAACATTTTATTGTGGATCTAAGGTAGGTATAAAATACAGATGTTTTTATTAATAAGGTAGTTCAACTATGTCCCGCCTTTCAGGCATACAAAAAATTCAAAATTCTTTAATCACTTGATAAGCGAAACAACACTTGTGATACGTCGGTATTCTACATGTACATGTAATGACAAGTTCGCAAACAATAGGTAAAGTCGGTGAAAAGAACCTGGCAATAAAAGCTCGCGGCCACTCTTTTCAAATTGCCAATTTTACAATGTTTGAATGTTTGTAAACTTGATAGGGTAAGGTGCTGCGATTAATATAGTACCTATACAGCATGTTAAAGGACTGATGCAAATTATATTATTAAACAGTTGAAACATAAGATAAACTAAAATCAGCCTTAGTGGGTACAACATAGTAGTTGCATCTACTTACAACAAAGGTAAAAACTATATGTGCTTAAATATAGGTTAAAGTATTTGTAACGAATGATTTAATATAAAATATTATTAATAATTCTGGCCTGGATGGATGAATGGATTCGTCACGCAGAATCTTTACTTACAAAACTCAAATCATGCTCATAATCAATGTAACAATTATAACAAAGTAACAACAAAATTCACCCAAGCATAATAAAGTAACAAAAGGAGCAAGCAACTATATACATTTTTCTTTATAATTTAAATATTCATCCACTGTATAATAACCTCTACCTTTAAGATGATTTTTTAACCTATACACTAATAGACTCATAATACTAGCTGATATCCTGATAAATGCTCTCACAGAAAGTCCCATAAATGAATTATGAGTTTTATGTAGTCTATGATATTGACCTAGTAATTTGTGGTTATTTCTCGTGTTCACTGAGTGAACGTGACTATTTTTGTGAAATAAATGCTTAAATATGCAGAGATGCAACTGTCATAATGTCTTTTTAAACTTTTCTCAAAGGGAAACTCGTGCACCTAGTTTGTAAACACGTTGCGACAACCTTTTAAAAATAAAATAATAGGTAGGGGCAAAAGTATTTTCGTATTTTGAATGTATTGTTAGTAATCAAACCTCTGTACTGAATGTAACTGGTTGGTTTTAATATCAATAAATAGTGACATTCTGAAGATGCAATAAATAAAAATAAACTAGTTCCCGCCCTTTTTCAATTGTTTTCAATGCAATTAAAATGAACGTATGTAACGAAGAAATTTTAAAGTTTTGTTACAAAAAAGGTATTTACGGACCTAACGTGGTATTAAAATTTCCAAACTTGAATCGCTTGAACCACATTTATGCTACTTGTAGCATAAATGTGGTTCAAGTCTTTGTAATTTTTTTCATATTTTTGGCCCTGCGAGGTAAAAGATAAAGAGCACAACTTTTACAAGTTTCGAAACGATTATTTCCGAAAATATTCACTTAATCAAAAAAAAATCTAAAAAATATTAAAATGTTTTCAAAAGACTTGTCGAATGATGTATCATTTATACGTAGATATTTGCTAAAAAAAATAGCTCTGTTACATGTATGGGGGCACTCCATTTCTTTCCCTAGAAATATATTTATTATGTAACTATCAAAATAAGTAGCGGATTAAACATGTCACCCATGCTCCAAATCCCAACAATATTCGTTGTGTAGTTTTTTGATTAAAATACCTGTGAGATACTGACGGACGGATAGACAGACGGACATGGCGAAACCATAAGGGTTTCGCTTTTGCCATTTTGGATACGAAACCCTAAAAACAATGTTGTTTGTTTATATAGGTATGATGGGGAGATAATATTGGTAACTATTTATGTCTGTAAGCAATTTTGTCATTAGATTATTGGGTATATAATATTTCTGGATACTACAAAACTCCATTAGGTTTTGAAGTATGCCAGTTCATCTTTACATCAGAATTTATTAGTTTAATTAATCAATCATTACTTCAGATGTATTTCATCAGTTAAAATTTTACTCCTTTTTTGGTCAGTCATGGATAGAGAAAACGATATTTTTTTTTTAACCTGTGTTCGTCTTATAAATCGATGACCGGGTGCACGTACGAAACAGTGTCTAAAAAAAGATTGTTATACAAAAACAACTGCGAATGGCGATTGCAGTGACATGGCATGCGATACAATTTTAACTAACATTATTGATTGGTTGCTAAGCAACGCGAATGGCGATATGTCATTATTATTTTCTTATGACGTCATCACGTAAAATTATCGTCCGTAACCCGACTTTACATACATCTATTTTTTTAATCATGTAAACATGTAATTACATGTATCCCGAAAGCATTACGCTTTATTAGTTAATCAGTTATGTAAAAAGACTGCATTGAGCATAAATGATGCACTTATTCCAAAAACGCCACCAACGTTTTACTGACAGAATGTTTCACATACTACTACCACTTGGCGTGTTCGGTCACAAAACGGAAGCGTCCGTATCCTAGAAGGTGCGGATGTTTGGCAACGCGCCAACCTAGCTGATTCCGGTATGTCTCAGGTTATTGCGTTTTAAATGCTACGTTTTGTATTAGTACGTAGTTTAGGTTTGATACCGTTTAAGGATCGTGATTTTTACCTTGGAAATGTACGTCTAATATTCAACAATATTTGAGATAGCAAGCCTAACGGTTAATGTCATGGGTGTCTATGATAGCATCCCTTTAATAAATATATGTCCGATAATTAGTAAAACGCTAATTGATTTCCGTTGACATAGTATCGGTTTTGATTAAAATAATAATAATAATAATAATTTATTTATTTATCTCCACAAATTACATAAGTTTTAATAACTATGTTGACAAATGTTGGCTTAATATGTAATTTGCGGGAGATCTGGAGTCCAAACTAAGCCTTGGCCTGTATTTCGGAACTCCAGGACCCCCAATACTAAAGTTATGGTAATATTGTCAGCATGATGTATTTCAACGTGGATGGGAATATGTGTGTGTGTGTGTGTGTGTGTGTGTGTGTGTGTGTGTGTGTGTGTGTGTGTTGTGCGGGTGTGTGTGTGTGTGTGTGTGTGCATCTGAGACATATATATATATATATTTATATTAATATAGTACATATAGTTATACCTACAATACGTCTTACATAATGATGTATCTTGTCGCCTTTATTTTTACAAATTAAATTAAATCACACTGCCAGGTTTAGGAGATCCTCTGTTTTCGCATAGTCTAGTTCGAGTAGTAGCTTACGTATTTTAGATTTGCATTCTATCTTCTTACAGTTTGTTATGGGTATTAATTTATTTATTTTGTTGAATAATTTGGATCCTCGGAACATGTAAAATCTTTGTGCAAAGGTGGTATTAGTTAAAACACGTTCACATACAGCATAGTTTCTTCGGGCTAGAGCTACGTGTTTTATTCTATCTGGAGACAGATTAGAGTGTTTGTGAAGAACGGTTAACAAAATGTAAAGTTGTCGTACAGTCAGAACTTGAGTTTCTTCATAAAGTTTGGTTGTTGGGAATAGACGAGGTTTAGACGTACTTACTTTTAATATCATCCTCTGGGCTCTTTCTAAAATTATCATGTTGGATTTACATGCTCCTCCCCAAGTAGTTATACAAAATCTCAGAATAGATTGGACCATAGCGTCATAGACCATCCTTAGAGTTTGTTTGTCTGCTACATCACGGAGCTCTTTAAAGATATAAGCTAGCTTACGAATCCTTTGAGATAGTGTGTATATGTTGGTTGTGAAACTTAAGTTGGCATCTATTTCAATTCCAAGATATTTTATACATTGAGTAGGATTAATAGTTGGGCAGTTGCAGTTAGCTATTGGAGGAAAGTTACATTTATGGGCAATTATATTGTGGTTAGAGTTTATAATTTTGATTGTGCTATAAATTGAGAAGGCAATATATTTGGTTTTACTTTCATTAAGGGTGAGTGAATTAGATAAAAGCCAGTGGCACACAGTGTTAAAACCTTTTTGAGCAGTCTGAAAAACTTCATCCCATGAGTCGCCGAAAAACGTAAGGGCAGTATCATCTGCATATGTTGATATACGACAATTTTTGATGTTTAGGTTACAGAGCTCATTGATGTAGCAGAGAAAGAGAGTTGGTCCCATAATACTGCCCTGTGGCACCCCAAAATCTATTGGGAGTACGTCACTGATATCCTGTCCTATCTTAACACATTGGGTTCTATTGCGTAAATAGTCAGAGATCAATGCTGCTGGTGTGCCTCTTATACCAAAATCCTGAAGTTTGTCTATTAAGTGAGTGACAGAGACAGTGTCAAAGGCTTTTGCAAGGTCAAGAAATATGGTTAGACACTTTTTCTTGGTGTCTATTTTACCAACAACAAAGTTTACAAGGTCAAAAACTGCAGTTTCTGTAGAACGGCCAACTCTAAATCCGTACTGTTGAGTTGAAAGTAGATTGTTATGCTCTAGATATTGGGTTAATCTATTATTAATAATGCGTTCGAATAATTTGGACATGGCAGGTAGTATCGCAATTGGCCTGTAATTACTGACACTGGCTCTGTCACCCGCCTTATGTATCGGAATGACCACAGCACGTTTCAGTGAGTCAGGGAATATTCCTTCCTCGATTGAACGATTAAATAAATTAGTGAGTACAGGTGTTATAGCTTCTGATGTTAGTTTTAGAATCTCTGAACTAATCTGATCCCATCCTGGAGCGCAATCACTTTTTAGTTGTTTAATCGTTTTTTCAATTTCTTCGTTGTCCGTAGGTAAAAGAACAAATGATTTCAGCGGCGATTTTATAGTTTTTTTGTAATTAGGCAGATGTGAAGGTATTAAGTCTGACAGTCGTTTTCCTATCTTTGAGAAATACTCGTTGATTTTGTTTACTGAGGATTTAGTATCTCTTTCAGTTAATAGTTGGAATGGAAGTTGTTGTGGTTTCTTGCTATTGGTAACTGTTTTGATGGTAGACCATAGCTTTTTTGTGTTATTTTTCGATGTTATAAGCTGGTTACTGAAGTATTGTTTTTTAAGTTTTTTAATTAGGTTGTTGCAATGATTTCGGTATCTTAAGTATGTGATTTTTAATATCAAATTATCCTTATCAGAGTTTAGTTTTTGGTGCATTTTATCTCTTGTCCTTATACAGCGGAGGATGCCAAGAGTAATCCAGGGTTTGATTATGTACTTATTTCTAGGAGTCAAGCGAATTATTGTATTATTTGAAATTATTTGTTGTAGTATATTAATAAAGTTATTAGTAGCAGTGTTCAAGTTATTTTCCTGATAAATTTTGTGAAAACTATGAGTAAGACAATCTGATTTTAATTTTTCGCGGTCAATTTTAAACTGTTGTTTCATTTTTATAGTATCTATATTATATAATTTAGTTTTTATACAAAATAGTATGGCTTCGTGATCGGTAATATAAGTACCCAAGGAAAACGTGAAAGCACTAAGTTTCGACCTTAATATGACGTGGTCTAGGCATCCTTTATATCTAGTGGCGCTATTGATAGCAGGAAGCAGGCCGTGGAACGATAATATATTCAAGTACGATGTAGTTTCATGACTAGTTTCAAGAAGATCTATATTTATGTCACCAGCGATGATGATGTTCTTAAATGATGAGACACTCTGTAGTAGGTCGTGTAAAGAGTCAAGGAAATTATCGAGTGACTTAAAACTTGGAGGTCTGTAAATGGCGATTAATACTGTGTGATTTTTTATTTTGATTATTAAGCAGTTAGCTTCTAATAGAGATGGTTCTTCCACAGTACATTCGAGATCACATTTGGTGTATACAACTACGCCATCGTTTTGGTTATAACAGTCGGTGGTTTTATGTGGTTCATAACCAACAATTTGTGGTAAGTTCACTACTTTTGATAACCAACATTCAGAAAGTACAACAATATCACAGGTCAGTGTCAGTCTTTTGAACAAAATATGTATTTCTGGAAGGTTACAGTTAATGCTACGAATGTTCTGTTGGAGAATTTTCAGATATTGGTTAGGATGAATAAGAAATGAGGAGCATTCTTCAGGCTTGCAAGAAACCGGTAATGCTATATTAAATTTATCTATTTTATTTATTAAATCATTTGTAGAATCGAATGTTATGGGTAATTGTTTTGGTGTAGATATAATGTGGATTCAGTTTAATTTTTAGGTTGAGATTAGTATATTTATGGTAGAATAGTAAGTTATAACGTAAGTAGTAGCTATAGTCATAATAATTATGTGTTACTAAAAATAGTAATATGTATGGTGGTGGTAAAATAATCTGTAAAATTAGTAAATATATAGCGTATTTGAAGTGACAATTATATGTGTTGCGTTGTAGGCGATGCTGGTAATTATAATGCGTTATCATTGAATGCGATATGTAGATAAATGTACTAATAATACTGGTTAAAAAATATTTGTATAGTGTGTTATACGTATAATGTGCGTTATTTCTTATACCTAGTTGCAGGTAGTAATATGATTTATTAAAAAGCGTTGTGCACGGAGTGTGGGTGTAGTATTTAAGTTGTACTATTATGTCAGTGTAAATTTGTATGAATGTTTTATTGTATGTGTTTTTAAATGAATTGGTGTATATATAGGACTGTATGTAATGATATTTTATCAGATTGATAGAATGAATTTTTTGTATGGTTTGCATGGTGTTGATGTAGGTATACAAATCGGGTAGTATAAAATGTTTATTTAATGTAGTGTATGAATTATATGTGTTTTTTATGTTATTTAGTTGCAGCAAGAGATAAGTTTTATATAATAGAAAGTTAATAAGCGGTGATTGTAAGTATATGCATGCAGAGTGATTACTGAATGTGTATGTAGGTAGAATTTTTTTGTTGTAGTTTTTACATGGTATTTTTAAACAAGATACATTCAAACAAATTCTTAGTATACAAGCAAAAATTTCAAGAGACACAAGAATTATAAATGCTAGTCATTGCAGATTAAGTTTACTAAGATCTTCTTCTTTGGCTATCAGTTTTGATGGCTCACCTTCTTTCACGCGTATGTACACCTTGCCGTACGAAGTCCAGCAGGTTGCGTATTTATGATTTTTGACATGCTGGCGAGCCAGGAAAAACAAGCGCCTTCCATATGCAGTTAGAGATTCCGATATATAAATTGGTTTTGCGTCACCATGTAGCTTCAGATGTGTCGTGTTTAGCTTTTCTTTATTACTTTTATTGAATGATTTCGATCCTTTTATAATACTTTCTTTGGTAGCAGTAGATCCAAATTCCACAATAATAGCACTTGATTTGTTGCTGTGTTTCTTAGTACGATATATATTTCGTATATCAGAGTCTGGCACGCTTATATTTAGTGTATCGCATGCATTTTTTACAAAGCCAATTAATGTGGATTTAGTTTCTGCTTGAGTTTCTGGGACATTTCTTAATTCAAGCGTCGATGATTTTGAGTTGCGCTCGAGAAGCTCAACCTTCTGCTCCAATACTTTAATTTGAGACTTAAAAGCATCATTTTCAGCCTTGAGTTGCTGTTGTTGACATAAGATTTCATCATATTTGTCTGACATATGTTGAATGGACTGTTTTATTTCGGTATTTTGCTGGGACATCTTACTCATTTCTTCATGAAATTTTAATGTTTGCGTTTTATGTTGCAATTGTAAATCCGCCACCATATCTTTTATTTCCAATAACGTCGTTTCGTCGAACTTACGCTTTATACGGCGCGTAATATTTTGTTGCCCCTTATTTCCGTCACCATCAGTTTCCGAACCCACATAGTCCGAAGCCGTGTCGGACTCCAGAGGTAAAGTAGGTTGTAATAATGTTTTAGTAGATTTGTTGGTTGGAGGAGTCATGGTGGTGATTAAAGTAAAGTTTTAAAATAAAATATTCCTTTTAAATCGCAAACTGCTACATTTAACGAACGGTAGCACTAGACGAGTTCTATTCAATGAGATCAATCACATACGTTTGTCCTTGTTGCTCCTCTGCGCGCCTCTATAGCAGCAACAGTATAGCTGTCTCACTCGCACTACTATGATAGGCAGCGTATGTGTAGTAGGGGTCTAGCTATCTTGGTCGGGATCGACGTTTTCGAACAAGCGCGCTATCCGTCCAGTATAAAATGGCCTCTTCGTCTGCGTCAGTTACAATAAAATATTACTCACTTGAATTTGCATGTAGATAGTGCTGCTATGTGTGAGTGTATTCAGCTTCGCTGCGTATGCGCCGCCTGTTGTTGATTTCTTGCGCCCTGGTACCTCGCAGATTTGTTTGTAGCTTATTTTTTGGATAATTAATTAATAAATTGAGAAATAATGTATTTTTCAACACACACAGTGGACGCGTCCAAGAAAAAAGAAAAACTGTTAACTTATTTAAACATGTCCGCCGCAAATAAAATAATAAATTGACTTATTTAAACATTACTTTAGTTTGACGTTCACATTTTAGATGCCGGTAGTGGGGCAGTGTGTCTGATTCGGCAGTCTTACTCGAGCGGTCGTAGCGACAACACGTCTTCCACTAGACGTCGCTATTTTTATAATCGTGTGTGCAAAGTGTTAGTGTGGTTATAGGGACAGTGATGCAGTGGCATTTGTATAATTGAAATGATTAGAATAGTTATTATTATTTATTTATTTAAGCATTATATAAATAATAATAACTATTATTTACTATGAATAAGGAATGAGAGAGTGAGGGAGGAGACGATACTAACCTATAGCTAGACCAACACCTAACAGACTAGGCATTTTACCACATTATCTTCACTCTCCTTTCTTTCAAATTTGTAGGCTTAGTAATTTCGTAGGTTATCGAACCCCTCTACGAAATTCTTGATTTTTTTTTAATAACTTTAAGACATATATTTAAATTTCTTCATTTGCTTCTTAAATTACTTTTTTTCAAAATATTTTTTAAAATTTAGAATTGTAAAAAATATATATTTGACATCCTTACAACAAGTATTTGATATATTACACAAAACAGATATCCAAACTTTTTTTTGAAGTGAAAACTTCTTTAGCGGCGATCTGCACTTTTTTTGGTATGGGTATAAAATGTTAAACTCGCGTCAGGATCACGTGACCGTAAGATTCTTAGAATACGAAGGTAAATTTCGCCGCAATCTGCAACGTTATAATACCTCAGGTGGGTCAAATCTGGCGGTCTAGAAACTAGAAGACCCCGGTTCGAGTCCAAATGATTACTTTTTCCCTTTGTTTCCATCTCCATTTAAATTTTTTGATTTTTGATTTGTGATTTAATATTTCATATTTTCGATTTAATTGTCATGTTTGTGTACGATATTGCAATAGATGAGTATTGTATTTAACCACATAAATTATAGCACTTCTATACTAATAAAAAAAATCCCTAACCATTCCAAATTATTCAAAACTGGACAAATTTTGCGATTTTTTTTTAAAAAAGCTTCGCAAACTGTAACAAATGAAATAAAAGGGCTTGTTGTGAGCATTTCAAATATTTTTTTTAAATACATTTTAAAATCGTTATTTTAAAAGTTATTCAGGAAAACCACGAAAATAGACCATTCCGAAAAATGTGGCTCTTAAATTCAAAATTATTTTAATTACATTACGCGTACGTGTTTGGATCACAGATATTTACATATGTGTACCAAATTTGAACTAAATCGGTCCCGTAGGTTCGGAGCAAATTGGCTGTGACAGACGACACGAGTGAATGTAAGGGTTCCGTTTATTCCTTTTAAACCCTAAAAATGGGCTTATCAATTGTATTGTGAGAAAGAATGAGTGAAACTTTCTTATTTAGTTGTGGAGGGCAAGGTGTTACGTCCCTACATCATACAAGGAGGATCCTCTGACCAAGCGAGGAGATCTGGCCGTGGCCTGTAGGCTTGTATGTAGCTAACAGTTGTGAGAACCTCACTAGCCCGATTCAGTATATTATAACATATACATATCAACCCATATGATGGCCCACTGCTGGGCACGGGTCTCCCCAGTAGAACCTACTGGTATGTAGATCCTGGGGGTAATTGCCATAATCGCCACGCTTGGCGAGCGGGTTGGCGATCGCAGTAAGGCTTTAGGTACGCAGAGGACGCTGCTGCCCGTCCTCCGGAGTGAAATCCCTTAGTCGCCTTGACGACACCCACGGGAAGAGATGGGGTGGTACTATTCTTAAGCCGGCACCACACGGCATATTATAATGTAGGTATATATTGTCAGATAGTAATATATTCATATTGTTTTAAAAAAATATAGTAGACCTGGTAATTTTTATAAGCTACGGGTTAGTTGGTCTTTTAGTAGAAACATGTTTTTTGGCCAAAATTATATAACCAATGCAGTCTCCAACTAGGTAATCCAGTAGAATATTTTACGTACAACAAGCAATATTTCTATCCGACCTTAAACGCTTGTACAAAAGTCCACGTGTTAGAGCCTGCAACTACAAATTAATTGGCCATAACGGAGAAAATATCGTTATTGGTGATGCAACCAAGCTACAGCAAACTTTGTAGCAAAAAACATAACAAAAAATCTAAATTGAGGGTGCAATGCGGGTTTTGGGATAATATATTTTGAACGTCATTATTTCTGGTGACTGTAATGGTTTAAGCCGGAGTAATAAGGAAAGATTTTTGCTGGTGCAAGCTGTAAAAATCAGGAAATGGGATAGTTAATGCTTTTGTGAGTGATCTGTTGGCTTTGAGGAAATTCCCGAAGTTTCCTTTTTTAACCCTTATAGTGTCACCATGTCCTTCCATCTGTTCCTCCGCTGCTTAGCTTAGAGACTGTTAGTGCTAGTAGGCTTAAACTTTGCATGGATTAGAATGAAATCTTGAAATAGGTATATATTTTTAGCTATATGTAAAGTGGGGATGTGGTTTTTTTTTCTTACTGACCCCTTCATGTGGAGTATAATTAGAGGTTAAAAACGTCTTAACGTCTAGGTCTTTTAAAAACGTGTAGGTGTTAAGGAGACCATTTTTAGATTTAGGGATCCATTTATGAAATATTAAGCTTTAAAGTGCAAATTTTTGTAAGAGTCAAGCCCCTGCCAGCTAAATGGTTAATGTTGAGTATATGAAAAACTCACAGTATTAGTATATATAGTGAAATGAAAAGAAAAAATATCACAGCTAAGTTAGCATATAGCCAACATAGCTGTGATATTTTTTTTTAAAGAAGAGTAACAGCTGAAATATTAAATAATTAAAATATTATATAATTTCATGCAGTCGAAGGCACTTTACTAAGTTCATCGAGATTCAATAATGCCTCCGACTGCATGTAATTATATAATTATATAGGGGATCTTGTTTCCACTTACAGCGTTATACCTAATTAATAATATTTTTTAATGAAATTTGTGCGAAAAATGTTGTTACTTCTCATTTACAGCGTTAAACCTACATAATAATATTTTTCAATGAAATTTGTCCGAAAAATGTTGTTACTTCTCATTTTATCAGCTGTCTGATCAATTTTTTTATAAATACTTTTGAGTAGTTGTAGGATGTAACAACTAACTTTTATCACAGCTATTGCCAAGTAATGAAAAATAATGGTTGCTGAATAACTTTATTAATATTTCAGTCATAATCATGTTATACCTTTTTGAAATGCTTAAAGACCTTTAATTTGATAGCTATTTTGCAGTATTCGAAACCACTTTTTTTTCACATCTGTTTATTTTGATATCTCACAGCCACCATATTTGTTTTTTGCTAACCGTCACGTATCTAAGAACACTTGGGCGGTCAAGACAAATCTAAAGACGT
The DNA here is from genome assembly GCA_945859575.2 of Herminia tarsipennalis. Classification (NCBI taxonomy): domain Eukaryota; kingdom Metazoa; phylum Arthropoda; class Insecta; order Lepidoptera; family Erebidae; genus Herminia; species Herminia tarsipennalis. The sequence goes on from OX243830.2 coordinate 16,228,730, forward strand.
CTTAATTGTATAAATCCGTTCAGTTGTTTGTGAGATATGAGGTAATAAATAATATTACAAACATACATACAAGATTTGCGCGAAAAACATAACCCTTCCTTACAGGCGGGTAAAAACAACAGAAAACACATCTCTTAAGCCGCATTATTCAGATGGTGGGACGGACGGACTACGGAACCCTACATTGTGCGTGGTCCTACATGCACTTGCCCGGTTTTTATTTCAAAGGGATTCGTAACTTGGAATTATTTACTTTAATGGTATCTACAAATTCGAGTTTATTTGTGTTAAATCTATGCATTTACTAAATTTTACCACAATTTACTTTAACTTAATTCTTAATTGAAATTATAAGGTAGAAGATGACTGGAAGACAATAAAGTATTCTATCATAAGGTTATTATGACTTTTTTTTTAATGTTGTCAATAAATTATTATGATTTTTATATTGATGTATTGACAAAAACGTTTTCTTTTTGGTTTCAAATACGCTATTCCATTTGGCAAGTCTTGCATACAAGCATAACACCACATGTGCGTACCAGTTGTTTCGGCCGACTCGGAACAACAATTTTGTGGATCACACAAAGTGGTGTCCCGTGTGGGAATCGAAGTCACGACCTCTTGCGTAGCAGTCGAACACACTCCCACCGCGCCACAGAGGAGCCATGGTTTGTGCTAGAAATGAGTTCACGTCGCGTCGGAAGTATAATGGGTAGGATTTGAACCTGCGGCCCCACTATAGCGAGTCCGATGCCATAGCCATTAGGCTACCGCCGCTTCTACGGTTACATCAAGGGTCGGTCAATGTTAAATATCAGAGAGTAACATAGTATATATTTTTATTTCAATGAAGGGAACTTTACATTCGATAACCGACTGCAATCACGCGCAAAAGTAGTAGTGCCTCATTTGACAAAATGACAAGTATTAGAATTTTACTAAAATACTTATGCGTAGTATTAATTGATTACATATCAGAATCTATATATTAAAACACCATTATAATTACCGGTCTAAGCGGTTGGCAACAGACGGTAACTGTATGTTGGAAACAAGCCAAAACGCATCCCTCTTTGATATTCAACGATTCAAAAAATCTGATTATATCGCTACTTAATATTTGGCAATATGTTCTCACAGCAATATGTTTTTAAAATGATAGAACATTTTAGTTGAATAATATTTTTACCATTGCATGGTTAGTGCCAAGCTTTTAAACATATTTTATGGAATATTATTTTTCGATTATTATTTTAAATATTTTTTACATACATTTAAACAGCTTTTCTTTCTTGTTTGGCTTTACAAAAAGTAAAAATGTTGTAATATTGACTTTGTTTTGTTTCTTCTTCCTAAAAGTACCTATGCCTGTTTAATTGTAATGGTACAGATTTATTTACTCTTGTGGTACCTAATCTTTTAAAACAATAGTTAATTAATTAAATCTTATTTTTCTATTTTTAAATTAACAAATTAAAAAAAACAAATACAACGCGAGGAAAGCCGGTGTATCCATAAAGTAAGATAAATTACACACAATATACTGTTTGTTTGTCCAACAGAAAATGCACTCGGATAGTATCACCGCAGCAAATTAATTACCCAAATATCAGCCACTAAAACTATTGGCGGAATATTAAACAAATTCGATAATGGAATTGTATTCGATCATTATGTCCGGCGCACCAAATAACGGAAATTTCAAACCAAAATGTTGGCTAATTTGTAATGTAATGTTTGATCTAAATTAAGTTGAATATTGTTCATTGCATAGAATTAAACTTCCCTATCATAGATTAAGTGGGCAGCTTAAAAAATCACAGAAAGGACGAGTAGAAATTCGTATAATTAGAAATTGAAAGTCATTATGAAAAGCTAGTTATATAAAGGTTTGGTTTTCGTTTGAATTGAACAAATATAGGTCCCGATTGTTTAAATTAAAGAAAATTTTCATTTTCTCTTTAAAATGAAGACAACTGTAGGTATGCCCACTTGAGTCTTATTCTTGACAATAGTAACTATAAACCAATTCATTTTGAAGCTTAACTTCTGTAAGCCTAAATCAATGGTGATAAAAAACCTAAACCAAAATACTTCGCATTATGTCAACGTTTTCAAATTCCCAATGAGAACTTCATTATTGTCTTAAATACAGGCAATGTATCCCCCAATCATAGTAACCCATCTGAAACAAAGCTAGTCTTTGAAACTATTCTGAAATACATATATTGCTTGGTTCATTAAAACTTTAATTAAGTTTCGCGTGCGGGATTCGAACGTATAATCCTGAGGCGCAGGCGGCTCAAGCCATAGCCGAAGAGGGGTGTCAAATATGGCACCCCATTACTTGCTTGTAACCCGTACTTGACGTTATAAGTTACGTTAATGGCCTATTTGTACGTGATTTTCTTAAGTTTTCTTTAAATTTGGTATTTAACAAGTTTTCGTTTATAAGCAGCAATAATAAAAGGTGTTTGAAAAGGATTAGCCTCACTGTAGTTCAAAGGTCAAATGGATGTTTTTTGTTAAATTGACTAACAGTTTTCAGGCCTTTTAAACGTAATTTGTTGTTATGGCTTATACGCACACATAATATAAGCGTGAAGCTCTGATTTTGCAGAATTTCATGTTGTAATCTGCCTTGATAGGTCCTTATTTCTTGCTGAAAATGTACCGGCATGGTCAAGGCGCATGGATGCACAGAGTGTGCCAATATTAGACGATATTTTTTTTAAAGTTTACTTGGTATCCATTGTACCTACTGAAATGAAAATGGTAGATTTGTGATTTCATCAAATACCTTGAGTTTTTTGGCATGCATCATCCACGCCTTCACTCATGTAGATATGTAAGCGTACTCCCGCTTAATTGATACACAACCTAACAAGCGCACCGCTTGTACGTCCGGATCATGACGCCGCTTTGACATTGTTTCAGTTAGCAACACGCCCTAGTCCATCAAAAAACATAATGTCAAAGGAGCTCATACTTTATTTTCCCACACCGACTCACTGTACCGTTACTTTTACTGCGTACTACTAAAATCATCATAAAGTTTCTAACCGCAACTCAGTTTGGTACCAATTTCCCCAAAAAAACTCGTCACCTTTTCCGCAAGCAAACCATGAGAAAGGCTTGTGCCCATAAAAATAAAGTTACATAAACAGTAATACAATTCTGATGTAACTAGTAAGCAGAAATATAAGTATCTACTAAATTTTTATGAAGCATAAAGGCAGTCGACGACAGCGGAATAGAATAACAGTAACTAGGAATCATAAAAAAATAATATCATTTTTTTTCTTGTTTTGGCAACAAGCGTTTTTAGGACGAAGTATCTATATTATATCGCTTGTGCTAACACAATGTAAAGAAATAATAGAGTATGTTAGCTCAGTACTATTGTGAGCCCAAGATTGTGTAATGTAATAAAGGGACAATTGAAACGTTTCAGCGAAGAGTAGTACTTAGGCAGTACTTGTTCTCCATATTTATTTGTCACAAATAATAAACAACTAAGGGTTTGTATATTATATGCACATATATACGAGTATAATAAATAGACAGAAAGTGTCTTAAGACTTATAACAATAGGTACAGCGACGCCGGCATTTATGTCACAGTTGTTTACGTAATATGTATGGTCTATTATTGTGTTTTGGGGAAAGAGTGAAAAAGCTTTTTTATGTTCATTCGCTCAGAGTGCTGAAGCTTAGTCAAAACATTAGTTCAACAAAATCGAAATCGCTACCCGAGTAGGGTAACGAACTTAAAGCGCGGTCACTCTTTTGTTAGATGACAGCTCAGCGTTCACGAACTCAAGCCTTTTTATGGTTCCGTAGTCAAAATAGCAAAAACTGAACCCTTATAGTTTATTTATGCTCTCCGTATGTCACAAGCACTTTACTGAAAAACTACGCAATGAATATTGATGAAATTTGGAGCATAGGTGTCTCGTATTAGCTGCATACATATAAAAGAAGCATAAAAGAAACTATAAAATATTTTTTCAGCAAACATTATATATGGCACATCATTCAAAAGGTCTTTTAAAAACATTTAAAGGTTCTTAAAAATCTTTTTTGATTAAGTAATTATTTTTGGCAATAATCACTCCGAAAGTAGCAAAAATTGTACCCCGTTATTTTATAAAACGCATGGATAAAAAATATTTTAAAAAATCACAAACTTTACTTACTTATTTTTTTAACACTTAATAAATACTTTCAACATTTGTTTTTTTGCAAATTGATCACATTAAGGCAAAGACGGTATATCTATACCGTCTTTGAATTATTAAAGAAAAACTGCGCTTCTCAACAAAAAGACGTAAGTGAGACATGAAGACACACTATTCGCCGGGATTCACCCTGTCACCGGATACTTTATACTACAGAATTCTATTGCATAAAGTCTTTCTTGGACGCCTTTAAAACTAAATTTCAATGGCTTCATTCTGACTATTTATGATAAGGAAATAACTCTGTTAAGTACTGAATAATAGGTAAATTAAATTTTTTATTAAACATTTCCTGTAGCTAGTTTGTGATATTATACGCATAATTGCAATTAAAATTTTTGGCGTGCATCGTGGCAATTCGTCCTGCAAGATGTATGCTGCCTATAGAAGAAAATAATGAAATGTATTCCTTTTGTACATTTATTTGTTAATTGTTTATTTTTAGTCTTTCGTCGGAGTGTACGTCATAGTGACGTAGATTGGGCTTCTAGGGTTAAAAATGTTAACTATATTACAATGTTGAGACTCAAAATATAAAGTCAAAGACAAGCGAAACAAATTGCTTACATAATCAAGTGATACTTCTTCTGTTAGTATTTTACAGTCGAAATTACAATAAATATTTACACAACAAACTGAATTTTCCAAATTAAAATTCAGGAGCATCTTAGAAAGCAAGACAGTAGGCACTCGTACCGTATTATTTTAGGGTACTGTAATAAATAAGGCCAGCGGCAATTTGCCTGGACCGTCTGTTTGTTTGTCCGGCCCCTAATTCAAAGTAACACAGTTTGAACAACAGTGGCGTGTTTATTTGTATTTGTGTTTGCAATTTACTGTACAACACGTAGGTAGATAATGTCTAGCTATTCAGGTATGTTTGGAGTAAAGTAACCTTTAGGGGTTGGTATTGACACGTTGAGAGACATTGTCGTGTCGTTTTGGTTCAGAAATAGACAGGTCTATTAGTTCGGATAATGGTGCTAGATAATCTTTGTTATATTTTAATTAAATGAAGAAAACACAGAAGGTTGTGAAATTGTTATGAACCATAACTGTAATACTGAATATAAAATTTAAGGTTTTATTTTTAGGAATCTACTCTAATCTGTCCACATAGTACACGTTCCACATGTAGGCTTATATTTTGGTTTAAGGTTCTTAAGTTTAACAGCTTCAAAAGTATTCTCAATAATTCTGAGGTTCCTTTACGAAGGAGAAAAGTAAACAAAAGTACCTCATTTGTGTCGCAAGCGATTTTTCTCGCGTCCAATAATTTGTGTATTTTACCCCAGTTTACTCCGTTGACCCGGCTCACCCTATTTCATCACCATCAATCAGCTCTGTTGAAAAACCTATTGTTGGTTCAAACAAAATGAGGCATTTCTCGCGGTGGTGAGTTAAAAGCAACATTATATTGTAACATTTTATGCAAATGAATGTTCGCTCAGCTTTCAGCCTTTCTAAGCACTTTGCAGGGAAATGTACAATAAAATGGAGCTGCCACAGCTTTGCAAGGATTATACAGAGCGGCCTAGTACCGCGTGTTTTAACCGTCGCCGCCTCGCTTTCATGCACTCTGTCCGAATCGTTAGAAGCTTAATGGATCCAAGGGTTATTGTGATGCCTTATTAATAATTCCTACTGACTTCTCAGCCCTGATCTTAAATAGTTAAAGCTTCTTTAATCTCAAGGCAATTTTGAAGACAACTTGAGTGGTATGAAACTCGGTCATTAGACAACAACACCGAATATTTTGGAAATTACCAGGGCCTAGAATACTATGTCTAAGTTCTACATACGCCTACATTTAGGTTGTAAACAGTTCTCCATACTACAAATTAATGTCCAGCAAGTATGTGTGTAATCTTAATAAAGAATGTTTGCTACGTTGTTCATGACGGTCTGTGAATATCGAACCTATCCGATATTCCTCGACCACATGCTATAGCTGCGGATGTTTCTGGCAATTTAGAGGGATACGCCCATAATACAGCGCCGGAACACATCAGCGTTGCCACAAGAGTCGACGCCTGTAGGCGGAAGCCCCACATAGTTTCGGGTTTCTTCGCCTCGCGAACTAGTTTCTGCGATAGAAAATAAAATAAAAACTTTTCTTACAAAACAGATTCTCTTTGTCCCAAAAACACGATTCCTTCTAAACTTGTACCGTATTATTTAAGTTGAAAGTCCTACTTGTTCTTATTATGATATCAAAATGCGCTAGCAAACTGAAATAAAAACATCCGATGTAGGAAAGTTTGAGTCTTCAAACTCGGCGAAAAGAACAAAAGATATCCAGTAATTGACACCCGTCATAAAATAAAAAGGCGTAGGACGGGGAAGTTTCGTTCCAAATCACGCGAAGTCCAAGTCGAATCGCGTCAAGTGGGGGTGGAACTTTTGACTTCATGTGACAAACTGGCCCGCAAACTTGGAATGTTCTGAACACCCGTTAGGTAGACGTCCGCTGTGATTGTGTCGTGGAATTTCTGTTACGAGCAACCGGTCAATACAAAAAAAAGTTTCACCTTTTTAAGGGCCATAAGTGTATTACTTATTTTAAAATTAAACTCATTCTAGTCAGTAAGTAAAAGTGCTTTTTTATTGGATTTGCAAAGCATTTACCTTAAGGTTAATAAACTCTAAATTACTATTCCCACTACTTTTGCTTGACCTAAAATACTGTGCCGAAAAAGTTTAACTCATATCAATCATTGTCTCGCTAATGTACCATATTGCTTGGTTTGACAAGTCACATGCATTGAAATCACGTAGCGGCTAAAAAAGACTATTAACTAATAGTGTTGTTTCCTGCAATTGATTCCTAAGATGCCCAGGATGACACCCATTATACTATTTGCGCCCAAAACTTTAAATTGGGTCCTTATTGTAAGTCAAAATGAATGAGCTGGTTCTGTTTTTTCCTTTAACCGAATGAAGGTCTTAGTTTAATAAAACATGTACGATAAACAAATAAGCACTTTTGTATCCCAACATTGAAACCAAAAGCTATCAGTAACGTATGTGTCCCAAACTATTTTATTCGATTAGACCAACAGAGCGACACATCAACGCCGCGAAATCCGCAAAATGGCATCGGACCTCAAACTTTGAATCCTCACATTCCATTTGATCAGATTTCACTCTCGTCCGTGGCCTTTGCATACATCCGTGGGATTTACTAAGGCCGTGACCCGACATACGCCAGCCGAGTTTGTGGTCGCTTTGTCACTTCAAAAAAACTGCTCTGTTCCCTAAATTTAGGTCACGAACTGCTGTGTGACTTGCAAACATAATTTTTGCTACATAATGTGTCTTTTATCTGAAAAATTGTTCATAAACAATGCTACATTTTATTGTACTATATACAGGATGTATACGTTAAATGTATACTATCGATTATTCCGTAAATATAACAGATACCAAAAACCTTTAAACTGAGACTTTTGTAATGAGTAAACGACATCAATAACTTTTAAAAATTAAACGAGAATTATCCCAAACTTTCCTTTTCAGCGCTCCCAAACATTTACAATGACATTATAGTTTTTGAAAGTTTAAATAATTTTAATTAAAAAAAGCAATTAATTGTTGTTTTCCTAATGTCATGACTTTTCATTAATTTTACAAATGTTGATTATTGTCACACCACGCACCACTTCAAATGATACATTCATGTTTTCATTCTATTAACTATCGAATTGGCTGAAAAGCTACTTTCCCATATATGTATAATATAATAAAAAACAGCATCTACTTAAATTTTGGTGTTCATTTGAAATTTATATCTCGCGAAAATCAATAATTTAACCGACTTTAAAATGAGGAGGTCCTCAATTCGTCGTTAAGTTACTCGATTACACAACTTGAACGTCTTGGCCTGCCGGATCCCCAGATCTTACACCTTGTGAGAATATATCAAAGACTCTTCGTCTGCGTAAATTTTCCTCATTTTTGCAACATTTTTCATTGCTGCTCTGCTGCTATTAGTCGTAGCATGATGTTATATAGCCTATAGCCTTCCTCGATAAATGTGCTATCCAACCGTAAACGGTTTTTTTTAATTCGGTCCAGTAGTGCCTGAGATTATCGCGTTTAAACAAACAAATAAACAAACAAACGGATACAAACAACTAAAAAAACAAACAAACAAATCAACAAATAAACAAACAAACTCTTCAGCTTTATAATATTAGTAATGACTACGCGACATGCTAAGAGATTATACAGCCTAGAAGGATTACAGAATCGCGTAAGTCGTGCAATTGCTTCAACTGCCCCACAAAAAGGAAAGTTCATTTAGAAACTATTAAGAGGGGCAATGTATCCCACCACTAGGATGTCACTTTTAATAAATAAGTACTTTAGAATTCTTAAAAATAAAAAAAGGCGAAGGTAGAATGAAACTTTGCCGTTAAAATATTTTGGTAACTATCTGGCGGCCATGCAGGGAAGCCTCGGGCATAAGCTAGTCATAATATAAATATTAATTTAATTACTTAATTATGTTTATTTAAAACAGCTGCATGCAGCTTATTTTGCAAAATGAGAAAACTAAAACCTTTTTGTGTGTAATAATAATGTTATTGTAAATGTATGAGAGCGGTGAAAGCAAAAAAAAAACGGACAAGAGCATGTTGGACCATGCTCAGTGTAGGGTTCAGCAGCGAATAAATGCATCAGCAGAAGAGCGTATGTTCATGGCACTTACGCCCTTGTGTTGAGAAATTCAGTTTTTCGGTAATAAGTCGATGACGGTATATCTGATCATGTTCGGAATAATTTTAGTTTAGAGTATTATTAAGCGCTACCTTTGTGATTTCATTTTTTCATACGTTTTGGTCACAAGGTTCAAATAGAAAATACACAATTTATGCAACTATGCAGCAAAGTTAATTTAAAACATTAAAATGTTTTTTGAAAGACCTGTCGAATGATGTGCCACACATTGATGTTTGCGGAAAAAAAAATAGCTTCTGTTACATGTATAGAGGGCCCCCCAAAAAATATTTACTTTTATTATTTAGCTATCAAACTAAGTAGCGGCTACTACAAGACATCTTTGCTACCAAATTCCATCAATATTTATTAAGTAGAGACAGACAGACAGACGGACACTTTAGAAATTCAGGAGCATAGTAGAATGAAACTTTGCCGTTAAAATATTTTGGTAACTATCTGGCGGCCATGCAGGGAAGCCTCGGGCATAAGCTAGTCATAATATAAATATTAATTTAATTACTTAATTATGTTTATTTAAAACAGCTGCATGCAGCTTATTTTGCAAAATGAGAAAACTAAAACCTTTTTGTGTGTAATAATAATGTTATTGTAAATGTATGAGAGCGGTGAAAGCAAAAAAAAAACGGACAAGAGCATGTTGGACCATGCTCAGTGTAGGGTTCAGCAGCGAATAAATGCATCAGCAGAAGAGCGTATGTTCATGGCACTTACGCCCTTGTGTTGAGAAATTCAGTTTTTCGGTAATAAGTCGATGACGGTATATCTGATCATGTTCGGAATAATTTTAGTTTAGAGTATTATTAAGCGCTACCTTTGTGATTTCATTTTTTCATACGTTTTGGTCACAAGGTTCAAATAGAAAATACACAATTTATGCAACTATGCAGCAAAGTTAATTTAAAACATTAAAATGTTTTTTGAAAGACCTGTCGAATGATGTGCCACACATTGATGTTTGCGGAAAAAAAAATAGCTTCTGTTACATGTATAGAGGGCCCCCCAAAAAATATTTACTTTTATTATTTAGCTATCAAACTAAGTAGCGGCTACTACAAGACATCTTTGCTACCAAATTCCATCAATATTTATTAAGTAGAGACAGACAGACAGACGGACACGATGTAACTATAAGAGTTCAGTTTTCGCCGTTTTGGCTACGGAACCCTAAAAATGGGATATTTCTCGTTTTCATTTTAATTAATCGACTGTACACACTTAACGATTATACCCTGTATGCAGTACTATTTTTGCGTTGTTGCAACCGCAAAATGTTTGTACATAATTTCGAGGTATGTTTCAAGAAATTCCTATTTTGTAGTCACTTAAATAACAAGTTTATTCTTATTCACAGCATCGTAGCTACTGTAAAATTGTGTTAATGCAGAATTCCTTGGCTAGACGCTTTTGTCTGCTTACAAAATCAGTTTATAAGAAACAAAATGGACCAAATGTAAATCGCGATTTTAATCTGTCGAGACATCGCCAGCGCAGCAAATATTCAAAGCGAAAAACCAACAGCAGTTTTATCGTCTGATTTTTAAATAAATTCAACCAAATTTTAGTTTGAGCGTGACTTGGCATGCGAAATTTCTGTATAGAATATAGCTATGTTATTTTACCGCTGAACAGTCAAGTTTTTAAAGACCTAAGAGCGATAGAAAATAAACGTTCTGGCATATTTTTACATAAATTTATCGGTTGAAATGGAATACGATAAAAGGCTTTTAAGGGATACGATTAGATTTTTATAGCTTACCTGAATTATTAGTCCCCTTACGTGTTCGGGACAAAAAATATCTCCAAAACATTAAAGAATAGTAGGCACTTCGTGTGGTATTACTATCCTGTCTCAATTAATGCAAATAGGCTCAAAGCAAATTTCATATTGACCTCTATTAGTAGTAGTGAGCAAATTGTGTTTGCAAGCTCAAACTCAACCGTGTATGTGCAAATTTTCCGACTTTACAAGATGTCAAATCACTACTTAACATAATATAAAATAAAAATTTAACCTAAGTAATACATTATTGTTTAGCTCTGTTCGTCTGTATGTCTTTCCTCAGCTGTAATTTGGCATAGATATTAGTTACGCCGACAAAAAGATTAAATAAAAATAAATCACCGTGCCAGCTAAATGGTTATTTTTAGAGATGTAAAAAATTTGGTGTAGTGTATATAATGAAATTAAAAAACTATCACCTTTAAGTAGGCTTTACAACTTTACTAGTAACAGCAGACCATATGAGTATGAAACAAAAGCAACGGAAAACCCACTTCTTATACCGCTTTATTGTACTGGGTAGCTACGGAACCCTACATAGTGCTTGACCAGACATCACTCGCCCGATTTCTTTTTTTGCAAAGTTAATCTTGTTTTGTTTATAGACACAATTTTAAAGAATAAAAACACTTAATTTAGTACAAAATATGAAAAGACAGATACTCAATTATAAGAAATTAAAATACAATATGAATACATGAGAACATACAGCATGTTATCATATCTTTGTACGGCATATTTCATGAGTGCATTAAACCAGGTCTCCAGTTTAGCATTAGTGTGAAACATCAGTACCCTGCGTTGATTTTCAAATGGAACACATTCGTTACGTATTGATGATTTATTTCAGTAATAGACTGGAAAGTTGGATATCCCTGAGTGTGTAAATGAAAATGAATATGTTTGTTCTGTTGAGGTTTAAAGTTTGTTATATGGAACTATCTTGGCCGCCCAGTGGCAAATTATTTGGACAAATAGCAGGCGAGCCTTCGGCGCGGTTCCGGCTTATCTGAATGTTGTGAACCTGGCGAGTTTCCAACGGTTTTTTGGTACTGTCGCCATCCTGAGATATATATTTTTAGAGAGGATGCGTCGCAGCCATAGCTTATGTACAAATTCTGTAATACAGAGTAGATTACCGCACTATTAAGTTTGACACCATGTTTCTAGAGCTATTTTTAGCCCGCAGTTTATCATTACGTTTCATTAACCTATAATGAAACGTAATGATAAACTGCGGGCTAAAAATAGCTCTAGAGAGTTATTTTCATCTAAAAGTACTGTTATACATAGTTTTGTTTCTCGAGGTATGTGAGAGAGATTGGGTCGGTGACTCAAACCGCGCAGTACAAAAAATCCTAGGGATTGATGGATGACTGATTTCTGAAAAAGTCAGGCTGTCCCTCAGAAAGCTAGCGCCAAGCGCTAAGCTCGCGTCTGACCTCTCTCCGCTAATGTCAAATTTCCGTCCTAGTCCGTCAGGGAATAGATAATGCACTTGTATTTATGCACACTCCAGATGTAATTATCTTCTGCGTTCTTACTTTCTGATGAATTTAAAATTAAAGTTGATTAGGAGAACATTACGACTTTATGTTTACTTGCATCTTTTAACCTGCGAAAAACGAGACATCCTCTCGTTTTTCTCGCATCTATAGCAAGATTGTCTCTCATTTTACTATACCAACCTAAGTTTACCAAATTATGGAGGATTCTGTAGTTCTTTGACTGCAGTAAAATAAACTCTTATTATGTTCCCTCTACGCTCTTCTAAAATAGTACCGACTACTTTGAATTATTCTGGTTATAAGTAGAATCTAAATCAAGTCCCTTTCGTGATGCATAACTTCCCATATTCTCTTGCATTTTCTCAGTTAATATATCTTTTAAACGACTTTCTTTGCTGCCCGCTGTGGCAAGGGAATAAATCGCATACTACTTTTTACAACGCTCCTTCGTCCCTTGATTTAAAACTCTATTAACACTAAGTATGTAATAAAAATATTGTACCATACATCAGATAATTAGTTTCGAATGACAAATGCCTATGTGTCAAAATATATTTCATTCTATAGGTTGACCTATTTGAGTATAATTGACTTCGCGTAATAAATCTATTCATATATATACATTACTAGCTGTCCCGCGCAACTTCGTCTGCGTAAATTTTCCCCGTTTTTGCAACATTTCTCATTGCTGCTCCGCTCGTGATGTTATATAGCCTATCGCCTTCCTCGATAAATGGACTATCCAACAGTGAAAGAATTTATTAACTCGGATATATCATCAGTAGTTCCTGAGATAACCGCGTTCAAACAAACTCTTCAGCTTTATAATATTAGAATAGATAAATAAAACGCATATACTTCCGTCCTAGCTTTTTTTTTTGCATTAAAAGGCCGTTAAGCCACATGAGGTAATTTCTGACTTTTTGTAACATCTATTTTAAATTGTCTATCTTTCTGTGTAATTCTCCATCATTATTAGTTTATGAGATATGAAATGGGTGTGGGCCGCTAAGTGACATGTTTTTTTTATAATTTACTTAGCTTGAAAGCAGCTAAACCACAGAACTTGACCTAAAGGTAGTTAAAGGACTCTAACTGCTCAAAAACGAAATATAAAATGATGCCGATACTTAACTAAAGTTATTAGAGTAAGCTACAATGCAGTTAAAATACTTTAACTATCTTTTAGTCCAGTATGATGATCAAGCACAGTTCATAATAAACTTAATTAGAGAGACGTTAACAGAAAATATTTATCTAAAAAGCAGTCAAATTCCCTTAACCTCCTATAAGGTAAGTTTTGACACTCAATCTGTCCGAAAAAAGTTTAATATCAATTACTGCCTTGATCAGTATTTTCTCAAAATTATTCGATGATACAACGTTGAATAGCGACAAAGCCATTATTTCGCTAAAACGCCGTCAATAACACTACCGTATTGCATGGCCTTTCGGCTCAAGCGCTCGCGGAGTGTAGTGTCCCGGTGTTAGAGATATCGGGAGATATGGAAAGGTACCTAAGTCCTTATACGATTATTGTACAGGTATTATTAAAATTCGTAATATTAGTTTGCAATTCGTATTAAAAACTTATTATAGTACGTTATATATTTTACAATTCAATATTAATCAATATTTTTACGAGTGACGTTGGTTTCTTCGTACAAGACTATTATTTTTAACAAGAACTCTTATATTTATTTTTTATAATTAAATGCATAAACTACATTAGGTAACTATTTATGTAGCTAAGTTTGTTCTGTGCCTCGTTTAAGTAGATATGTATACTACGTCAGTCTTTGACACCCATAGTGCACATTAGGCCTAGTTAGGGGTTGGTTGACCATGTAAAAAAGTTGTCCAATTGATTTCAGACATTCCGTTATATCTACAAGGGATAATAAGTATAATATCACCTCTCGTTGCGCTACGACAAGAGTCAAATTAGACAGGACTGAAAATCAAACCCCGGAAGACCCAGGAAGTGAGGTACGGGGCGACAAGCTCTTTGCCCTTGCTCATCGACACAGAGGCTGTGGAAAGTATCCACAGTTTCACTTACCTCGGTAGCGTAGAGTCGGAAAATGGAGGAATCGAAGAGGACGCGTAGGAACGCGGCGGTGAAGGGTCTCTGAACACATGCCGAGGCTAGCCCTAAACTGGAATCCCCAAGAAAAGCGTAAATGTGGCAGGGTTAGAGTGTAATTAACGGCCTTTTAGAGCGGTATGATAATTAAAAATAATGGTTAACTGGATGCAAAAAAACTTTCCCAAAAAGTTATTGAATTAAAGTAAAAAATATTAAGAATGATGCACGGAAGAGCTGCGTTGAAATATGTATAAAAAGATCGGTCCTAGTTATTATAATTTCTTAGAGCCATCATTTCCCACGTTTTTTTTTCGATTACTCGAAAACTGCTTTTGTGGCTTAACGGCCTATTAGTGATAGGACGGCAGTATATTAGCTGGATGTTGCAATGAATATCGGGATATATTATGAACCCGATTGCCATGTCAATCCGTCGCGGTGAGACGGGGAGTGTTCTTTTCACACGCTCCGGTTTCCGGGCGGAGCGAAGTGTATAGCGATGTACGGTAGCTTTCACACATCATTCCGACGTCCGTCCGATCCGGTCGCATTTGCCGCCGGGTAGCTGACGACCGGGTACCCGGCGACGGATTGAAACCGTAACGTGTGAAAAGGAAAGAGTTCTATACCTGCTCAGCTCCCGTACCTTTTTACTCTGCATTAGTTTATGTCGTAAGCAGTTATTAATTTTTATTTCTTACCCTTGCTCATACTTGTGTAATCAATACAAAAGTTGTCATAAAACCTCTCGTGGAAATATTACCCACACAAAGCATGTTGATATTTTTTTTGAATTATAAAGATTAATGTCTAGGATATTTCAATTATTTACATGAAAAAATAAGTAGGTGCCTACTAAAAAGCAATTAGCATTTTTCTAGAAGCATGGATCTTACTACAACACCGAAGAAATTAATAAGACACAGTACCTAAACACTTGTATACATAGAACCAGATTTTATTACTTTGCCATATTTCATACGATATAATTTTAAGATAACCCGTATAATGACTACCTTTAGTGAAACCCATTTATTCACATGACTTGCGAAATGTGTCAACGCGCGCCCATTATAATACTTGTTCTATTGATTTTCTCAAACTCCACTTTGTTCAGCATTTTTAGGAAATAATTTTGTAATTTTAAGTAGCGCTTAGTATTAATCAATGACAAAAAATGCAAAGGTTTCAAGCTGTACTAGTATAATTTTAACTTGCAGGAATAGAAGGTGTTACTTAGCGTTAACTTTTTCAATGGTACTACGGTTAGGTCCACTGGTACACATAAAACGGTGCTTAAATGAGAAATTTTAAAACCATAACAAAGAAGTGGAATTTTGGTTTGACAAATTTGAGATTGACATGTTTTCTCAAATGAATATCTAATGATACTAAGTAAAAAAAATATAGCGAATTCGGGTAGAAAAACGAACACTTCGTTTTTATAAAGAAGTCTATGCGAAAAGAACATTATCGTAAAATAAATACGAAAACATCTCTGAGTATTACTAATTGAATATAAAAAACCCCTCTACATAATCTGAGCCCACAAAACAACTCATGTGACCACAATTTACTTGGACATTTGGACAGTCTATTAAGGTCAGGACATTATCCTTGTAAATCGCACGAGCGTCCGAACTAATAACATTAAACTCTACTGGCTCATAAAAAGAAGGTCGTATTACTCGCTAGTATTAGCTACTGGATATACTTGGAATATTCATTAAAATGTTTACAATATTATGCAATTGTGCACGCTCGACTCACTCCGGATTTGTCGTTTACGATCTAAGACTGTATGTCACACCGTCTGGAAAATCAAATGTGGTTATTTTAGGACCAACTGTGGTCCCATGGGAATGCCGCCGTCTTATGGATAAATGCGCAGTAATAATATAATATCTTGGGACAAATTACATAACGTCATCTAATCCCAAACTAAGCAGAGCTTGTACTATAGCTACCAGACAAGTGATAAACATACTTAAATATTTCTAAATACATAATAGATAAAATACACCGACACAGGATAAACCATCGTGCTCATCACACAATGTGTGATTGAACCCGTTTGTGTCTTAGCAATACTAGACCAACAGGTTATTGAATTGCCAATGTGGGCTCGGTTGACCAAGAAATGGCCAATAAATGCGTTGTACAACGGCAAAACGCGCGACGAATTAAATTTTGGCAACCCAATGCTTTTGTGTCCAGTTCCAAACCTAAACAGGAATTTCATCACCCCGACTCAAAAACAGTGATTTAAAACACCCACAACCAAAATTCACAAATTAAAACCATGTCATTTACAAGTCTTACTGCTGCATAATAAATACGGCATGTACCCATTCTGAAAGAATATAGCTAAATCCCTACAATGAGCACGTTAAAAAGCAAATTATTTTATACAAAATCTTGAGAACACAACTTCCTTGTTTCAACACAAAGAACAATATAATTAAATGGCTAATAAAACGTAACAAGAAAGGTTCAAGTCTACCAATCTTCATAATAAAATATTTAACAGGCTATTAATGTTTAACACTTAGACTCATAGAGGGTAGTAAGAAATATATTTCTGTAAGATTGCCTCGGCCACAGATGGTCTTTACAGCACCCGGTCCGGACGTTCTCTGTGTCGGACTGTTAGAATAAGGGCCTTTTATTGCAACTGTAAGCTATTTATAAAAGTGAAAAATAGTTATTGTTATCACCTTAATATTGTAGTACAAGCACATTGAATACCAGGTGTTTTGTAGAGTTTTACTGCTTTGTTATGTGGCTTCGTTGATATTATTGAGTTGATGAAATCTAGTATTTGAAGCACTATTAACCTAGTTAGAAACTTTTTGGGATTATGATCTAGAAATGTTCTAAAAAAAGTGGTATTTGAATTTCAAGTCAAATCAGGATATTTTGATAATACGTCAAAACTATTTGTTTTGTTTCAAATTAACAGTATGACGTCATCAAGTGCTGGTGTCTAGTACACTGCTATAACATAAAAAGCTTTGTATATTCCCAGGCTTGGCAGGCTTGTAATACCAACATTACTGGGATACAAATATCCTCTCGGAAAGATGATACAGTGAGGAAGTACGTCCGTAATCAACCATAATATGGATCTAGTGCGGATGTAAAATATATTAATTCTTGGTTCTAGGATAAGATTTCGAGCAATGGCGATGAAATAAATCAGAGTAAATGCGCGTTCGTAAATAAAAAATAATTTATTACTTATCACAAAATCTAACAGTCAATAAAAGCAAGTTGACGTAAACACTGTTTATTTTTGTAAATTATGAGGACAAAACTGTTTAGGTTTGAAAGATTTCCCCCTATCGATGTCAACTGGTAACGTACCCAGAAGGCTGGCATCATTGCCAGATTGAATGACAATGTGACAATGTGTTGATCTTTGTGCAAAGAAGAGGTTAGCCTTCTGGTCATGGGAGGTACTAATGTGAAGAAAATTTCTTTAAAAAGTAGGCACCTCGACCCCATCGTCTCAAGCCCAAATATTTAATCTTAAAATTAATTTATTACTTAACACAAAATGTAACAGTCAATAAAAGCAAGTTGACGTAAACACTGTTTATTATTGTGCTTATTTCAGTAGCCATAGTTTATAAGGAAATTTGCCACCGTCTATAAAGTATTTGGTTGCTACGGTTCAAGCTGGCGCGTAGCAAATCGTAGGCGGTTTAGCGATCGTTGTAGAACGTTGACCTTTGTCAGATGTTGATTAGTTACTTCCTTATGTATTGTGAGTTCTGCAACTGCCGACTAACTTCTTTCAATTGTGAACGATTAGAGATACGGTTTTAAGATATGTTTTTGTTTCCTCTTTGTTAAATTAGGTATACATGATGCCGATTTAGTCAGTCGAATCCTTGTAGGGGTGATCAGACCATAATACTGAACCGAAATTATTGAAAAAAAATATATTTTAATATTTATTTTTCGTAGGCGATCCCTCTCTGGATACCACTTTTTTTCGGTAGCAGGGTACCAACATGTATTAGGTTGATAAATAACAATGAAATACTATTTGATAAAATTAGAATGAATTGCATTGAAATAGCGAATAAGTAGCCTTAGCGTGTAAATAGGTACAGTACTCACACGCTATTAAGTGTTGGGTGTGTCATGGTGTAACGCATAAAACTATAGAAAGAGAGAGAACAATCTGATCCCCAAAATAATAACAAATCTGATCTTAATCAATTCCTGTTTACTGTACTTAGTGTAGTTAGTTTATCTCTGGAAAAAAATATCGTATCTTTATAAAAATCATCAATCCATTTGGTTTCTAAAGATTTTCAACCGACTTCAAAAAGGAGGAGGTTCTCTATTCGTCTGTGTGTTTTTTTTGTATGTTTGTTCACCGATTACGCAAAGACGGCTGGACCGATTTGAAACATTGTTTTTGTGTTTGAAAGGGTATACTTCCAAGTTGGTCCCATTGTCATTAGATCACGATCTGATGATGGTATCTTGGAGAAATCCAGGGTACTCTTAAAATATTAAAGGCACACCTACAGTGGTTAGGTATATTTCATAGTGATTCGTGCATTTCCTTTAAAAAAATACCAGAAGTGGAACTGATGATGAAGACCACAAATGAAGAGCAGACCTATTCAATATTTCACAGTTTGCGATTTAGTTACTTTAATATGGTATTGAGTAGCACTTTATTCTCGTTATACTACTATTACACAATGTAATAGAGCTGATAATGAACTTCTCAACAATTAACGGCCCTGCATCGGGGTAAGCAAAATTTTGTAAAAGGATTTCAGCAGATGACATAAGCTGACTTTACTTTCCGCCGAGTTAACTTAAGTGAATTACGAACCAACCCACTAAAAAGTGAAAAATAAAAACTTTTTACAATAAAATATCACCGACTTTTAAAATAAATACAAGGCAACTAAAAAGCAATAAATGATATACCTAGAATAACAAAAACAAATTAAACATTTTGAAGTTGGTGCCGAATAAAACATAAAGACTTTCATGGCACCAACTTTTTATTTTTTTGTAAAAAAGTTTTTTTATATTAACTCTCATTATCAAACTTTTCCAGTGAATTGCAGTTGTCTGTTTGCGAATTCAACTACGCCTTCTACTTTAGGGAATCTTTTAATAAGCTAAATAATATAATAAATATAAATAATTCACTTAAGAAGCAAAATACTACACTTGTGATAAGTCGATTTTACATGTAAGCACCTACATGTAATGCCTGTTCGCAAATAATAAGTAAAGCCGGAAATAAGAACGATGTAATAAAAATTTGCGGCCACTATTTACAAATTGCTAATGTTTACAATGTTTCTTTGCTTATAAACTGTATATGTAGTTAAGGTGCTGCCACAACTATATTAAACACCATATTAGACGACTGATGCAGAAAAAAGGGAAAAAAAAGATTAAAAGAATAATATATGAGATTGGTTATATCAATCTTATTGGGTACAATATAGTAGGAGTATCCACTTACAAAATTACTTATTATTAAAAAAAAAACCCGGGTGGTTAAAAGGTTAAACAGCTTTTCCTTTAATAAAAAATAGAACTACCCTAATTAATCAGCCTTCTAGAATGCTGAAAATGCTGAATGTGAAAATTCGTTGATTTGTTTGTGATCTACGACGGCAGAAACAGACACAAAGCTGTGTGCGTATCTGCGTGTACGTAAAACATAGACACACATAATACTTAATGGTCCAATCTCATTGGAGACTAGCCAACTACGCACAAGATATTGTAGTACACGATTAAGTGCGCAGACGCAAATGCACTCTCTATTAAGTCACTCTCATATTCCGATGGGACGGTCACGACGGATCGACCGCTCCGAGGCGATACACACAGGGGATATACACTGACGGACTCATAAACTGCATCAAAGTTCAGGTTTACTCTAAAAGGATTTTTTATAATAAGTATGCAAACTTTTTAGATTAAATTATATAAATATGGAAAGACTGGCTCTTAATCTTAAAAAAAAATTAAATTTAAAAATAGAACTGCGGTAAAACAAATGAATATAGCCGGAAAAAGAAAATTTACTCGTAGTATCAGATTTGCGTGTTATTTATAGCAAAGTTTTAAATTAATTCTCATTGATTTTTTTTGTTTGGTCAATTGAATTATTGTTACCAGCATAATTGTTGGGTTAGTTTTTTAACACATCGAGAGTTTTTGAACCATAATATGGATACTTCGTCCGAACAAGCGGCACAAATTGTAGCATTGGTGCGGGAGGGCTTGGATCAACGAACGATTGGTAGAAATTTAAATTTAAACCAGTCTACGGTTTGTAGAATATACAGAAGGTTTGTAGAGACAGGTTCTTACAGGAGGAGACGTGGTACAGGCAGAACTCGAGCAACCACAGGTCGTGATGACCGATTTATTGTTACAACTTCCCTGCGAAATCGTTTCCTCACGTCAGTTAACATCAAAACCGAGCTTAATGAAGTGCGTGGAAAAAACGTGTGTGCACGAACAATAAGAGGAAGGTTAAAGGAAGCGGCTATCACCCCTTTTAGACCAGCAAATGGTCCAAAGTTGTCTGCAGCTCACAGACAAGCTCGCTTAAGATTTGCGCGTCATCACCTGAATTGGACAGAAGAGCAGTGGGCTCTGTATTGTTCACGGACGAGTGTAGGACATGTTTATATGGTGCAGATGGTCGCAGAAGAGTCTATCGTCGACGTGGGGAGCGATATGCTCAAAGTTGCATTGAGGAGCGTGTTCCTTTTGGAGGCGGTTCATGTATGGTCTGGGGTGGCATATCGATGAACGGGCGAACAGAACTTGTGTTCATAGACATGGTCCGTCAAAACGGTAATAGAGGGGGTTTGACAGCACATCGCTACATAACAGAGATATTAGAAGATCACGTGGTGCCTTACATGGGATTCATAGGCGAAAATTTTACTTTAATGCAGGATAATGCCCGGCCGCATGCAGCTGCACAAGTTTAACATTATTGCGAAGAGGTTGGGATACGTACAATGAATTGGCCAGCACGCAGCCCGGATCTTAATCCCATCGAGCATGTTTGGGACAATTTAAAAAGAGCTGTATATGCGAGAAACCCTTCGCCTACGACAGTGGCAGCACTAAGAACAGCACTTTCAGAAGAATGGGACAATATTCCGCAAGATCTTTTAAAAACCCTTATAAAATCTATGCGGAACCGATTAGAATCCGTAATAAGGGCACGTGGGGGTAATACACCTTATTAAAACACAAATAAACCCTTGCATAAAGTTTGTGTCTATTGTTAAAACCAATTTTTTAATTAAACAATTTTTCCTTAAACTTCTGTTTTTTCTTCAAAAAAGGTCTTAAGGTCCTTTCCAGTACATAAACTTAAACTTAAAGATATGATCCTACGCTGTTTTAAAGTTCACGAACCAATCTAGAGGTTTCAATTTAAATCTGTATAGAAAGTTTGCATACTTGGTTAAAATATTTATTTCAAAGTCGTCTATTACTTTGATGCAGTTTATAAGTCCGTCAGTGTAGTAATATTCGTAAACGGTCACCCATTTATAGACCGATAGTGGTAACGTTGCTTAACCTCGCAGCTATCTCGATCTGCTCGGTCGCCACTAGTCAGAGACCTTATACACCCAGTCAACTTATTAACTCCTTTTGCGTTGAGGGGGGGGGGGCATAAAATTATTTCGGGTTAAAATATAAAAAGCATATTTTTTTTAATACAGAGTAAGGTTGAGAAATAAAACTATCTATGTAGGTGTGGCGTAGATACGAAGATAGACAATTTTATGCATCCAATTTGGTATTGATAGTCTACGCCGCGAGTTTCGATATTGACGACAGACTTCAATATGATGTGTATCAGCAAACAGAACCCGATCTAGATATAGCATTAAAGTTTTTATTTTGTTTCTTTTTTAAAGCTTTTGTAGCACTGAATCGCAACAGAGCATATTTTTTAAATATGTATAAAGAAATACGGGGATTAACACGATCAGATATTATTTTCTGGCCGAGATTGAGACGGCCGGTAAAAACTCAAATCAAAAACCATAATAT
The DNA here is from genome assembly GCA_945859575.2 of Herminia tarsipennalis. Taxonomy (NCBI): domain Eukaryota; kingdom Metazoa; phylum Arthropoda; class Insecta; order Lepidoptera; family Erebidae; genus Herminia; species Herminia tarsipennalis. The sequence goes on from OX243830.2 coordinate 16,251,178, forward strand.
TACTTCACAAAAGCAACATCCTAAATAATAAATGAACAAATCTTATAGTCCAAGAAGGGAGCGCCAACAAATGCAAGCACATTATAAAGGCTGATTTTTGAATTATAATACTGCTAGAAAGGTAATTTTTAAGTTTTAGAAAACAGTTTCTTGATATGTTTAGTTTATTCGAAAGAAATGAACCTGCCTCGGCACCATACGCTTAGGAATCTAGTTAACTGGCGGGAGAGTATTTCTTTACTCTACTAATGTGACGTTATTTAAAAAAAAACCGGGCAAGAGCATGTCGGACCATGCTCAGAGTAGGGTTCCAAAGCCTTGAAGAATTGCATCAGCAGAAGAGCGTATGTTCATGTCAGTTACGCCCTTTTGTTGAGAAACGCAGTTTTTTGGAAATAACTCAATGACGGTATACCCGATCTAATCCAAAATAATTTTAATTTAAAGTATTTATTAAGCGCTATCTTTGTGATTTTTTCCATATTTTTTGGTTTCACGGTGCAAAAGTTAAGGGGGGGGGGACGATTTATTCAACTTTCGGAGCAATTATTTCCAAAAATATCCACTCAATCAAAAAAGTTTTAAAAAAAATTTCAGCTTCTGTTACATGTGTCCCCCCCTAAAAATATATATTTTTATTATTTACCTACAAACTAAGTAGCGGCTACTACAAGACACCTTTTTACCTAATTTACAGACTAGACTTTGAGTAAAATGCTTGTGATAAACGGATGGACAGACAGACATGATGAAACTATAAAGGTTCCGTTTTTGCCATTTTAGCTACGATATCCTAAAAAGACTTTATAAAAAGCTTGCATTTTGTGACGCTCTCTTCCCGGTCTATAAATGTTTGTTCTTAAAAATTTAGCTATCGTAATTTTGTTCGGAATTGAATTTTCATGACATTGCGGCCATGCATTTTCACGAAGATATTTTAATTGTCAATGCTAAGCGACTTCACTTAGGTGTCTGTACAAAATCAATTGAAACTACAGCTCAATTTAAAAACTTTATATCGTAAAACCGTATCAACGGTTATTGTTTTTAAACTTTCGCGATTTTTATACATATTAGTTATATTTCGGGACTTAATCTTCTTAAAAAGGTACCTTTAAATAATTCACGCGATTAAGTCCCGAAATATAACTAATACGTATCAACGGTTGTTTGAAAAAAACGATTCGAAAAAATAATTTAATTTAGGTAGCAGTTCCAAATGTAAAAGCTCAATGATTTAAAGTTTAAAACAACTTATATTTATATCAATGTATGCAAGTATGCTATTATGACTAATGGGTAACATGACCTATCGGTACGTATAGTTAATTCTTGTTGGGACAAACGCGGTGCGGTCTGACCTTTAGTAAATGATCATTCATCCACGTCCTTGACCAAGACTTTGTTATTTAGCCTCGTTGATCGATCGATCTTCACGGTCGGCTCTGTTTTGAGACATAGACTCTTTAATTAAAAGATAGCCCTTGCTTTGATTGTTATGGTTGTAATCCAGGGACTACAAATCATATCTTATGTTTGATTCATGTTGTTGTTTGAGTTGATGGTATGGTGGTGGGGATGTGTATGACTGTTGTACAATAGGTCGTAAGTTCGATTCCCACACGGGACACCACTTTGTTTGATGATCAAATTATTGTTCCGCGTCTAGACGTACTTTGTGTTCGTTGGTTGTATGTATGTAAAGTACTCGCAATCTGCGATCAAGGAATTGTAACCTACGGGGTCGCAGCGGGTAAAAAAAAAGAAAAATTTTGTTTACAGAGGTGAGAAAAAAATGTACTCAAGGCGATATTGTCTCTTAGGGATCTCTGTCTACTTTCTCTCTCTTTTACCGATAACAAGGAATGACGGACAATCCAATGATTCTGTTCTCAGTGTGAACTCACTCTTAATAGAAGCAGTTTAGCTTAGCTGGATGGCTTAACAAAAATGCAAACGAAAATGTGCGACCCATATTGTCAGACAGACACATTAGTTCCTGCCACAATCATGAAATAAAGCGGACATAACTTTACGCAGAAGAAACCATCAGCTCCCCTGGACAAGTGGCATAAATTCTAATCGAATAGAATGACATCGGAATGATGTAGTCATGTCTCATATTAAAAAGAAATCATATTCACGGTCTTGCAAGCGCACCGACGTCATTCTATTCGATTAGCGTTTTTGCCATTTGTCTGGAAGCTCAGCAAAGGCTGGTAAGCCATCAATAATAACACTATTACCGAAAGACAAATTAAAAACTGAAAATAAACAGCATTATAATCCACTATGAAAACTATACACTAGTTTTTACAACACAATTCGAAATATATCTTTTCGGATAATATATCAGTGTTATTACGCGGAACCATTTTATGGAGGCATTACGTAATGGGGCCCGACGATATTTTATTCTAATACATAAATGTCTGCCGGCCAGTTAGTAATGGCTTTGTGGTTATATCGACGATTTGTCACGAGACCTACACTAGTCTGCCTGTATTATAGTTTATGTAATGGGTATTAACAGCTTTTAACAATGTTTTTGGTGGCAAATTTGTTATAGAGTGAGTATTTATTGAGTTATTGCTGTTACAGAATCAAAGACGTAATTTAGCCTCAATGACATCATAAGAGAAGAAAACATTAAATTTTAAACAGTTTAGTTAGTCGGTGACGACTATAACCTGGATGGTCCTGTCACTTTAGGTTCGAATACCTTCGATACCTGAAAAATAGCAAAATAATAAGAAAATAATTTAAACAAAACTTACTCTGCTGCTTAATCATAAAAATAATATTTGAACTTTGTGATATTAGTCGATTGTAAATGTTCAAAATTATTTTAAAATTTTCATCATTAATTATTTAAATATTAAGAGTATTATAATTAAATGTACTTGACTCTTGGAACAAGCAACAGTGTGAGATCTTTTTTTAATATTTTCCAAGTTTTGCAAAATCTATCTCTTATTTTTTTTTTTAGATGATTGCTGGTTTTACAATTTTAAATTGGAAGAAACAATAAATTTTTAAGTAAGGACAACAAAATATATTTTGACTTTTAGACAATTAACTTCTCTTTGCTTAAACCTAACTATTATTTTGTCCAAAAAAAATATCAATTTTGCTAAATCATTTTATGGGTTAAATAAACTTCTTATTAATATCTAAGAAAAAAACAGCAATGAGAAATGTATTAAGTTTTTAACGGGACAAAGTGAGCCTTGTAATAAAATTGAAAGCGTCTAATGACACGAGAATTGCATTAAGTGGCACCTGTTATTGCCACCTGGACATAACGCTCAACGAGGCATGCAATATTGAACTTAACAGATGGTTACAATAAGGTGTGGCCTAGAAAAAAAACAAGTTTGATACGTAAGTATAAATAAATTAAAATTCATTGTGCTTTTAAACCAAAATTTTGCTATCATGGTTTTTAATTATGCATCATTAAATTCTTCAATTTCTTTTGTTAAATTTAATATTACTGTTACTAACATTAAAATATTGAAATTCAAAGCCAACCATTATAAAATCCTTGTAGCGTTAAATACCGCACTGGGCAAATAAATAAATAAATAATCACTAAATTTTCTAATTTAAACTCACGTTCTAATTTCCAAATTTTGAAGAATTCTGAAGAGGTTTAGTGTCCTCAATATACCTGTATACCTACTTAATCTGATACCGCAAAAGGACTTAATATTTACAAAATACTCAATGTAAGAAAACTCTCAATTGAACAAAAGCTAAAATCAGTACTTATGTTAATATTAACATCGTCAGACAGTTTATAAAAAACCTCAGTTGGTTTCCTTTCCCTAGCCAGTGGTTAGTGGCCACGACTGCTAAGCCAGAGGTCATGTGTTCGATTCCCACACGGGACACCACATTGTGTGATCTACAAATTGTTGTTCCGAGTCAGAGTGTATTTTGTGACCGTGACTTGTACGTTTGTAAGGTCCCCCGGGTCGCAGGGCTTGTAGCCTGATGCATTATTTTTTTTTATCAGTATATAAATATTATTATTTAAATGGGTAAATACAATATTCATCTATTGTGCTATCACACACAAACATGACAATTAAAAAAATTTACTGACAACGATATGACAATTAAATAAAAAATATGAAGTATTAAAGACAAATTAATATACAAAAACTAAAATGTGTGGAACTCGGGGACTGCCGCGGTTCCACACATTTCTCATCATCAACTTTTGCAAATAAAAAAAATACACACATCAAAAGTGTCTAGGGATCAACATATATTTTTGCAATAACTTTTCTCCTGATTGTTTTTTTTTTTTTTATTTCTTTAAGGATTCATCAAATAAAGTGTTTTCGTTTGTCACAGTAACGATAAACCAAGTCACCTTTGCATTAATAAAGAAATTTGCCATTTTCCTAATAAAGGGATTTTTGACATTTGAACCACTAACATTAAAGTTCGAAAAAAAGACTGAAATAACAGTTTTCTTTAATAATAATAATAAAAATAATAATAATAATAAAAATCATTTATTCACTTAGGAAGCAAAATACTACACTTGTGAAAAGTCGATTCTACATTTACTGGTAATGCCTGTTCGCAAACAATAGGTAAAGCCCGAGAAAAGAACAGGCAATAAAAACTCGTGGCCACTCTTTTCAAATTGCCAATGTTTACAATGTTTCTCTGTTTATAAACTGTATATGCAGGTAAGGTGCTGCCACCATTATATTATACACCATATATTAGAGGACTGATGCAAAAAAAAGAGGTCACTAATATTAGAAGAGTACACGAGATCGGATACATCAGCCTCAATGGGCACAACATAGTAGGAGCATCCACTTACGATGTAAAAACTTTATGTGCTTAAATATTGGCCAATTTACTGCTACTTAATGAATAAGTATACATGTTTTACAAAGGAAAGAAAAGAATGGCCGTAATTTATCACGCAGAATCTTTACTTACAAAAGTAAATCGTTTTCTTAACTAGTACCTAAGTAACATCATCAAACTGTGACAACAATATTCACCTAGTAAAATGCAATAAACTATACAACCCAATACATTAATAGGGAGCAACGAACTACATCCATTTATCTTTATCAGTTAAATAATCATCGATTGAATAGTAAGCTCTTTGTATAAGATGTCTCTTGACTACATTCTTAAATTTATTTACTGGTAGACTCGATATACTGACTGGGATTTTATTGAAAAATTTAACACCTAGTCCCATGAATGAGTTATGAGTTTTATGAAGCCTATGATATCGACCTACCAATTTGTGCTTATTTCTTGTATTCACAGAGTGAATATCACTATTTTTGTTATATAAATGTAAGTTTTGCTTTACAAACATAACGTTTGCATATATATATTGTGATGCAACTGTCAAAATGCCTATCTCTTTAAACTTTTCTCTAAGGGAAACTCGTGCTCCTAGTTGATATATCGCACGCACTGCACGTTTTTGAAGAATAAAAATAGTTTGTATATCAGCCGCCTTGCCCCAAAGCAATATGCCGTAGGACATGACGCTGTGAAAATAACCAAAATATACTAGTCGAGCTGTTTCTACGTTCGTAAGCTGTCTAACTTTGCTGACAGCATACGCTGCAGAACTGAGTTTTCCTGCGAGACATGATATTTGGGTGCCCCACTGTAACCTATTGTCTAATGTAATTCCCAAAAAAACAGTCGAGTCGACAAAGCTAATCACCTCATTATTTAAAATTATACTCGTATTAGTACTTTTCACATTTGGCAAACTAAACTTATTTAGAAGTAGGTTGTTCGTTGTAAACCAATCTTGAACTAGTGCGAGTGTTCTATTTATTTTCTCAAAATTTTCTAGTTTACGATCGATTTTAAAAATTAGAGAAGTGTCATCAGCAAATAGAATGATGTCACAAAAGTTATAAACATAAAATGGTAAATCATTAATATATACCAAAAATAAGAAGGGACCGAGTATTGATCCCTGAGGCACGCCCATACTAATTGGAGATCCAGACGACCTTACTCCCCCTATATCAACATATTGAATTCTTTCACTTAGGTAAGAGGCAAGTAGATCCAGCGCTGTACCTTTAATACCGTAATGCCTAAGTTTCAGGAGAAGTGTCCTATGCGCCACACAATCAAAAGCTTTAGAAAGATCACAGAACACTCCAATGGCATCCTGTGAATCTTCCCAGGCACTAAAAATATGTTTCAGTAGCTTAGTACCTGCATCAATTGTAGAGCGACCCTTTATAAAACCATATTGATCGGGATGCAGTAGATTATTAAAATTAAAGTGTGATTCTAACTGCATAAGTATAGCCTTTTCAAAAATTTTACTAATAGCTGGCAAGATGGATATTGGTCTAAAATTACTAGGGTCATTCTTTGATCCGGATTTAAATAATGGTATTACTTTACTATGTTTCATCAGATCAGGAAACATTCCAGTATCAACACATTGATTAAAAATTATAGATAACTGTGGCGCTATGCCAGTAATTATACTGTGAATTAATTTTACTGAAATACCCCATAAATCAGCAGTTTTTTTTAAATTGAGTGACTTGAATATTTTAATTATTTCACTGGGGTATATATATTTAAAAGCAAATGGTACATTGCATTGATCCACATTATCTCTCAAGAGTGATTCGGCTTTATCTGGGCAAGCGTTCAAGGAGCTGGTTGTGGTTAGTGGTATATCAGCAAAGAAATCATTGAAAGTTTGTGCTAGGTCTAAATTATCAGTAACAGTCTTATTGTTAATTAATAATTCAAAGCTTTTATCCCGAGGCTTTGCCCGTCCGCTTTCCGAATTAATAATATTCCAAGTGGCTTTTATTTTATTATCAGATTTTTTAATATTTCTACTAATAAGTAAAGCTTTGGCACATGCACAAGCTTTTTTAAAAGTTTTTGAATAGTTTCTCACATACTGAATAAAGTTTTGATCAAAATTAAATTGTTTCATACCATATAACTCGTATAACTTAGCTCTACTTTTATAAATGCCGGTAGTTGCCCAATCACAAAAGATTTTTTAGACTTTAAAATTTTATTGGGTAACTTAAACAATTAATAATCCGTGTTTCTACCGCGAACACTAACAACACAAGAACATCGGTTTGGCATACTCAAAATGAGTTCATCCAAATCACGCTGTGGAATGGCCGCCCATGTTCGTTGCAACAACAAAAAAAGGTCTTCTTGCGACTGGATACCCTCCATATTCAGCAGAGCTCTTCTCTGTAGCATATCCCATGCATGCTCAATCGGGTTCAAGTCTGGCGACTGAGCAGGCCAGGGCAGGACATTGATGTTAGCTGCGGCGAGAGTCTGTCTTACAACTCTTGCGGTGTGCGGTCGTGCATTATCATGCATTAACTGAAATAAGGGACCGATTTGCACTTGTAGAGGAACGATGACGTCTGATACAATCGTCTCAGCATAAATTTGAGCGTTGAGGTTGCCTCTGATCCAAATCAACTCAGTTCTTCCGCCGATCCAAATACCCGCCCATACCATGATGGTTCCACCACTATAAGGATGGACTTCCTGGCAGGATTTTAATCGCTGTTGGCGTCCAGGGGTTCTCCAGTGTCGTATACGTCTTGTATCCGGTCTCATACCAAAACGAGACTCATCAGAAAAGCACACGAAACGCCATTGTTCTTCTGCCCAATTTCTGTGTTCAAGAGCCCATTGATATCGAATCCTACGATTGTGCATTGCTATAGGTGGTACCCGTAGCGGTCTTCGGGAATGAAGGTTCACTTCATGCAAGCGGTTTCTGACTGTTTGGTCGCTAATTAAGTTCCCTGAAGAGTGATGAAGCCTCACGGCTAACATCATGGCGGTTATTGTTGGACCTCTTCGAGTTAAGATTTGAATGTATCGGTCTTGTCTCCGTGTGGTGCAGCGATACCGTCCTCCATGGCGCTCAGCCACGGTACCAGTGCTTCGGTAACGTGTCCAAAGTCGACTGATAACACTCTGACTTGTATTCAGAGCTAAAGCCACAGTACGTTGCCGGGAACCAGCTTCTACCATTTCCACGGCTCTGAGCATTTCTTCCCTGCTTAAAATGACGTCGCCGCTCCATAATAACGTTGGTTTTAATCAGTAGTAGGGAAACAGTAGCACTAATAATGTCTTCAATGCGTTGTATGTTTTTATAGGGAAAATATTGACAGCTGATTTTCATCTTTTACTCGAATTTGATTCACAGTTCCTGATTCAAATTATGAAATGCACCAAAAAGGATCCATATAAATTTATAAAATCATAAATTTATGACAAAGCCACATCTCAATCTCAAGAAATCCGCATAAAAATGCTTGATCCCTAGACACTTTTGATGTGTGTATATATATTTTTAAAAACAAAAATAAGTTAAAAAAAAATATTTTTTTATTATTTTTTTTTTCAGGACACGCACAATGTATAGTGCCGTAGTCCCCCCTCCCCCCCAATCCGAATAAATTGGCTTAAGAAGTGGGTTTTCTGTTGTTTTTGTTTCATACTTACAACATTATATCTACTTAATAATATTTAAAAAAAGAATTTTTCAAATCGTCTGACGTCATAATTATAATGTACTGAGCTTATTATTCACTATGCTTTTTTTCGTTTTCGCGGCAAGCCCGAGCGAACTGGCGCATGCGCAGTGCGCTCAAAGATATTGGCGCGTATGAACGATGCATTTCTAAGCTCAACTCTCTATATACCATTATGACAAGATTTTGACAGTTATAAGCGCGGGCTTGACGCGAAAAGGAAAAAAAAGATAGTGAATAAGGACCCAGTGTTTTTGTATTCTATGAAGGGTTAACGATTTTGTAGTACGATTTACCCTTTTACGTACTTTGACTTTTCAATACTTTAATGTTATTGTAGCACACTATTATCTATTTAAAATACCTATGCATTAAGGCGCGCTATGTCAAGTCTTTATTTTTTCGTCGTAGATTTATCGTCGTAACGTCACAATTTCACAATTTTTGTTCAATACTATTTTGTTTCGAGATACTTCATTGAGGTCAAATTTTCTATTCTTTTAAAACCTTCGTTCTTTTAAAAATACCTATGGAATAAATTATATTCTTCGCTGATTGTGCTTTACATTTCCAATCGATAATTTACCAGTTTTTTTCTATCTACTGATTGCGTTTTGAAGTGATCTCGTGCGTAAAAGTGTTTCACGTTCAATCGGGAGTTAATGTTGATTTGAACCATAAAACAGCCTTTTATCTTTGTATATGGTGGGAGTTGCGCATAAAATATAATGTGACACGCGTTATCAATGCTTCGTGTAATTAGATGTAGAACATCTTTTGATGTTCTTGGCTCATTTGAGTGGTTACAAGTTACTAGTTTGCTACGGGTCTTAATCGTATGAATATTTTAAGGTTAATACCTTGTTTATTGGCCGAAGTTTCGACCGTGTTACAACGGCCGTGGTCACGGGTAGACTGTAGTGTGTAGGTACGTATTACAATATCCTCTGTCGTGAGTTAAAAAACTTAAAGAAATATCTTCAAAATGGCAGAATAATCTGTCAAAAATTAGTGATAGTAGTAAAAATAATAATAATTGCGGTCAACCAACGCCCAGTTAGTTATGAACAAAGTGGTCCGAAGTGTTCAGAGATTCCATGTGCGTGAAAGATGTTCATGTGAGGCGTATAGGTGCTATATAGCCCTATCTTAGTGGGAGCAGCAAGCCACACAGCGCAAGCCGTGGAGGGCCCTGGTTAAAACTAGAGTACACGATTATAAGCAACAGCGGTGTGCTGAGCTTGTTACCAAGCGCAAGATATTGAAAACCGGAACACCGGCTTACCAAAATGGAGTGCTCAAGTGCTCTGCTCGTTTTCACAAAGAAGATTGGCCCCAGATAAAATAGCCAATACTAATAAAGCCACATGCAAGCTCAACTCCCATCATTCGTCGCCGGATATATATTTTTTTGTAAGTCTGTTCATCAAACAGAGCAATGAATTATCCCCATTAAATTAACTTACTGATATAAAAAACTGTATCCAATTCTGTCAACTCGCTTGAGTGCTATAATATCACAAACTTTTAGATACAGTTACACGCGTTAAACTGTGTAAGAAAAACAGAACAAAAGGCAATGATACTATTATTGCCTTTCAAAAAGTCTAAAATCTAGTAATATTACCTACGTAAGCACCTAATTTGTTTCTTATTCCTAGAAATAAATATACACGAGTACATAATTATCCATTATTCCAAGCCCAGTTCTAAAAATAACTCGGACATATATAATTACAATAAGAAGGCTGTAATTGAAAGCCAGTATTAAATCGCCACACAAAATCATTTATTCGATCTCAGCAACACAGAACAAAGAAAAAGGTTAGAGAGTATACGTATGTGACTTTACAAACATTTCATTCATGGACACAGTGTATACCCAGAGTTGGAACAACAATTTGTGGACCACGGGAAGTGGTATTTCGTGTGGGAATCGAATCCCAGACCTCTTGCACTGCAGTCGTACCGACTCTACCAAGCCACCCGAGGCATAGTCGCTCTTACAAGGCATAATTCATAATCACTCTTATGATATACCTAAGTAGAAAAGAATCAGAAAGTAGTCAACATGGCAGTAAAGTAGATAGGCATGTAGTACAACCCAATAAGGGATTTCTTTACGTTGTCAATAATATATGATTAATAATATGCTAATAACCTCCCACTCGTGGCTTCTTTACATAACACAAAAGTGCCTGGTTGACCTAGCTTTGACCGAACCTAGCTAGATCGATTTATGATCTCCTGTATACTGGAGCCGTTTCCGAGATTCAGATTATATATATATACATATATGCAATAGTCGATCGTTCAAAGGTATTACATGCATACATAGATAGATCACTTTGTAAATCAGTTTTGGAAAATATTAATATATTATCCCTAATACTTGTTTTTAGAGTTATGTCCTTAACCACCTACAGACTATTTTGTATTGTGAGGTTTAGGCCCTAAACCTGACAAAGAAACATCGATTTTACTCCGGGGTCTCCTAGATGTGCGGTAAATGGTTGTGTGACAAAGGTACCCACCTACCTTTGTGATGGTGGTGAAGGGGGAATTTGTAATTTTTTTTTTCAAAGATTATGTTGCAATGTAATGTTAAGAAGCTAAGAGTGGGAGGTTGTAAGAACATTAATAAGAAATGGGGTTTTCGTTGTTTTTGTTTCATACTACTAGCAACGTTAGTAATTTTCAATAGGAATTGTACGAATATTTTGTTACTTCTCACTTGGTCTGCTGTTACGCGTAAACTTGTAAAGCCTACTTACCTGTCATAGTTTTTTTTTTAATCATTGTATTATATATACTACTGCCCTGATATCTTTCACATTCCAAAAACAAGCATTTAGCTGGTAGGGGGGAGACTCTTGACTCTAACAAATTATTAATTTTAAGGCTTAATATTTCACAAACGGATCCCTAAATCCAAAAATAATAATTACAATCCCGAAATATTTTTCAAATACCTACCTAATGACACCCCGCACGATGGGATAGCTGAGAAAAAAAAATCGAAAAAAACCACACCGCCACTTCGCGTGTAGGGTTTTTTTACAAGATTTTATGCATCCACTTTGTCGGCGTAACTAATATGTATATCCATGCAACATTACAGCTTTCTAGTATTAAGGGTATATGACCTAAAGCGGGGACTGACAGTCAGATGGACGGAAAGAGTTTTGCCATTTTGGCTACAGATATCGTAATTATTTTTAAACCTTTGCGTTGTGTGATTTACGCCATCCAACATTCATTATCAAAGTGACAAGCTGTCTTAGGCTGCATTAACGCGTTTTAGATCCAAGCGACATTCAACGGGCACGAAAACGACCACAAGCGTTTGCCCGGCTTGTTAGAGCTTGTTTGGGCCGCTGGCCCGTATAATGCTACTTGCAATGCTGCTTTCCAGGCTGCTTGCCGAACTGCTTGCCGCGCGTGTGAAAGCACTATTACAGTGACTTGCTCGTGACCTCATTCGATGCAGCCCGGTTGAAATGTCAAACAAAGATTTTCCTAGTGTTATTAATTACAAGTTTTACTATTATACTGGTGACGTTCATTAATACGTTCCAATGAAACAGTTACTTGGTATTTTAATACCTAGGTAATTCTCTGTTCTGCGAGAATCACGGTATAGGCAACTTGTTCGGAGTAACTTATCGATATTATCTGCATACATAATAGCTTCATAGTTTTTTACTACTTCTCTATATTAAGCTAAGCTTTATGAGTAAAGTTTCATAACAATAGATATCGGAAGTGGAAACTTTGATATTAATGGTATCTATTATAATAGTCTCTATAAATCTATGTGAATGAAAATAGTTTAGATTTGAAAAGTTCCTATTGTAACAGCGAAATTATTATTTATTTACTTAAGACTCATTAGTATAAAAAGTATAGTTTAAGTTTTAAAAGTGGCGAGGCGGTATCTAATCTGAGTATATAACGAAAAAATAAAAATTATCTCAATCCCTCTCTAGAATTTACATTTCGGGGTAAAGATGTACATACACGGAGTATGTGATCCGTTTTAAAAACATACCCCGTGTACATCTTTGTTCAACCTAAAGCAATGTTATTACTATCAGATTCAGATTACTACAGATAATCAGATTCATGCAAAAATTTGATAGCAAGTAATAACATTGCTTTAGGTACTTCAAAGATAGTCAGACAGATATAAACAAGGAAATCGACATCGAACAAAAAATAAAATGCTGACGTCACCCACGTGGCGAATAACGGTCCAACTTATATCGGGGAAGAAGCTATAGTCCCAGTAGTAGACCCATTTCTTATATTGGAACTTGAGCTTCCTCTTTGAGGCTAACAGTATAACAAATAATAAGAAGGGTTCCTGACTCAGTGGCGACCAAGCAGATCGAGATATCTGCAATATTATATGACATGTCTCACCCCCTCCATGCCTCGGAGAGCACGTGCCGTCAGACCTGTGCCCAAACTCTCTACAGTGGGACTACTGTCAGGCTTTGAGTGAGAGGGAATAGAGGGTGCACTCAAGTCTACGCTTACACTTGTGCATTATAATATATCCTGCGTGGTTGGCTACTCGCTGATGAGATTGGCCGCCGCAACCGAAAACGGTTAGGAGATCATCAGAATAAATGTAGAAATAATTTATTTAAAATGTAAAATATATTATACAGACTAGACAATAGTATGGTCTTAAAATGCTTTGAAAATAAGTGTTTTTCCATGATTTAACATGTTTTTGAATTTAAAAACTTGAATACGTTTTTTTACAAAAAAATAAAACCGACTTGAACAAAACAAATATATGGTAACTAAGAATAATTAAAAACTACTCATTTCTTTTTACAAAATGTTGTGTTTTGCGATACAAGGCCGTTGATTTTTGAGAAGTTCACCTGATACTAGAGTATCAGTTTCATTACATGATTTGATGGAGGTGAAGTATCAGGTATCGAACACAATACTCAGATCGCAACCCGCAATATTTATTATTGAATAGTTCCACTGGTCATCTGTGGTCTTCATTATCAGTTCAATTTCACTCAATGATGCTTTTTAAGAGTAAATGCAAAAATTACAACAAAATATACCCAAATTACTACAGGTGTGCCTTTAATATTTGAAGAATTCCCTCAATTTCCCCAAGATCTCATCATCAGATCCAAATGACAATGGGACCAATATGAAAGTATACCCTTACAATCACAGAGATAACTTTTAAATCGGTCCAGCTGTCTGCGAGTAATCATGTAATAAATATTAAAAAAAAAAACGAATTGAGAATCTCCTCCTTTTTAAAATCGGTTGAAAAGTAATGATTTGACGATAGGAACTTATGACGTCGAGGTTGTTATTCCATACACATTTCTATAGAGCTAGTCGTTTTGTCAATTGAAAAAAAAAGACTGATTTGACTTAGCAGTCAACATTACGCCGTATTAATCATGTGATTACAAACATAACATGCTCCACAGTAGATACACTAGTATGTTGCGTAGGTATATTGGTAACAAAAGTTTCAAGGTAAAGGTACGCATACTACGCATGTCAAACTTGCTCGATATGGGGTCAAATTAATAGGATAACTAATTACAAAAATGATCAATCCTTGCGTTGTAGTTTTAGAAGTCGTTATACTAGCCTTTTCTTGTGGCCTCGCGCCATGTAGATTTGGTTCATAGTTCACTATTAATTTTCTTCCCTTTTTTTTAATTATGATCTTTATTTATTACCTAAATTTCATCGTGACTTCAGCTGTAGTCAGCTTAAAATATTTAAATAAATTTATATCTAGAGAAGAGTGGGGTTAATAATAATTGTAGTGCCTATAGTTAAAAATAAAACAGGCGATAGCGCAGATATAATAAACTATAGGCCTATTTCCTTGGCTACCGTGATAGCGAAAGTGCTTGACAGCATGCTTAATGAACAGCTTAACAAATACATTCGACTGCACGACAATCAGTTTGGCTTTCGAGCCGGGCTGTCCACTGAAAGTGCTATTCTGTCTCTTAAGTGGGCTGTCAGTTACTACACAGCCTGGAAAACTCCCATTTATGCTTGTTTCCTCGATCTATCCAAAGCCTTTGATCTGGTCTCCTATAGTATTTTATAGAGTAAGCTTGAGAAAGCTGGAGTTCCTTCTGAACTAATAAGCACTCTGAAATGCTGGTACGGAGGTCAGATCAATCAGGTTCGGTGGGCTGGGGCCTTGTCGGAGCCGTATGGGTTGGAGTGTGGGGTGAAGCGGGGGGGGGGGGGGGGGGCTATCCTCACCTGCACTCTTTAATTTATATGTCAATGAACTGATCGAGACGCTCAGTAGAGAGCGAGCTGGTTGTTATATTGACGGTGTATGTGTTAACAACATCAGTTACGCCGACGATATGGCATTAATGAGCGCCTCGGTTTGTGGTCTTCGGAAGCTGGAGGCTATCTGTGAAGACTATGCTAAGCTTCATGGTTTAGTGTACAACGCCAGCAAAAGTAACATCATGGTCTTTGGTGTCGGCGGAGGGAGGTATCCTGAAACCATACCTCCAGTTAGGTTAAATGGAACACCCCTCACTAGAGTATATAAATTTAAGTACCTTGGACGTATCTTAGCCGCTGACATGAAGGACAATGAAGACATTGAGAGAGAGCGGAGGGCACTGTCGGTTACAGCGAATATGATAGCTCGTAGATTTGCACGCTGCTCACTAAAAAGAACCTTATTTCGAGCATACTGCACTTCTTTCTACACGTGCAGTCTGTGGGCAGATTATTCGCAAAAATCGTACGGTGTCCTTCGCGTTCAATATAATAACGCGTTTAGGATGCTGATGGGGTTGCCCCGATTCTGCAGCGCGTCAGGGATGTTTGCCGAAGCAGAAAAAGATGCGCTTCCCTGGTGCGCCGGGTGCGGGCCAGCTCCAACAGTGTTCTGAGGTGCATTGCGACCAGACTCGACTGTTTGTATGTGAATCACTGCTGCCAGACATCCACCTTGGTGTAGTGCAAGTGACAGTGCTTCACATATAAATAATAATTAATTGTTACTAGGTTAAGGGCTTAGAATAGGAACATTAACATAGGAATAAGAAATATCGTTACTAACACATTGAGTCATGTTACTTTTAAATAAAAATTATTATTATTATAAGCAATGTTATCATTGTCAAAAGGGAAAAGGTTTGATTGACTAACATCAACATGGTTGTCATCCATATTTTCTAACTGACTTGTCTACGCTCAGCTCAAACCACTAAACGAATTGAATTTAATTTTATTTTATTTTATTTTATTTTTTTTATTTTTTCTTTATTGGGACAAAAAACAGTTACATGTTATGTGTTACAGTAGTACTTATGCTAAAGTAAATTAAGTAAACATGCAACCCACATCATTGTCCACGGAATAAACCTTAACATTAAATTTACAGTAGGTACATACGCGCTGGTCAGCCACAATCAAAATGAACGAAAGTATGTAACTCTTACGAATCGCTAAATTCAGACAAGCAGAGGTTATTTATGCACAGTCTTCTAAATCGGGATTCAGAAATACCAAATAAGTCAATATTAGAAAAGTGTGTGTTATACAAGTCCAAAAGTTGACGCAGTGGGGCCCGCACACCAGCGTTTGTTCTACACTTTCGTGTGTGGAACAAACAGGGTGCGCGAACCCCACGCACCATAGTTATTCTAGGTACAATGTAGCATAATCCATTTGTAAGATCATTACAGTCAAACTTGTTATTGCATATGCCATAGAGCATCATATTCTTAAGCAACTTACGTCTTGATTCCAAGCTCAATAATTTATATCGTTTTAATAATTGATGGTAAGGGATACGGGAATGTGAACATTTATAGCACATATATCGCAAAAACTTTTTTTGAACCATTTCAAGCCTATAAATATACTTATGATAAAAAGGACTCCAAATTGGTACTGCAAACTCTAATTGCGAGCGGACTAAGGTCTTATATAAGACCAAAAGAGTGGATGAACGTTTGAAGTCTCTAGAAGATCTTATAAGAAAACCGTACATTTTAAAAGCCTTACAAACGATATTTTCTATATGGTCATCAAAGTGCAGTTTTGAGTCAAGAGTGACACCGAGGTCTCGGACGCTGTTAACTTCATTCAAAAATGTGTTATTAATAGAATAATTAAAGCGCTGGATATTTCGGTTTTTAGTGAATGTTATATAGTGACATTTAGGTATACTAAGGTTGAGCCTGTTATCAGAACAGTATTGTGCAAGTCTGCTAAGGTCCTCCTGTAGTAGCATGCAGTCGGAAATATCACTACAAGATCTATAAATTTTAAGGTCATCAGCGTACATTAAAAAATTTGAATGATGAAAACAGCTGCCAATGTCATTGATGAAGATGGTGAATAAAAGGGGACCTAATATGGATCCTTGTGGAACACCGGATGATACTGTAATTGTGTCAGACTCAACCCCATTCATCACAACTTTCTGCGTTCTTTTAAAAATATACGATATGAACCATCGCAATAGGTCACCCCTGACACCGTTATACGCCAATTTATCCAATAAGAGTTTATGGTCCACCCTGTCAAACGCTTTTTGGAGATCCGTGTAAACGGCATCCACCTGGACCCCCCGGTCCATTTCATTAAATAAATAATTAGTAAATATCATCAAGTTAGTCGAGGTGGAGCGCCGTTTAACGAATCCATGCTGTTCTGGTAAAATGAGGCTATGTATATGAGTATATATGACATTATGCATAAGACGTTCGAAAACTTTCGACAGAGTGGACAAGATAGAAATAGGTCTGTAGTTCTCTATATTACTCGCATCACCCGTTTTGTGAACTGGAGTAACAAAAGCGTGTTTCCAAATATCAGGAAAGCTACCTTCGCGGAGACACTTATTGAAAAGAATTAACAACGGAGTACTAAGAGTATCAGCCGTACTTTTAATAAATATAGGTGGTAAACCGTCAGGGCCCGGCCCTTTAGTTACGTCTAGCCCACGTAATGTGGTGTGTATAGCGTCGTAGGTAAAGGTTACATTACAAATAGAAGATGAGTATTCGGAACAATTATCAGGGGGAAGCCACCGCGATGAATCAAACCTTGAAGGTTCGTAAACTGAAGTGAAGAACTCGGAAAACAAATTGCTTATTACAGGAGGGCTGTTAGAAGATACTTGATTTAAATACATAGTAGCAGGAAAGCTTGACCTTCCTTTACGGTTCGCTATATATTTCCAAAAATAATTAATGTTCGACGATATACTCTCCTCTACAGTTGTCATATACAGCTGGAAGCACTTGTCAGATTCTAACTTAAACCGTTTACGTTGTATAGAAAAGATTTCGTAATCACGAACATTACCATACTTTTTCCATTTTGTCCATGCACGGTCTTTGGCTTTAAAAATGCGGATTAGAGCCGGTGAGAACCAAATTGGGAATCGGGAACTCCTGAGCCGAGCCATGGGTACGTGGGATTTTATCACGCTGTATATAATTTCGTAAAACCTAGGTACAGCTACATCCACTGTAAGGTGTGAAAGACATGCTCCCCAGTCTATGTTACTAAAGACATTGTTAACATCTTCATAATTAACTTTGTGGAAATTGAGCTTAGAAGTACGTACAGATTTCATATAATTATCTGTGGTTATTATTGACGATGTAACACAAAAAGGAAGGTGATGAGGAACCGGTCGCAATAATGGGGCACAAGTAGTAGTTGTACATTTAACATTGGACATAAATAGGTCAAGAATACGACCCAGTTGATTTTTAAAGGTATTATATTGTAAGGCGTCGGATATACACAAAAAATCTGTTAGATGTCGATCTACAAGGTTAGTTGTTTGGGGTATGACGTGATTACCGCGGGGCACCCAGTCAATGTTAGGTAAATTATAATCGCCTGCAATGTAGAACGACATCGTCGCAGGGTCGTTTATTATATCTGTTAACATGTCGAAGTGAGCACTGTATATGTTATCTTGGGTGCCTGGCGGAATATAGGTAGCACAGATTACATGACGCCTGTTGTTAAGTGCAGCTGGGAGTTGAACCAAGACATGCTCAATGTAAAGATTAGGGGTCGAACGTAAACACAATATAACAGGTCGTAAGTATCTGAGTACTGCAACCAGCACGCCCCCACCATCGTTCTTGCCAGACAGGGAACGATCGCGATCGTGTCTAAACACTAAGTAACGGTCATCAATAAATTCGTTATCCATTATTTCAGAAACAAGCCAAGTCTCCGTTAATATGATCACGTCATAGGAATGCGACAAGATATCCATATACAATAAATGTAGTTTCGTTCGTATCCCTCCACAATTTTGGTAATAAAATGTCAGACTATGTGTATCCATTATTAACAAAAAAATAGTAAAAAAAATGGGTACTTATTATAATTATTGAACTTGGAGCTCGCTGTGAACAGCGTATTTGGTACGTTTATGTACGAATAATGATTATTTGTGACAAATATGGTTGAATAAAAACTATAATTAAGTCTATTGTAGCGAAAAAATATGGGTGGGCTACTTACAATTAAACTGTACAATCCCAGTGAAGTAACAAAATACACAGCACATTTTAAGTAATTTTTTAGGAAAAATCGTTCATAATAAGAATATCTTAGATGAGTTTTTAGTAGTACTTTAGATTCGGACATCAAATAACAAAATATAAATGTTCTACAGGACAAGTAAAGCAAAAATAGCGAGTAAAATATTGGTTCAATATAATATAAAAGTAAGATGTAGGTATTTAAAAAATATTTTATGATACAGAGTGTTAAGACAGCCGAACATGCATAGAACGAGGTAACGTATAGAGATGGCATACAGATAATTGAAAAATAATATTTATTAACTAAACATGCGTGAAGAATTACAAGGATATTATGTAATTTTGCTGTTGCGGAGTAATAATAATAATAATTACCGACGATTAGGTGGTGGTGTTGGACCTTTTTGAATTTTAGACAGGTCCTTCTCTGATTTAATGGCAAGTACCGGAGTGGAGACATCGGCTCGCGTAAGAATAACACCATGCTTAATCCACACAAATCGAAAGCCAAACTGATTCGCAATGACTCGAGTCTGCCGAAATAATTTTTTATTTTGAAGAGTGAGATGCTCGTTAACATAAATCTTCTGTAAAGTGCCCTGCATGTGTAAGTCCTCGGTAGTGATCCCTTTTTTTAGGCGTGCAGCAGCAACAAAGTTGTCTCGCGTTAGTTGGCTGGAGAATTTAACTACGACATTTTTTGGACGCTGAGTATTTGATTGCATTTGAGGGACTCGGTTGATACTGATAATCTCTCGAGCCGAAACAGGATGGTTAATGACATTACCAATTTTTTCAATCAGGGATATCAGATTTTCGCCGCGTTTTTCAGGCATGTTACTAATTTCAATGTTGCTGCTCCGTGCTTTCTGTTCCATGTGTTCCAACTTCCCTTCAAGTTCAGTAACGCGAAGATCATTAGCTTGTACGGAAGAAAATTTTTTTTCAAGTTCCGATACGCGGGTCTCAATCTCCTGTGACTTCTTGTGAAGGTCATCAAATTTGCCACTTATAAAGTTAACAGCTGTTTTCATGCTCTCCATCTCTATAAGAAAATGAGACAGTTTCTCATCTTGTTTGGTGAACCATACCTTGAGCATAGTTTCAATGCTTGCTTGAAAGGTTTTGAAATCCTCACGCAAATCCATATCGCTAGTGCGGGGTACTCCTTTGCGAAAAGTAATGTAAGGTGGCGGCGATACTTTGTCCAGTAAGGACTCGTCTACACTCATTTCACCCGATTTTGGAACACTATCTTGAGTTTTTTCAAATGTCTTGTCTATTTCGCTCATAGCTCTGTGAAGAACGCACACTGGTTGTGGTATCTTTTGACTAATGCACACAGACGTAGAGAGCGATAAGCGAAGCGGTGACACAAACCGACTCAGACGAGCGCGCACGCAAGAATTTTGACACAAAGATAGATATTACTATGATGTAGGTTATTTTTTGAACATTCCACCTGTAATAACAATTATATTTACTCGTAACTAGCATACTTATGCTAAAAGATTTTTAGTGGTTTTGATACTAACAGGTTTTTTTAGAGATAACTAGCAATGTGGGATTGGGTCCCACATAACTAGCAATCCTGTTAACTCCTCCAGCTAAGCTCAATGGCTTGTGTTGGGAGTGGGTTTACGTCGGTAGTATAATGGATAGGATTCGAACCCGCGACCTCACGATTGCGAGTCCGATGCCTTAGCCATTAAGCTACCGCCGCTTATTTTGTTTACAAAGAAATGTTGTAGACAAATCTATTTTTCTATCAATCTATACTATAAATATTGATAAACTTTCGCGAATTGTACACATTTTAAAATAATATAACTATACATACTACGGGTCTTAATTGCGTGAATAATTTAAGGTAAAATATCTTGTTTATTGCTCGACGGTTCGACCGTATTGCAACGGCCGTGGTCACGGGTTGACTGACAGTCAGTTAAACAAATTATTTTACCTTAATTTATTTACACGATTAAGACCCGGTTCCTTATTCACTATCTTTATTTCGCTGTCGTGAAAAGGCCGTGCGAACTGGCGCATGCGCGGTGCGCTCAAATATGTCCACCGCGCATGCGCGATATAGAGCTGCGCTTAGAAATGCAGCAACGCGCATGCGCGGTGGATACCTTTAAGCGCACCGCGCATGCGCCAGTTCGCTCGGCCTTTTCACGACAACGAAATAAAGATAGTGAATAAGGACCTAGGAAAGATTTGATTGTTTGTTTGTATTGAATAGGCTCCGAAAATACTGGACGGATTTGAAAAATTCTTTCATCGTTGTGAAGCTACACTAACCCCAGGTGACATAGGCTATTTTTTATCCCTGTACTCTCACGGGAACGGGAACTACGCGGGTGAAACTACTAATAGTAAAAGTAGTTAAGTTTGTGAGTTTGTGTGGTTGTAAGGGGTAATCTCCGGATGCATTGTACCGCTTAAAAAAAATATTTTATCAATAGAAAACCACGTTACTTGTAAATCGCATAGATTATATAATATCACGCTACGAACAATAGGAGCAGAGCATCAATGAAAAATGTTGCAAAAACGGGGAAAAATTACGCAAACAAAGTTGCACGGGTCAGCTAGTTTAACTATATTCTTTGAATATAAAACTTAGCTAGATATACGTGCGGGCAAAAGTTAGACTATACATTTATGTAATCGAGTAAAGAAACGTTCCAGTAAAATTTCATGAACAACAATACCTTGTTAAACAAACATTATTATCAACTTATCTATGTAGGTCGAAAATTTGTAGTCCTTTTATGATTTCCTCCATTACAGTATATGAAGGGTTGTTAAACATTCAAATGCATTCGTGTGCCCTGTCATTTGGGTACAGAATTATGTCTGTCACAATTTAACTGATCATTGACTGATATTGTTTGATATCCGAAATCCTTGATTTATGGTGGTGTGTTTCGTCATTCGAAATCAAAATTATTAGGTCAAATATATCTCTGCTATTACACAAATGTAAAGTAGCGATTGTACGTTGAAGATATTAATAAAAAAAATTAATCTGCATCATTGAAATAAGTTTTTCTGAATACGCAACTGCGCTTTCTTTTCTCAGCTCTGTTGTTTTTTTATTAGGACGTCAACCTCTGTGTCCAGTTTTAAAGGTGCATCTCATTTCTAAATACTGCTATGTTTTAAAACTGGATAAGTGCATCAGTAGATACTGATTGATCTTCGTTTTATTTACTGCACTATACATTAGCGGGCTCAAGTAGAATGGCCATAATATCCGGCAATCACCGGGCGGAGTCGTTACTAGCGACATATAAGTAAAATTATCTTATTTATATTAAATTAATCAAGGTAAAACGGAGAGCCAGGAAAAGAATTACGAAAAATGGTTTCAAACTAGACAAATGGCCTATAATTTTTAATCTCTTAAGTGAACAAGAATCTGGATTGAACAAACTATCAACAAATTCAAGTTTAAAAACCACTAGGAAAATATGATACTCATGGCAACAACATACTTAATTTCAAAACTATGGAGCGTTAACTTCTAAGAAAATGTTTCTTTAATGTTTAAAAATAAGAACAAACAAAACCACTTATCAAGTTATAAGTAAAAAGAACAAAACTGTAGAAAAGAAATATAAGAAGCAGTTATTAAACACGAGCAATTATTCAGTACACCCCTAAACAAATATCTTCGCACTTTTTCCTTGTTCATAAAAGTTTCGAATCGAGTATCAGCCCTCAAAGTCGTGTAAAGTCTGAACCGAGGCTTCAAGTTAAAACTCCTTGTGTCAGTATAACCTAGCACAAAACCGCCGAAACTTCGCCCATCGTCTCAGACTTTTGTACGAGTTTCGTTTTTCGGACCTTATCGTTATAAATCTGCTATGTTAGGTCTGACGGAGTCATGGTCGATTGGTACGTAGATCGTAAAGTTGACGAATCTAATGTTACAAAGCCTCTATCAGTTGCAAGAGAAACTTTTGTGAATATAAGACTACGGCGGGCATTGGACATGCACCACAAAGCGCACAACTTAAAAAAAATCATCGAAATTTACTTGAAAACTATGAAGTAAAAAAATAATAGACTATAAAATGCCGGTTATCTCAACCGAAAAATTAACTATTACGGGCTTTGCTATCTGCTATTTCAAAGCTGCAAAGCAAACGAAAAAGCTACAATGTTCAACGTTTCTAAAAACACTGCACCAATTATAAAATTAACAAAAAAGTAACCGTTCAATTAAACAGTTGCTGTATCAAACGGCAAAAGTACAATCGACACCAATTACGTTACGTTCAGTAATGACGGTAAAAGTACCAGACGATTGAGATGAAAATTGACTAAACACAGCACGTGGTAACCGCTCTTGGAGGGAAATAGCTATGTGAGGATACAAAACATTTTGATATCATCCCTCCCCTCACCCTCGCAGCCTTTAACGCCGGTTCGTTCAGTCGTACGGGACGCTCCACCAAGAGCGGTCGCCTTGTCCAAGTGACGGGACGCTACGAACTTTGTATTACGTCACACGTACAGCTCGAGGGTGAAATTTTGATCGTAGATAATAAGTGTCCTTCTGGGGGCGGTTCATAAATTGGTTCTGTGGGATGGTGATTCGATAATAGTGCCATGGTGCGTTGTCGAAGTGTGAAGCGTGTGAGCATCATGCATGTCTGCATCACTCTGCTGTGGCTGGTCACCTGTTTCAACGGTAAGTTTAGTCCTAGGGTCAAATGTACGAAAGGGGTTGTGGTAATTCGATGCGGTTCGGTGGTCGCAACCGTTACGAAGTTTTGACCTTATTAGTGTGTTTTAGTTGTTTTGTACAACGTTCGTAACGAATGATACTTTTACTTACATTTAAAATTTTATATACGGTATGTTTTAATTCAATAATAAATCATTCGATACAGCTCAAAACTCGAATAATTGTTACGATGGATATGTTTTCGCAGTAACGTAATTTCGAGAACCGTTTATAGTATAAACGAGAAAAATTCGTTTGGATTCGATTATACGAAACATTTTGTGTTCGTTCATCCATTTTTCGTCATTAAAAGTATATCTACATTATTAAACTTTTTAATAACGGTTTTTGTTAAGTATGACAATGTGACTTCAATGGATTAAATTTATTTAGTAAACAGTATACAGTTAGGATTATACAAGGTAATTGGTTGTAGACTGGACCCATGTCAACGGGATATGGTCGAAATAAGCAGAAAAAAAGTTAATACGTTGAAGGGTTAATTTGGTAAAGATTACTTCCAGTCATAAAAAAAGTTATCAAGACTACTCCCATATGAGTAGGTTTTATTCATAGATACTTACTCATAAAAGGATGGACTTCAACATACGATTGGTCCTTTTCCCGACTGTATCAAAGGAAGGTTAATTAATAATTTTGAAAAGTTTTTTATCGATTCTCTTTATTTTAAAGATTTGTAAAAAAACTTTAGGAAATCTTAAATGTTTTGTTTCATTACGAATTCAAAGCCATACTAATATTATACCTAAATGTAAAAATAATTATGTTTGTCTGTCACGCTTAAACCGCTGAACCGAATTAGACAAAATTTAGTATGAAGATAGTTTGAGTACCGGGGGTCGGTACATAGGATAAGAGTATAGGAGTTTTTATCGCGATATCTTCATGTCCCTATGTCCATCTCTATGGCACCCTCTACAGTATAAACGGCTTGATTGATTTCATCAAGTGGTGTCGTTGCATTCATCTCAATTGTGAGAGTAACATAAACTATTTACAATTTTTCATATTTTTTCTGTTTTTGTAGTAGTTTGTTGTTTTTATATCAGTACCAATATTGGGAACACATAACTTTGGACACTTTTTTACTACTAGAATTTTTCTGGCATGTTTTTGCGGGTTGCTTTTGTATATACTTCTCATGATAAAACTCGGTAAAAATTACAAAGCTTACCGTATTATTCGTTTCTATAATATTATTTTATTTCAACTAGAATTTTGTAAAATAATATAAATTGATATATTTTTTTAAGACAACTCCCGCATTAGGGTGCAAGCCTTGTGTCGCGGGGGACTTTACAAACATACAAATCACGGACACAATACACCCAGACTCGGAACAACAATTTGTGGATCACACAAAGTGGTGACTCATGTGGGAATCGAACCCACGACCTCTTGCATAGCAGTCGGACACACTCCCACTGCGCCATAAACATTCTTGCTTAGAAAATATGTTATATTAATATTTTCGTACGTATTCACGTAAAACAAGACATGTATTATTTCTAGGTACTTCATCAAAGTTTAACCTACCGCTATGATCTACTGATCTTTACTACCTTGTAGGTACTCTATTAACAACACTCGTGAAAATTGATGGGTTTAATTGATCTATAAAAAAGTGATATTATGTGGTTTCGTTGTTTTTCCTCTAAGAATCGTTATACCAACAAGAATTTGAATTTCCATTTAAAGTTAACTAATGGTCCTACTTCATTTTCGTTTAAAAAAAACAATGCTAGTTTGAAAACGACAACAATTTTAAAAAAGTTATAAGAAAATATAGTTAGGCGACAGTTCACAAGCCAATGATCATTTTTATCGGACTTTGCTAGGATAATGTTTATTTTTTCAATTTAACAATGTTCAGGAACTAGTTCCCCACTAGTAAATAATAAAATGAAGGTGCCAAAAATCATAAGGACTATTCTTAGAGTTCCGTACCGTGACAACATCGTGAACGGTGATAGCTAGACAGTTGAAATTTGACACATATAATGTATTACTGTTGCCGCTATAACAACGACTAAAAACAGAATAAAATAAATATTGAAATCCTATATAACAAACTTGATTTTTATGACGTTTTTGCTTGATATTCTAATATAGTGTCTAACGTTGTATAGCTAATAGCATGGAACCCATCGTGCGCGAGTCCGATTCGCACTTGCGCGGTTACAAATCATCTGAAGAGGATATGAAGAAGAAAGATGATTTTGATTTTGACTATTTTTTTAAAGATATAGTTGAAATCCTAAAAAAAGACTTTGCTTAAGTATATTTTATCGATAACAGACAATACGGGAACAAATGTCAATAAAAAAGGTATCAGTATGTTCCACGATCTAGTTTTGTTGTTAGATATTTATTGGATATGAAATAAATTGGATTTATATCTTTTACGTCGAAACATAATCGAAAATAATAAGTAAGTACTAGCACTCTAACAAAATTGGATGTCTGAGTGAAATTGAAAATAAAATTGTATTATGTATAATCATCGTACACATATCAGATGGGTTATTTTCGTTATTTCGGGTTCAATCAACTCATAATCGTATATTTGTTTTGAATTCTGTAAACTGGGATTGTTAAGTAATCAAAATATCTTCTAAGAGGTTCTTGAGATTGAATCCTAAATGGAATTTTAAACTTACGTACATGGTCTGGTGAATAATACTATAATAATACTAGGTATACATTGTCATATAATATTTGAAAGTAAAACGAGTACTTTGAGTTTTATACCTACTCAAGGTACTCGTATTTAAATAAATATGATATTTTTTATTTTTTTTTATTTATACGTTTCTTGTATAAATAATCAAGCAATTTTTACGAAATTTAGTATGCAGAGGGTTTCGGGGGCGATAAATCAATCTAGCTAGGTTACATTTTTAGAACACGAAGTTTAAAAAAAAATCAAGCAAAGCTCGGTCAACCAGGTACTTAATATGAATTGTTTTGAATTAGACATAGATACGCTTTGTTCTCAGTCGATATTGCAATAACGACCTAGTAAGCTAAATATATAAATAAGTATGATGCCTTTTAAGACCACTCAGTTGCGTTTTACAAGTTTTTATATAACTTGGAATGTTTGTGTGTTCGGTACGAATCTTGGAAACTAAATTAGAACTACTTTTCGGTGTCCAATTGGGTTTAAATTTGTTGTACATATGTATCTTTTGTGACAAAACAATAATATGGTCCCATGGAGCTATTCTGATGATGGAGCCAGAAGACGGCCAAAGGAACTTCTTAACTAAATAAGATAACCCATCGAGTTTGGGAGTTTGTCTTCTATAAAATACTTACTGAATTAAACAAAATAAATCCACCAAGTTTTGGTTCGATTCACTTCACAAATCAACACTTAAAAACCTGTTTTAAAAATATTTTTTAACAAATACCTTATTATTATAGAATTTAATTTCGTATTAATATAAAATTCGACTCATATGATAAATTTATTTTTGGAGTCGGATAAATAGTAGTGTCGGTTAAATATAAGGTAGTACGTTATTTATGTACTCGTATTTATCATTCAAATTTGAAGCTTAATTTTAAGAATTTCCAGGAATGGATTTTGTTCTACGCCTAAAATTAATTGACCTTTAAAATTAATCTTAGAAGCAATAAGGCCTCTATTTCGTTTACAAAACAAATTTTATTCATAAACACATTAATATTTAGGATCTAATAGGATTATAAGGGAAAATGTTTATTGAATATTCTAAAACCTGATGCTAAGTACTAGTTTTGAAATATTAATATATTTATTACGGGTTATCGTATGTTTGTTCTTTCTACTGCCTTGATTGATTCCGGATTTGATCTTCAGGTCAGGAAATATATTATCGGATTTTCTCTCCGGAACTTATTGATAGTATTTGGACTGTCGCCAGTTAATCTTAATACTAATATATTTCCATTTCATTACATATATCTACACAATATTATGTTTAGAAAGGCGTATGTAATATAGATATCATATTTCCTATTTATATCGAGAATATACTCCATTTCAGAGATCTGCCTAACGATTTGTCGGAATACAGGTACAATGGGAAATCCCAAAGGGGAAAATATTGCTATCAATATACTCTTTACGATTTTATACAATAGATATCTAATACATAATGTACATCCACATTTTTATGTGTATAAATTTATACAAAAACGGCAATTCTGTTCACTGACTAATCACGATTTCCCAATAATGATAAGACGTATGAAGCTGGAATTCCTATTAAAGTCCCTTTAGGCACCTATTTAGGCGAAATCTAAAATACATTTTCCTTTCCTGAAATCACCACCTAGTAAAGCAACATGGCATATGTTCTTAAAGAACATTCCTATTGCAAAAAAATTGCACTAACAGCGTATGTTCATGGCATTTCTTCCTTTTTCGGCAATTACTTAAAGATGGTATATCCGATCATGTCCAAAATAATTTTAGTTTAAAATATTTATTAAGCGTTACCTTTGTGATTTTTTTATCCTAAAATTCAAAAGATAAAGGGGGGACCTATGGACAGACAGACGGATGGACATGACCAAACTTTAAGGGTTCCTTCTTGCCATTCGGGTTACGGAACCCTTAAAAGGATGATATGGGTATTTACATTTCTTTTATAAATATTTAAATAAATATTCATAAAAGAAATGTAAATACCAATTTGATAAAACAAAAAATATTGTGATTGTAGTCTCCTCTTGAGCTTAAAAGCCTGTATTAGGAGATTCCGCCATGTCTTTAACTTACTACATTCCATAAATACCTAATAATATTTATTTATCAAGTTTAAAAAAAATAAAACAATAAAGAGTTAGGTTAGTATATTCGAAAATCAGTACGACATATCATAATGAAGCCTACTGGGTGTAATCTTAAAGGACAGGTGCAAGCGGATAGTCGTCTTAGCATAATGTTCATACGATTAACCGTCGCCGATATGTTTGTTTGGGCTCACGGAGGGACGACGAGGCGGAAGAGCGTCCGGTGTACGATACCCAGTATAAATCACTGTACAAATGGCACAGTTAAAATGTGAAGTAATTTATTTATAACGCTTTTGTGCGCGATTGTACTTTGTATTGTGTGAGAAACTGTAAAGCTCTACAATATGAAACAACCACAATTGTTACGAAAAATAATATTCGATTACGACGAATAATCTTTACAGTCCAGGATTACAAGGCTTAGCTGGTTATCAGGATTGCTAGTAATGTGGGACCATCAATTCTACAATGTGCTAGTTATCTATATCTATTATTTCTTAGAAAATATTGATTACTAGCTTTCGCCCGCGGCGCTGCCCGCGTAGATGTCGGTTATCGCGATAAAAACTATCTTATGTCCTTCACCGGGACTCAAACAATCTCCATACCAAATTTCATCTTAATCGGTTTAGCTGTTTGAGCGTGAAAGCGCAACAGACAAACAGACAGACAGAGTTACTTTCACATTTATAATATTAGTACGGAAGTATGGATTACCCTAACCCTTAAATACCAACCACTTGTTTTTGGAGTTATGACCTTAACCACCAAAATCGTTGTTTATTGATAGGTTTACACCCTAAACCTGACAAAAACTTCCATTTTACTTCGGGGTCTTTCAGATGAGTGACAAAAGCAATGAAGGGTTAATTTTTTTTTTTTTCAAAAAATATATTACGAAGTTATTTGGTATAATGTAAAAAAGCCAAGAGCGGTTATTAGTATATTAAAAATCACCCAGTAATGTAACATACGTAAATATCATATTACCTATAACCCTTCCTTTTGTCTTCGTCCTAGCCGGGTAAATACACAGGCACAGGAATTGACATACACGCAAACATTAACATACCCGTAGGTAATTCTAAAAGAAGCTTATATTACTCTTCAGGTTTCAAGATGCTCGTATCTACAACATTTCATAAAATTCTGCAAAGTGGTTTTACCGTGAAATCGAACAAAGAAACAATGTTACTTTTGCTTCCTAATACGAGTATTGATTATATTGTGTAATTTATTTTGTAGTTGATCT
The DNA here is from genome assembly GCA_945859575.2 of Herminia tarsipennalis. Lineage (NCBI taxonomy): Eukaryota > Metazoa > Arthropoda > Insecta > Lepidoptera > Erebidae > Herminia > Herminia tarsipennalis. The sequence goes on from OX243830.2 coordinate 16,281,115, forward strand.
AGTAATACAATACGACTATTTCAATATCGACCACGTAATCTTTTTCAAATATTTTAATAATATTCAACAGAAACACGAGTATGTATAGAAGTTAACCTGAAGCTAACTAAAGGTTAAATAACAATACATACTAATCAATCATTCAACGAAACGAGATTCTATTTTAATAATATCGAATTTCTTTACCAAATATTTCTCAGGTTTTTATATCGTTTTTCCTTTTCAAGATCGTATCAATTTCGTATGAAAAAAGTTAGCAACTAATTTCAAAGCGAACAACGAAAAGGAAGGTAATGGCCGAGATCTTTAGAGTTTTTGAGCGCTCAATTTCAATAGCAAAGATATTTATTGTGAAAAATATGAATATTTAAAGTGAAAAAAACTCAGAGGCAATTTCGAAGCAAATAATTTTTAATACAAGTTCCATTCCGGAGAATATTATAACGGCGAGATTGAAAGGACTTTGAAATTCCGTGCTATATTATCTTTTAATTTTTCGATTCCTATTTACTGATAGTTTTTTATTCATAGGTACTTTCGATCGAGCTATTAATTTGACATGAAAGACTTGAATGTGTAATTAAAATTCATAGGTTTTCTGTTTGATGTCAAACTTGTAGGCAGGTAATAATGTTTTTATCAAGTATTTAGTGTTAGTTGACTGTGTTATTATATATTATTGTGTTAATTATATTTTATTTATTTGATATTTTTTTGATACATATATGATGTATCAAAAAAATATCAAATAAATAAAATATACCCAGAATGAAAAGAAAACAATTTAAGTTATCATTGAGGTCTCTCGTTTACGATCCAAAGAATTTAGACTATATTACATATTAAATATATTGTGATCTTTCGATTGGAGGATAGAGAAAGATGACATAAATTTGTGTGATCTTTACATTTTGTTCTAAGTATGTGTGTCCCGTGACAAATAGGGCAGTTCATCCCAAGAGAATTCACCTTACTAAAATAAAAAAAAAACGCCTGCATTAAAAGAGGCAAACAAGATCCCCTTCATTATGTAATATCATGCAGTCGAAAGACGCATTAATGAATCTCGATGAACTTGGTATTGTGGCTCCGACAGCATAATATTACCAAATATATGTAGGGGTTCTTGTTTGCATCTTTTTTTGCGCAGGCAGATTTTTTTTATTTAATTCTTTTTAGTGGTTGTAGGATGTAACCGATATAATAGCTAACTTTTATCACAACTATTGCCTAGTATTGAAAAATAAATAGTTGGTTATCGACTTTTTTAGTTTTACAGTCATTTTAGGAAAATATAGAGGTGCGTCTTAATTATTACATAAAAGGTCTAAATTATTCACATACATATTTTCATAATGTGTATAAATCGCAAAAGTTTATCATCATTTATTACAGTCATAATCATGTTATACCTTTTAAATATGCATATGATGAACCCTTTATTTAGATACCCAAACTGCATTCGAAAAACACTTTTTTTTACACCTCTTGTTTTTGACATCTCACTGCCGCCATATTTGTTTAATATGTCTTAATTGTTTAAATCCGTCTTGTGGTTTAAAAGATATGGGATGATAAAGAATATTACATACATATTATATATTCCTTGTGTAAAAATAAATCTAATCTTTAGGTAGAAAAACGTACATTGCTTATTAGTGGGCAAATAGAATAAGTTTATTCAGCATATTTATTAAATTTCAATTAATTATATCGAAACTGAACTCAAATAACTTTTTTAGTTCAATTTTAATACAAATATAACTTGTTGCTAAATGAAACGTATTCCAGAAAATTTGAAAGATCGATAAAGTAACTATATTTTATACTTACCTACTACAATTGTCATTTATTTGTTATTTTATCCTTTTTTTTTTAAATACTGAACAGGTTGCACTTATTGTACCCTTTAAGTATCTAATTGCAATAAGTTTTAGTTTAGTTTATGTTGTTTGAACTATTTTTGCAAGTATCTACATTATCGAAGCAGTTAGTCAATGAATTTTCAAGACCTATTTATTTCAGAGAATGTTTAATTTTGCTCGAGCAACACCCTCTCTATAATTTGCGTCGTCTACTTATCGCCCTCATAAATCACTTCAGTTGGGCTGTAAAAAGTATACCCACTTAATTTCTCTAGCAGATATATCTCACTACTTTTCAGAGATTTACGACTAATAAAATAACTTTTGCTACTTCTTGATATAACTTTTTATTATATTAATGTTTGAAGTTTTATTTGTTATTGCTACTTTTTATTTTTGTGAGCCGTACTAAAGTCAGAGGTTACCAATTGTTTTCAGAGGTACTTAACCGTAACTCGGTCTCATAGGTTTGAAATATAATATGTAAAGTACCTTTTTATTGACGACAAGAATGATTTATTTAATAAGTCTCAACCGCTGAATGCCGCCGGTAACCTTGACCGTCCCAATTCGATTACTGTCGTTCCAATAAAATAGATACGAAATACAAAAGTAATATCTTCGAAACCTCAATATGAATAATCACGAATCCTACAAAATTGGAAGGTTAAATATCTATCAGTCAGCGAGTATCTATAAATATAGCATTTTGTGAATAAAATATTAGCCGAGCGGGACTTCTAAACGACCGTCGTCCAAATCGGATACCATCGATCAAAGAAATCACATCTCATCTATAATGTACCACAGACTACCGCGTAACAGTTAAATCATTGTGAAAACACACAGTCGCAACGCTCGGTCTCACACTGATTTCGTTTTTACAACCTTTGGGATTTATAATTTTGGTCAACAATATGGTTTTAATTCCGTTCGGTAATGTGGCTACGAATAAAATGTATCTTCGATATATTTATCGAAAGGGATGAACGGCCGTTATTATGTAGATGTCGCAAAAATTAAGCCTCCAATAAAATAGCATGTTAATGTTTGATATTTGTTCGATAAAAAAAAATATTTTCTAATTGAATCTGCCCAAATTGACAGTAGCTTTCTTATATAAAATACTAAAAGGCTTTTCCACGTAGATTATTGCAACTACTACACTTGAACTCTCTAATGTACGACGTTGCTAATGTAATGGAGATCAAGTTGCATCGACGGTTTTCTTAAATCTATTTTGATATTTTTTTTAAAATTGAACATTTACTATGAAGCTGCAATTAATTATTCAAATCTATTGACATAATTGTGGTTTGCCATGAACGAACAAAGCATAGTTGATCAAGTAAGTGTTTTTGAATATAATCACACATGCTACGAGTACTTTACAATTATATACTAGTAAAGAAGATACCGGTTTTAAATTAATATTAAGAGTTTATCTTGGGACAACTCACACAAAGTCATATCTTCCCAAACTAAGCAGAGCTTGTACTAAGGTAACCAGACAACTGATAAATAAACTTATATTTTTCTAAATGCTTATACATTATAGATAAATCACCCAGACACCCAGAAAATAAACCATCGTGCTCATCACACAAAGTTTTATTCTGGGCCCACTGGTCATCCCCAGATCGAACTCACGACCTCCGGCTTAGCAGTCAGGGTCACTAAGCACTAGGCCAACAGGCCAGTCGAATAATGAACCACATTAATTAAGTACGAAGTCGTACAGCTTCAATACCTACCGTTCAGGTATTGAAAGCAGTGAACAGAGGAAGCACAAAAAATACTGATTTAAAATTACCCGCTCTGACTTTACCTAACACCGAGAGTACTTAAGAAAGCTTCATCGGTACTTCTCTCGAGAAATTACACATAGACATAAACACTCAGGTACACAATCACATTGGTAATTTGAAGGGGGGGAGGGTTATTGCCTAGGTCTTTTCTCAGACTTTATCATGCTTTGCGAACTTGGCATTACATGTACACGTATTATATGACTTATCAAAAGGGTCGCTTTTGCTTCATAAGTGAACAAAACACACTGTTTCGTTCAATTTAAAAAATAACATGATGATTATAAAAGAGTGGCCCATGAGTTTCTTGGCAGCTTCTTCTTACGAGCTTTACATTTGGAACAGTCGCTAACCTCATATTGTTTTTTTTCTCAAACAAACCATAAATTTTATATTTTTTTTAGTATGTATGTATTTATTTGACGTTTTCAAATAATATTTATTTGGTTTTACGAAATAATGAGGTTTGAATTTGAATAAACAATTTTGATTTTGAATCTCGGAACAGCTCGGACCACTTTATTTAGAAGGTATTACGAAATTCCGTCTCTATTAACGATGTCTTTCTTATAAGGCTTTCCTTCTGTGCTTCCGGTGTTTTGTGCCCTTTCTTTATATCTTGTCCTTAATTTGTATAATGACAGGTTGCTCATACTAATAAATTCAATAAATATATAATTTTATTTCTTCAGTACACGCCATGAGGCAGTATTGTCACGAATATTACAACATCATAATCAGTATAATGGCCACGGTAAATATGTTAAAAATTAACATAACGCTCCAATTTGCATATGAAATGTAGTTTGATAAGGTAACGGTCTTAGTTAAATGCGTGAAAATTGTGCTGAATGAAATGGGGAGAATTGTATTTAAAAGTTTTGTTTACTGTAACTGTCAGATGGAAAAGTTGATGTTAGTGTTTTTTTTTATTATTAGTTATTGTTTTTAAACTTTCGCGATTCTGAAACATATTAGATACTAGCTTTCGCCCGCGGCTCCGCCCGCGTGGATGTCGGTTATCGCGATAAAAACTATCCTATGTCCTTCCCCAAGACTCAAACTATCTCCATACCAAATTTCACCTAAATCGGTTCAGTAGTTTGAGCGTGAAAGCGTAACAGACAGACAGACAGACAGACAGACAGACAGAGTTACTTTCACATTTATAATATTAGTATGGATATTTCGGGACTTAATCGCATGAATTAATTAAAGGTACGATGTTTTATATATCCGACGTTTCGATCGAATTACACAGATCATGGGTCGACTGACGGCAGCTTAGCGATGTCTCCGTGAAGCGCGAAGTTTTTCAACTACCCTGGCCTGGTCTTGAAAATTTTGATAATTTGTACTGTTGGTACTTTTACGCACTATACTTATAACATACTTACACTGAGGCCCGATTTCGTTACGGCTACGATTGCATTTGCTGATAACAGGGTTCCAAGATGGTGAGAGCTGGTATCCATCCTCTCGGTTGAAATTCTTGTACTTCTTGATCTCAACCGCCTCGCGCACTATCCTGGAATAATTATTACCGACAGTACAAATTATCAAAATTATCAAGACCAGGCGAGGGTAGTTGAAAAACCCCGCGCCTCACGAAGACATCGCTAAGCTGCCATCAGTCGACCCGTGACCACGATCTGCGCAATTCGATCGAAACGTCGGGTAAATAAAAGGTTCGTTCCTTAAAATAATTCACGCGATTACGTCCCGAAATATATTTAAGGCGTGTAATTAGTTTTTTTAGTTGACTCTAACCAGGACTGACTGGCCTGGATATAATAATATAATATACTAGCTGACCCGCGCAACTTAGTCTGTGTAAATTTTCGTAGTTTTTTCAACATTTTTCATTACTGCTGCGATCCTGTAGGTCGTAGCATGATGTTATATAGCCTATAGCCTTTCTCAAAATTTTTTAATCTGGACCTGCAGGTCCAGATTAAAAATTTTTGAGTTCCTGAGATTATCGCGTTCAAATAAATAAACTCTTCAGCTTTATAATATTAGTATAGAATAAGACGCTTGATACGTTAGAGTATTTTTTCAGTTCTTTTGCAGTCGCAGGCGTTTAAGCTGTCAGGTTACTTGTTTTAAAGGTTTTACTCAGATTTAACGTATCTGACACTCCGTGTTAGGTAGGTAATTCGAGCAGTAAAATTATATCGTGACCAACATGAAAATCTACAAACAGCGCTGGTGTATTCAGGTCATCGACAAGTTTATGCATAAGTCGTCAGCTTTGAGTCTAAGTCTTGCTATTTCAGCTCGTACGACTTCAACGTTGCTGGTGTCTAATACCGTAACGTGACTTTGGATACGTACGAACGATCAAAGCTTGATGTTAAACTTACTTAGTAGTGTTTATTAAAATGATGTAAGTACTTACTATAAAATGGATCGACGGAAATTTTAACCTGAAAAGAAAATAACCAAAAGCAATTTTGGAAGAACATTTATAATTAATTAATTGGAGTTTATATCCCCATTAAAAAACCTTTATACCTTTGTTCGGGCTATCTAAATCTATCAGAAATTCAGTAAATAAAATATCATCGAGTTAAGTTGCTGCGTTAAAAAAGGACAGACGAAGAGATTCGTGATTCAGTGTTGGTCATTTAGGTCGAGGAGGGTCGAGGTCATGTCCACAATCGTCTGAAAAAAGTTGCATCATCCAGCTGTGTCTTGAAAAGTCATTTCTGTGACTAATCTCTCTTTGATAGAAAATAAACAGGAAATTCACTTGAGTTTTTGCATAGGTAGGTATACTTATGTAATTGGAATTATATCTTACACGTAGTTTTCGTCGAGATTTCCTGTCGTGACCAAAATCTGTTAAATGAATAAAGAAAAATAAATAGAATAATAATATTATCTTGGAACAACTCACACAAAGTCATATGATCCTAAACTAAGCAGAGCTTTTACTATGATAAACATACTTATATATTTATATACCTATATATACTTATATATTCTATTTATATAATATATATATTTTTTTAATACATATAATAGACAAAAATCACCTAGAAACTAAAACACAGATTGAACCATCGTGCTCTCAAACAAAGTTCTATCATGGGTGGGAATCGAATCTATGACCTCTGGTTTAGCAGTCACTAAACTCTAGACCAACAGGCCAATAAAATCAACAAACACACTATATTATTTATAATGTTCTACACAGACAATGAATTGTACACAACTTCGCGGTACGATGTCTAATGGATATTCTACGAGGTCCAATTGGCTTATAATGCTTATTCAATTACAACGAGTGCCTCATATAACGTAGTAGTAACATTAGTTTTAAAACTTTATCTGTGATTTCTTGTTGTTTAGAACTACCTACATAATTTGCTGAAGCCTTAGTCAGTTTTCTAGCCGGTAGCACGTAATCTGTAATGATTTTTTATACAAATACATTTACAGTTGGCCAAATAAAAGGTATATTAGCGTCCTCGTTAACGATCTATTTTTCGTATTCACAGCAAGCCCATACGGAACTGTCAAAATCTTGCCATCCATCTTTTGTGAACACAACTCCCCATTTACCATTATAAAATGATTTTGACAGTTCCTTAAGGACTTGTTTTGATACGAAAAAACTCTCGTGAATAAGAACCCAGTTTGAAAAATACTCTCTGCGTAACCAAATAGCGTTACAGTGGAGATTACGAATTATCAAAACATGATTTCAACAGAAAATCAAGCGTATTATTTTATAACGTGCATTTATAAACTTCAACCGTATGAGCACCGCATTTTGGCCGACTGTTTAACTGAACTCAAAATCTCCTGTTTTTATATTCCGATAAAAAGGGCTATTATAAAGAGCTATGGTTAGTTTCTCTTGTAATCCCGCTAGAATTAAGTATATCATGAAATTAGTACATATTTAAAATATGGGATAGTTATGCCGTGGTTATCATAAACAACAATTTTAAACACTTAAAAAGTTAAAAATAAAGCTACAATTAGAAAGCTAAAATTAAGTTTATTATACTACTAATAATAACACGTTACTGAAGCCGTAAATTTAAACTAGATATTCATCAAAATCGACACGCTTTTATGCTAAACAGAGTCTGCCAAATTAAATATAAACTATTTCAAGCTTATTTTAATTATAGCCACTTTTGTACGTCAAAAAGCACTTTATACAAAATAAATTATTCAAAGGTTTTCTGTCCTCTTTGGTATAAAAGCGATAAATACATAAATAGTAATTGTATGATTATCGGCCCTTCCGTCCACGCGATATGGTCGGATAATAACAGATTGCGGTTGAATAAATGAAATTACAATTGTAGGGTTAAGGGTTTCATAGATTTTCAAGGCCTAGTTTCCTAAAACGATCAATGAAACAAAAAAGTAAAAAACATAATTTACTAAACACGAATTATAACAAAGAAAAGCTTAACACACACGCTCGAGCAACGAACACACGGATCTTGCTAACCGACGTCTTTAATTTGCTTTCGGAGGTTTTCGCGATGCTGTATGCCTGAAAGATGTCCACTTTCGTTGCTTGAGCAATAATCGCTTAAGGTTTTCTTTTTGCACACTCAGTGTTTGGCAGGGTTGCATGTTATATTGTATGATTTTCTAAAACATAGGAAAATTGTGTTGGTTTCTCTTAAGGTTGTAGCGAGGTTGAAAGTCGCCTTGTTAGGTATACGATATGGTTACACGCTTGGAAAATAATTATTATAATTGGGCATATTATCAGTGTAACTCATTAAGGGCCATACACATCGGGGGGCACGGCAGTGCCCCCGCCAAGTCCAGCAAACACTGCCGTACCATCCTTTACTGAAACCATTTTGCCGCATTTTCAGGCCCCTATTTGAGAACCTCTGGATAAGACCAGAACGCAAAAATTTTCTACTTGCTGGCCAAGTCACACAACATTAACTATAATAATAAAGAAATCGCAGTAAGGAACCTTAGACTTGGCACGACTTTATCTAGATTTCATTACTTTTTAGAGATAAACAAGCCGCTCCATCGAGACTTGGCTAGTTTTTTACAAAATGTTTTTGGTGGGATATATATTACCTTACCTGTACTTGTAAACCAACATTTGCAGTATATCAGTGGGAAGCTATTTCTTATGTTTTAAATATAGTTGCAAGTATACAAATATTTTTCGTAGGTGCTTCAAATATATAAAACAAAATCTAATATTTCATGTTCAAAGACCGCAAAAATTAGAAACAAACACTTATTTAAAACATTACAAATACAGCTATGAACAAGGCCAAAAGCTTGTCTTAAATTGACCTTGACACTTGCTATCCAAAGGTACTAACTACGAAGGTCAAAACCTACTTGAATTGACTAGAAATAGGTGTATTATTTTCTTGGTTTCGTTTTGAAACCTCGCCCCGGTATAATAGAAAAAAACCTTCTTTAATAACACAAACTTACAAAGCATAATAATAACAATAATTTGAAAAATAGTCTCGATAAGACCGACACGACGGCAGCCATATTGATTCTTTTTAGTAAACACATATCTCCAGGAGGTATTTAACTATTCTAAAACACTCCATGGGTCTAAATCTGTCCAGGGCTTAGAAGTTATGTGCCAAAAAAAGAAACACACAATAGATATACTTATATGAATGAGGCTTGAAATGATGTTAAACTTCTTTTTTGCAGCAGTCATGTTATTTTTTCTTCTTTTCTTTCCGTGGAGTGGAAAGAAAAGAAGAGACTTTTTAAGCAACGTGGTCACCAAAATCGGAGAAAATGAAGATGTTAACAATGAAGTCAAACGCTAGTATAAAGGTTCTATTTATAGAAGAGCAGCTGAGCATAAATGTCTGAACTAATTTCCATTGTCTAAATTAGAACTATCTTTGGAATAACAGTTATTCATGAACCCTTTTATTAGGATTCCTGAGGAAAACATACTGACAATTTTATGGTTATTCTCATATAGAATTTCAAATCCTAAAACAATATTTGAACCTGCAGAAACAGTATTTAGAATTACTATAATAAAAGCACATTTCTAATCACACTCTTAAATATTATACAGATTGAACATACTCTAAAATATTATGTGATACGAAATAACAAAGTACTGAAGAAGATTTCGTATCGAAATAGTTTTCGAGGTTCAAAAGCCGAACGTTTTTCAACGTTATGGTCCAATCTACTTGCCTACGTAGCGGTATTAATAATATGCTCTATGCATTGGGTATGTGTAAAAAAATTACGATAGTAGTATATATATAGTAAAATTAAAAGGAAAACTATCACAACTAAGCAGAGTTTACAAATTTACGAAAAACAGTTGATCAAATTGGAAGTAACAAAATTTTATTATGTAGATATAACGTGAGTTTTTGCCGTTGTTTGTTTGATATAATAATATAGGCTGTAACTCATGAACCGTGATAGCTAGACAGTTAAGATTTTCCCAGATGATGTACTTCAGTTGTCGCTATTTAAGGGGACTCCCATATAAAAAACGTAATTTTTTCCCGTTTTTATTGATTGTACGGGACCCTTTGTGCGCGAGTCCGACTTGGTTTTATATTTTAAATACCGCTACCGTACTTATAATAAACGTACTAAGTAAAATGAAAATGAAGGTAAAATCTGTTGCGTGGTTTAGACGTGATACAGGTATCCGTCAATACCGATAGGTATTGACGGATACCTGTATTATAAAATTAAATTTTACTAAATATCCCACGTCATGATCGTCAGTTTAAAAATGCCTTTTGTATAAAGGCATCCATTCTTTGTTGCCTACATGAAATAAAGCAAGCATATTTTTGCTGAAAATTGCCTAGAGTAAAATCTGTGCCAGGATTGAAAAGCCTCATATTTCACGGCAACAGTCATTAACGTCAAAACCAAGATGGTCGTTCTACAAAATACGTTATTATAATGCCGTACAGGGACCACTTATATGAAGTACGGTCACTTTACATATTGTCGGATATTTTAACTTCAGAACTCGTAGGCAAATTAGGTAACGAGGCTATTTTTGTAGATGATTCTTTATAGTATTGTCTGCCTGTCTGCTGGTCAAATTTTTTCTATCACTTTACTGGAATTCAAGTTGTCCTTATTTATTTCTTCTTCTTTTTTCAAGACTGCTGCCAAGTGTACGAGTGTAATGTTTTCCTGGTTCCTGGATGTTTAAGTTTTTTTGTTCGTAGCTTCAAAATTCCTGGGCGGAATTAGATGACTGATGTCTTGTTGTAGGATAACACAGGATACGCTAATTTAAAGAAAAATACTACTGGCTTTAGATGCGATGTATTCAAAATCACACTTTTATTTTTCTTTGCCATATATATAAATAAGGTATATAATATAATAATATAATACGCCATTCCAAGTCAAATTAAAGACTTACCCCTAACGAAATTTAATAAGGAAATGCGTAAATGGCTTTTGAATAAAAACTTCTACACAGTTACGAAACTTTTTGTCCACAAAAATAAAGTAATGTAAATGGTCCATGGTGCATAGGTATTAATTCTGTTATTGACATGATTTTGTAATTTATTAATTTTATATAATTTGGTTATTGTTAAACTAATTTTATATTTAATCTTATAATTAATTTTAATCTTATATAATCTACCATATGGCATTGATTAATATTATATGATATCAATAAAAATAAATATTCACTTTCTAGTAAACTTTTGTTACGTCAAATTATGACAAAGTATTTATGGTTCTGGAAATTCATTAAAATTATCTTGTATGTTACCACGCTTTAAGAGAAATAAAGATTCTATTCTATTCGATTCTATCAAAACAAAGGTTTCACTGAGCCATTTCAAACGTCACTTAGCGGTTTGTGTTATTTTCAAAAGCTTACGTTTTTTTTTTAATTTTCTAATTATAACTTATTTCAACCGTTTTTTAAGCTAATTACTTTTTTGTTGTATACCTTATTTAAACTAATTTTGATATTTCAAATATTTTCACACGCTAAATCTGTGAAATTGATGAAAGCTCGGTTTGCCTCCATTTCATCCTTCTTTCTGATTTCAGTAGTCAGCTGACATTAGGTCGAATAAATTCTGCTATAAACCTCCTTATTTAAAGGGGCAATGACGCAGAACATCCAAAACAGTGATTGAGGGTCAGTAAATTGACCCAAACGACATTCTCAGGACAGGTTGGAATCACATTCCAGCGAAGAATACCTTTTATTTTTTTCGCCAATCTCGACCTTATTAGCTAGATTAATTGTTCTATTCAACTTAGAGAAAGGTGCGGCCAATTTTATCATAATGACAGTATTCGGCATAAGTGTTGCAACGTCCGCTTGCATTAGTATGACATCGACTTTATAATTCAATTGCTTTTGTGAAATAAAAGTGAATTAAAAATTCCTAAACCAGTGCTTAAAATTTTAGAGTTTATTTAGAATTTAAAAAACTAGGTACGCTACTTTGTCAATTCAAGGAGCATTATTGTCCTTGAATTGACATTTATTACACGTTGTATAGTTTGAAGTGATAAATAGTCATAGTAATAAAGACTTGAAATTATAACTTGGGCAGAAATAAAGTAACTTTCACAATTTTCCCGGAATCTTTTTCCCCAAATTAAAATGACAATACATTGTCGGAACATTTTTACTGGAGGCATTATAATAAATATCTCGGTCCATCAAATAAAAATATCAGTACTCGTGAACGTTTATGACACGGAAACTTGGTTCAACTTAGTTTAATATTCAGTCTACGTAAGTAAGAAACGTTGACGGGTCGAAAGAAGTCCGGACTTTCTAAAAATCAGGGGTCAGCCGTTTGTATTAACATTATTTCTGTAACCGTTAAAGTTTCTGAGTTTTGTTAATGATTTCAGTACTGAATTTATTCAAACTTTGCCTCTTCTTTGGGTTTTACTACGTAAGTTAGTATTTGAATAAAATAAGAAATATATTTTTAAAACCTCACTGTGATGAAACCGCACTCAATACATGTAACAATTATTTTGGATAAGATCGGATATACCATCATTTAGTTATTGCAGAGAAATTGCGTTTCTCCACAAAAGGGCTTAAGTGCCATGAACATACGCTTTTCTGCTGATGCAATTATTCAAGGCTGCGAAACACTGAGCATGGTCCGACATGTTCTTGCCCGAGTGTTTTCATTATTTGTTTCGATTATTAATATTATACGTTTTTAGGCAATCGTGTTTAATGGCAAAGACAAAGCAACATTATAATATACATGCACGGTATGAACTGAAATAAAATAAAGCCCTTGTGGAAATTTACGACATGCAAAATATTTCAAAAATTGTGATTGATATAATCTTTCGATTCCAAGAAAAAGTTTTCATTCTAATGTGAACTTAAAAGTCACTGAATACAAAACCCATTTTGCGATGACGCATAATTTTTAACGTATCGCTCACATCTGTGACAAACAGCTTCTGTGACAAACAGCCTCTTTGTGATAACGCCGATTCACGAAATGTATATGAGAATAATTGTGTTTTATATCTCTGAAGAAAGAACAGGTATAATATAATAATAAACGTCGCTCCCGGCTTCAACGAGTAATATATTGTATTATTCTGATTTAGACTGCAAAATTTTCTTTTTATTAGGAGTCTATTAACCGCCCAAATTGAAAAAGCTGGTCGTTTAAAGGAACGCATTGCTAATGTGGACGTGGTCGTTGAATGCACGTTGTAGACATGTATTCAAAGGTACATTTTTTTTTCGTTTTTCCCATTACTCCGCCCGCTTGGATGCCTGTTATTGCATCCATTCTGCTTGAGCTCTCTTATGTATGGCGCGGCTAGTAAAACGGAGATCAAGCTGTATTAATCGTTATAATTCATTGATTTTGATTGAACATATACTAGTATTTAAGTTAGAATATTACCTTTTAAATTGCGCTAAAGTTATTAGAACCTATTTACATAGTGAAATGTATGAAGGATTTTTTTGTCTTAGACAGGCATCAGGCGTCTCGGTGCCGGAGTGGTTGTCGGCGTCGCGTCGGAACGGTAATATTATGATCGCGGATTCGAATCCCGCCTGAGACAATAATGTTCCTTCATTCATTTAATCTCTTTACATACTGTTATGTTAACTCCAAACAAACTAAAGAAACAAACATATTTACACTACTTCACAATTTTACAATAGTAGAAAGGAGAAGAATAGAACAGAACATGTAATTACCAAAGACTATCTACGTTAGCTGACATTATTGTCAGAACTAGGCCATATTACTTTACCTATGCTATTAAAATATTATCGGGACTTAATCGCGTGGAATATTTAAAGGTACGAACCTTTTATTTACCCGACGTTTTGATCGAATTGCACCGATCGTGGTCACAAGTCGGCTAATGGTAGCTTAGCGATGTCTCCGTGAGGCGCGAGGATTTTCAACTACCCTCTAAATTTTGCTGTCGGTACTTCTTCACTTACTACGTCTTTACACTGAGGCGCGGTGTCATCCATCTTCTCTGTTGAAATTCCTTTACTTCTTGATCTCAACCGCCTTTCAAACTCTTGACGGTTTTTTAAAGCTGCGATATGTACCTTGACTCTGTCTGCGATTGTTCTTTATGGTCTGTTCGATATAGGAACTACCGCAACCGCAATTCACCTTGAATATGCCAGGGCTTGAAGAGGAATGACATTATATCTTAAATGATTATCAGAAATTATTATTTAACATCCAACAAAAACTCATACTTATTCATTTTCTTTAGGTACTTCATAATATATTGAAGAAAATATTGAATATTGGTGTAGGTACCATCTATAATTTAAAGTTATACGACACTATATACCTATATTATTTTGTTGAAGATATTTTTTTCTAATAATCCGGCTTTTAAATGTAAATATACGGGCGATATAACGAATAATTCAATTTTTGGGTGCATATAATTTTTATGAAATTATGAATATTATTATATTTTTTCACAAATTGGAATCTGGTTGAATACTTATTAGTTATATTTCGGGACTTAATCGCGTGAATTATTTAAAGGTACGAACCTTTTATTTACCCGACGTTTCGATCGAATTGCACCGATCGTGGTCACGGGTCGACTTCACATTTTTCACGCGATTAAGTCCCGAAATATAACTAATATGGTTGAATACTGTTTTACTGTTACTCTGATGTTGTTGATGTAACATTTTTATAAACCACCGCAAGGAAATTACAAAGGTAATTAAACTTATAACACACCTCTTTTGTGTCGTAAGGTAAAAAGCGAGTGTATAAATATATATATTACTAGCGGACGCCTCGCGGTTTCACCCACGTTGTTCCCGTTGCCGTGGGAATACAGTGATAAAACATAGCCTATGTCACCCGGGGTTAGTGTAGCTTTACAACGATTAAAGAATTATTAAAATATATATATTACGGTGGTACTTAATCGCGTGAATAATTTAAGGTAAAATACCTTGTTTATTGTACAGTCTTCCCGTGACCACGGCCGTTGCAATACGGTCGAAACGTCGGGCAATAAACAAGGTATTTTACCTTAAATTATTCACGCGATTAAGACCCGTAATATATATATTTTAATGATTAAAGAATTTTTCAAATCCGTCGAGTAGTTTCGGAGCCTATTCAATACAAACAAACAATCAAATCTTTCGTCTTTATAATAGTATAAGTATAAGTATAGTTAAGTATAGATAAGTATAAATAAGTATAGATTATTTTTTAATAATCCTATGTTACTTCTAATACCTCCAAGAATATGTGTACAAAGTTTCATGATGATCGGTTGATTAGTTTTCGCGTGCAAGCGTAACAAACAAACTTACATTCACATTTAAATACGGCATAAAAGCTGGCACACTCTCGATATTTGCTTCTAGTTTCCTGCTCCGTGGACATCGTTGGTTACATCTTGTCTCCGTTGATTTTTAGTACGTCCTATGTGCAAATGTGCAAGTCCACCCTCAATGTGGTGGTGTGATAAGGCGTGTAAACATTTATCGGTGTGTGTAGGTTTTCGGTATACTGTATGTCCGATGGTACCGTTTGGTCTCGCTATCTTATACTACGATACTTTTTAGAGGCTAAAGGTTACAATTTATCTGAGGTAACTCGATTCAAAAATAAAGCTTGCTGCCTACGGTTCTTTGTACCTTTGTAACTAGAATTCTAAGAAGAACCGAAAGGAATCGTGTTCTAAGAATCCTCCGCCACTACAACTTTCACTGCGCCAAATACCGAACTGACGTTAAAATAGGTTTTACTTTATCCAAAAAAACGTTAAAAGATAACGCGCCACCGTTTTTAATGTCGCACCGGGCATGTTGTGTCGGCGTTAACGCCTCGATGGCCCGACCCGGCTGTTCCGGCCTTTGCCCGCTAAAACTTTTATGTGTGTACTGTACTTTTTTATTTTGTTCCGTACCAAAAGTGCTTTTTTATTATCAAGTGGTAGAATTGTATGATCAGTGAACCATACTTGCACATAGATAGGTACATTAATGTCGATAGCTTAAAGCTTGAAAATAATACATTAGCAGCAATTTGGTCTTGTGCCTTCTTACGATCCTTTGTTTCGAGGCAAAAGCAAAAAAAAAGTTTCTCATCAAAGACAAGGCAACACTACACTACAACTACACAGGAACTATTCTCAAAGTAGGATGAGATGGAAATTCGACACCACCGGATAGAAAATGGACAAAAGAGCAACAGACAGAGGCAACAGATAATATACCGACGTCTTATCTGTCCGCACCGAGGCACTTAATTTTTTTTTTGGAAACGTTCTCTCTTGGTATGAACGACCGTAATAAAATTCTTTAACTTCGCAGATCTCTCAATATCCTCTGTCGCGATCTAGCCATGCATAATGATCAATGTACGAACAATATTACTCCTAAAATTTATATCTTTGCTGGCACTTTTAAATTTTGTTCAATTTCCGCTTACTACTCATCCAAATCCTCTGCTGTAACTTTTTTACATCTGTCAAAACGTGTGTACCCATATTGTATGACCGGAACAATTTGCCTTTTCAAAACCCTCTTCAACTTCATCTTAGGAAATATGACTATTTTTATAAAACGGTTTCGACGTTCATAAATTGATCTTTTTTGCTACGTTTGTTATTTATTTCAAACAAGATTATGTTAACTTTTCAAAAATTTACATACATTTTTTTTATTATAAATTTTTATAAAATTCAAATTGTTAATGCTTTTTTTGCAGACTTGTGTAACTTTTTGTCAGTACCTATAGTCCGCAAGGAGTCTACATGTCAGTCTGGGGATGAGGTTAGACGGTGAAGACCGCAACGGGACATATCCTAAAAATATGTAAAGTCAACCTGATCATACATTTCACCAGTTAGGATGCATTTATTAATTTCGAATCTCGCTTACGTTTTTATTTGCATTTGTGTACTAAAAATAAAATCAAAAATTGTCATGTGGACCTACCACAGACCCAATCTATGTGTGTAATGTTATTGGAAGTTCAAATCTATTCTTGTAACTTATTCAGACAAAAATACCCCAAGTCTCATTTATAACATCCACTTTAATGATAGCACAACGACAAAATTATTGTTTTTACACAATAGCCAACATTAATCCAATTCTATGTCCGTCCACCATAAATCAATCGTTATCTACCAAGCTATCTATTATTACCTTAGATAAATCACAAATAATTTGTCACTCATTTGACAAATAAGCAGATAACACATCAATGAATAAGCAACACCATAATAACTACTTCGTTTCAAAATGAAATATTCACAATATGTATTACAATTTTTTTTTTATGCCAGGGTATAACTATTTCAGTATTTTCAGTATGACCAAAGTAATCGAGGAATAACAAAGTTAGGCAAATTACAAAATGATTTTACTAGGTAAATAAAATCTATTTGAAAGGAAGTAAGAAAACGATGAATTAAGAAACGACGAAGTGGTCAAAAGGATCATAACAATAATATAGCTAACAAGAAAGGCAAGAAGAGAGATGGGGCGGGAGCTGTGGCGGAATATATTTTATACAAACACGATCGGATGTAACAGGACAGAGTTGGGGAAAACGGACTGCGGTTATAAAGGCAAAATAGCGGGAAAAACGGAATAATGGTATCTCTATTATTCCTTTTCCTTTGGCGTAACTAGGTATAGGTATACCTACATAAATTATATGTCTTTTGATAAAAGTCTTCAACTTATTTCAATCACGGCGACTTTTAAAGATGCACATCCATCTATGAATTTGGCAGTAAACAGTGGGAACGTTTTTACTTTGGCTGATATCTGGTCTTGCTCTGTCACCAATGACTACCGAGCTTTAGAAATTTTCATGTTATGTAACCGAATGCTGTGGTCAAATTCTATCAGTGGATAATATAATGTCATAAGAGTTGCACTTACTACGATAGCTACTATATACGATGGCATTAATAAGGCATAGTTTTTGTCAAATTGTAGTAGCGAATCGCGTATTGTGAACCCGATCGTATTATTTATAGCTTATTACTATATTTAATCCACATTTTTTTAAAAGTAATGTTATGTAAAGTAATGCGTACATAATTGTCTAGTTATTTCATTAATTTGTAATCTTTTTCACATGCTACTCAGTAGCTAAATAGAAGATCATAAACATGAATAACACCATATTGTTTACCATTTTCTGTTAAATAAATATAATTTATCATTGAATTGGTAAAATTTTCATAAATAAATTAAGTAATGAATGAAAAAAGTGTATATTAAATAAGTAAGGTAAATTAGGTAGATGTTTGCTCAGTATTTTTGATATATTATAACAAGCCTTGAATTCGGGGATATCTTTTTGTTCCAAGTTGTAGATGTCTTACTTCTTAGCGTTTTGGCAGTAAACATTGAAGGGGCAGTAAATATTACATCGATGTGGCCCAGAACGTAGCCACTTTGAGTGCATTATCCGAGGCAGCCATCAAGTCCTCTGTGCAGGTGGTTAGGGGCACAAGACACGATGTAAGATGGGCCATTGTTTGTATTACACCGCACAAGCAAAACAAGTTGTAGATGAGAATTAATAATGTAGGCGTTACTATGTATGGTCATATAACTTAATAGTTTCAGCACTGTTGACTGTTATTTGTATATGTCACACCCCTAGACGGTTATATGAACAGTTTAAATAAAATATACACCCATATTAGGGCCCACCATTAGGGGTGCTAATCGCCTAACATAGGCTGGCACGTCACTTAGTGATAAATTACAGCATGTAACCCATGTTTATCGATTATCGATTATAAAGTGACACGATTATTGGTATGTATGTTGTCAATGTGAATACTCAATGGCGGTATATAAGTGACGTTTTGTAGAAAAGGTGATTGTTCTCGATTTTTATCGGTCATAAGAATATCTATAAATTGATTAACCTAAATTTAAACCAAAAAGCTTGACCGGATTTTCAGAAATCTCCTAAGATGTAAAATAAATACTATGTAGTATTAAAACTTCTAATATTAAGCTCTTATGTAAAACCCTGAAATTGATTGACAAATCGAGCGGCCTGTGTTGAAAAAAGAGAAACTTGCAACAAAGAAAATTAGTGACATGCACTCGCACCTCCGGACTCTTGCATTGACATGTGTTTCGCCTACACAAGGTGAGATAAGGCAAGACTGTGGGCAAGACTGTACTATCTATGTATATCATTATGAAGATTTTAAGTAACAAGTAAATCTAATTACCTCGTAATTAAACGAGCACAGTATTAAAGGAATTAAAATAATTATACTAAATGTAATTTCCATCCCAAATTATAACAACTTATGAATAGACCCTGAAAATCTTTTTTAATAACTGTTAAACGAAATTTTGTTTGTTTATCAAAGTTTACGGTGTCTGTAACTTTACGCTGAGTAATTAAAACTTTACTTTCAAAGGTCAGGGAGTCCTTGGAAGTGTTGAACTAATCATAATTATTTTCAAAAAGTCGAAACATCATTACGTAATTGGTTTCAGGGCTATGTCTTCATAAAATGTTATAAATTAATTTTCATACGTTGTTTCAATGTACATATTATGAATGAAAACATTGTGCGCGTTTACTAGGTAGGAACTTACTTGTTTACTCGATATACATGTGTCCCTTAAAACGTTATTGCGTTAGGCCTCCTCTCTGAGAGATAGTATAAACCGTGAGGCCTGTGTGGGCGCATCTGCGCCAGGACTCATTTCCAGTGTGAATTCACGTAAATCCAGTTGAGGCCGCTGCTAAATGACTTTCCCTGCTACTCTTTACATAACATACCAGTTTTACAGTTAAAAATAAACGGAACGACGGCATTATTCCAAGATTTTATATATATATATATATATGTATATATGTATATGTAATTGACTTCAAAACTAAATGCAAGGCAACTAAAAAGAAAAAAAAAATAAACAACAAAAAATAGAATAGCAAAATAAATAAAGACCTGCCTTTCATATTTGAAGAGTTCCCTTAATTTCCCCAGGATATCATCACAGACAATAGGACCAACTTAGAAGTATCTATACCGTTTCAATCACAAAAAAAAATTAAGTCGGTTTAGCTGTCTTCGCGTAATCGGGAATAAAAAATACAAAAAAACAACATACAGTCGAATTGAGAACGTCCTTTTTGAAGTCGGTTGAAAAACACACGACGGGCGTAAAAAAGAATCAAACATTTAAAAAACCCTCCGAATGGACGTAAGTACCTGAAGGAAATCCATCACGGTCTGCTATTTACTGCTCTATCATATGCACCAAAATATTTAATTCTGGGCAGTAATCGGCACAGCCGTTTCACTGACACACACACACACACACACATAAACACCTCTTAATCCAAACGCATCCGTCTCCGTGGCCGTAAACAACAAAAAATAGAATAGCAAAATAAATAAAGACCTGCCTTTCATATTTGAAGAGTTCCCTTAATTTCCCCAGGATATCATCACAGACAATAGGACCAACTTAGAAGTATCTATACCGTTTCAATCACAAAAAAAAATTAAGTCGGTTTAGCTGTCTTCGCGTAATCGGGAATAAAAAATACAAAAAAACAACATACAGTCGAATTGAGAACGTCCTTTTTGAAGTCGGTTGAAAAACACACGACGGGCGTAAAAAAGAATCAAACATTTAAAAAACCCTCCGAATGGACGTAAGTACCTGAAGGAAATCCATCACGGTCTGCTATTTACTGCCCTATCATATGCACCAAAATATTTAATTCTGGGCAGTAATCGGCACAGCCGTTTCACTGACACACACACACACACACACATAAACACCTCTTAATCCAAACGCATCCGTCTCCGTGGCCGTTGCGGGTAAATAATACTTCTTTTTTTATGTTCAAAACGAGGATGTCAACATTTTGAAAATCAATTGTACTATTTATAAGTTGATAAATGGATATTATTTTAACCCTGAAAATAGTTCATTTTCAATGAGTTACAAGGGAACACTTTTTAAAAATAGCAATAGCAAGGTTACCTAAAAATCTTATCACAACCAAACACCACGAGGTGTTTATTACCCTAAACAAATAAATGCATGAACAAACATTAATAATATACTACAATACTCGAATTATAAGCCATGTTCCCCACATAATTGAGTATCAAAGCCCATTAGAGTTAAAACAGTGAGGTCCAGAGTTATTGATGTTTGTTTTTCATTGTTGCCTCTGTTTATCATTTGTTTGTGCCGCTTTTTTTGCGCGTTCATGTAGACACGAATGGATGACGTCACCGAACGTAATGATTTGTAACTGTTCGTTACATTTTGTTTAGACTTTAATTGTGACCTTATGTGTGGATTATTTTATTGGATGTAAATACATTTTATTATTAAATAGTTGATGCTTGTGGCTGTTCAACACATTTTTATTACAAAAATTATATCCATCCGAAGAGTGCACGCACGAAAAAGTGTCACGTAGCAACGGTCACATTATTGATTGGTTGCTAAGCAGGCAAGTTATCCAGTAATTGCTAAGCAACAGCGAATGGCGATTGCAGCGACATGACATGCAATGCAATTAAAACTAACGTCATTGATTGGTTGCTAAGCAACGTTTTCACGTAAAATTATCGTTCATAAACCAACTTTACAGACAATCATTTTTTTTTAATTTGAAAGTTTTTTTATTCAGGATGGTTTTACTCTTGTTTTATGAAAACCGTTTAATTGTTTTATCTCTCGCGTCGAGCATTAGTGACTTGTCAATAACTCATTATGCTGTGTCGTATTGTTTTTTTATAATTGGTGACCTGAGATCTGAACCTCAAAGACCTCCGTCTCGCGGGAGAATCGAGCCCAAAACGCCCTTATCTTACCAAACGGCAATAATAACTATCTACAAACTTTGTCAGCACGGAAGCAGTCAAAATTATGGATATTAAGCATAGTAAGTTTATTACATTGTCCGTATTAACTATTATTATACTTAACTCTTAACGCATTTGTAATTATGTTCTTAAAAACCTTGTCTTTCATATAACTACTTTACACAAACGCTTAGTATTAACAGCTGCCGGTCTTCCTACAGGATTAAATAAATAAATAAATGCGAATTTCCCTACGGAGCGTAGGTGTGACTACGCCATACCATGCAACGGTAATATCAACCTGAAAATCTCTACTCATTACATAAATAAACATGCCGGAACTGCTTCTAAATAACTAACTGGCTGGTGGTTTACATAGCGGCGCGGTGACCTATTTACAAACGCTACTTTCACAACGATAAGAGATGTTTTCTTTTAAGTTGGTAAGTCGCAAAGGTAATGTTTTCAAGGGTGCCGGGTACTTATAGGAGTAGGTATGAGCTTTGGGTATTTTTTAACCCGCGAAGGTAAAGAAGGGTAATACAATTAGAACTTTGAACGTTCATGTAAAATGGCGTGACTAACATTTGTACCAATTTGAAGCTCTATACAAATTTTGTGTAAGCTGAAATGTATATTTTGATCGTTTCTATAGAGTTGAAATTATACAACAATACATAATTATTAGAATAATCATGCACCTTTTTAAGCCTGCATTCAACCAGCTTGTCATAACTTAACTAGCTTTCGCCCGCGGTTCCGCCCGCGTGGAAGTCGGTTATCACGATAAAAATATCTCTACACCATTTGTTGTGAAGATATTTTTTCAGTACGTGTAAACGTAACAGACTGACAGCGTTACTTTCACATTTATTATATTATTATAGTTTGCATTAATTATGTGCCATGTGGTACCGGCTTAAGAATTGTACCACCTCATTGACTGGCCGTTGGTGTAGTGGTTAGTGACTGCTAAGCCGATAAAACTTGGTGTGATGAGCACGATGGTTTATTCTGTGTTTGAGTGTTATTTATCTATAATATGTATGTATTTATAAATATATAAGTATGTTTATCAGTTGTCTGGTTTCCATAGTACTTACAAGCTCTGCTTATTTTAAGATCGGATAGCGTTGTGTGAGTTGTCCCAAGACATTTTATTATATTATAATTATAACTACTTCGACTAAGGGGCTTCCCACCGGAGGACGGGCATCATCGTAGTCTTCTCGCGCCCTACCCTACGGGTGGGCGGGGAAACCAATTGGAGTGTTCTCCCTTTAGTGGTTTTCGTCGCGACTCGTTACAACGAGTCGGTTTGAGCCGCTGTCCTCGAGTCAGCCAGACAGGTGATTCTCCGTGGGGAGGGGCCCAGCTAGCCGCCTACGAGAGGGCAGCGGCGGGTGTCTTGATTGTGTGGCCTTTGCTCAAGGGAGATTGTGTGGGCAACTCCCGAGCAGCAGGTCAGGTAGGTCCTGGTTGGGGCCGCCGACCCCGAGGCAGGCCGGCCGGGTGATTCTCCGTTGGGAGAGGCCCGGCTAGCCGCCTACAAGAGGACGGCAGCGGGTTGTCATGTCCGGTAGACACCTCGCTCAAGGGTGCCGGTATTAGCTCCCGAGCGGGGCGATTGAGTCTTGCACTTCGTGTTAGTGTGCAGTCCTTCGGGGGAAGTGGGGCTGTACCCACCAGGTAGGTCTCGGACGAGCGGTCTGCTCGCACATCCGGTGAGTTCCCTTATGAACTCCTCCAGGTTCTGCCATCGGAGATCTCGGTGGATGGTGCTGTTTTTCATATATCGTATGGCGTTAATCGTCCATCGCAGGTTCTCCAATCCAAGCACAAGTTATCTTGTGCTTGGAGCCGCCGGCGCATCGTCTCTACTGCCGCCGTCGTCTCTAAGCCGGCGCCGCGTAGGTGAGGCGCGATCTAATATACGTTTTGTATATGTTGAGCTTTGTTTGTTATGGCAATCTTGACTGCAGAGGGGACGGGCAGCAGCGTCCTCTGTGTATTTTAAAGCCTTACTGCTATCGCTAACGTGTGGCAATTATGAAATTACCCCCAGGACCTATAATAAGTACATTCTAGTAGGGAGACCCGTGCCCAGCAGTGGGACATCATATGGGTTGTTATGATAAGCAAAAATATGTCAAGGTACTTTTAAATATCAGTGCTATTTCTGCTACATAATTATGGATTTAAATATCGACAATGTGGGTAGATCAAAAATAGAAAACAAAAAAAAAAGAACACCAAAATGTGTCACATTTTATTGCCCATTTAATAACTTCCGCCCGCGGCTTTTTGGACTGCCATTTCACCCCTTTATAGATTTGCTTTAGGCTTTGTAGTGCATGCCTACATCATTACACATACATATTTCAATCCATTCGGAAGTGTGAGCTGTGTTTTGATATATGACTTAATCACAATTTCCTCGTATGCCTCTTAAATACACAGATAGCTGATCCTCATAATTTCGTCCGCGTCACATTATGAGCTAACACTTTCCTTGTTTCATCCACAATCCACTTGATTGAACAAAATTTGATAAAATTTGGTACCTACAATGGTAATTTAAAATCACGCGGAAGAAAGCAGGGAAACATTGTCTGTAATGGGTAATATTTTTTTATTATTAACGTTAAAAGTATAACATAGGCTATTTTAGGGTAGGCACCATGCTAAAAGTGAAACAGGAATAATAGACGAATGCTGAGTGGCTACGATACAAGACTGTGGTCTTATAAAAATAAAATGCAGGCATATAATAATATTATATGACTGCCTCTGTGGCGCGGTGGGTGTGTCCGACTGCTACCCAAGAGGTCGTGGGTTCGATTCCCACATGGGACACCACTTAGTGTGATCCACAAATTGTTGTCCCGAGTCTGGGTGTACTTTGTGTCCGTGACTTGTATGTTTGTAAAGTCCCCCGCGACACAGGGCTTGTACCCTAGTGCGGGAATCATCTATTTTTTAAAAGAAAAGAAGAACATTGATATTTGTGTGACGTATTTTGGATTTAAAGTATCATATTAATACATTTTTTTTTAATAATATAAAAACCAAACTTTTTTTATTTAAAAAGTATTATTGTAGTATATCGCAAAAAGACAGACAATCCCTCCCTCGCTCTCCCCTCGGCGGTGTGGTTGATGTACCGGTGAATCTGATGCCTCTCCCCTTCCCGTCATGCGAACAACTCACACTTGGTCAGTTGAGCCAATAGTTGTCCCACTGAACAAAGTTCTGGATCCGCGCCTGATTTTGTTGCATATTAATCTAAAACCATGCTACTTTCTCCTAAGAATATTTCATTGAAATCAAATGAAGTAAGAGCAATTTTGTTTAAAACTAAATATTTGTGATGAATTACGTATTTATTTGGATAAGGGTTATTAACATGTTTAATAAAACACTTTCGCATTGGCATTATTTTAGAACAAATTTGAACAAATTTGAAAAATTATGAACCATAATAAGGGTAATAGTGGGTCCACCTTAAAAGATAGGCATTTACTGTCGGGGACTTTTTTTTTGAACTTTGCAAGACGAATAAATCCGTTATACATTACTGTTGTGTAAATTTAAATGTTAACGCAACGCGCGCAACGGAAATTCTCAAAAGGAATATTTTTTTCCCTGTATTTGCAACATTTTTCATTACTGCTCCGGTCCTATTGATCATAGCGTTATGTTATACAGCCTATAGCCTTCCCCGATAAATAGGCTATCCAACACAAATAAAAATCAATCTAGTAGTTCTTGAAATCATCGCGTTTAAACAAAGTTTTTAGCTTCATGATATAAGTATAGTTAAGGGTAGATTATATTTTATTATACTTAACCAAATACCTATTCAATATAATATTGTACTAATTCAAATAAAATTGTTTCAGATTCTGATCTTTGGGTTTGCATTTGATGCCATAAATTAAAAGAAATCGTATTTTATTCGGTCCAAATTCATTATTTACATAAAACAGAACAGAACAATTCATGTGCAGAATTTGGAACGATATTTTTCAACTGTAGGTATTTGTTGGCTTAACATAATAGGTACGTTGTAGGCAGACCTTTCAACAAACGCGAGGCAGGAAGCTTTTACAAATATACCTACACAATTAATTGACTTAATTCTACTCCTAGACTTGGAACAAAATATTTTTGTTAGATTATGACAAAAAACCTAGAAACTTTTACCCATTTTGTTATCGACGCAGTCTTTAGTGTGCCTAGTGCCAGTTTATTTTACTGTAACGTGGACGTTTGGCGCTCCGATTGGCTCGCTTCAAGCTCTTAACCAATTAAAGAGCCAAACGAGGCTAACGTCTTTTAAAAACAATCGTGTTAACGTAAAACCAACTCGCACTCTAGGCACTCGTATCTCATTGAAATAGTGTATTATTTGCAAAATAAAAGAAAGCTATACAACTTCTAGCTTGCAAACTAATATTACGCAAAAGATCACGTTGAGATATTATTTCACTGCTGAAAGAAGGAAGATCCAAGAAAAATATACTTTGGCACCACGGTACTGTATTCCGCACAGTGCGAGACCAACGACGTACCTAAATACAAAATGTAACACAAAATATACTCTCTTAAGGGGCCTGTTTTAAACTTGCATGTTGCCTTCAAAATGTCTGTTTTGTCTTACAGTCATATCAAGTATTTCAAAGTTCTCATTTTTAAGGATATCATATGTATATTAAATTCAATTTATTCTCGTTTAGGACTAATTTTTATTCTGTCTTAAGAATTTACTAGCTAAAAACTAAAAAAAAATCTGGATGGTGATCGAGAAAACACCGCTTTATCAACTCTCGTATCATCGTATTATGATGTACATCACATATTTGGGGTTCGAATAAATAAATCTTATCTGTTTCTATTCTGACCATACATAACAGTGTTTCAAATTTTAACCAAAACTTATCATCTATCCGCATGTTATTGAACTCATTTATTTAAAAAAAAAATGTGTGGCACTCGGGGACTGCCGCAGTAAAGCTATTGCATAGCATTTTTATCACCATGCATCAAATTAAAGAAAAAAAAAATATTTTGTTACATTTCGGAGCAGCTCGTCTAGATCCGTGCGAGCTTCGTACAGTCGT
The DNA here is from genome assembly GCA_945859575.2 of Herminia tarsipennalis. Classification (NCBI taxonomy): domain Eukaryota; kingdom Metazoa; phylum Arthropoda; class Insecta; order Lepidoptera; family Erebidae; genus Herminia; species Herminia tarsipennalis. The sequence continues at coordinate 16,308,259 of OX243830.2, forward strand.
ACCGTATACATATACGTTAAGCGAACGCTCGGCCGAGCTACATGGTAGGCAGAGTGGGGGGTGTTAGGTTTTATTTTCGTTTCGGAATTTCTTGAATCGGTCGCAGCGCTCAAAGCCCCCGATAAAAGCTATGCAATAGCTTAAAAAAATATTTTACTCATAACTCTTAAGGCAGGATTCTATATTTTGTACACACGCCATTATCCTAGTTATATTTATTAAGTAGGTAAAAGTAGAAGTACCCACTACATGTAACCGAGCAGGAAGAACATCTAGGGCATCGCCCCACTTATACAATTAGTCGCCTGTTACAATTTAGTATTTACGTCACGTGTTGCGTTTTATTATCACAAAAACAGCAACGAAACCTCCTTCTGATGACAAAAACAATTTCATCTCAGTCCCACATATACAAAAACAACACGACGCAAAATAAAATTGATTACATCGTGTTACATAAAAGCCCTAGATCCGTGTCATGTACATATAATATCACTATAAATGCCGACTGTTACAAGTCTGTTTACCTAATTTCGCTGAAATATTAATGTAATTTGTTCAGCGTATATAACATATTATCTGTAAACACCATGTGTAACTTATGTTAAAGTTGTGGATCAAAAAAAGACATCGATTTTGTCCGCTTTTTTTATTTTATTTTTGGTAAATATATAGTATTATTAATTTTAATGCAAATTTAATTTAGAATAGTTTGATTAAATATGTGGAAAACTCTTTAAACAAATATAAATTTCTATAAATCTATTTAAATAAATATACTACGTTCAAGAAATCGTTCTATTATATTGGTGATGAAAGAAATCTTCAATTGTTTTATAGACTAAGTTACGAGTACTGGAATGGTAACCAGGCATACGGGCCAACTAAGGAGCTATCTAGCAGTGTGGAATCTGAAACTGTAGGTAATCGTTTAAACATACGAAGGTGATGTAATGGAGTTAGCAACTTACTATTCGATATGTACATCACAACCTACGCCAAATGATGTAATCAGAATTAATCAACGTTATAACATAAACATAATACTTATTATCTAGACTAATATTATAAGCTGAAGAGTTTTTTTTTTGTTTGTCTGTTTAAACGCAGTAATCTCAGGAACTACTGCTCCGAATTGAAAAAAACTTTTACTGTTGCATAGCCCATTTATCGAGGAAGGCTATATGGCTAGATAATATCACGCTACGAGCAATAGGAGCGGAGCACCAATGATGTTGCAAAAACGGTTAAAATTTACGCAGACAAAGTTGCGCGGGATAGCTAGTTATATATAATAGTCCACTCTATGAATACCTGCCTACTTGAAGTCAAAATATTTGACCTTATATACTGTGGAGGGTCTATTCGTCTCTATTTACGACATCTAGACATTTGTCTATACGAGAGGAACAAATAGATCGACGGTCCTTATGTACAGTAGATACCTACCTATATACAGTACTAGCTGTCCCACGCAACTTCGTCTGCGTAAATTTTCCCCGTTTTTGAAACATTTCTCATTGCTGCTCCGCTCCTATTCGTCGTAGCGCGATGTTATATAGCCTATAGCCTTCCTCGATAAATGGGCTATCCAACAAAAAAAGATTTTTTCAAATCGGACCCGTAGTTCCTGAGATTAGCGCGTTTAAACAAACAAACTCTTCTGCTGTATAATATTAGTCTAGATTATATTTTAAGAAATATGCACTAAAAAACTTTAAATAGCTATCCAAAAAAGGATCAAAAATCGTTTCGATGGTTTACGTAGGGACCGAGATTACTGACGTCAAAAGTAATAAATTAAAGTAAGTATTCATCAAATGGATTCTAGTTAGATATATAAGGTTCTTTCATGACAGCATTTTAGTTTAAAATATCATATTCAGTACATTCAACATCCACATAGACACAAACGGTAACGATCATGGCAACGTCACAGCAACATGGCTAACAAGCTAACAGCGAGATCAGTCAGTAACTGCGCCGAAAAATTCAGAGGACATGCCAGGATTAATTAAAAATGTTCGTTGAATTTTTATTTCACCAAAAAGGATATCGCTTTGTTTTATGTATTACTTTTATAATATTCAAGCGGTAAATTGGTATCAAAGCTAATACAATTTTTACCATTGAATATTAGTTGTGTCTGAACCTTTAAAAGATCATGTTCTAAGTAACATTATGATTGTTCAGAGGAATGAAGAGAAAGGTGGATTGCTTCAGTCTGGCAGGCCCAATTTTCGTTTCAACCAGTCTCTCCCTTACTTTTAAATGACATACAAATGTTTTGGATCTAGAATTAAGATAAAACGCGCTTATTTATTTAAGCAAGTTAGGTGCCTTCTAAATCAATCTTAATATTCATCAATTCATGCCTTCGACGATCATTTAAGTTTTAATGAGAGTATTAATGTAGGATGCTTAAAAAAATGTTTGGATAAGCGCGATAAAGCTTAAATCATTAGTTGAGTAGATACTGAGATATTATATTGTTTTCTGTATTTGATACCGTTAGTAGATTGTAAATCCACGGGCGTCGTGCACTCAGTCGTAGGAAAAATATTACTTACGTGAGTAATAAAAAACTTTCGAAGTATACAATGAAACTTCTCATCTGTAATCATCATTTATCATCTGTGTAAGTTTATTTTATTACTGAAAGCAATTATATTGTGATCGTTTTTTCAGTACATTATTTACTTCCCAGTCAACTTCTTGCTTTCACAACCTGAACAATGTTTGAAATAAATTGGGGTGGTCTTAAGTTTGGATAACATGAGACTTACATTTTATAAAATCTTACTTAAAATTGAACCCTGTTAAGCGGAAAAGATCCAACCAAAAATTTTGGCGAAAACACCGTTTTCGCCAAAATTTTGCCATGATGCTAGATTATGTATAGAATTAAGTTAAATCTTTAGTTTGTGTAATTAAGTTTTTAATGTAGTCAATGAAGAATATTTGATAGAGAAGATATGCTCGAATATAATGTCGATAAAAACTATCGAGACGGTATGTAGTATCTCAATGTTAAAAATGTAACATAAGTTTGATTGTATACTCAACTATCAGTTAAACTTAACATTGAGATACTACATACTGTCTCGATGGTTTTTAACGACCTTATTTTCGAGCATATCTTCTCTATCATTATAAATTGTTCATTGAACACATTAAAAAATTAATTACATAAACTAAAGATTTATAAATCCAAGAAAATTCTTTGTTTTTTTATGTTTAGTTAAGGTTGATCCAAAATTGGGTTAATAGATTTTGTTACTGTCATTTTACAAAATTGGATAAATAAAACAATAAATACAGCTTCGTTTTAGAATGGTCGAAATAACATAATAAAATTCGTACATTCCAACTGCTATATTTTAAAAATTGAAATTAACAATAAATATTCCTACATTCAGATCTCTGTTTGCTTTACCCGATAAAACATCATCTACCTCATTATTATATTCATTTTGTCTCATAAATTCATAACAGTTGGTTTCCCTACCTGAACGCAGAATGTTCCGCGCTAACGTATGACGTGTATGTAATTACTTAGTGAGTTAAAGCAAAGTCATGCTTTGTCATTTTAGCCCGCGCCTCGCTTGGAAAGTGGACTCGTTTGTAGTATGAGTGTTGAATACTGATATACTAAGTGGTTTTTGTACGATTTAATTTGATGTCATTAAGGTAGTGAAAATGGAATAAAGCAATTTTATTTTTAATGAGAGGGTTAATTTTTTTCGTGAAATTTGTATTGCTGCTTAGTAAGCAGAATTGTATACGATTGTACCAGAAGCAATGTTAAACACTATTGATTACAAAATAATAATAAACAGTTTTAAACATATCTAGTACCTAGATTAAGAATAGGTAATATTTTATGCATTGTATTAGCGAGAGAAAGCAAATTTTTCAAGACATTATCAACAAGTTAGTGTAATTACTAGTGATCGGCGTAGGTTGTGCCACTCAGCGGAATTCGTAAACCGTGGCATAACATGGACATACAATGTAATTTCATACATCCTGGGATTTTAAGGTGACCTTCGTCTAATGTCACCAATATATAGTTTACAAACTCGTATCCGTTCTTATTTTGGCTAGAGATTTAGAGCTAATTGTAATAAAGAAAGAATATTTGTTTCATAAAAACCTCCTGCTGCTATGGCTTTACAATTCAATAGTATCTATTTAAATACTCTTACACAAACATTGTTTTTAAAGTTTTGTGATTTTATATTTCTTATACTATTTATGCATTTACGATTCGGAAATTTAAAAATCCCGGAATCCTGGGGCAAGTATTAGCTCCATTCACCATTTCAGGTCATTTATCCTAAATGACACTACCTGCACCGATCACTAGTAATTATTCAAATACATTATAATACCAATGTGCTATTTTGTATTCTGATCTTTGAGAGAGCTGTTAAATTTACTGTTCAAAGTTCACAAGCCATTCAAAAATCGGCTGATATGACCTCAGGGCGTGTTATATCTATTGTCTACAGAAATTCACTCTTAACATACCATATACTACTCCTAACATGTATGCCAGGATTACTAGATATATATTTCTATAAAACTAGGTAGGTATGTCAGTATACGTGTATGTAGCAAAAAGAAAAATTAAAACTATTGAATGAGACTGAGTGATGAACGGTCTGTAAATTCCACAGTAGATAAAAATGAATGCTCTCACAGGGTCAGTTTCTCACTGTAATTGATTTTCCAACATTTGCAATTTCCTACAGCAAACTCTTCATTGCGCTAAATTAAACAGGCCGAAAAAAATATATAATGTGGTAGCCATAATGCAAAAACATTTCCGCTTTGTTAGGAAAGTTTAACAAGAAATTAATAATGCATCATACATGGCAATGCTTTTAACCCCATATTTTTTCATTTAAACAGTATTCTACTTAGCTCCCCGAGTATAATAATGGCGGTTATGGTGTAAAAGTTTCAGTTGAATTTTGTGTTTAATGTTGATGTACTTATTATGTAAGCTATGTAAAATTTAAAGGGAAATTCTATTAATCTGTCGATGAACCTCAGTTCGTAGTCAGATTAATAGAATTTCCAGTCAGCGATACATACTTTGTGTGGTACCGGCTTGAGAATAGTACCACCCCATCTCTTTCCGTGGGTGCCGTAGGGATTTCACGCCGGAGGACGGGCACAGCGTCAACTGCGTACTTTAAAGCCTTACTGCTTTAAAGTTTCGAAATTTGTGGTGTAAGAGACCTTAAATTATATTATGTAAACCCCCGTAAACTTATAATTATACGAGTATTATGTTGTGGTTATCGAAATCTTACGAAAAATAATCTTAAGTGTTTTATGTAACAAATAGAAAAATGTCTAAACTATTTATTTAACAAATAATGTATCATTTGGGTGGATTTTATTGAGGATTTGTTAAAAAAGATTTTTAGCGTATGAATTGTTACAATTTCAGGCATCTTATAAATTTAACAACTTTTATTAGATGTTTCGTAGTTGCATACTTTAAGAAAACTGGAAAACCTAAACCAATTCCTTAACAATTTGATAAAGCATTTCAAATTCAATTCAATAAAGCATTAAGAAAGAAAGAATGCAAAATTAAATGCAAAGATCGTGTCAAAATAAAATAGACAACTAAAGGGGTACAAACATCTAGTAAAATGAAACGTTCGTACTCAAGAAGAAAACAAATTTTAACTTTAACTACAAAAAAAGAACATTAATATTTATAGAAAAGTTATATCTAGAAAATAAAAATACCAGTAAGGGAGCATATCAACAAGTCAAAAAACTTAAGCAAATAAGTTTGGCAAGTGATTAATAATAGAACAAACATAAAAAAATATTTAACTAAAAAATAAAGTAAATGATATAATTATAGGTAAGGCACATGAAATATTGAATAACTTAGCAAAACAATTTATTAACACAGATCTAGAGAGATAAAAAAATAAATGATGCCGTGTAATTCATTCATAATAGCACAAACCAGGTACAAAGCGAAATGAATATCACTCCCATAACACCAAAGAAAATGTCAACAATAGTAAATACCATGATAAAAAAGCACTTCTAAATATTATTTGAACAACTCTTAAATTTCTTTAATAATTGAATTATAAAATCTGTATTTCCAGAGCAACTAAAAATAGCCATAATACCCCGTACCCAATAAGGCAGCAGGATAGACACGAAAAATTACAGGCCTCTATAATTACTACCTCAAAATCTTTGAAAAGATGTTAATGAGTAGGCTACTGTTATTTCTGAATGATAACAAAGCGTATATTGATAACGTGCGACAATATGGATACCAAAAAGTCTAGAATAAGAGGTAATGTGTTACGGCTTTTTACAGATTATCTAAGCAATAGAAAAATGTTTATATAATAAACATTTTTAAAATATTAATGTTAAATATAAAGAACCCTCAGGAAGATGGTTTAATCACAAATTATAAATCTGTTCTAATGTCAGTCAAAAAAGGGGTACCGCAAGAATCAATCTTAGGACTAATGTTATTTTTAATATTCACAAATAATTTGTTTAATTTCACGCAATAAAGTGACGTCTGATACAAAACTGGTAGTGTATGCTAATGACACAAATGCTATTAAAGGAGCTAATAATATGAAGAACATAACAACAAAACTAAATAAATCTATAAATGCCTTTCTGACATGGTATAATGCGAACTAATTAATAATTAACACTGTAAAGACGAATTTAATGTTATTTAGGACCACAGCACGAAAAAAAGATAACTTACAGATATTTCCTAATGATAGCAAAATTTAACTAGTATATAAGTTAAGTTCAGAGGTATACATATAGACGAATTTATAAATTGGGACCAGAATTAAACGCTATGGATGCAGCTATTTCTACAGCGTGTTATACTTTAAGGACCATAAGGTATGAATTGGATACAAAAATCTAAAAATAGTGTACTATGTGCTAGTTGAGTCCAAATTAAGGTACAATATACAATTCTGGGATCATAGTTATACGTACAATAAAGAAAGAGCATCTGTTTTGCAGAAGCGAGATATAAGACCTATTATGCGCATACCGCAAACAGAGAGAACACTTCAAAAATTTTAACATATTAACGCTGCCTAGTCACTATATCGTGGTAGTTTTGAGTAATTTTTCAAAGTACTAAAGATAAAAGAAGGAAGACAATCGATGAAAGGACTTCCTATCACTAATACACCTTCAATTCAAAATAATAAAAACAGTCCGCGTTACCAAGCAATGGTCTTCTATATCTATATCTATATCTATATCTATATCTATATCTATATCTATATCTATATCTATATCTATATCTATATCTATATCTATATCTATATCTATATCTATATCTATATCTATATCTATATCTATATCTATATCTATATCTATATCTATATCTATATCTATATCTATATCTATATCTATATCTATATCTATATCTATATCTATATCTATATCTATATCTATATCTATATCTATATCTATATCTATATCTATATCTATATCTATATCTATATCTATATCTATATCTATATCTATATCTATATCTATATCTATATCTATATCTATATCTATATCTATATCTATATCTATATCTATATATATACACTCGTACTTAATAAGTTGCCTGAAGTATGGTCGTCACAAGTTCATTCAAATTTAAACAATACTCGTTCGTCATACAGACATCTAATAGTAGTAGAATAGATGTCTGTATGACGAACGAGAATTGTAATTTGTTAGTGATCTTTGTATTTTGTCTATTAATTAATGCTAATTTTTATTCTTATTTTATAATTTTGTAACATTTAAATGCAATGTAATTTTGTTAATTAATAAATGACTATGACTGCGATTGCCAACCCGCTCGCCAAACGTGGCGCCAAAGTAAGTTTAGACCTAGCCATCTCTATTCGCTATATATCAATCATTGTCTAAAATAAAAAAGTATCCCTCTTGTTTGATGTTTATTTGCCTAAATTTACTTTTACCAAAAACTAAAACTCTTTATTAGTTTAGGATATAGAAGATGCTGTCGTGGACATGATTCTACATTTACATTTAATGTCAAGTTCGATAAGCATTAGTTAAGTTTGAGAAAAGAACAAGACAATAAGAACCACAATCAAAATTATAACTTATATATATATGAATTCAAAACCAACAAATCAAAATTCTTATCACAAAATAATAAAAGTAAATCTTACAAAACATGTGAAGTTACTAGGAAAACGGAATCCACATAATAAAAGCTTCGCTTTCTTGTTTATATAGTCTTGTAGGCTTTACCGGTACAAACCGTGGTCATCCGATAGCATGTATAAAACGCTCAGCCTTTTAGCCTTTGAGCAAGAAATGGCTCAGCTTAAGGTAAACTTGCCTCGGGCTAGGAGCGAGCAAACGTCTTTTATACTGGCTGACGTTTGGAGCCATTGGTTAGAACGACTGTCGTACACCATTCAACCGTTTGATGTATAGTTTTGAATAAGGAAGTCTACTCAATTTGATACGTTACGGTTATTTATAGTGGTTTATTTGAATAACAATCTTAGATGGCTGTATTGAAATTTTCGATTCATGGATCAGTTAAGGGTCTGCATAGTGGGGTGGTCTTCATTGTACACACTATTCACTACTAAGACGATTATTGCCTGTTGGTTGCCATTGTTGAAAATTGTGGGTCTACACAATAGCAGTCGACAGCTAGCAGATTCAGACCGCAAGATCACGCGCTGGCACTACCTGTAAGGTCTTCATACTAGCTGAACGGTTGCCGGCCGGCTACTTACTAGTGTGTGTTCGATTGTCGCGGACTGTCTGGCCGATACCTGACGGTGCAGATCGCACCAGCGGCGAGCGCCCATACCATAGATTAAGTTGGTCGTCAGTCTAAAACCCATAATAGAAAACTGTTATGTTAGTCTGTGCTCCATTGCGATTAACTGACTGATTGTTATCCGCCGGTGGACGGCTAATCTGTGGGACCCATAAGTTTTCAGGATCACTTTGTGAACCCAAATACACAATCTATGTTATTCTTCTTTAGATAATGTCTTGATAAAATATTTTAAGTGACAAACTGAAAACAAGGTAACCATCTAATGAACTGTAGTAGTAAAATCAGTAGAACCAAATCACTAGTTTTGAGATATTTACGTTCATATTTTAAATAAACAATATACTTTAGAATCTGTCTTAGCATTGTTTTTTTAGAGCCTCGGTCTGATTTACGTAACACAATCGTAAAAAGTGGTCATTAATTTACAGCTGATGTTAGCTGGGTTGTCGCCAAAATTAACATACCTCTAAAAGGCCCACTAACAAAGGCTGCGGGAAAAGGAATCCCTCATTTCCCTTTGTCACTTTTGGAGAATAATTGACTCAGTAGTTAACCTTTCGGGTTACAAAGGTAAAATCATGAATATTTTTTTCCCTTTGTCTTAAAATAAAAGTGTTAAATGACACGAAATTCTGAAAATTCTGCCTTAAGTTTTCTTTATCTAATGTTGCCTTTATCGAAAATACAACAATGTTAATTAAAATAATGTCTTTCTTACCATTTTCGACTACAATATAGTTAAGCTTAGTGGACACTAACCAATGACACAGGAGATATATGAAGTATAATATGTCTGAAGAATTGGTATGATTCAGGGAGTAATGTATTTTAAAAACTTTTTTAAGAGAAATAAACGGCCTTAAAGGAAAAAAAAATCATGCATATCACCGAATTTGAATTTCGCTGACTCACTCCTATATTTTAGTCTATATCTCTGGTTTTTTATAACCTAAGATAACGTTTAATACACTAAAACTCCCAGGAGAATAGCGAAAACACTATCTAAGTCGAATCACTAGCTTGTAAGAAAATCACGTACATACGTAAATACATACATACGGCTCAAACAAAGAACCACCTTTTTTGAAGGCGGTTAAAAATTGTCACTCGCTCATAGACTGCTTAACTTCGCCGCTCTTTCAATCTGCTCGGTCACCACTGAGTCACAGACATTTTTCTAATTTTGACTTTAGTTAATCGAAAATCTATCTAAACTGCTTTATCATTATGTGACCAGCTTGATTTTAAACTAAAAATCTTGAAAGTAATTACTTTATTATCTCAAAAGAAAATCTAGATGCTTCAGCGCTTGCGTCACAGATCCCATTAAAACTTTGGAATAGAGACATGAAAAATGAATTCCACTCTCATTTCCTACGAAGTTCTTAGCTTCCTAATGCTGCTATCTGATGTAAATATTTTAGTTACTCGGTCGTTGCGAGTGATTGAGGTTCCTTCTACTTATTCTGATTTCTCTCATATATTTTTGGAAATCTCTGACGGTATAATTACTAAGATTTATTACAGCATATTAGGTGAAGTGTTGATGAAGCAAAATGCTCTATTTTGTATGTGTCTACTTTGAACAATTCTTGTTTGAATATACAAACCAACTCGGAAACAGCCCTTACGATATTTTGCGAAAAGAAAGAGTTTTGTTACTTAGGTACTACGCCTGATACATTTTAGTTAACCTGAAAAAGAAAATAACATCCAGCTAAGCTACTTAAATTATCTGATCTATTCAGCCATTATCTAATACCTATATAAATTGAACGAAGCAACATAATAGGAGAAGTAGAAGTATTTTTTTCTTTTTCACACTGTGAATTTCATTACAGGTAATCTCGTGAACTTTTCGGCTTTACTAAATGCTTGACCATTTTATAGCCGCTTTTATTAAGAAACTGACTGAATTTCGTGCATTAAGTTTACCTGCTTCTGCATCATGTACGAGAACAATGCAGTAAATATAGAACTACAATTGTTTAACTCCTCACTTGGTCGATTCGTATCTTTTCGACCTCGTTTGTATCAAATGTCAGACGAGATACGTCGGTGGCTTTCAAGAAAATTGGCGCTATGGACTGTATACTGTATATTGCGGACGATAACGCTATTTTTATCGCAACTCGGTTGTGATGGGAAATGCTGAAAGTTTTGTTAGTGCCACGTGACATTACGACGTGGTTCTGTTATCTATGTAGCTTAAGTGAGTAATAAAATTCACTTTTTGACGTTGTTATATACCAAAGAAGTATCGGGATTATATCCGTAATAGAAGAAGTTAAATGATGGAGATGAGTGCAATTGACTCTTAAAATTACTCCGGTCAATTGTGAGTTAAACTTGGCGGGGAGGGGGGGGGTTCTCCCGCGAAACCCTAGTTAACAAGTTTTTCAGTAACTGTCCATATCAGAAACTAATATAACACAAAACAAACAACAAATCATTCTTATCTTTAAACAACTTAGCTCATATATTCTCGTTATTATTAGATAACAGTAATAAATAAGTAATATTATTAATCATATTCCTTGTTATCTACGGAAACTGTAATCTGAAGCTTTGGACATGACCTTTGATTTTGATAATTATATTTTTAGATCAATTACGTGACACTGTTCGTATCTTAAGTGTGTACCTAAATAAATTGCATTCATAAAAACATGGTTGTCTGCAAAGTCGGTTTACGAATGATAATTTTACGTCATAATGTCGTAAAAAACATTGAAGACATTGTAATAAATCATGCCATGCCTGTGACAGCTTTTTTAAATCGGCCACAATACTTTAGCCTATCAGCAGGCAAAACGTGAGCAAAACGGGACCGTGACACTTTTACGTGCGTGCACCCGGTCATCGATTTATAAGACGTTATCACGTCAAAAAAGAATAAACTTTATTGTGTATTATTCGTATCTCCGGCGCTGATTTCTTGACAACATGTCAATTAATTTATTGACAGTTGATAAAGAAGTGAGCTACTGTCAAACGGTCAACTATACTTTTTGATAAACATTACAACATTTAAGTATTATTTGTAAACACAACAATTAAACTGATAACTTAAATTTGGAGCTGATAAAATTGTTTTTGTTTAAATTATGTTATATTGAGTGACAGTCTCTATTATTGATTTTGATAAGAAGTTTAATTATGTAACCATAATTGTATTGTAGCTATAAAAAAACTTCAAACGAATTCAAAAAAGGAATTACTCTGTTTTTATCCAATTCACTCGTAATCGAATTGACTGGTAAATACTTTATATGTTCGTAAACTTTCTTAATCGCGTAAATATTTTATTTTAAGGCTAAATACCTTTGTTTATAGCAACGGCCGTGAAATACGGTCGAAACGTCGGCCAATAAACAAAGGTATTTAGTTTACTATTGTAAATGTAATAATAAGCATCTTAGCAGTAAATTTAACCATACTTTTAAGGCTACGCTTTCATTTAAACACGAGCGGTAGACTTTCCCGGGTCAAAACACACCCAGACTTGGTACAATATTTCGTGCATCACACAAAGTTGTCCTTTGTAGGAATCGAACCCACAACGTCTGGCACAGCAGTCGTACGTATTCCTATCATCGAGGTTTTTATGTACTTAATTATTATTTCAATGACTCCCACTTGACCACTTTAAGTACATAAACAGTCAAATGATTGGATGAATTAATGTAGGTATAAAAATATGGTGTAAATTGAAAGTATGGCCCTAAAGTTAGATACGTTCCGTACACAATTCTTATTCACTTTTAAATCTTTTTGTCTCGTAATATATCTTTCATACCCTTTCGTCGCCTTCAAAGTTTTATACGTTATAAAATATTTGATAACACCCTTAAAACCCAATGTCTTGTCATATAAAGTCGACTTTGAGCTCTGTAAGGTAACTACGAATATATGTAGTCATAAATTTCAGTAATTTGATAGTCTTATCGATATTATATTGGATTTCGTAGATTGTAGCTGTTTCTAGAGAGAACACAATGTTAACTAATTTATTTTTGAAATGTTTGTAACTACAACTTATAATAAACTTTTATTAAATATTTTGCCTAGAAGTCGTCATGTGTTTCACTTGTCCCAAGGCAAGAATAGATATCATACAATAGTTCTGCAACACAAAGTCCGCTGTATTTTATATTGTGATATGTTTTGTTTATATGTATACTTTGTTTGTTTAAAATAAGCGACGGTCTTTTACAGTTCCGTTGTCTACAATTTGAAATATATATAAACCGCTACAAATTTCATTAAAACCGGTTAGTTATAGTCTCCTAAGTGATGTCGATAACGGCGGCCAATCTTATCAAAAACTAGTCAACTGCACAGAAGATATTATAGTGCTGAAGTGTAGGCGCAGATGTCGGACTATGACATGGAACTATGATAGTGAGGAAAAAGAGAGTGCTCTATTTCCTCACTGTAATAGTCCGATGGGACGAAAATCCAACACGACCGAAGAGAGAGCACGGAGGGGTGTGACAATTTTTGAAAACGGCCACGTTACAGCAGCTAGCTGATCTTCGTTTCACTGGAAGCAGCATAATCTTCGTTTCACTACATATACACTGCAGTGCTTAATTAAAATGGTTACAATAAGTAGCATCTACAGAGCCACGGGCATTATCTAGTATTTTTTCTTTATAATCAGCATGCTTTGCTGCAACGTAAGTTTTACATGCATATTTATTGCTATCTTTCAAACTTCGTTTTTCAGAAAAGTAGTGCGTATTGCGCATTTATTCAAGACACACTATCTACTTTATTTATTAAAAAAAGAAACTAACTGTGCCTGTGACTTTGCCCACGTGAAGTTGCAGTGCTGCTCACTCCCAATAGATGTTACCGTGATGATAAAAGTACTGGAAGAAACACGTAGAAACCACCAAAGCTAAAATGTCTCAATGCCTGTACGGGCTCAGTGTGCTAAAAACTAATACAAATACAAAATGTGCACAATCAGTATACTACGCATATGCCTATACATGATTACACTACGGGATTATTATGTGGGGACACAGGACAGATGTCCAAGAGCTATTCATCGCTCAAAAAAAGTGCATGCGTATAATTTAAAAGATTCGACCACGTGAATCTTGTAAACCTCACTTTGTAAGAGAAAAAATATTAACCTTACCATCTATATATATCTTAGAAATAGCCATATTTGTTAAGAAAAATATACATTTATTTAATTTTGATAAAAATAAACGCCGAAACAATAAATTAGCACTACCACTACCCAGAATAGAAATATATAGAAATAGCCCACAGTATCGATGTATAAATTTTTATATTAAGCTGCCAGATTCTTTAAAAAACAAAGGAAATATTAATATATTTAAAAATAAATTAAATTGATGCTCCACGAAAAATGCTATTATACTATTAAAGAGTTTAAGGAAGATGCATTATAATATTATATTTGTGAATAGTATGTACCTAGTACCTAATATCTAGTTATTACCTTAATTAGTTTGTAAGTTTTGCAGCACCCTATGTATGGCTGCCTGTAACAACATTGTGCAATAAATGAATAAATGGAGATTAGCGGCAACAAACAAACATTTTATTAGCTATAGGTACTTTCATATGCATTTAGTAAAAAACTGTTACCTATTTTAACATTACACACAGACACTTCAATTTTATTTATTATGGATAATATTGAGGTTTATTTCGGAACGTGACTATTTTGGTCATCAATTTATTTCCAACCCCAACAAATCAACTAGTCAGTAAATTGATACCTGCGCTAAATAGTTAGAACACTTAATCCGATTTGAGTGTGTCCAGTAAACACAGCTAGTCGGGGTATAGCGCTGGGGTTATACTGGATGCACTCGGCGGAAAACTGATAACGGAGAGGCATATTGGAAGGCCTATATCTAGTGGGTTGATTGATTAAGTACATTGTGCTGTTACACCGTAATGATTGTATTAAGTGATGATGGAGATAGCGCAGGAAATTGTTATGCATAGCTATGATTAGAATAGTGGTTATTCTAGTATCGCGTGCAGTACTCCTTTCATTGCTGCTTTTTGCTTCGCATCTGACTTCTTCTAGGTTAGTTTATTTTTTGTCTTTTCTACTATTAGATAAAAAACCAGACAAGAGCCTTAAATAATTGCATCAGGAGAACAGCGTATGTTCATGGAACTTACGCCCTTTCGTTGAGAAACGCAATATTTTGGCAATAACTCAATGACGGTATATCCAATCTTATTCAAAATAATTTTAGTTTAAACTATTATTTAAGCGCTATCTTTGGGATTTTTCCATATTTTGGGGTACACGATTTATGCAACTTTCGGAGCGATTATTTCCAAAAATATTCACACAATCAAAAAAGTTTTTTAAAAACCTTATATGTTTTTTTTAAAAGATCTGTTGAATGATGTGCCACAGGTTAAATTTTGCTGAAAATAAAACAGCTTCTGTTATATGTATAGAGGGCTCCTCTTAAAAATATTTATTTTTATTATTTAGCTATCAAATTAAGTAGCGGCTGCTACAAGACACGTTTTTACTAAATTTCATCAAGATTCACTAAGTACTCTTTGAGTAAAATGCCTGTAGCATACGGGCGGAAAGACAGACGGACATGACGAAACTATAAAAGTTCCGTTTTTGCCATTTTGGCTACGGAATCCAAAAAAGTAACCTGGATCAACTAGGTAAGCTACTCGTAGTAGGGTTTCTGCATATGAAACTGCATTTTTCATGTCTGTTTGTTCGAGGTTTAAAATCCTTGTACAGATTTTGATATTCTTAATGTTGCCACAAGTGACACCAATCCCCCGTTTGGTGTAACTTGTAGCAACACACGCTAACGGTTATAACATTTCAAGTAGAACTGTCAAAATAACCGGCAACTAACGACGAAACCTAGTGTATTTCTCCTAGTGTATTCAACATTTCATTTGAATTCAGGGTACATTTTCAAATTGTCTTTGAAACACTATCTTCCAAATACACTGACGGACTCATAAACTGCATCAAAGTTCAGGTTTACTCTAAAAGGATTTTTTATAATAAGTATGCAAACTTTTTAGATTAAATTATATAAATATGGAAAGACTGGCTCTTAATCTTAAAAAAAAATTAAATTTAAAAATAGAACTGCGGTAAAACAAATGAATATAGCCGGGAAAAGAAAATTTACTCGTAGTATCAGATTTGCGTGTTATTTATAGCAAAGTTTTAAATTAATTCTCATTGATTTTTTTTGTTTGGTCAATTGAATTATTGTTACCAGCATAATTGTTGGGTTAGTTTTTTAACACATCGAGAGTTTTTGAACCATAATATGGATACTTCGTCCGAACAAGCGGCACAAATTGTAGCATTGGTGCGGGAGGGCTTGGATCAACGAACGATTGGTAGAAATTTAAATTTAAACCAGTCTACGGTTTGTAGAATATACAGAAGGTTTGTAGAGACAGGTTCTTACAGGAGGAGACGTGGTACAGGCAGAACTCGAGCAACCACAGGTCGTGATGACCGATTTATTGTTACAACTTCCCTGCGAAATCGTTTCCTCACGTCAGTTAACATCAAAACCGAGCTTAATGAAGTGCGTGGAAAAAACGTGTGTGCACGAACAATAAGAAGAAGGTTAAAGGAAGCGGCTATCACCCCTTTTAGACCAGCAAATGGTCCAAAGTTGTCTGCAGCTCACAGACAAGCTCGCTTAAGATTTGCGCGTCATCACCTGAATTGGACAGAAGAGCAGTGGGCCTCTGTATTGTTCACGGACGAGTGTAGGACATGTTTATATGGTGCAGATGGTCGCAGAAGAGTCTATCGTCGACGTGGGGAGCGATATGCTCAAAGTTGCATTGAGGAGCGTGTTCCTTTTGGAGGCGGTTCATGTATGGTCTGGGGTGGCATATCGATGAACGGGCGAACAGAACTTGTGTTCATAGACATGGTCCGTCAAAACGGTAATAGAGGGGGTTTGACAGCACATCGCTACATAACAGAGATATTAGAAGATCACGTGGTGCCTTACATGGGATTCATAGGCGAAAATTTTACTTTAATGCAGGATAATGCCCGGCCGCATGCAGCTGCACAAGTTCAACATTATTGCGAAGAGGTTGGGATACGTACAATGAATTGGCCAGCACGCAGCCCGGATCTTAATCCCATCGAGCATGTTTGGGACAATTTAAAAAGAGCTGTATATGCGAGAAACCCTTCGCCTACGACAGTGGCAGCACTAAGAACAGCACTTTCAGAAGAATGGGACAATATTCCGCAAGATCTTTTAAAAACCCTTATAAAATCTATGCGGAACCGATTAGAATCCGTAATAAGGGCACGTGGGGGTAATACACCTTATTAAAACACAAATAAACCCTTGCATAAAGTTTGTGTCTATTGTTAAAACCAATTTTTTAATTAAACAATTTTTCCTTAAACTTCTGTTTTTTCTTCAAAAAAGGTCTTAAGGTCCTTTCCAGTACATAAACTTAAACTTAAAGATATGATCCTACGCTGTTTTAAAGTTCACGAACCAATCTAGAGGTTTCAATTTAAATCTGTATAGAAAGTTTGCATACTTGGTTAAAATATTTATTTCAAAGTCGTCTATTACTTTGATGCAGTTTATAAGTCCGTCAGTGTATATAGTTATATTTATTCACTTTACAAAAACTAGACAAGTGTGAGTCGGACTCGCCAACCGAGGGTTCCGTACAATTTTGTAGGTAAATATTAACACTTCTACACTGATAATATAAAAAAGTGGAAAGATTTGTATGTTTCTAAGGATTAAACTTTAAAACTACTGGCGCAATATCAAAAATTATTTCACTATTAGAATCCTATATTATCCCTGAGTAACATAGGCTGCTATAAAAAATAGGGACGTCCACCCGTGCAAAGCCAGAACGGTTCGCTAGTTATAAATAATTCAGTAATCGAGTCTCGCGGTTTTTTTAAAACCTATATTTTTTAAATTAAATAATAAATGTTACCTATACTTGTAGTATAAGACGGTATTACTTGCTTAATTTAATAATTCTAGGACAACGGAAAGTACCCTATAAATTTATATTCTCTGGCAAGTGTCGAAATATAGGTTTTTGCTGCATAAACGGCCGTATCTTTTTTTAAATTGAGCTTAGTAGTTTGTTTTTTGGTCACAGCTAGACCTGAGTATATGATTTTAATTTAAACTCTATATCTCCATGCGTTCCCGAGATAAACGGCATTGACCGACAGATGTACGTACGGATAGACGGACGGACAACAAAGTGATCCTATAAGGTTTCTGTTTTTTTCATTTTGAAGTAAGGAACCCTAAAAATAACGTAACTATAAGTTTTCAATTTAAGCTGAAGTTAACCATGCAGACAGAAGGTACCCTGGACATCCAAAAACCACGAGAACGAAGCAGCGTTCAAAGGCTAGGAAAAAACAAAACCAAAACAAGAATGTACTAACTTACGTCAAAAGCAAAACGGCTGGACTCGTAAATTCTAGTTTTAAAAGTCCAGTAACTCGAATTTGCTGGGTAACCATATGGCGCCAACTCAGCTGCGTTCGGGCTTTACTTGTGTGCCTGTGTACTAAAGAAAAATAAAAAACGATGGAGTAGCCGATTCGTGAGTTTCTTTCCTTTTATTTTATTAAAAAATAGTATAATAACAAGTTTTTTTCTTCTATTCTATTTTGAAAATGGAATGAAGAAGACAAAACTTTTATTTGTTAAAATGCTTTCGTCAGCGGCTCCACCCGCCTGAATGTCGGTAATCACGAAAAGTGTTATGTATCTTTATATATATTTAAATATATATATTTCTTGTGTGCGTGTGTATGTCACTGAACTCCTCCTAGACGGCTGGACCGATTTTGATGAAATTTTTTGTGTGAGTTCAAGGGGATTCGAGGATGGTTTAGATTCACAATTGAACCCGATTTACAAAAAAAAAGAGTCGAGACGAAGTTCGCCGGGACAGCTAGTATGTGTATATTTATGTAGGTATTTATATGTATAGGTATGTACTATTATTGTTCTTTCGTTTTCACGTATTGTTTATTAATAAATAGTTTAGCTGCTACATAATCCTAAGGCTAACTGGTAGAAAATGCTTTTAGCATTAAATCCGCCTTTGTACGGTAACTGTGCATAAAGATTTTAAATAAGTAAATAAATAAAAAGAAAAACTTCAAGGTATCTCTATATTTTCATTTAAATCGGTTTAGCGATTTCAGCGAGTTTCGTTCACATTTATAATATTAGTTTGGTACTAATAAATCATTGGTTCTATATTGTGGCTATATTTGGTCCATCCCATTATTTGTTGGTAATATTTGAAAGTCAATACACTTGACCAGTGCATGTATGAGAGCGTGCGTGTCGGACTAACTTGATAGAAAATCATAAATCAAAATTATAATAAGTTATATTCACGCGACTGTTTCAACAAATATGCTGGGTGTATTGGAGAGGAAATTATTGTATGAGTAATTTGAGTAATATTTTCGAATTACAGTTTCTAAACAGGTATAACAAAAAATAAGCTTTGTGACCTTGTATACTATGGTTTTTATATTAAGTCTACCACGCAAGTGTTTAAAATCTCTTAAGAATTTTTTCAATAACATTAATAGATCACTAACCTTTATGCAACGTCTCAAAGCGGTAATGACCCCAACGGCAAGTGGCGCCTATTTCGTGCATTTCTTTTATCACTACTGCTTCCAATAGGTGAAGGAAACCATTATGAGAAAATCAGCATATGTTAGAACCAAGAATTCGAGGGCTGAGTATCCTCTCTTAGGGAGGAGCAATGGGTGAAGGTATAGCCATACTTTACCATATAAAAAACAGTCATTTAATATATAGGTACACTCATATATTGTGTGGCTGTTTTTTTCTTTTCTTAGTCATGTCATAATAAACTCAAAATCATAAAGATAGGGTCTATATTGAGTACACGCTACGAATACCGACTTGGTAGTCAAAGTATTTGATATTTCTATCTCTCTCGTCTGAAAGTAAATCAAGGACAAATATTTTGACTTCAAACTAGTATTTGTAAAATCTAGGTATAGTGCACGTTAGCAATTGATATTCCTAGATATTACATATTATCTTCATGTTTATTATGCACTAAATAAGTACCTGTATATACAAATGCACGCCCACATAATGTAAAGTATTTTTCAATATTCGTTGTCACAAGTTAATTTTAGTGACGGGATTTTACAAAATTCAACAGTATGAATAGGATTCAAAAAGAATAATTATGTAGTATTAAATTCTTCAAAGCATTCTACAAACATGGAGCGGAAATGAGAAGAATATTAACAAAATAAGAGACAGTTAGAATGGCGTACAAACCGCCCCGCGTTTCGAGATCACAAGAAATTACACGCTTTGCAGCTTTTAAAGTTTGCCTCAAGTCTTAAGGGTTTATTACCTCTATTTGGAAACTTAAACTAAAAATTTATGATGTGTTTGTAACAGTTGAAGATTTAAGATTTTGTAAAATGCAAACTGTGCCTACAATTATAAGAGCGATTGCTAATAAAATAAACTGTTAGATAAAATAGAATTTTGTAGGAATGAAGGTTCCTACTTATATCTTATAATATTGTAATTATAAGTCTTTTACCAAATTATGTTAATTTAACAAACGCTTTACGTAAAGTAGTAAACATATCAATTGCTGGCCAGTTTTCATTATCATATAAACTCAAGTATAAAAAAAAATTAAAGCCCTGACCCGTTTATTCATTCTCATCAACGCCCAGCCTAGGACTCAGGAACCTAAGATCTTGTATAAAATATCTTAGCTTGTTTCGTAATGATAACGAAGGATTTCAGAAAACTTGAGACTTAAGAGATAAACAAGGCAATAGATACTTGAAAAGACGCGTGCGTATTCGCGAAATAAACATTCTTCTAAAATTATAATACATTTTTGTCTTTAAAAAAACATCAAAAGCAGTTCTAGTTTCTATTCTAAAACATAAACCATTCAACTCGTCAAGTAATTTAAACCCTAAAGCCTTACATGTATGTAAATTTACAGTTTCAGTAGCTCCTCAAATTTGGGTACATATAATTACTAAGGCAGACCGTGAATTTCACGTTTATGACCGTTCCCTCTAGTCGCTTGTGGCTTAAACTGCAGTTTTACATCTTTGTTAGTTACTTCACGACGGGCTGACCTACATTTTGTGCTCGTTTCCATCTCTCAGCAACAACGATATTTTTGTGTGGCACAAGCTACTTTGTTCTGCATTCGCCGTTTGGGCGTTAATTAATTAAAACGTTGGGTTGTTGCGTCTTTGTGTGAACAAGTTTTGGTAACGCTGTAAATTTTATTTGTTTTTTAGGTCTAATAAAATCAACTGATGCTGTATTTGTTCCTGATTTTCCAGGCGGCTAAATGTCAGCGGTAAAAAAGACGCCCAGTCTTTTTTACCGCTGACATTTAGTCGCCTGGAAAATAAATTAGCTCCACGTATCGAGGGCTTTTAATGTACTCATATTATACCTATGATTCTCGTAGCAAAAATCAATTTTAATTCGTTATTCTGTTTTGATAAGTTGTTGACGTTTTTGAACAAAAACTTTCTCTACCGCGTTTCAAACGCTCGTGCGAAAGTTCTCTATTTTGAGTCGCCTATTGGTTAATGTACCTACCTAATTGGTTTTAGACGAGATAAATACATTAAGTATATGGTTTCGTGAAATTGATATATTTTACTTTGAGTTTTACCCCTTGTTCATAATTAACAAATAAATTTGCTAACGATTTAAAAGTACCTATTTAAATTATCGAGGTTCTATTCCAATTTAGATAACGGAATGATATAAAATTAAAACGTCTATTAATTTATTTGTTTATTTTGAATACGGGTGTACCTGAATGTATGACGTGCAACATCTAACTGGAGTCATAATGGACAGTTTCGTGTTGTTTATGTGGACAATTATGAACATGTTAATAGTTATTGTGCTACGTAATATGAGTAGCAAATGAACCCACGCCAAACAGAATCTCTTATATTAAGGCCGGTTTTATTTACAGTATCAAATTTTTAATTTGTTAGTACTCATTTTGAAGTTAATTGTTGACAGAATGTTATTTTGTTATTATTGGAATAAAAATAAAGTTAATTTAATTAGTTTTCCGACAGTACTTATAAATATGGCAGATCATCATTATTTTATTTTAGGATTTACTCGTATAAGCATGTATTCATTGACATTTGTGATATTTTAAGCACGATTAGAAAGGTAATGGAAATTGATAAAAAAGATAGTATTTTTATATGGACATTATCCACATCGAAATACGAAGACGAAAGTGATGCACGATTTACAAGTCGTAACTTTTGTATGATTCACTTACACATCGGTACTAAACTGGTAAAAATCAAAAATATTTTAATCAAAATTCATAAGACAATAAATTAACTTTATAATTATTACAAAAACATTTCAGAAGCGCCACATATGGCTACCAGCTGGACATTGTTGTAAATTATATATATTATATAATTGCGACTATGTAAAGGAAACATTCTGATGCCACACGCAAATTTTATTTTTAGCTTTATTCAATATTTATAGGACATGTAATATGGGTCATGTGAGGTCAGGCCTGATTGCGGGGGATGTCCCGAAAATAACAATGTCACAATTATAATGTTATTAAACTTTTTTTAAACGCCAACAAATGAGACATGAAGTTGTTTATTTTCGAGACAGACTATCATCAAACAAAGAAAAGAACCTAAAGATTTATAATTAAAAAAAAACAATCGGTCTGTCTACCCTCACAGGCGCTTGATGGTACATATCAGAGCGGCTAAACAAGTGATATAAACGCTAATCGAATAGAATGACGTCAGAACAACGTCTTTGCGCGTGCAAAATATTACATTAAAAAAAAAAAAAACTAAAATACCCGCCTGCAAAAAGGTAGAAAACAAGATACCCTTTAAGTTTAATATCATGCAGTCGGAGGCACGATATTTAAGTTCAATAGAATTCATTGATGCCTCCGACTGGATAGTATTACAATCACAAGTGTGTGATGAATCTAATGATAAAATCGGTTGAGCCTTTGCGGAGGTTATGAGCTATAGTAAAAATATTGGAAGGATACGTACAAACATACATATGCGTCAAAGACATAGCCCCCCTCCGCAGTCGACGACGTCATTCTATTCGAATATTATTCTATTTGATTAGCGATTATGCCACTTGTCTAATAGCTAAGACATACACCCACATTCAGAAAGGCAGGCTAGGTACACACGTCAAACATAAACCACACTTCATTCTATGTACGTTGGGGCACAAGTTACGTATTGCGGGCGGCGTGTTTTGTGGTTGGGGGTTAAAAAATAGATATTTATACGTTTGAGGAGAAATGTATAATTTTCATTGTCTTTTATCCGTTGTGACGATTACTGGAACCCAATAACATAGGTACACAAATAAACTTAATCAAAAATTAATAAAAAAATATGGTTGTCTGTAAAGTTGGTTTACGGACGATAGCATCATATGAAAACATTGATGACATACCGGCATTCGCGTTGCTTAGTAACCAAACAATAACGTTAGTTCCAATTCAATCGCATGTCGTGTCGCTGCAATCACCATTCGCTATTGCTAAGAAAACATCGGGCCATTTTTTAGACACTTTTTCGTGAGTGCAACCTGTCATCGATTTTTAGGACGCTATCACGTCAAAAACGTAATTTTAATATTATTAACAGATATTTTATTTTATAAAAAAGTGAACTGATTCTGATTTAATGGATTCCAAATTGCCTACCACTGCATTGTAAAGAATCTCTCATTATTATTTTTATCATTTCCAGTGATTATTCCCCTGCGTAGTGCTTATTTTACACGGGAAAAATAAATACGCCCAGGGTCATACCGTCCTGATAAAATACAAATTCATGGTACAGTCAGCTAGTTTTTTTGTTAAAAGATGACTCCCGCAGTAGAGTACAAGCCCTTTTTTTTCTCTTTATTTTTAGGAACTTTTTGTCTATAGACATGTCAGTTCCCTGAAGGCAAAGAAAGTACATGCTCACAAAATAATAACATAAAACAATCATATCCTTAGATTTAAATGGGTTTTTAAAATTAGGTTAAGTGTACTAACTAAATATTAAATTAACACCTGACTGGACAGTCAGGGTCTTTACAAACATGCAAGTCACGGACACAAAGTACACCCATATTCAGAAAAACAATTTGTGGATCACACAAAGTGTCTCGTGTGGGAATCGAACCCACGATCTCTTGCGTAGCAGTCGGACACACTCCTACTATTTATATGTTTTAAATTATTTAATATCTAAGTAGCTAAACATTAAACGTAAGTCTTACTAGAATTAAAAATAGGTGGTCCATTGTCAATCTTATCAAGTGTAGTAATTAAAAAGAAAGTGTTTTGAAAACTAGTAAGTGTACAACAACTTTAGTTGCTGACTGTACCTACAACATCTGCTTTTAAATTAAAACGAGACATCTGAATCGTTTTAATAAAGACAAGCTTTATTAGAAATCAAAGTTAATACTAACTTACTTTAGTTAAAATCATTAAAATATACGTTGAAATAAATTTAGTGTTCTGAGCCGAGCTGTCGAGTGTTTGAAGTAACACTAAGTTTGTTAAATATACAAGATTTGATTTGGAATTCTGAAACTAAATAAATTTAAAAGATTTCAGTTACAGGTAGTAGGCTGTCGTGTTGGTTAACTATCGATAAAATGTCGCAATATCGATAGAGCTATCGACAATATTGAAATGTTCAATACAGCTAATAGTTGTAATGATACTATCAATGTTATTAATGCTATCACTGTTAAAGTGTTAGTGTATACTATCGACAGTTTTCCCCTAGCGATGGTTAACCTACTAAGTTATTGTTTATACCAGTTATATTCCTCGTCATAGACAGTGAATATCTATATGTATCAGTGATCATCATCACTTTTGCAATTATTACCAGTGATATTGTGATTTGCTTTATCATCATTTATCTATACATCGACTGTCGATACGCAACTACAAAGTCCCACACAACACTGGTCCACTGAATTGATTTCGGTTTATCGGATTTATTGTTGTCAGAGTGATCGTAAAATGATTCGATTGGCTAACAAATAAGAGTACCTATTGAATTTACGTGTAAATGAATAAGTTTATATACAAACTTAATGTTCTTCTAACTCATTTTGGTCATGGCAGTCAAATTTAAGAGTTCATAGTCTATTAGACAGATGATATTATAGTGTATCCGTCCAAAACACCGCCAGCGTGCATTATTATATCGGTTATCACAATAAAAAGAAACTACCCTCTGTCTTTCCCCAGGGCATCTATATCCTTGCTTAATTTAATTTACATACATTATACAAAATAGCAATCAATACAAACTAAACAAACTCACTATTGCATTTACAATTTTAGTCAGGATTAAACTTTTAACTTGGGTTGCACTGATCATAGTAACAATCTGACAATTAGTTTGTGACCACGTAAATGATATTTTAAGGCGCTGACAACAGCCAAATAGGCTTATCCTAAACATTTTTTTAGCCAAATCTACGTAGTTTGTGACGGCAGAAAAAATATATGTTAATCTTGAACATATTTCTATGAACCCTGTTGTATTCAAAACACGAATTTGAATTTTTTTCTCGATAAAAAAAAAATACAAACTAACCTCTTAAAATGATCTTCTAACAAAAATATCTGTATTACTTAACAACGTACGTTGGTAAAATAATTAACAATAACGTATCATGTTATAATACATAATCTGGTTGTTTTTTAATTTCGACTACTCGACTTATTTTCAAGTAATTAATTGTTTTATGGTTTATAATTAGTTACGAGCGCTGCGTGATCGCGCTTCTCTTTCTTTTATAAGCAATCTGACAGTGATCGCAGAGACGCGCAGCTAGACGGACGTATGTCGCTTTGCCTCGCCATGCATACACTTCATATTTTGTTTGTTGTTTGAAAAATTATAGACATTGGTAAAGAATATAAGTTTAATAAATATACTATTAATTTATACTATCTAAGTAAATTTAAATATATTTAGTTCTAAGTTTAAAAATATTTGTTACTATAATTGGGAAACAAACAAAAATGTCGGAGGCCTGCAAAAAGCGCTCCTATACCAACAAACAAAAACATCTCATGGAAGTAGTAAAGTAAGTATTATATTTTTCATATTGTAATATTGACAAAATATTGCACGAACAGAAGTGAAATCGTAACCAAACCAAAAAGCTACACTAAGCTGTTTTGTACAACGTATAGCGAAAATTCATCTGCAACTGTGAAGCTCGTTTGGTCTAGCGGTATCTGCGCTGGTTCAGAATATCAAGTTTCGAGATCGAAACCTAGGTTCGCCTGTTCAATATTTTGTATTTATTTTTAATATTTTCTTTTATATTTTCAGTAAAAAGAGACGTTTGGCAAATAGTTCAGAAGCTGGTGAAACTTCGGAAAGTTTTTCACCAATAAGTTTGTAATAAGTACCTACATACTAATATAGATAATAATTTTATTATTTATATTACATTAAAACATTACACAAAAAGAATCGCCACATGGACAAAGAGGATCCCCTTTACATTTTAGAAAGATAGTTACAAACAAGTATAATGATAAACTATCACATTTGCATAGACCTACGACTATCTTAGAACTGGCCTAATAGGAAAATACTCCTAAAATACTTGTAGCTTTATCCATTGTTTCTTGCCCTTTCCATACAAATAGTTGTGTAGGTTTTAGTATTTTTTACCTATATATGGTGATCTATACATACTGAAGTGTCTGTTCCTAATGTCAAAATAGCAGTTTTTTACTAAATGCTATGAAAGTACGCATAGTACTTAAAACAAAAATACAGTTTTTTTTTTATCTGGCTGTCTGTCTGTGTGTTTGTTTCGACAAATCTCCAAAACGGCTGTACGGAGATTGACAGGACTCACTGTCAGACAGCTAATGATGTAAGGAGTAACTTAGGCTACGTCCACAGCTAGTCTACAGCTAGTTAGACATAATAGGTAAGATTAGTGCTGAAGAAAGTTTTTCTAAGTTTAAAAGTAATAAATATTTTGTACAGATTAGGAAATGTGGCTGTTGCAGTTACATTAGAAAGTGATGTTATAATTCCTCTAGAAAATGTTACCAGGTAAAGATGATGCCCAAGTGATATGAAACTTCCTCATGATCGTTCTTATACTTCTTATGTTATTGTAAGTCATAGTTTTTTTCCATCACTGGTTTGAAGTATCGGCAAAGGTATCTGAGACAGTTGAATCCACCGATAATATTCCTAAACTTGAGGTAAATATTATTATTTTGAACAGGTTGTCGAAGATAAAATCTGGCAGTTAGTATTTAGTTACTAACGCATAGGTAGGTAACGCTTTAAGTATTATTTTTTTTAGACTGCTACAAGTCACCCTGCACAACAAAAAATCCTTATAAATATTATTATTATTATTACATCGGACGACGAATAAACTTATCGCATTTATTTTTAAATTTTCAGAATATCTCTCGCCCTTACCCCTAAACCCTTGGGTTGTAATTTAAAACACATTAATTTGGTAGGAGAAAACATAAATGGATTCTTGTCGAAGTTCACTCTTTTGTGTAGGATGTGCAATTTAAAATTTTTTATCATTAAAAGTGATTCCAGTGACGAAAATTATTTACCAGTCAATTATTGTGCTGTAGCAGGTATGTTATCAATTTTCGGAGGACTTCAAACTTGGAAAAATTTTCTTCAGCTCTAAATTTACCTTATGTCAAATAAATAATAATATTATTAATAAAAAATAATATATATTATTAACTATCTGTGCAAATAAATAAAATTGAAGAGTCTGTTTGTAATATCAAAATAACAGTTTTATGCATACATATTAATTATTATGGATAACATATATCCATAATAATTACTGATAACAAAAATACAGTTTTTTTTTGTCTGTCTGTCTGTCTGTTTGTTCCGGCAAATATCCGAGAGCAAATAATAATAATAATATAATAATAATATCTTGGGACAACTCACACAACGCTATCTGATCCCAAACTAAGCAGAGCTTGTATTATGGAAACCAGACAACTGATAAACATACTTATATATTTCTCAATACATACATATTATAGATAAATTACACCCAGACACAGAATAAACCATCGTGCTCATCACACAAAGTTTTATCCGGGGTGGGGATCGAACCCACGACCTCTTGCGTAGCAGTCGGATACACTCCCACCGCGCCACAGAGGCAGTCAATATGCGAAAGTATTTAAAATGTTGCTAATATATTTTCGAGTTTTATTTTTCTTTCTTTTATATTGTTTTGAAGTTCATAGCAAATAAAGTCTCCTGAAATAATTAAAAATACAAACGTATAAAAAATATTTATTGTTTTTTTTAATCGCCCTGTCTAATTTCTTTCTAGTTCTTCATATAGAACAAAAAATAAAGCGCCATCTATTGGTTTATTGTTTATTATTGACCGCGTCCTTGTGTTGGTAGTTCGCTGTTTTTACCGTCCTTTATCAATGGCACTAGGACATCGGAGAAATAGTGGGCGTGGCTAAAATAGTGAAACATCGAAGTTCAGTAGCTGTTGTCAGCGTCTTAAGTAAAAAGGTGTAGATAGGTTACTTAAACAACAGTCGCCTTAAAAAACGGCATATTATGCACATATAGATAAACCTATAACATTGCAATGTCACACTATTATAAAAAGTCGTAAAATCACGAACGAAAAAGAGAAAAATGTAATCCGCTACTTTCATCTGTTGACGCCGCGCCGGCAATGCCACACTGACATTCAAAAACGAATTGTCTCTTGCTGACCGCTTGTAACGTATCTACACCTTTTTACCTAAAACATAATTGCCACGGTCGGTTTTAATACCTGCCTCTAGGTAGATATTTAAAGAATTTACTTAATTTATAATTAATTGGCAAGTATCAACAATTAGTTCCCTAAAACAAAACAGTAAATAAAACAATTAAAATAAAAAGAAAAGCCTCCACAATAAATGACCCAGTAAAAGCATTGTCGTTACTGTCACATACACGTACCGTAGGCAAAGGAAACCTATTATTAATAGCCACCGACTAGCCCAGAGGTTGCCGTTGGGAAATAATATATCGTAACCTTTGACATCGGTTGGGACTTGAAAATATTGTCCTAATGTTGCTGTTTATTTGGGATTGTTTCTAAATATATTGTGGACATATTGAGATACTAACATAGCGTACAAAATAACCTACTTACTGTTTTTTTTTTGGAAAAAAACCGACAGGTCTTCCTGAATCCATATTGTACGAAACACAAAATGCAAATATCTGAGCTGAATGCACTTATTTATGTATGCATTGAATTTTGGTACGATTATTATGTACTATGTGTAGGTAAATGTACATAATATACATGCATAAATATAAATTCAGTAAAAACTCCTGCAGTCTATTTGAAACAAACTGTAATTAAGTATAAGTAGGTACCTATAAATGTTGATAAACTTTCGCGATTTGTACACATTATTAAAATATATATATTACGGGTCTTAATCGCGTGAATAATTTAAGGTAAAATACCTTGTTTATTGCCCGACGTTTCGACCGTATTGCAACGGCCGTGGTCACGGGAAGTAGGTACCTATTTTAAACCAAAAATTTGGGGTTTAAATTAATAGTTAATATATAATTAGACTTAAGACTGCCTCTGTGAGATGATAAGAGTGTGTCCGACTGCTACGCAAGAGGTCGTGGGTTCGATTCCCATACGGGCCACCACTTTGTGTGATCCACAAATTGTTGTTCGGAGTCTGGGTGTACTTTGTGTCCGTGACTTGTATGTTTGTAAAGTCCCCCGCGACACAGGGCTTGTACCCTAATGCGGGAGGCGTCTTTTTCTAAATATATTAAAACATATTATATATTTGTTAAAAAAAACACTCAATAACACACAATTTATATTTTACATAAAAAATAAGTAAATTAAATATACACAACTTTATTTATTTAGGTTATTTGGGCTTAAAATCTCTCAGAACTCCGATTGAAATACCGAGTGATTCGATATCAATTGGAAAGCTATCTGAGTAAATGTCGACAGCGTTAAGTACTCGATAAATATTCATTCCAGAAAATTATTTAACGGTAAGTTCAGTAGAAACATCAGCAAATATATTTTAGCTATAGTGATGAAAATTGATAAAGTTTGCCATTCGAAGCCCCGAATTTGATTTCGGATATAAATACAACGCCTACGGTGTTACCGGACGAAATTAAATATAAATAAGATCGGAGGGGTCCGCTAGGGATCCAAAATAGAATTAAAAAATAATAACGCATTTCAATAGAGGCGATGTTATTCCAATTATTTGACTTTCCTGAATACGTGTTCGATGATTTGGATTTTGTTGTTACTGAAGAAACATTTAGTAGTTACACCTTATTGACGTTAATGTGATACCACATGCGGCAGTAGAAAATATTTAAAAAATGTTTGGCAAAGTGACAAATCTCCTTAAAAAAGTGAGTGAGACGGAAAACAGTATAGAGATCTTTAAAAATGATTGAGTGATTTGATATTTAAATATTTCGTTTTCAATAAAGTATTATTAGTCTGATCCATGTAAAGCTGGAGCGGGCTGCTAGAATTATTATACAAATAACTCTTTCATTTACTCATCAGCGCATAGTTCAAACCTCGGCCTCTTGGACTTTGGTAGTCGCGTCGTTAAAATGGCTCATAACCATTGTCAAGAGTATAGCTACTTCTATATTTAACAAATTTACCTACAAATCTCACATTTTAAATAAGAAATCCCATCTAGGTATCATTTGCCAACCTTAAAGTCTCTGCTTCTTCAAAAGTCAATTACTACACTTACTAAAGTCATAAAACTGAACAGCAAAAGCCGGTGAACCTGTATTGAATAGACTTGAACTTCATCTACCTGAAAAGTTTGAAAGCGTAGACCAATTTAATAATAAATTAAGGCCTGAGGCTCCACCCACGTGGATTATGAGTCTCGTCTGCCTGTGTTTTATGTTGTCTACAGTCTAATTGTTTATATAAATATACGTTACTACTACATTGTATTATTATAGACTAAAGATATATAAGCAAAAAATATTAATCATAATAAATTATATTTATGTTCTTGTAGACTTTTCACATCACAAATCATCACAGTGCACTACAACTGTAAATAAACTGTGTCTGTACCTATATTGAAGAAATATATAAAAAAACTTAGACCAACTAATTAAGCATTTCTTAACCCAAGAGCTTTTTTTGCGATTCAGGGTTGATCCAAACCTCCTTAGATAGATTTTGATTAAGTATTTTATTACGGGTTTAAAACTATTATCGTACTTAGATAGGTAGGTAATGCTAAAAAAATCTTGAAAATCTTTTATGTAATAAGGTAGATCAAGCTCGATTTCCATTTTATTAACCGCGCCATGCAATACAGAACTTAGGTAACATGGACTTATGTACATAATAATTGGCATCTACGTAAGTGGTGCTGCGGGCTTTAGCTAGTGTATAACAAATTCAAAGTAAGGCTTTCTCTTTTCAAGCAAGTTATTAGTCTCAGTAGAAACTTTTTACTTAACAGAATAATGGTCACTTAAAAAGTGTGTAAGTACACAATTCCTTTTTATTTTTATGTTGTCGTTTTAAATGATAAATACCGCAACAAAAATTACAGGCCCTTGCTGTTGTCACTTGATAACGTCAGTCCTGAGTTCGTGAGTAAGCAAAAAATTCCGCAAAACGTGGAAAAAACGGCTCCTTGTATAATTATGTTGATGGAAACTTCTTGTACTTACGACCCTTACTTATATACTTACAAAAAATGAAACATAATATTGCGGTATAATTAAAAGTCACACTTTTCGTGGCCTTGTTTATAAAGGAACTAATTTTATTATTCACTAGCGGACGCCTCATGGTTTCACCAGCGTAGTTTCCGTTCCCGTGGGTATATAGGGATAAAAAATAGCCTATGTCACCCGGGGTTAGTGTAGCTTCACAAAGATGAAAGAATTTTTCAAATCCGTCCAGTAGTTTCGGAGCCTATTCAATACAAACAAACAATCAAATCTTTCCTCTTTATAATATTAGTAGAACTCGTGTAGAAACCTAGGATGCAGATATTGCTATAAAGTTTAGCCGACATATTTATTAGTATTATATATAAGCTTAAGCTTTAATACTGTAATGCATTGTCTAAATTAATTTAGTAGTTTATACTTCAACAAACATCCATAAACCATAGATCATTTTTAGTCAGACTAGTGACTAGCCCTGGCTTCACACGAAGTTTTTTTAGTTTATTCATAAAACATGTTGACATTATACATAAAACGCGTCAAAAGACTGAAGATTTCATTAACTTATTGTTTGCATTTTTGTGAACTGCTTATCCTAAGTATTATATTTTGCATCAGAACATTCAGTTCATGCTCTATTTAATTGAAATCAAAATGGTTGAAAAAATATTTTCATTTAATATTTGTAGTCAGCGAAAAGCGGCTCTCATGCCGAGTTGCTGACGTTATCACATCGCAACAATGCCGAGTAGAAAGCCTCCAAACCGCAACAACGCTACCCAAACTACGTCCAGCTGACCTCACGTTGGCTTCATTCAAATGTGACAACTAGATAGTCACCTCGTTAGTGAGAATTTTGAAGTTCTGGCAACCACAAGTACTCTTGGACCTGCAGACGAATGCAAGTAACGACGTCACGACGAAGAAGTCAGACGTGTTTTGAATTTTAATGTTTTCTCAGCTTTTCTTTTTTTTAAAGTATTTTAAAGTTACTTCTTAAAGTTACGTAAAAAAAAATATAATAAACTCTATTCGAGCCTTCTAAGCAAAAAAAGAAATATTAAATGTGAAAAAAAGGAATTTGAAAGTAATTGAATAGATGTAAGCTAATACTTTTAACTGGAGGTTTTTCTTAATATTAAATTTTAATTGAAATTCATTAATGTTTTATCTTCTTTGTAGTAGGTGACCTAATTTAAAAAAAAATGCTAAATAAATCAAATTATCCTTATTTAAGTATTCCAAGAAGTTCAATAAACTATTACGCTACTATAACCATAAAAATAATCTCAAGGGTATAAATTTGATATCAATGACCCCCGAAATATAGTTATGGTTAACAAATTGCTTTAATTAAGGTATCATTTGTTTCTAATCATAACACCGTATAAATTCCAGTAAATTTTTATTTAAGTTTTATAATTAATACCATTCTATTTAATCAACGTTTGAAAGTTCAAGCGCACCTTATAAAAGGCATACGTAAATAAGTAAACTATTTCTCATGTCAAATTTGATACAGCTGAAAGCTGTAGACTAACTCGCTAGCAGTAAGTGAAGTGGCCATTATGTTATCCTCTCCGTCACCTCTGAACGCAAACTTGCAAAGTAGACTTGCCTTCACACTTCACTAAATCTCTACAACGTTTCAAAATATCAAACTTTCTTCTTGAAAGTGGTTGTCTTTATGAATTTGTTATTTAACACTGCTATATTTATTTCAAACTCCAGTAGCAGTGAAATTTTAAGTGCGACCGAATCAAATTTTTAGGTCGTGCCTACTCTCGCTTTTAAGTAGGAGCAAGGATGAATTTAAATGAGCTTTCAACAACGTTGACTTGGGAATTGCATAAATATTAATGGTTTGCGAACTACAAGACTGATGGATATGGATTAGCCGGAGGGAATTTTCTTTAAGCAACTTGAAAGGACAACGTGTCTTCAGCAAATTGTTTGTTGCTGTCCAATGAATATTAATCATTTACATTATCAGGGAACCGCTTCAATGCTCTCTTCCCGTCAATATTCCGTTTCGATTTATTATTGTTTCTGTCAACGCTAATGCGACGTTGTCATTCAAGGAATGAGCCTGTTTGTTGTTCACATTAAATTTATTACGATTGAAACGCCTTTGTTTTTCCTTACAAGTATTATGTAAAGCCTTTATTTAATACACACTGTAATAAGTCTTGTTGAGTTCATTTTGTCTGTGTTTCTATTCTAATAGCACGGACCTAAGCCTAGCGCAAGAATGTTGTCAGATTTCTGCGTATTAATAGTTATAGAGTAACTTTATTGTTTGAATATAACATTAGCATTCAATTATCCAAATTTATCCTCATTATAAATGAAATAATACTAATATTTTTTTTCCTTTTGTTACAGGTTTACATGCAATAAAAATAGTGAAGTTAGTTGTGCCAGAGATAATTCAGTATGGTGTTCAAGATTCAGTAATATTAGACTGTGATTACACATATGGAAATAGAACTCCCGGACTAATGGTGAAATGGTTCTTTAGAAGCAAAACGAAACCAGTGTACCAGTGGATTGAATCACAAAAACCTCAGGACATAGGGATTTTAAGAGGTCGGGTGGACTTAAGTTACAAAGCGTCCAACGATCCGCTAAAAATGTACAGAGCGTTGAGAATAGTGAAGTTAGATACGGATATATCAGGTGAATACATATGTGTTGTGTCGACGTTTATTGATGAAGACGTCAAGAGTAAAAATATGACTGTATTTGGTGAGTAAGCTTCATTGTTCATTATTTCTTTTCATTAGTTTACATGATAAAATGAAAAACAATTTATCTTCGTAAATTGTTAACAATAAGTAGAACAAAGTATGACAAAGCCTGCCTG
Organism: Herminia tarsipennalis; assembly: GCA_945859575.2. NCBI lineage: Eukaryota > Metazoa > Arthropoda > Insecta > Lepidoptera > Erebidae > Herminia > Herminia tarsipennalis. The sequence goes on from OX243830.2 coordinate 16,342,915, forward strand.
CGATTGACTAAAGCCCCAAATTGTGAACCACAGGGCAATTTCGGGGCTTCAAATTTATAAATCCTTAATACCTTGTATTCTATGGTTCTAATATTTACTTTTCATAAGCAGTATGAATTGTGAAACTGTTGTTTTGGTTTAGAGCCTATGTACTATGGACAACAAAAGTCGTGCATACAATTCAATTTGTCAATAATCATTACATTACAAGTTAAAAAACATGTACAAAACTTTAAAATTTCACAAATTCCAAGAAAATTTTTGAATTGTTTTGAAACTTGGTAATTACTAAATCCTTGTTTAATTATTTCAATATGGTCTCTCAGTCAACATTTTAATATCTTACTATTATTAAAAATCTAAAAGCTATGATGACATGTGGATGACCTGAATATAAGTTTGTTATTGTTTCACGCAAAATCTTTTAAACGGCCTTTAAATCATTGTGTTGAATTGCAATTCGTGTTGCATATTTAGATTATACCGACATCACACCTAATCTCTCCCCGGTCATGTCGGATTTCCGTCCCACAACATTACCACTGTCAGTCGATAGATCGGTGACCGGTTTCGAAATATGTCACACCCCGTGCCTCGGAGAGCTTGAGGGAATAGAGAGTGCACCTGTGTCTGTGTATACACTTGTGCCCTATAATATCGCATGCGTAATTGGCTGGTGCCGATGCCTGGTGCTGAATGCCGTGTGGTACCGGCTTAAGAATAGTACCACCCCATCTCTTCCCGTGGGTGTCGTCAAGGCGACTAAGGGATTTCACACCGGAGGATGGGCAGCAGCGTCCTCTGCGTACTTAAAGCCTTACTGCGATCGCCAACCCGCTCGCCAAGCGTGGCGATTATGGCAATTACCCCCAGGATCTACAAACTAGTAGGTTCTAATGGGGAGACCCGTGCCCAGCAGTGGGCCATCATATGGGTTGGTATGGAATTGGCTGGTGTCTAATGAGTTTGCCGCCGTAACGGACATCGGTTATGAAATCATTACATTTCACATATTTACTTTCAGTTATCAATCATAGTTTATTTGTACTGTGTTCACGTGTATTCTAGCTGAATAGCGTAAAACGCCCATTTGTTCCCATTCAGAGTATTACATTGTATACTTATAGCGCCACGTGCTGAGACTATATACTCCAAAATATACGTTAAACTTACATAAAGCTCGAACAACATACAATCCATACTAAGAAAACATTGAATTTCATATTTGTACGTTGGTTCTCATAAAGCGTTTACTTCCCGCGTAACACGTACTGCGAAGTCCTTCGGCATAGTTATGGCTCCATGGTATAAGTTACAGAGATTGAAAGTCTCAAATTTAGTACCTAGTTTTTCATTTGCAGAGAACGTTTTTATTACCTAGTCATTTTCTCTAGCTACTGCTATGTTACGATGGCATACAAATAAATAATTGTTTCAACTCTGTCAAAAAGTAATGACAATTGTTGCATTTATTTCTGGGGATAATTAATTTCGAACTAGAATTTTAATGTCAACAGTAGCTAAAAAGTACAGCGAGACAGTTCGATTGAAATTTTAAATTAATCAAATTGAATTATAACGACCACCGTATAGATAATTAGATGTTTAATTATTTATTTACAAATTAATAATTGTTTTCGTATGCTGCACTTACGCCCTTTTGTTGAGAAAAGTTTTACGGCTTTAACTCAATAACGGTATATCCGATCATGTCCGAAATAATTTAAGTTTAAACTATTTGTTAAGCGCTACCTTTGTGATTTTTTCATATTTTATAGTCACACGGTTCAAAAGTTAAAGAGGGAGGGGGCATTTATGCAACTTTCGGAGCTATTATTTCCAAAAATATTTACTCAATCAAAAAAGTTTACTAGAAACCTTAAAATGATTTACTGTCGAATGATGTGCCACACGTTGATGTCAGGCGAAAAATCAGCTTCTGTTACATGTATGGAGTGCCCCCCTAAAAATATTTATTTTTATTAGTTATTATTTAGCTATCAAACTAAGTAGCGGCCACTATAAGACACCTTTTCACCAAATTTCATCAATAGAAGTCTCTGAGTAAAATGCCTGTGACATACGGACGGACAGACACAGACAGACATGACGAAACTATAAGGGTTTATTTTTTTGCCATTTTGGCAACAGAACCCTAAAAAGCTCAAATGGTCGAAAAGGTACAGTGTGGCTATCATCCTGCGTCTGTTTGGTGGGGTGTGTCTTATCAAGGCTTCACAAAGCTACGTTTTTATGAAAAAGGAGGGAAAACTTCAGCCAAAGTGTATCAAGAGACAGTCTTGGATCGTGTTATGAAACCTCTCAATACACTTTTTAAAAATGTACCGTGGACTTTCTAGCAGGACTCTGCACCTGGTCACAAGGCACGAACTACCCAAGCCTGGCTTGAAACAAATGTTCTGGACTTTATAAGAGTTGAAGACTGCCTCTCATCTAGCCCAGACCTCAACCCTTTAGGCTACAAATTATGGTCAGTTTTAGAAAATATGGCCTACTCTAAACGATACGGCGAAACTGAGTCTCTAAAAAAATCTCTGAAGCAAGCAGTAGCGAAATTTCCCATGGAAACAGTGCTTAGATTCGTGGCCAGACAGATTAAAGGCCTGTATAAAAGCCTAAGGTGGCCATTTTGAATAGTATATTGTTTTTATTTTTTGTGAAACTTTCATAAATATGTACATAAAAGTTTTAGTAATATTACATACGTCATTTTAAAAAAATGCATATTCATTTGTAACAGGACTTATGACCGGACTAGGTACAAAAGACAAATCATTTTAAATTCGCTACCTCTTGTAGCTCGAGCTCTAAATCCTTTTTATACGACTAAGCTAATTTTATACATTCCAACATCTGCTAGCCACTCTTTTTTATGTCGATGACACTTGTAAGCCTTCGGCCAAATAAAACTAAACCGAACAACTCTTAGCCAGTATTATAGTTGTGATCTTTCAGTAGAATTATAACAAAGACTCCAATTCATAAAATGTTCAAACAGTATTTTAATTGGTATCGAATGTTTTGACTTCTATTCTAAATTTCATTGTGAAAATGATGTTAGGTTTTAATGTGTTATAAATAAAGGGTAAAATTAATCTATAAGTTTTTGACAAACAATGAATTGATGGTGCAATGGCAGGCAACGACTGTTGTGGATTCGTTTATCAAACAGAGCAAAATTTAATAAGATCAATTAATGTTGTTTTCGAATCTAAGTGTACTAATGTCCATGCCAGTGGGAGAATTGTCTATAATGAATTTGTTTTTATTATAGAGCTATCTTCGCTATTGTTTTTTTTAGATCTCTTAAAATATAAAGATAATGTGTGATTAAAATTGAATTAATGTATGAAATATGTGGGATAATTTTTATGGCTTTCATTCAAATATATCTATCATTAGGATGTAAAATTAAACTGTCATTGTCTTGTCAGTTTGCTAGACTTTCTGGAAGTGCAAGTGTATGAGAGAAATGAGAAGTTATGTACAAACACTTAATGGCGTAAGTGCGGTTTATTTCCTGTAAAACTAAGTAAAATTTACCCAAGTCTAATGCTTTGTTCCGTAACAGGAAGTCTATCCTACAGATGTTCAATGCTTATTAAGTTAAGAGAAAGTTAATAAACTTCATTCGGCTATTAGTTAGTTCACTAACTTTACCATGATAGCTATCTCTTACAATTACTCATGTAAGACGTGACTTAGTAGAATGTTGTAACAAAGAGGTGTGGTCTAATTTCATTAGAGTCGGTATATGGCATGAGTTTTACATCTCAGGGTGTCATTCGTTTGCACATAGGCAAAAGATAATAAAGAAGTCCATAATTCCATGTCCGTTAATGAGGACATGGAATTATGGACTTCTTTAGAGCACTATATTTAAAAGGCTTCCCAAGATTCCAGGTCTGCGAGCTACGTCTTTGTGTGTGGCTTGAGCGTCCGTTATACAATGTGTAACAGAAAGGAGTAGTCAAATTACAGCAAGGGACAGTGTTTGTTGTCAGTATTGCACCTACCATGATGCCATAGCCGATTGCATTATTATGACGTAGTTATAAAATATTCTTTTTGTCATATTTCAGTAGCGAAAAGCATAAGTATTATACCTCCACTGGTCCAGAATTCGATTGGATTATTATGTTAAAAAACATTTTATGACATAATTTTCTTAATTGTTAACAAAAATAAACTACTGCTCAATTTTAGACAAAATTAGGTATGTGCACTCAGCATCGCGGGATCATACCAACCCTTGATTATGTCTACACCTTTCTGTTACACGATGTATATAAGTTAAATTGTGTATTTAGGGGTTCCCAATTCAGTGGCGACCAAGCAGATTGAAATATCTGTGAAGTTAAGCAACATTACCACTGTCACTCGATAGATCGGTGACCGGTTTCGAAATATGTCACACCCCGTGCATCGGAGAACACGATAAGACAGCTTAACGTGCTTTTTTTCGACGTAACGTGGTTGTTGCGCCCGATCTATGTATTTCCGGTCGTGTCGGATTTCTATCTCATCGGGATAGCCCGATGAGATAAAAATCCATCGGGCTATCCCACAAACTCTCATAGGAGAGTGAGTGTGTCTGTGCAAACACGTGTGCACTGTGATATCCCATGGGTAGCTGGCTATTCTCTGATGTGATTAGCCACCGTAAATGATGTGCCACACGGTGATGTATGCTCAAAATTGTTGACATAATATCCTCCCGCGCCGTCGGGCACATTGTTCGGCCTGTTCCTCGTCTTCAAAGAATGGATTGATCGATGAATTTCTTGGAAATGCTGGAGTACACGCTGAACTGTAGAAAGAGTCGCTCAAGCTAGAACTATTGGTAAAACAAACGCGAAACATTTGATTTGATTTTTTTGGTACTAAATTAAAAAACGAACATTATTTTACAATTTCAGTTTTTTATACAATTATCAAAAATAAATAAAAAGATTTTATATATTTTTAATAATAATAATATCTTGGGACAACTCGTACGACGCTATCTGATAATTGCAAACTAAGCAGAGCTTGTACTATGGAAACCAGACAACGGATAAACATACTTTTATATTTCTAAATACATACTTATTATAGATAAATAACACCCAGACACAGAATAAAACATCGTGCTCATTACACAAAGTTTATTCTAGGTAGAGTTTGAACTCACGACCGCTGGCGTAGCAGTCAGATACTCTCCCACCGCGCCACAGAGGCAGTCGATTATATTAAATGACATTTAATATTCCATAATTTAGTCTTTATTTTATAAAGCTAGGTCAGGTAGGTACTTTTGAAGATATTGAAGACTTTCTAACCTACCCTTTTTCTTTGCAGTCCAATGTATTTGTCACGTACGTGACGTGTAAATTTAGCAAGTATAGGTGTGTATTCAGTGTGTTTACAATATAATATAGGTCATGAATTTGTCTGAATAGTTCTTAAGACGCCTTGATGCCTCAACCCCGAGAGGAACAAAGAATAAATGAAGTGTCAGGCAAGGTAACATAGCGGCTGTGGACCGTCAACCGTCATACACGATTGGCTTCCATTTAACAAAACTATTTTGTGTCATTCGATCTAAGAATTTGTTGGTAATGGTGTGTATGAACATCATACAGCCACTGCATGATGTTCATAATTTGACATAAATGTTATAATAGACTATAAATTTATTGTTCTTGTAAATGTAAGTAGGTACTAAAACATTTTTCACTTACAAACAACACATAATTTAGCCTGTGTTGTTCTCAGATATTTATTATTCTTGTTAAATTTTACCAAAATTCGTCCAGTATATATTTTTGCGTGAAAATCGAACAGGACTGATACAATATACAGATAACAATATTTGTTTTAAATAATGTAATTTTTGAAATGACTACGATTTCTCAGGAACTACTGGTTCGAATTGAAAAAACGTTATAGTGCTGGATAGCCCGAGGCCGAGTACCGAGTAAGGCCATAGGCTATATAACATCACGCTATGTTAAGGAGCGAAGTAACAACGAAAAATATTGCAAAAACGGGGAAAATCGACGCAGATGAAGTTGCGCGGGTCAGCTAGTATAAAATAAACAGTCTAACGTTCGGATAATATATATATATCTATCTATCTATCTAGAAGGACGACTCAAAGTTAAGTATCACAATCAATGCAACAAGGATTTGGTTACCAGTTCAAATGCCTTTTATGAAACACATACACAGACAAAACACAAAACACTAACATATGGCTAAACGTTGACAAAAGTATCAAATTTCAGTGCCAGAGACGAGTTTCCGGCTGATACAGAACAAGACGAATGACGACACGGTGAACGTCATCTGCGCCGCGGACGGTGCTTTCCCGGCGCCAAACCTTACGATAGCCACGCCTGAGAAGTAAGAATACCTTTTTTTCTATTATGTTTGTTTGTCACCTAGGGCTGGTTTTACAGTCACGGTAATCGTCGGCGCTGATGCATCAATATAAATGTATGCGGAACCGACTCAAGTCAGAGATGATCCGTCAGCGTCACTCAGAAACGTTCATTAATTATTAACATGCATATTGATGCTTCGGCGCTGGCGTGTCATGACGATTAATTTATCGTTAGACGACTCTTGTCTCTAGCGGTTCCCATTATAACGACTAGCCGGTCCGACAATCTGCCGTCACTGCAAATATGTCGTGGACGACAATTAATTTCTGTCAATATTATAGGTGTTTAAATACACACGCCACGGCGCTTTAAACGACACGATATGTGTGTGTGATGATATCTGTCATTATGACATAGTGGGAACGCGCCCTGGTGTTATGAGCGCCTCAATGGCGCATTAAAGTGCGCACGACTACTTCAAAGAGTAGTTTTCAACCGAAATAAAGAGGTGTGAAAAAAAAAAAATGTTTTCAATATTGCAATATGGGTATCAAATTAAAGGGCTCATCTTAAGCATTTCAAAAAGGTATAACATGTATAAGACTGTAACACTAAAAAAGTTAGTTAGCAACAATTCTTTTTTCAATTTTCAATACTTGACAATAGCTGTGATAAAAGTGAGTTGTTAAATCGGTTACATCCTATAACTACTAAAAATTATTATAAAAAAAAATATATAAAAATAAAAAACCCGCCTGCACAAAAAAGATAGAAACAAGATCCCCTACATAATTATACAATTTCATGCAGTCGGAGGCATTAATGAATCTCGATGAACTTAGTAAAGTGCCTCCGACTGCATTAAATTAAATAAAAATATTTTTTTTTTATCCGACTATAAGGAAAGGTTATGTTTTTCGCGCGTATCTTTTATGTACCTATGTATGTATGTAATATTCTTTATTACCTGGTATCTCACAACCCACTGAACGGATTTATACAAATAAGACGTCGTTACATTCGTATTGATTGCCCAAGTGTTCTTAGATATGTGACATTTGAAAAAACAAACATGGTAGCTGTGATATGTCAAAAAAACAGGTGTGAACAAAAAAGTTGTTTTGAATACTGTAATATTCAATTTTCAATACTTTCAAAACGTAAAGAGACTTTGTTTAGTTGAAAGCAGTAATCTCAAGAACTACCTATTGATTCGAATTAAAAAAAAATAGTTTTAGATTATTATCGATTATTTATCGAGGAAAGCTATAGGCTTTATAACATCACGCTACGACCAATAGGAGCGAAGCATCAATGAAAAATGCTTCAAAACGGGGAAAATGGACGCCGACAATATATATATATATATATATATATATATATATATATATATATATATATATATATATATATATATATATATATATATATATATTTATATAATTATATTTATATAATTAGAGAGAAGATTAATAAATGTAAGAATCTAGGTGCACTTTGTATGTTTGTTAATACCCCATTCGAACACGAACTTTTTACATTTTTTGTCACAAAAAAAAGAAAGATCTTAAGTTGATAAGACACTCTTGCACGCTTTTTTGGACTAAAAAGAATTAGGTCTAAAAGGTCTTGTTCAAATTAACTTGTCAATTGCACTAAGAATAACTGATTAAAATAAAATAAATACAAAATGCTTTGGAAATCAACATAGCCTCAGTTATTTTTAGCCGTTTTAAAATATTTATATAAAAGACTAATAAAGACCCATACAAACAATTGCCACTTTCAAAAATGTTACAAATAGGCATTAAATTTAAAAAATCAATCTATTGATGATGCGCTTGATTTTTTAAAATTTATTGCCTATTTCCAACATATTTTATGTTAAACGTGAATTATTTAGTATCTATCCCGCGTGCGCCGCAGCGATGCCCGCCGCGTGCGTCTCACCGATAGCAGCCGCGTGCTTTGCTACGCCAAGGGCGCCGTGGCGCGCTTGGCATATACGATGTTGTTTATATGTTTGTGTTTACCCGTGCGTTAATAAATGCCGCTTCACGCACCGCCGTTTCGTAAGCAGTAAAAAACGTCCAACGCGGCGCAAGACGCTGGCCTACGTCTCCGTATCACTTATCATCGTACGCGTAAACACAAACATATGACAATATACGACGTTGTTTATAGAGATGGGTGGCGGGCAGTGTGGCGGTGCCCGCCGCGGCGATTCTTCAAGCGTGTAGTTAAGCACGCGGCGCCTATCGCTGCGTCGCACGCTGCAGCGTACGCGGGTTACTAAATGATTCACTTTTTACATAGAATATTATTGTAGGCATATTGTGGCAGAAGGTTTCGACACGGGCGTCGCTTCATCGAGAATTGCCGCCGCGTGCGTCGCCACCTGCACAGCTACGTGCACCGCCGTGGTAAAGGCCGCGAGCTTCGTCGCAAAAATTGCTCAATTTCAAACAAACGCGAGTAAAATTGCTTCTTCGTGAACGCACTCATACACCGCCATATATTTGAATTCAGTGCGGGTTGCGCCGCCCAACGCCACGTGCAACGCCCCGCGTGTCTGTAAATGAGGCCTGAGTCACACATCGCGCCTTAAATAACTACTAAGTGTTTTTTGTTTAATAAGGAAAATCATATTGAACCACAAGATTCTCTTAATTTTCATTTAAAGACTTTATGCACAAAAAATGTACAGAGGCGGACTTATTGCTAAAAGCATTCTCTACCAGTCAACCTTTGGGAGATGAAGAGATTATAAATTTGTAGGTGCAGATTGTCAAATACAATTATTATAAAACTTAAGAACATAATCTTGGTTTCATAAAATAAAATAAATACACTTCAATAAATAAATAAAAATGTAATATAGATACAAAACAATACTAGTACATAATAACATATATTCCCGTGCCCGTGAAAATGACTTTACCCCCTTGGGTTAATCTTCACTTTCGATCAAAACACTGAAACAAACTTCCTATAATATAAAATTCCTATCCCTATTTTACCCCCATTGGGATGATTTTCAAAAATCGCTGACACACGTGTGGCGGTACCCACATATAATAATATGAAATAAATTGACACTTGACAGCTCACGTCAAATCCTAAATCGCGATATAGAAGTTTTCACAGATGCTAACTATAAATACAAGTTCCCAACGTTAACCGTTGGGCCGCGGCCCGCCAGGCACGATCACCTCGCCTGGTCGGAGGATCCTCCCTTTGTGTTGGAGGGACTTAACACCTTGCCCTCCACACACGTGTTTCTTTATTTAGTACCAAAAATCTAAGTGCGAAATTTCACAGACCTAACTTTAAAACTGACGGAGTTTCACACTATCTTGCGACGGAGTTTTACACATACTTGTAACCCTTAGTTTACTTCCTTAGGATTTAATTTTCTAAAAACGCTGAAACACGCATTTCATTATTTTCAATGAAAAAGCTCAAATCAAAATTTTACCGATCTAACTTCAAAACTGACGGAGTTTCATACAAACTTACAATCCCTATTTAAAACGGCTATTACACTACCCTGAATCAGGGCTCTAAATCGAGGTGGCCTTGAAAATTTGTTAGAGAATTAGGGCCCTAACTCTTATTATCCCGCTCTTTTTAAGGATTTAGGATCCCTGATTCAGTGTAGTGTAATATGCGCATAACCCCTTTATGAGACGAAATTTTAAAAACCCTTCCTTAGTAGATGCCTACAATATAAAAGGCATCAACTGCCAACTCGTTAGCAACCCTAGCGGTTTAAGCTCTGCGTTGATGAATCAGTCAGTCAGGACAAGTGATTTTTTAAGTATAGATATATACATAAAGAGAAATATGTAACATAATCTTCTCTGCATTATAACTAGCACTAACAAGGCATCCTTTACTTCCTTCCTGTACAATTAAGAGTGAATCTTTTGCCTGTTAGAGATCATGTCTTAAATTTAATGAGACTGCCACTGCTAACTTTCTTCTTATCAAATGTAACAACGTCATACGAGTATTTTAGAGCTATAATAGGATCTCATAGATTGGTAGTGGCTGTTATATGAAATTATCTAGCATGCACAGTAACCGCATTACAAGCGACCATGTTATGTCCAAATCCTGAATTCGATTTAATCTGTAATATCGGTGAATAGTTTTAGAGAATTCGTAGTTCATTTTATAATAGGTAGCTACCTAGTTGAGATGGGGCAAAGCTATCGAATCTAGTTCAAGAGGTATTATGCAATCATAGGTATAATCTCTCTTCTAATATATAAAATTCTCGTGTCACAGTTTTCGTTGCCATACTCCTCCGAAACGGCTTGACCGATTTTGATGAATTTTTTTGTGCTTATCCGGTATCTATGAGAATCGGCCAACATCTACTTTTCATACCCCTAAGAGTTTGTTTGTTTGTTCGAACGCGATAATCTCAGGAACTACTGGGCTGCACAGAAAAAATATTTTACTGTTGGATAGAGCCGATTTATTGAGAAAGGCTATAGGCTATATAACATCACGCTACGACATATAGAAGCTGAGCAGCAATGATAAATGTTGCAAAAACGGGTAAAATTTACGCAGACGAAGTTGCGCGGGTCAGCTAGTGTAGTATAATTTTCTCTTACCATGCTTTCTTCTCTCATTCATCTACATTCTCATAAATGTAAATTGTAAAATAAGGTATTTAATAGCTTATTTGAAAATTTATGTTTTTGCTCAGATAGAGCTTTTCAGGGGATAACATAACAACTAAGTAATTTGCAATCGCTAACGTTATGGCTAGGGCTGACTAAATAGTATCTCTCATTACATAGATTGTATTCTTTCACAAAACTTGTAACATTATTTTTTTATTTTAGTTAACATTTGGATTAATATTACTCACAACCAAATAACTTTAAATAATACTAGCTGAGCCGCGCAACTTCGTTTGCGTCATTGTTCCCCGTTTTCAACATTGTGAAATATTTGCAACATTTTTAATAGATGCTCCAATAGGCAATAATATACCCCGTTTGCAACATTTTTAATAGATGCTCCAATAGGTAGGGGCAAAAGTATTTTCGTATTTTGAATGTATTGTTAGTAATAAAACCTCTTTGGTTTTACTGAATGTAACTGGCTGTTTTTAATACCATTCAATGTTGATATTCTGAAGATGCAATAAATAAAAAAGAACTAGTTCCCGCCATTTTTCAATTGTTTTTCAAGTAAGCAAAATGAATATATGTATTTATTATACGGGAATTAACGCGCATTATTTACCTTTAAAATTGCTTGACGTTTCGACCAGATTGCACCGGCCGTGGTCACAAGCGGACTGTAGTACCTACCGGAGTCCGCTTGTGTAAACAATGCGCGTTAACTCCCGTATAATAAATAGTTATAATCATGCAACGCGAAAGTTTAAATGTTAGTATGAATATATGTAACGAAGAAATTCAAAAGACATTGTAAAGTTTTATTACTAAAAAGGTAAAAATGCGACGAACGCCTCGAATAACATTTGTGCGGTATACGGACCTAATACGAGTAGTATAAATGTAGTTCAAGCGTTTCAAGTCTGGAAATTTTAGTGTGAAGGATGAGGCTTGCTCTGGACGTCACGTATGAAATCAGTGCCATCTTTGAAAAAGTGGAGAAAAGATAGATTTGTGGAAATATTGGCATATTAGTAGTAACGATATTGCTGACGAGGTGAACAGGAGAATTCGGTTGGGTTGGGCAGCGTTTGGTAAGCTACGTCAAGTCTTCTCATCGTCGATCCCACAATGTCTAAAGACTAAAGTCTTTAATCAGTGCGTCCTACCCGTCATGACATACGGAGCCGAAACGTCGACACTGACGGTACGGCTGGTCCACAAGTTCAAAGTCGCTCAGCGGGCTATGGAAAGGGCTATGCTCGGAGTTTCTCTTAGGGACAAAATCAGAAATGAGGTGATCCGGCAGAGAACCAAAGTTATCGACATAGCCCACCGGATTAGCAAGTTGAAGTGGCAGTGGGCTGGCCATATTAGCCGAAGAACCGACAACCGTTATTATTATTCTCTTTATTAAAATTAAATACATATAAATTACATTTTTAAATATAGCTAACAAAAAATAAATATATTTAAAAATATAAAAAATAGTGCCCCACCGGCATCGGGTACAGGGACCAAGCTACCGGTGGTTACGGTTCCAAAGAAAGGAACCTCCTCACTATGCGAGCCGTGTCCAGAGGTACTGCCTTCTGTATCAAGCGCTTGATCCAACCGTCTAACGCGAGCCTCTCAAGGTGTTGGTCGAGGCTCTTGGCAATCAAACCATTAACGGAGACGACTATCGGTACAATGATCGCCGAATCAACATCCCACATGTCGACAATCTCGTGCGCCAGATGCAGATATTTTATTTGTTTATACTTTTCGGCTTTCACGAGATTTTCGTCATGTGGAATGGTGATGTCGACGATCATTGCACGACGCTCTGATCGGTCTATCAGCACAATATCAGGTTTGTTTGCGACAACAGTCCTGTCTGTGATGATAGAGCGATCCCAGTACAACGTGATACGACTATTCTCGAGAACTGGCTCAGCAACGTACCTGTAGTATGGTACCTCAACGTCCACAAGGTGGTATTTCAGAGCAAGCTGCTGGTGGATTATCCTGGCTACTTGATTGTGTCTGTGCAAGTACTCGCCGTTAGCAAGACGTGAACAGCCGGAAACAATATGTCTGAGGGACTCACCGGGTCGGTGACAGGCACGACAGATGTCAACAGTGCCATCCCTCAGGATATATTTCCGGTAGTTATTCGTCATGATAACTTCGTCAGCAATTGCACAGACAAAACCCTCGGTTTCACCAAAAAGGTCACCGAACCGTAGCCAGGCCACGGACGCTAGTAGGTCCACATCGGGCCCATGAAGAGCCCGAAAGAACCTGCCGTGAAGCTCCTTGCTCTGCCATACCTCCCTGCGCTCGTTGACACCAAGCACTACAGGCCTGCGCCAGTTCTCTTTCGCCAAGGAGAGCGGGGTTAGCCCGGTATCCACCGCGACGACATCCCGATGCACACCCGCGTCCACATGGAGAAAATATTCTCTTAGATTGTATACCTCGCGGTTATGAAGGGACTTAAGGTTTAGCAAACCCCGGCCCCCACACTTCCGCGGGATATACAATCTCATTACAGATGAACGCGGGTGATGCATTCGGTATGACGTCATCAGTGTACGGACTTTTCGATCCAAGGTGTCTAATTCAGTCTGAGTCCACTTGAGTATGCCGAAGGAGTACATAAGAAGTGGCATAACCCAGCTGTTGCAGGCCCGGATCTTGTTGCCACCTGACAAAAGGCTATTAAGCACTTTTTTCAGGCGGCCCAGGAAACGTTCCCGCAGCAGCTGTTTCATGTCAACCTCATTTATACACAGCGCCTGCGACATACCCAAGTACTTATAGGTCTCAGTTGCGAGTAGTGATCTTAGGTGAATGGAATCCGAGAGTTGAGTCCCTTCGGATTCCACTATCCGCCCTCGCTTTATATGAACGACTGCACATTTGTCCACACCAAACTCCATTCTAATAGAATTACTAAAGGTTTCAGTCACCTTCAGTAGCGCTATTAGCTGTGAGCTGGTGGGAGCAAAGAGCTTCAAGTCATCCATATAAAGCAAATGAGATATAACCTGACCACCACGTCGCAACCTGCAACCTAGCCCTGAACCTACTAGTAAGGTACTAAGTGGGTTCAGTGCTAGGCAGAACCAAAGGGGACTCAGAGTATCACCCTGGAATATACCCCGCTCAATCCTTATAGGTACGCCGCCACTTTCTTGGGTCCCTCGGCACCCTGGATAGGTAAGAAGCGTATTCCATTGCCCCATACACGACTTCAAGAAGGTACGTAGAGTTGTATTAACTTTATACAACTCCAGCACCCTCAGAAGCCATGTATGTGGCACGGAGTCATACGCCTTCTTATAATCTATCCAACATGCCGATAGATCCTTTCGGTTGCGACGAACCTGCTGGCTTATAGTCGTATCAATGAGGAGGAGCTCCTTAGTACCCCGGGCCCCACTTCTACATCCATTCTGAGAGGTACACATGATGGAGTTTGTGTGTATATGTTTGTTTATTTTAGCTCTCAGAATGGATGTAAGAAGTTTATAGATCGATGGTAAACAAGTTATCGGTCTATAATTACTGGGGTCCGAGGTACTACCGGTCTTATGGAGCAGGTGGGTCACTCCTTTAGTCATAAAGGCTGGGAGCGACGCAGATTCTAGGGCTGACTGGAATTGTGATGCCAAACAAGCGTGCGAACTGCGTAGCCATTTTAGCCAAAAGTTGTGCAGTCCGTCTGGGCCTGGAGATTTCCAATTAGACAAAGGACGGACTGCACTGGCTACGTCTGTGCTATTAATGATGGTATCTTCCATTTGTGGAATAAGTTCGCACGCTCGTTCAACGTCACGCATCCATTCCCCCTCTGTGTGTATGACAGGCACCGACCAAATGTTGCGCCAAAACAAGCTTGTCGCTTCAGCATTCGGTAAATGCCCGTCATCCACACCTTGGTCCGTTCGCTGCCAGTCTCTATACACCCACCTTTGGTCCCTTTAGAACATGCGGTTCACGTTATACCTGTCCACGCGTTTTTTATACCTGCGTATTCGGTTTGCCCATGCATAAATTTTTTGCTTCAGGAAGTCGATGCGCTCTGTGACACGTGACGTATAATCTTGAGGGCTGATTCCAGTCCCCAAGAATGCCCGTTTCACAAAGCGCATCACTCTCGGACGAGTGTTCCCGGTCCTGAAGCAGGACAACTTGCCAATGAGTACCCTTGCCTCGGTAATACGGCGTTCAATCCTGTATTGCCAAGCCGGTACGGCGTACCTTGGTCGTATAGTAGGGGCTTCAGCTAAAAGCTTAATACCTGCTATACGACACGCCGCAACAGCCGTACAATACAGGATCGAATGGGTATCACCGAGGTCTTCGCTATTGTCTAGGTAAGTAGGCAATAGCGAATCAAGAGCACACACCAGCGCAATGTTCCGTCTATGCATAGGCAACCGAGGCAGGCGTGGCCTAATATTGTGGGGCGTGGACCGATACTCGTGAAGCGCACATTCCAAAGCGGCCTTAACCTCCTCTTTGTACTGAGTACTTACCATTATAGTCGCGGCATCCGGCCCCGTAGATTCACAGTCAACTACATTTGTAGAAACCTGGACCGGGGCAGGGATATCGCGGCTAGTTTGGGGGTACTCCGAGCGTAGTCTCTCAAGTGCAGCCTCATTCAGCAGATGACAGCGCTGAATGGCCCGCACTTGGTCCGATAGTCGTTGTGCCGTAACGTTAACAGTCGGCTCAAGCACCTGAAACAGAGGCAGCATCCGTTCACGGTACACAGTAAGGTTGGCTCCCCCCTCTGTAGCCGCATAATATGCCCGCATGACGTTCTCATTAATGGATTGAGTCCATCTCATGCGGCGCACGTTACCACCGGCAGCGGGGGCCCTGCTTGAGGCCGGTGGGCCTCTGGGTCCCAAGCTTGTAGGTGGCCGGCCTCTCCCTCGGCGGCGTGCAGGTGGTGGTGACGTCGGCGGGGAGAAGTACTCGTCGCTCGACGAGCTCGATGCCTCAGCAACGGTTGGTGTCGACGTAGCGTTCGGTTCCCGTGTTTGCGAGGCGGAGCGGAGCGACGAGTCCGGGGGTGGAGTTTGTGCATCTTGTGCTCTGGCGCGACTTCTTGTTATCATTTTCGTATTATTGGTCTATTGATTTCTTCTTTTATAATTATTGTAATGTGTTTTGCTTGACATATTGTCATCATCTGTCATTCTGTTTATTTTTGGTTTACTGAATTTGATCGGAATAGGTGTAATTTTCGTAAATTTACTATTAAATGGACAATGAGGTTTCCTTTTCTTTTTGCGGCTATTGTATGGTTTGTAAAAGCTTGTAAAATTATGAATTTAAATGTTATTTGGACGGAGATATATTTGAGACGTCATGACTCTTTAAGTGTTGCCAGGTTATTATTATTATTATTATTATTATGTATGTCGTTTCCATATCACGGGACTATGGAGTCCCGGTCATTTGGGAGGCGTGCGTGGGGCCGAAGCCAACACGTAGAGGCCCGTTAGACACTTTAATCTAAAGGCTATGTGACACAAACCGGCGAATATCGTTGTATACACTATATAAATGTACCCAACGACATTCCCCGGTTAGTGTAAAAACTATTGTCAAAAAGTGGTAGCTAAGAAATTGGGTTATGGAGGTGATGTGTTAGTGGAATGGTTAGCTGGTACTATTGAAGAACTATGGCGCCTGCCCTGCAACACATGGTAAAAACACACGGACAAATGGGCAGGCGGTGACTCGCCACTCACTAGATGGGCCCCCTTCTGGCCGCCACAGGCATACAGCCAAACAGGCGACAGGGAGCAACATGGGTGTGAGCAGCTTGGGGTGTCGAGCGGTGCGGCGCCGGTTTCACCATCACGAAGAAGGCCCGTGAGCGGGTTTCCCCGTAGTTATGCCCTTGAAAATGACACTTCCACCCCCGAGCATACAAGCTCTGGCGACCTCCCTCTGGCCGGCCGGTTAAGGCAAGCCAGAGTTGAGAGTCCTGCGGGCGCTCTTGGTGTTGCACTCCCGCCGGCCAGTGAAGGCAAGCGGGAGACGAGGCCCTGACCGACTCTCTGAGGCATCGGGACCGCAGTGTCGCCACCCACATTCAGCTCGCCACAAAGCTGCCCTGCGGTTTGTGTACTCTTATTTCACCCTCATGAGACATTTTTTATTGGTGTCATAAGGATTTCAAGAGCTGCTACTATGCCCTCAGAGTGTTGCGTTAATCTCATATAGGGAGACAACGACTAGCCCCGAGGGGTTTATTATTATTATTATTATTATTCTTTATTCAATAACAATTTTTACATTGTGTCTGAATTACATTATTATATACCACTACAATTATTTATTATCTAATACTTTAAATTATTGAATTATAATCCTTTCACAATAAAATTTATATAAATTAGGCGACTATACAAACATACAAAACATACAATACAACAACATACAATAAAAACCGTTGGGGTAAACGAGTTCTTGAGTGGAGACCGCGGCTTGGCAAACGTAGTGTAGGACGCCCTCAGGCCAGGTGGAGTGATGATATACGCAAAACGGCTGGCAGGAGCTGGATGCGAGAAGCCGAAGATAGAACAAAGTGGCGTGCAATTGGAGAGGCCTATGTCCAGCAGTGGACTGCGATAGGCTTATGATGATGATATTGCTGAAGATGGAAGGACTGGATGTTGATCACAAAACAGTTTTGCGTCTTTACCAAAGTCTGGGTACAAGAAAAAACTTGATATTTGGGTACCACATGATCTCACTGAGGGAAACTTAATGAAACGTGTTTCCATCTGTGATTCTTTGTTGAAACGTAACAATTCTGACCCACTTCTTAAACTTAATGAAAATGGGTCACTTACGATAAGAATGTCTAAAAAAGATCGTATTAGAAGCATGGACAAGCCCCGCAGACCGTGGCAAAGCCCGGGCTGAGTCAGAACAAAGTGATGCTAAGTGTATGGTGGAATTGAAAAGGAATTGAAAACTATAAGCTTTTGCCGCGATTCAATTTCGGAACGATTCTGACCTCTACTGCCAGCAACTCATGAGGTTAAGAGAAGACATTGAGAAAGACCGGCTGGAGCTAGTAAACAGGAAGGGCGTGGTGTTTTATCACGACAACGCCAGACCGTACTCATCTATAGCCACTTAGCAAAAATTGAGAGAGCTTGGCTGGGATGTATTGATGCTCATCGTCCGTATAGTCCAGATCTTGCTCTATCAGATTTCCACATGTTTCGGTCACTTTAGAACTCTTTAGGAAGCACAAAGTTAACCTCAAAAGAATACTGTGAAAACTACCTGTCAGATTTTTTTTATAAAAAATCTCAATTTTTTACAGCAATGGGATCGTAACACTACCCACAAGATGGCAACAAGTCTTAGATCAAAACGGTTCATACTTATTATAAATAAATAAAAAAGATTATTATTTGTTTTTCTTTGTATGAAAATACGAAATACTTTTGCCCCGACGTTATATAAACTCTCGATAAATGAGCTATCCAACACTAAAAGAATGTTTCAATTCGAACTAGCAACTTCATGAGATCGTGTTCAACCAAACAAACAAACTCTTCCGATTTATTGGACTTACCATTAATCTGTGTGTTAGTCTAATAGATATACCAAATGCCTCGCTAGTTGGAAACACATACACATATGGTATGTGTTTCCATATTATGCTAAATATGAACTATGACGTAGGTATATGTTTATTCACAGAAATGTTTTCAAGTTAGTGCAAAAAATATGCTGATCATTTTATCAATACTGACATAGTACATTAAATAGGTACTAGTACTTTAAATAAATATTAAAATATTGATATTAAATGGATTCAATAACAGTCAATTAAATAAAATGAAATGGAGAATTACCCATTCCGGTTCAAATTGATATGCAAACAGTTAAATAAAATTTTAATTGTAAAATTGGAAGCTTAAATAAATACATCGTAATTATTTATTCTTGACTGATAAATGTTGATCGATTTTGCAATTTTAACTGTAGGTAAGTAGTCATTGACATACTTGACAAATTAGCTCAACATGACGATGTCCCCATATAACACAAGTCTACAAGACATTTCTAAATATTACTAGGTTTATTATGTTCTGCGTAAGACGAACAGTATTTTCAGTTAGGGACAGAATGGATTTAAACATAAAAAATAATGTAGGATTAAAAAAAAAGGTTGATTAATCGGTAACGAGATAGAAATTGAATTCTCTTGTCTTCATTTAAGCGATTTTTATAAGGCCCTATTGATGATTTTGTAGTACCAACTTTTGTGTAAAATCTGTGTTGGTATTACTAGAATTCGTATTATGTTTGATTCTATTTGACAAAAAAACGGATATTGATCACCATAAATATAACAAGTATTAAATTTATCAAGACTCAATAAAAATTATAACGAATTAATTAACATAATTTACAATAACATTGCGGGTAGGCTCGTAAGTGTATAATACATTTTAGATTAAAAATCTCAGGGTCTCATTTGAACCCACGTCCCTATGCAAATTACCTACCAATTAAAGGGTCGGGTATCTTCCTTACCAAATGGAATGTGTCCATTATACTGACAGATAAAATATGAATGAGTAAAAAGATTATCTTACAGTGCGGAGAACTCAGAACAAAAGAAGTATAACTGTTCTGTGGCGGAGAAAAAACGGGTATTTGTTGTTTATATATTAAAAACTGTTAAAAATACAGCAAAATTGAAATTAAAAGACTTACAACAGAAAACTACTTTGTTAGATTACTTTGTTTCAATTTAATTTACTAGATTAAACCCGTATTACTGACTGATAAACTATGATTAAAGTAAAATAAGAATTAAAAATATTTCTTATTTAAATGAGAAACTCAAGCAAATAAGAATATGTACGAATTTAATTCAGCACGACTATTTACTGTTACTACTTATGATTAAAACTTTCCCGTTGCATAATTACAAACATAAAAGAATACGCGAAATAAAGCGACCATGTTTATTGCAATAATCTTCAAATTTATTTGTAGGTACGTAACTTTATACTTAGGCGTTCATAGCTGACTGTCAGTCAACGCAAAACAATCCATAAGGTAAATACTTACTTAGCTCGGATGCGCTTTTCCCCTATCAATTGGTTTTCAAAAATATCACGCATTGCGAAAGTTTAAAAATTGTAATTACGTTGAATATCTTTATTTCTTTTCAATGTAATAAATATTGCGTCTTTACTTTATATTGATGTTTCAGTCAAGTGAAATATTTTGCTTTAATTCCAAATTTTTAAGTGGGACAAACAAAAGTTTACTTGAAAAATATTTTTGACCTTTGAAATTACAATTCACAGTGTGTAAGAAAAACCTAAAAGCTACAGTCCAGAGCCTCCTCAAATACTTTATATATAAACAGGCCCGTGAGAATAGTTCCCTTCAACAAATTGATTTTATAAAATCTCAAAGCCCTAATGTTACATTTTCCTAACCAATATCTAGTTAAGAGACTAGCCGACGAACTCAATAATACTAAAGTGTACAAGTGTGTCCCTATTTTCCTTACCCACATAATCTAATGGAATGAATATCCAATAAAAACTATTTTACAAAAAAATTAAAAGCGAGTTCAAAATAATAAATATAAGGTAACTAAAAAGCAAAAAAGAAACAACGCATTTTTTTGTATATTTAGTAGGTGTGAGAATATTAAATTAAAAAAAAAACCGGATAAGTGCATGTCGGGCCACGCACTATGTAGGGTTCCGTAGTCCCCCATCCGAATAATGCGGCCTGAGAAGTGGGTTTTCTATTGATTTTGTTTCATACAACAACGTTTTAAGCTATTGCATAGCTTTTATAGCGGGCTTTGAGCGCAGCGACCAAATCTAGAAATTCCGTAATGAAAATAAAACCTAACACCCCCCCATTCCGCCTACCAGTGTGTAGTTACACTATTTATACCTAATAATTATTTATACTTATTATATATACCTAGCTATATTCGTTTTATAGAAAAGAAAATCCTAAAAAGCTGAAAAGAAAAAGAAATTGCGAACGTCAATCGGGCAAATATTATCAGCGTCAGAAAGATTTGAAGAAAATTTTTTATATATTTTTTTTTTCTTTTCATTACATTTCGAAGCAGATCGTCTCGATTCGTGCGAGCTTCGTACAGTCGTACCATATACATATACTATAAGCGAACGCTCGGCCGAGCTACGAAATTTCTTGATTCGGTCGCCGTGCTCAAAGCCGCGATAAAAGCTATGCAATAGCTTAAAAATAATTGCATAAGTTGATAAAAAATGCTATGCAATAGCTTTACCGCGGCCGTCCCCGAGTGCCACACATTTTTTTAATTTTTTTTCAATGAAATCTGTACGAAAACTTTGTTATTTCTTACTTAAAAACAAAGTTTTCGTCAAAACAAAGCCTACTTAGTTGTGATAGTTTTCCTCTAAATTTCACTATAAATAGGTACTACTACCGTGATTTTTTTCACAAACCCAACATCAATCATTTCACTTGCCTCTAACAAAAACTTACACTTTAAAGCTTAATGTTTACCAAACGAATCCCTAACTCAAAAATAGTCCTTATAACCCCTAAGTGTTTTTAAAAGACCTATTTAATGATGCCCCACACGATGCGGTAGGTAAGAAAAAAAATAACAACCCCACTTTACAGTTACACTATAATTATATTATAGTACACTTTACATATAGGGAAGGTAAACCCTCATTTTTTTCAAAATGTTATTGTTTCACTTTGTCAGCATAAGTAATATGTGTCCATGCAAATTAACAGCCTCCTAGCACTAACAGTCTCTGAGCTAAGGTGCGGACGGACGGACGAACGAACATTGCGAAACTATAAGGGTTCCGTTTTGCCATTTTGGCTACGGAACCAAAAAAATCTAAATTCTTTATTCACTTGATATGGAGGTAAGGTGCAAATTATATCATTAAAAAGTTGGAGTTAAAGTTGAGATAAACTAAAATCAGCCTTAGTGGATATAACATAGGAGGAGCATCTACTTACAACAGAGGTAAAAACTATATGTGCTTAAATATTGGCCAAAGTACTAATAACGAATAATTAAATATTAATTCTGATATCAAAAGAAAGAAAAGAATATAGGTTGTTAAGTATTTTTTTTTTATAATCGCTATGATATCAAGTATTTTTGTATAAATTGCAAGAACGGGCAAAAACGAAGTTGCGAGGATCAACTAGGAATACCTATAAAAAAAACGATGAAAAAATCCATAATTCGTATTTACCTACTTTACTTTTCGTATTTACTTACTTTACTTTAGCGTCTTAACCTTACTAAATCGGCCTTTTTAAATCTCAGACACAAACTGAAATAATATCACATTTTGAACAATTGATTATATGAGAATAAAGGAACTTGGCAGCGGTTGAAGCCAAGATTAAACTTGGTCGGCCTGAATACCACCACCTGACTTACCTGCCAACTGTCTTGAGGTTAAAATATGCTTTACTTGAAAATTTCATTCATCCTTTAATATTTTTATTTCACTTCCATTGTGTGTACAGTCAAGACTTCAGACAATATGAGCAGAAAGTTTTGACATTTTAGAGGTATAATGTAAAACTGTTGCTGACTGACATACATGCGAAATAAAATTTAAATTAAGGAAGTTAGAAACATGCAATGTTAAAACTAATTTTTACCTGCCGTACCAGCAAACTTCATCCCGCCCTCTTATTTTGTTTTTGTTATTTTCTTTACTATGACTGACTACCTCTGTGGCGCGGTGGGAGTGTGTCCGACTGCTACGCAATAGGTCGTGGGTTCGATTCCCACCCAGGATAAAACTTTGTGTGATAAGCACGATGATTTATTCTGTGTCTGGGTGTATGTAAGAATATATAAGTAAATTTATCAGTTGTCTGGTTACCATAGTACAAGCTCTGCTTAGTTTTGAATCAGATGACGTGGTGTTAGTTGTCCCATGATATGATTATTATTCTCTTTAATAAAATACAATACATATTAATTACATTTTTAAATAAAGGTAACAAAAATTAAATATATTTAAAAATATAAAAATTAGTTTCCCACCGGCATCAGGTACAGGGACCAAGCTACCGGTGGTTACGATCCCAGAGAAAGAAACTTCCTCACAATGCGAACCGTGTCCAGAAGCACTGCCTTCTGCATCAAGCCCTTGATCCAACCGCCTAACGCGAGCCTCTCAAGGTGTTGGTCGAGGCTCTTGGCAATCAAACCATTAACGGAGATGACTATAGGTACAATGATCGCCGTATCAACATCCCACAGACATTTAATTTGTTTATCTTTTTCGGCTTTCATGAGATTTTAGTCATTGGGGATGATGATTTCGACGATCATTGCACGACGCTCTGATCAGTCTATCAACACAATATAAGGCTTGTTGGCAACACTAGTCCTGTCTGTGATGATAGAGTGACCCCAGTACAACGTGATATGACTATTCTCGAGAACTGGCTCAGCCATGTACCTATAGCCGTATTTCAGTCATTCATATACAGCAAGTGGAATATGACATGACCACCACGTCGCAACCTGCAACTTAGCCCTGAACCCGCTAGTAAAGTACTAAGTGGATTCAATATTAGGCAGAACCAAACGGGACTCAGACTGTCACCCTGGAATATACCCCGCTCAATCCTTATAGGTACGCTGCCACTTCCTTGGATCCCTTGGCACCCTGGATAGGTAAGAACCGTATTCCATTGCTCCATACACGTCTTCAAGAAGGTGCATAACGTTGTATTAACTTTATACAACTCCAGTACCCCCAGAAGCCATGTATGTGGCATGGAGTCATACGCCTTCTTATAATCTATCCAACATGCCGATAGATCTTTTCGGTTGCGGTGAACCTGCTGACTAATAGTTATATCAATGAGGAGAAGCTCCTTAGTACCCCGGGCCCCACTTCTACATCCGTTTTGAGAGGTACACATGATGGAGTTTGTGTGTATGTGTTTATTTATTTTAGCTCTCAGACTAGATGTAAGCAGTTTTTAGATCGATGACAAACAAGTTATCGGTCTATAATTACTAGAGTCCGAGGAACTACCGGTCTTATAGAGCAGATGTGTCGCTCCTTAAGTCATAAAGGCTGGCAGCGACGCAGATTCTAGGGCGGACTGGAATTGCGATCAAGCATGCGAACTGCGTAGCCATTTCAGCCAAAAGTTATGCAATCCGTCTAGGCCTGGAGATTTCCAATTAGAAAAAGAATGAACTGCATTGGCTATGTCTGTGCTGTTAATGTTGATATCTTCCATTTCCTCGTTCAACGTCACGCATCCATTCCCCCTCTGTGTGGTTAACAGGCACCGACCAAATGTTGGGCCAAAATGAGCTTGTCGCTTCAGCATTTGGTAGATGCCCGCCATCCACACGTTCATCCGTTCCCTGAAAGTCCTCTATACACCCACCTTTGGTCCATTTGGAACATGCAGTTCACGTTACACCTGTCCACGCGTTTTTTGTAGCTGCGTATTCGGTTTGCCCATGCATAGATTTTTTGCTTCAAGAAGTCGATGCGCTCTGTGACACGTGACATATAATCCTCCTCCTAATGTCAGTCTCCAAGAATGCCCGTTTCACAAAGCGCATCACTCTCGGGCGAGTGTTACCGGTGCTGAAGCAGGACAACTTGCCGATGAACACCCTTGCCTCGGCAATACGGCATTCAAGCCTGCATTGCCACGCGGGTACGGCGCACCTTGGTCGTATAGTAGGGGTTTCTGCTAAAAGCTTAACACCTGCTATACGACATGCCACAACAGCTGCACAATACAGGATTGAGTGGGTATCGCCGAAGTCTTCTCTATTGTCTAAGTAAGTAGGTAATAGCGAATCAAGAGCATACACCAGCGTAATATTCCGTCTATGCAACCGAGGCAGGCGTAGCCTAATATTGTGGGGCGTGCACCAATATTTGCGAAGCGCAAATTCCAAAGTGATAATCTCCTCATTGCACTGAGTACTTACCACAATAGCTGCGGTATCCGGCCCCGTAGCTTTACAGTCAACTACATTTGTAGGAACCTGTACCGGGGCAGGGATCTCGCGTCTCTCAAGTGCGGCCTCATTCAGCAGATGATAGCATTGAACGGCCTACACTTGGTCCGATAATCGTTGTGCCGAAACGTTTACAGTAGGCTCAACCACCTGAAATAGCGGCAGCATCCGTTCACGGTACACAGTAAGGTTAGTTTCCCCCTCTGTAGCTGCATAATGGGCATATTATGCAGCTACAGAGGGGGAAACTAACCTTACTGTGTACATGACGTTCTCGTTCATCGACGTCGTCCATAGCATGCGGCGCACATCACCACCGATAGCGGGGGCCCTGTTTGAGGCCGGTGAGAATCGGGGTCCCAAGCCGGTCGGCGGCCGACCTCTCCCTCGTCGACCTATAGGTGGAGGCGACGACGGCGGAGAGAAGTACTCATCGCTCGATGAGCTCGACGCCTCAACAACTGTATGTATTAAATACTTTACTGGGTTGATTAAATAGTTTTTGTGTGATTTTGAGCTGATTTATTTAAAAATAATCGAAAAAAAATATTTGATTAAGAAACGACGTTTGCACTGCTTGGTGTTTATTATTATTACTATGTTTGTCGTTTACATATTACGGGACTATGGAGTCCCGGTCATTTAGGAGGCGTGGAGCCGAAGCTAACACGTAGAGACCCGTAAGACACATTAATCTAAAGACTATGTGACACAAACCGGCGATTATCGCTGTAAACACTATAGAAATGTACCCAACGACAATACCCGGTTAGTGTAAAATTATTGTCAAAAAGCGATAACTGAGAAACTGGGTTATGGGGGTGATGTGTTAATGAAATGGTTGGAAAACACATGGTAAAAACACACGGATAAATAGGCAGGTGGTGTCTCGCCACTCACTTGATGGGTCCCCTTCCGGTCGTCACAGGCATACAGCCAAACAGGCGACAGGGAGCGGGGTGTCAGCAGCTTGGGGTGTCGAGAAAGAAAAAATCACGAAGAAGGCCCGTGAGCGGGTTTCCCCGTCGTTATTCCCTTGAAAATGACTCTTCCACCCCCGAGCATACAAGCTCTGGCTACCTCCCTCTGGCCAGCCGGTTAAGGCAAGTCAGTTCCACTCCCGCAGGCCAGTGAAGGCAAGCGAGAGACGAAGCCCTGACCGACTTTCTCGAGGCATCGGGACCGCAGTGTCGCCACGCAACTCGCTACAAAGCTGCTCTGCGGTTTGTGTACTCTTATTTCACCCTCATGAGACATTTTATTGGTGTCATAAGGATTTCAAGAGCTGCTACTATGCCCTCAGAGTGCTGCGTTAATCTCATATAAGGAGACAACGACTAGCCCCGAGGGGTTTTGTTATTATTATTACTATTTTATTCCATTTAGAAAAATAAAATTAGTGCTATTTTTTTTATAATAACTTAGTTATGGCTCTAGTCATCACAGTAACAAGTACTTATGTACTAATTATGTAATAATAGTTACCTGCTACTGTGCAATTTAACAAAATGTGAAAATGAGTATATATTGTATCACTTAATGTGATGAAAAACATTTTTATTATTTTTATTATTATTTACTTTTTTACGTAAGAACCACTCGCGACTAAGGGAAACAAATGAATACCTCATTTATATACATTCGACGGGTCATATTCGAATTAACATTATGGTAAATGGAAATCGATTATACGAACGCGGACACCTCTAGCAAGGGAATCAGATCCACTGCCCCACAACCGGCACTTCAAATGTAAACGTCAAACTATAGTCACGCCATCTCTATTTATTCAACACAGATGTTAAGTAAACGGATATCAATTAGCAATCTAATAATTGATTAGCTGACCTGGTGAACGTTGTATCTACCCTCCACCTAATATTAATATAAATGTAATCACTTAGTAACCTGGATGTGGCTGAGTTTTAAAATTTCCCCTAATTTTTCGAACAAACAAATGACTTTTGACTTTTGGAGAGAGGCGACACTAACAAACAGCAATAGTTTTTTAATTGATATTGTGTTAAGACCATGGTCTAAAAGACTGATGGTGGCAGCAAAAGATTCATAAATGGTAACAAAAATCATATCTCTGAGAATACATGTCTCGTAATAAACATTGTACATCTTAATATATATTGGATCACAAATTAATGCAAACATCAAGGCTGTTGTGTTCTATAATTTAATTAACCAATTAGAGAGTAATGAGCAATAATATCAAAACATTACAATTATTTCCTCCCTTTCTATATTAACTCTCACTTTTGCCTACTTTAAACCCAATTCTGCTAGTTTTATATTAGTAAGTAATAAATAAACCAAAGGGCATACATGAACCTGACTGACTGGTCTGTCGGTCTAGTGGTTAGTGACCCAGACTGCTAAGCCGGAGGTCGTGGATTCGATTCCCACCCATATTCTTTAATATGTGTGAGTGTAATTTAGAGCTATCTAATTTACATGTTTATAGAGTTTCATAAGGAAATTGTATGACTTTGGTATATCGCCACTGCTCAAAATCAGTAAAGGAAACATCGTGAATGAAACTGCATATCTTAGGCCAAAGAAAACAATCAGGTTATAAATATCCACCAATCTACACGGGGCCCGTGAGGCGGGCTATGACCTGTACCCTCCCTCAGGAAGGAGGCTCATGTTCCTATGAAGAATACGTTAAGCGTAAATATAATCATATGTTACGTTAGGTATATAACTGTTATCGATGATAGATCTAGGTCGCCTTGGTGGGCATAACCACAGTATCAGATATTATTTTGTAAAATAGTGACGCAAACATAATACTGTATTGCTTTAATCGAAAGACAGTGATGTGTAGCAATTATCGGTGGGACTTAATGAGGACCGCAGTACAATAACGTAAGACAGAATGAAAAGCGCGGTGCAACAACGACCGAATTTGGTTAAACAAAGAATTGTGTGGTGTTAATGCTGCTATTGGTATATGTGTCGTTTACTACTAGGCTCGCAATCTCCCTATTATGAGCCCTCTATATAGAGGGCTGATAATAGGGAGGTCGCGAGTCGTCGAATACAAATACTTTGACGGTGTCGACAATATTGTCGACACCGTCAAAGTATTTGTATTCGAATTCCTAATTCAATAAGCGACGGTTGCCTAACAGCTATGTCGTCGGACTCGCAATCGTGAGGTCGCGGTTTCGATTCGTACTACCGATGTAAACCCACTACTAACAAAAGCAATTTAGCTTAGCTGGATGGGTTAACATCATTGCTAATAATGTAGTTATCTTAAAAAATGCTTAAGAATTTGTAGTTTCTGAAATACCATGTAATATTTAGAACACATCTCCTAATTTACCATACAATTTGTAATGTCAATACTTGAACGTTGTATGATATCACTAGTCTAGCAAATAAAACTTACATAATGTTCGCTCGTATGTAGTACTATCAAGCAGTACGAATATAAGCCCGGCCTAACCGAAGATTCCCACAGTAATTGCGCAGCCCACGTCGATAAAGCAAACAGTTTAGCTGATGAAATGACGAATGAGCTCCCTATATGAAACTACATAAAATTGTCGCCAGAGGGAATGTATTGGATGATAGTCCGGACGTTTCTAGTAATAACTGTTACTAGCTGGTATATTTATAATACCTTTGTATGATATATATTTTTTTATATAACAAAATGTATACTTCCACAATGCTAATTTATATAAAAAATTAGCATTGTGGAAGTGTGGGTCCCACATTACTAGGAATCATTTTACCCCTCCAGCTAAACTCAATGGTTTGTGTTAGGAGTGGGTTCACGTCGGTAGTATAATGGTCGACCTCACGATTGCGAGTCCGATGCCTGTGACTCCTATTTATAAACAAGTCATTACAAATTACTTAGCAATTACTCCATTAAGACACGGCCAGTTCTTAAAGTTATTACTTAGGAAAACCTATTTTATAGACAAGTAATATTCATTACTTCCTTGAGCAAAGTAATCAAGTATTACCTAATACTTAGCAACCGGTGAGCTGAAAAAACTGAAAACGCTGAAAACGTTCCTTTACATAAAGGAGATTTTAATATATTTGCAAAATGAAGAGCACAAAATATATTACGACAAACTAAAATATATTTATATATATGTAAAATGGTTAATGGTATATTATTATTATTATTATTATTGTATATACCCACTGGCTGGCATAGCGCCAAATAAATTGTTTTTATTTTCCAAACATTACATATTTTTTTAAATTACCCCTTAAGAAAAATAACCTCTTTATCAAATTCTTAATTAAAGCTATTACTCAAGTAACGATATCAGTGACTATTGCTTGGCTAAATATTCTAACGTTTCTTACTTCAATTATTTTTATAACAATAAAATAGAAACTGTTACATAAGTAATTACTTTTACCTAAGTAACTGTTATTACTCAATTATAAATACGCCCCCGTATTGTGCTGTGTTGTGTTAGTGGTGATTGAGCAAATAAAAAGATGTGCCAGGTTAAGTAACATGATGACATCCGTAGAAGAGTATTTGAAACAAATGATAAACATCCATCTGTGCCTCAGTAAGTACATTCAGCCGCAGCTTAAGTCCTACACCAAATCCCTTTTCGGTCTTGTCGGATTTTTCTTTTTCATTCATAGAGAGTGCATACTATTACCTAGGTAGTTGCAGAGCCTTTGATGAGATTAGCCACTGTGGCTGAAATGGGCTACAAGAATAATAAACTGGTACATGCAGACTTGGCGTAAAAACATTAGGTCTATCACATATTTTTGCTAAACATTTTCTGGTCTTATTGACAAGTCAATCGTTACTTATTACTATAATATTTTAAATTCAAGAAAGTGATGTTGAACCTATTTCTAGTAGTCAGTTTGTGCGGCTTTAAAATACAGTTCCCAGGATGCTCTTTACCTAAGTTTAGTTCCCAACTAGACAAACGCTTAAATACAGTTATAAAGTAATTGCACTAGCACTTGGCATTGCGAAGCGAGGTCATAGCTCCCTTATATATTTTTCTACAATATAAAATAAATTGTGTGTTTAAGAATGTAGCTTTTTTGAGTCAATCTTATTTGAGAAGAATGAAAATAGTGTAGGAAATACAGTTACATCTACAAAAGTAGAAATCCAATTTACCTATACCTACAAATGTAAGCAAATTTCTAGACAAACTGTAAAATAAAGCGAGAATGTCTCGTTTCGTATCATTATTAAAGGTACATATTGTTTAGCATTTTTTCTTTTTTTTTTGCAAATCTTTCTCTTTTAATGAAGAAAAGAAAATTACTAGTAAATGAATAAAATAATTGGTCTACGTCTTAAACAAAGCAATGCTCACGGCGATTTATCTTGGCATAAAAATAGCTTCGAATAATTCTAAGCGCAGTGTCCATTTCTCAGTAGTTTAAAAACATATTCTTTTGATTAAATTTTGTTGTTAGTTCCAAGACAAATTTCCCCGGAGGGGAAAACTTCATTGTTACTGCAAATATGTGGTCGCAGCTCGTGATGTTGGTTATACAAAGTTAAATTAGAAAGTTGAGATCTTGTAGGTGGTTTGTATATTATTCATTATAATAATACGTTTAATATTTTATGTGAGGAATTATTGTGTGGGAGGTAAGATTTTACCTCCCACACAATAATTCCTCACATAAAGTAAATCGTCGTCCAATGACTACAGATTGTATACATAGGTATATATATACTCGTATATATATATAAACATAAAATTTAGCAAGCAGGGGTGTTTCATTTTTAGAAATTTAGAAAATGTCGTTTAATCTGTATTTTTAGGCAATAAATAACTGCTATAATATCATTACAATACTAAGGTAAATTTCGCCACCATCTACAATGTCATGATAGCTCAGGTGGGAAATCGGACGGTCCAGAAACCAGTACACTCCGGTTTCGAGTACGAATAATTACTTTTTTGCCTTTTTTATTTTAACTTTTTGGTTTTTATTTCATTTTTTTTAATTATTATTTTTGATTTTGGATTTGTAATTTTTAATTTAATATTTTTTTATTATTATGTCAGTAAAATCGAAAAATATTATTGAATGTAAAATTGTGTTTTTTTGGAAATTATAATTAGGTACAAATTGTATCTACCTTTCACAATTTACCACAAAAAATACCCGAAAGAGAATGTCGAGCTATGCTCAGTGAAGGATTCCGCAGCTGTTGCCGCATGAAAAAATCCGTTTTGAATAATTGCACCAGCAGAAGAGCGTATGTTCATAGCACACCGGTCGGTCCCGAGACCAAAAGACCCTGATTTGAGTTCAGATGATTATTTTTAGGGTTCCGTAGCCAAAATGGCAAAAACGGAACCCTTATACTTTCCTCATATCCGTCTGTCCGTCTGTCTGTCTGTCCGTCCTTCCGTAAGTCACAGGCATTTTACTCAAATAAGGGGAGGGGACACAATATATGCAAATTTCGGAACGATTATTTCCAAAAATATACACTTAATCCAAAAAGTATATTTGAAACTTTAAAATGTTTTTAAAAGACCTGTCGAATGATGCCACATGCCACATTGATGTTTGCTCAATTTTTTTTTATTTTTTTTGTTACATGTATGTTTGTACGCCCCCCCCCCCCCCCAAATATATTTATTTTTGTTATTTAGCTATTAAACTAAGTCACGGCTACTACAAGACACTTTTTCACAAAATTTAATCAATATTCATTGTGTAGCCTTTGACGGACAGACAGACAGACATGACGAAACCATGAGGGTTCCGTTTTTGCTGTTTTAGCTAAGGTTTTGGTTAAAGGTACATCTATAGTCAAACGATCTGATTGCTTTATACCATGTGATAAAGAAGTAAAGTTAATACTACTTTAAGTGTAGCCTCAGGTAAATAATAACCATTATTGCTACATAGTTAATTCGGTTTTTTTTTACCAGGATTCTCAAAGTAGACCACAGAAGAAAAGAAGTTGATGGGCGATATTCGGCAGTAGCGTCAGTGACATTGAATGACGCTGATCTGCCCACGCCAGCAGAGTTCATCTGCACTCTAAGAATATCCCAAGCAAAGTATTCTGTAAGGAAAGAAGCGATTTATTACCCAGGTAAGCCATTTATCTTTCATCAGCTTTAGGCCGCGGCTCCGCCCCCACTGCCCATAGCTAGAATTATCTATTTTTTTTTTATGTTTCAATGTTTATGACACTATATAGATTGACTTTGACTATCAGACGTTTCTGTAGGTCTATAATAATCAGGCTAGAGCATGTCGGACCATGCTCAGTGTATGGTTCCGCAGCCTTGAATAATTGCATTAGCAGAAGAGCGTATGTTCATGGCACTTACACCCTTTTGAAGTTGAGAAACGCAATTTTTCGGAAATATCTCAATGACTGTATATCTGACCATGTTCAAGTTAATGTATTTATTAAGCGCTACCTTTGTAATTTTTTATAATTTTTTGGTCACACGGTTCAAAAGTTAAGCGGGTCACACACAATTTATGCAAATTTCGGAGCATTTATTTCCAAAAGTATTTATACAATACAATAGTTTATTAGAAACCTTAAAATGATTTTGGAAGTAAAAAAATCAGCTTCTGTTACATGTGTGGAGTGCACCCCTAAAATATTTATTATTATTATTTAGTATTTTACTAAGTAGCGGCTACTGAAGACACCTTTTCACCAAATTTCATAAATATTTATTGAGTTGTCTTTGAGTAAAGTGCCTGTACCCTAAACAGAGGAGTATTTTAAAACATATTATTATCTCAAATTATAACTACCTAGTTGTCCTCCACGATTCCGCAGACGTATTAACCGTGCACATAATTGACCCTCTTTTGCTATTTACGGTCGGTCTCAATAATCTATCTATTGATGGATTTAGCTACTAGAACTATATATTTGACATAAGCTCCATAAAAAATATGTCATAATTTTATTTCTGGTAGCCAAATCCATCGATAGATAGAATATTGAGATCGACCGGTTAGTGTTTAGTGATGGAGTTTAAATGTCAACTTTGCTGAGGTTTTCTCTGTTTAAACCTACTTTTAAAATTTCAACTTCTTTGGTTAAATATTTCTCGATATTTCATACTGTCATTTACCGCCTGACGCAATGCTTTAATCTGCATCAATCTTGATTGCTCAGTATGATTATGATGTGATCATCACACAACTATATCCCTGCAGACACCGCGACTTTTTAGTCTGCACCAGATCCCCACGAAGCAGAAATTCTAATAAAAAACATGTAAGGATTGCATAATTAAATATTTCAAAATATACACTAAAATAAAACAGTATAGTAAGAAATAGCTTCATTTATAGTAAAAAGCTAACTTTTTTATACAAACGCGTAAAATATTTTAACAGTCAACAGTGAACGAGCGAATTCTAAATGTTTTTAATCTGCATAATAGTGCTTCAATGGAATAATCAACGTTTGAATGGAGTTTTCAGTTAAAATTCTTTGAAATTCCTCTTCATACTGTTAATTTGCTGTTTTGAAACAGTTCCTCCCTAAATAGGTTTTTAATCAAGTAGAATTTGACGAATATTGAGATTCGTTTATAAAACTTGCTCAAGTGGAATGGCGATTGCGATTGCACAGATGGAAAATGGTTATCGCTACCGCCACGTCTGAAAACGAAGAAGGCAAACACTTTGCTTAGGACGAACAGTATATTTTGTACCCGTGAATAAACTAACCATGTAAAACATAATAAAAAAAATCTAGCGTAAAATTTCAAAACAGTCGAAAATAGCACTTTTGTAACCGTATATTGAAACATACTACAGAAAATTGAACATAATAGAAAAACCTTATTCAGATAATAATGCTCTTTAATATTCATTCTATTTTCTTAAAGAAAAATAAATATTTTTAGTTATTACTACGAGTACAATAGAAACACTTACAGAAGATTCATTTTAACAATACGACGTTACGTTAGCATTGAAAATCCAACAAGTTTAATTTCAATTCTCAATTATAAAGAACACAGACTTAATATTCTTCATCTTAGTCTATGAAAAGCGTTAGTACATACTAAATTGTTTTTAATTCAATGAGATGAGAACCATAAACGAACAAATTATGTCGACGCGGCATCGTCAAAGTTGTTTATTTATTTTAAACAAGCAATTTCACTGCTTTATAAGTCGATGAATGTTATTAATGCAGGCTGCTAGAAACGAAAAGAATAAGGAATAGGTATATTTTTTAAGAATGCCATGAAAATAACAATTTTGCGGAATAATTTTCAAGAGGGTCATTTAAGCTTTTTATCAGTAGAAAGTTTGTGTACACAGCTATCTAAAGTACATGAGAGGAACGTTTCCTACAGTCCTCGTGAATAATTTTATGCTTCGTTAACTCCATTGTGGAGGGTAAATGCGCTTAATAGAATATCGGTGGAAGCCCAAACGTTTTTTCTTAGCGTTTGTTCCTTATGATCCCTAATGAAAAGTCAACACGCCCTAGTTCCGCAATTTCACCTTAAAAAATCTTGCCGTAATGGACATTGAAAGATGGATTATAATGATTGATAGAGTTTTTTGCTTACTTTAGTACTGATATCCCGGGGGCATCGAACAATTTATTGTTGACAAACTATTGGATGTTGGTTGGACTCTTGGATTTGTTGTTTTACTGACAAATAGTTTTTGTTATCATTTGACGGGATGACGGAAATATGCTTCCGACTATGTGAAAATAATATATAATATTTACGAAAACTGAGCAAGTGCATATCGGGCCATCCACAATGTAGGATTCCGTAGTCCCCTCCCCCCATCCAAATAATGCGACTTACGAAGTGGGTTTTCTGTTTAATTTCATACTTACAAGGTTATACCTACTTAATAATAATTTTCAATGGAATTTGTACGAACACATGTCACTTCTCATTTGAACAGCTGTTACACGATAACTTGTAAAGCCTATTTAGCTGTGATAGTTTTCTTTTTTATTTAACTATATACAATGAATGTTTTTACATAACCAAACCTCAACAATTTAGCTGGCGGGGGGGGGGGGGACTTGACTCCAACAAAAAATGCACTTTAAAGCTTAATGTTTCACAAACACAGGGTCTTCACAACCCCCAAACGTTTTAAAAGACCTACCTAATGATATCCCCACGATGCTGTAGGTGAGAAAAAAAATCACATCCCCACTTTACATATAGGGGAGGTGACCCAAAAAATATTTTAAAAATTTTATTCTTTCACTTTGTTGGCTTAAGTAACATGTGTATCCATACAAAATTACAACCCTCTAGCACTAACAGTCTCTAAGTTATGCTGCAGACGGTCGGACGGATGGACGGACAGACGGACATGACGAAACTATAAGTGTTCCGTTTTGTCATTTTTGCTAGGCTTCGGAATCCTAAAAACAATGTTGTATATAAATCGTATCTATTTATAAAAATAAATAAACTTTATTATTTTTATATAAAGTATAGGATTTTTCTTATAGGGACTGTTAATGTTATGAATTGATTATGATAAAATCCGCCATGAACATAGACGAGACCTGTGCCTGAATTTCACGCGGCTCCGCCCGCGTGGATGTCGGTTATCGCGATAAAAACTATCCTATGTCCTTCCTCGGGACTCAAACTATCTCCATACAAAATTTCATCTAAATCGGTTTAGCTGTTTGAGCGTGAAAGCGTAACAGACAGACAGACAGACAGAGTTACTTTCACATTTATAATATTAGTATGGATTGTCATAGTTACAGCAGTACTTTAGGACTACTAATATTTCATTGGTTTTCTTTTCATTTTTTGTGCCAACCTAAGTGGAAGAAAATAATTCATACAGTTTTTATAACGAGCGACTGTTCAGAGTGTTGAGTCTAATCATGCATGAATCCTAAAGTCATAAATATCTCAGTTTATCCTGCAAAAGAGGAAACCCGAGGAATATTTACCTCTGGTAAAACCATTATTTTCGCCGTATTAATAAATTGTAGAATGCAAAGATAAAATCTCGAATGAGCCAGCTTAATTTAATGAACAAAGTTTTGCTCCCGTGCTACGAATAAATCTTTTGCAACGTGTATAAAATTATTCTCGTAATGGAAATTACTATTCAACGTTATTGGCGATACAGTAAACACTTCGTTGATGAAATGAATCCAACTGTTAAATTTCAATTACTACAATTGAAATTTAACATTAATATTTTGCTTTTAACCCATTAAAGGTCGCTGTACTCAGTTGGGTACAGGTCAAAAATATTTTTTTTCTTTACAGGTGCATAATATTTTAAATGTAAACTATATTTTTTTCACAGGTAGTTAGAGATTCCATTGGAGCAAAAAAAATCAACTGAGGGTATATGAGAAAAAGTTATAATTCCGAATTGTCAAAGTTACGTGTTTTGAAAGTCACTACAGGTAAGTTTTCATATTGTTATTATTATTAAAAATAGAGATATTTTTTTGTATTTAGATATTAATTATGAGTAAACATATACTAATTATTTATTTGAATACAAAATTATTCATCTGTTGTTAGTAGCTAAACAGTTATTTCATTATTTACGTCACTGTACTCAACTGAGTACAGCGGCTATATCCATGTTAGAAAAGTACCACTTTTACTCAATATTTTTTAATTTTATTTCAGATTGTTCATAATGAGCCGTGGTCAGTTTAGAGCAGCTAATCGTTATAATGGCCTTGAAGAAGCTATCCAAGCCATATTAGAAGAGAGTGATGACGAGGCACAGTATGATTTATCTATAATTCCACCAGATCCCAGTGTGATAACTGATGAAGAAGAGGGTCCTGATGATGATATCATCCAAACTGCGTCAATGCCACAGGATGTACCTGGTTCAGTAGAAGTTTTTGTGCGTACTGAAGGTAATCTCTCTTCTGATAATGACAGTGACGACGAACCGCTAGCTGCAAAACGAAGCCGCCGTACTGATCAGCCAAAAGCCCCAGTGTGGCGAAAGTGTTCCCCGACATATTCTTCAAGACCTTACTCTATTTACGAGGTAAATGATCATCAGACCACAATAAAACAAGAACTCAAAGATCTAAGTCCAGTCCAAATATTTGAAAAACTATTTGACGAGGAGATCCTTGAATTTATTACTTCTAATAGTAAATTGTACGCAAATCAAAATAATAGGCATACATTTCAGCTGGATCATTTCAATTTGAAAAAATTTATTGGCATTTTGATATTGTCTGGTTATCACAAATTACCCCGTGAAGCTTTATACTGGTCGTTAGATGAAGATGTAGGAGTCTCGATGGTTTCAAGTGCTATGTCAAGGAATATGTTCCGAGATATAAAAAGAAATATTCATCTCGCCGACAACAATGTAGCCATAAGTACGTCCGATAAGATGTTCAAGGTAAGGGCGTTTGGCGAACTTTTGATGAAGAAATACCTTCAGTGGGGAGTTTTCCACGAGAACATTTCCATTGATGAATCAATGGTGAAATACTTTGGACATCATCCTGCCAAACAATTTATTCGCGGTAAACCTGTAAGATTTGGTTATGAAAACTGGGTGGCAGCCAGCTCAACAGGTTACTGTTACACTTTTGATTTTTATTGTGGAAAATCTATAAATTCCACCGATGAACCTCTGGGAACTCGAGTTGTAAAAACTTTACTAGAAAAACTTAACACGAACCCAATCAATCACACCGTTTTTTTTGACAATTTTTTTACAAGTCATAGTCTTTTGGTAGATCTACGAGAGCTTGGATATCGCGCGACAGGAACCCTGAGAGAAAATCGGACAAAGAAATGCCCCCTTGTAAGTACGAAGGATATGAAGAAGAAAGAAAGAGCTGCCTATGACTACAGGTTTGACAAAAGTAATGAGTTGCTAATGGTAAGGTGGAAAGATAATAGTGTTTGTATGATGGCAACCAATTATGATACCATAGAACCAACTGGCACCGTGAAGCGGTGGTGTCCAATAAAACGTGAAAAAACAGATGTCTTGATACCGAAACTGTTCCAAACGTACAATAGATGCATGGGGGGAGTAGACGAGCTTGACCAGTCTATATCATTGTACAGAATTGGAATCGATGGCAAGAAGTGGTGGTGGGTGCTATTTACTTACATGGTCGATATGACAATAGCAAATGCATGGCGTCTGCATTCATTGAGCAATGAGGATCGAATGGATCAACTTATGTTTCGTCGTACTATAGCACGAACGTATTTACGCCAGGGATCACAAGTAAGGAGCCACCCAAGTACGTCAATAGTACCAGGAATGGCTCAAGATGGAATGGGGCACTTTCCTAAAAAACTAGAAAAACAACTTAGATGTGTAGTATGCCATTCACGAGTTAGATGGGAGTGTAAGAAATGCTGTAAAACACTTTGCGTGGAAAAGTCGTGCTTTGAAAAATTTCACCTCTAAGTGGCCAGTGTACTCACTTGAGTACACCCCCTGAAAACCTTGATTTTTTTTAAATATATTTTTTTTCTCTTTCCTATGTGTTTGTATACCTTATAATTAAACTAGTAATAAACTAAAACCTAAAAGAAAACCTGTAGTTTTAGTTTGGCCATTAATGGGTTAAGAAATGTAGAGAAGACCTTCTTTGTTTATATACAGCCCGGTTAAAAAGGTACCATTTAAAAAAAGACCTCGCTGAAACTAAACAGTTTCAGCGAGGTCTTTTTTAGGTGCTTCTGTGATATCTATTAATACCGAAGGTATTTGCAATTAACAAACAAAAACATTATAATATTTCAATGTTTCTTTGTTTACAGGACCAATAAGTACCACGCCTGAAATGCCTACGGCAGCGGATATGCAGCTTGCAGCAGCAGTTAGTTCTAGAGGTAATTTTATAGAATTCAGAATGGTTCTTTACGATGTTTATAGGGCATTCAGCATTTTAGCACAGAACCACATCAAAGTTTACCACAAATAGTACATTCTTATTGTGTTATGAAATGCCACGGTCAAGTTACTATAAATATATGTAGAAAAATCCGATTTGTTTTGTAAAGATTCACTACAATATATTTGACAATTTGACAATACTAATTAATAAACATTCTACAACCTGTAGATAGTACTTATAATAAATTAATAGACATCCATATTAAGTACATCTTACTCTCTCTCCATTGTCTTACTCTGCTTAAAATAATAACTAAATATTTTCTTTTTCAGAACCAAACTTCTATACAGCACTCGCGATGGCTTCTTTATTAGCGTTAGCGCGCCTTCTTGTCTCATAAAATATGTCAACAACTAAATTCATCCTGATGAACATATGAAGGTAATAGTTACAATTTTACTCCAATGCGTCTCATGTTGAGACATAACCGTTTTGCTCGATGCTCTTAATATGACATTTGATAGACATAAACATTGTTTTAGTTTCATTATGAAAAAAAACTGACACCTCGTAACGTAATTTTTGGAAATAAAGTAAGTTTTAGTAATTACTGACACACTCTGTATAGTTCTAGTCATCCCCAACGTAACCAAAAAGTTGTAACCAAATAGGTGTGCTACAAGGAACAACATTAGGTCCACAATTTAAAAAAATATTGTCATGCAGAAATAAAAATAGCTTTATGTGTATTACACTTAGAAATGGGAAAGGTAAATGCTACAAAACGTAACTAAGTATTTAAACATCATGTTAATAGTACCCATCTGTGTATGAATTTTCATAAATCAAAAATATTTTATTATATAAAAAGTATGTTTTTAAAGTGTATATAATTTCTTGGAAAGAAAATGTACAGATAATGTTTGTAGTTAGCTGTGTGGTCATGGGCCTAAATCAGGCGTTAAGAAATATTATTGTGAATAATAATTTGCTGAATACGTGGATGATTCTGTATAAATTAGTTTTTGTTACATAAATTGTTTATTTATGATAATTACATTTATCAGATTTATGTAGGTGTTGGTAATTATCTAATTGTTTTTTCAATTAGAACATTATGAAGTAAATGACAGAAACAATAAAAGTTCAATGCAGTATTATTTTAATATTATTCAAAATACGCCATTTATTTTATTTATAATATGGATGCGGTAATTTATAGAATTATATATCATGAATTCATCGTTCTATGATTCTTGGAATTAAACTAAAACAATAATAACTGGATAGGTTATAATATATTTTACTATTTATTGCCTTGTAGTTATTGTAAAAATTTAAAATTATCAAGATCATTTAACGTATCAGGATTGTTATTTTGATAAGCAAAAGTCTTTAATTATGTAGATATTTTTTGTGTACAGCTTTTGAGATACATTACAAAGGCTCAACTAATACAAACACCACCAATCTCTGTCATTTGCTTCTATTGAATGTTGTTTTTTCATAGCACACTTTTCAAAGACGATATACGTATAGCCTGTACAAAGCCAAATAAAAATAATCATAAGATTCGAAGAATATTTAATTGTGACACTCAGTCCTTGTCTTAACATTGATACAAATAAACGATTTTTTGGAACAACGATAAATTATTTACGTAAAGAACCCCTTTTCGAAAACTTTGTTAACAATATTTTTAATTGCGTTACTGGCCCTCAAAATTACCAATAATTTGAAATTGAGTGTAATATCTGTAAACATTTTTAATCTTATAATTGCTTCATGTTTCAAGAAGGGAGGAAAGGTTCCCTTTGTTAACAGGGTATCGAATTTAGTTCATTTTAATTTCAAATTTTTGCCACGGTTTGATATGAATTTTGGACAATATTGTAAAAAAATTCGCCCTTATTCGTAAACTTATTTTTTGGCTTCAATAACGATGCTGTTTCATCCTAAACCAACAAAGCACAACATTTGTTTTTTTTAAACATTTCATAAATAGTTACCGTATATAGCACTCATTAGGTTAAGACTAAGCTTTTAAGAAAATTTGTTCATGAATAAGGGCTATGTAAATATTCATGTGAATTAAAACCATAAGTTTATTTTGTTCATAGGTTAATAATACTAGTTATAAAATTTGCTGTGCATATTGCCGTTTATGGATAAGATCCAGTCAAGACTTTTATTGTGAAATTTCCTAAAATAAAAAGGATCGTTGTGTACTTGTCGTTTTATTTTGCGAATATCATTACAGAGTTACACCTATACACACATTA
Source organism: Herminia tarsipennalis (assembly GCA_945859575.2). Classification (NCBI taxonomy): domain Eukaryota; kingdom Metazoa; phylum Arthropoda; class Insecta; order Lepidoptera; family Erebidae; genus Herminia; species Herminia tarsipennalis. The sequence continues at coordinate 16,384,134 of OX243830.2, forward strand.
TTTGCTGCTAAAATTATGAAATACTTATATCTGTCGAAACGTTAAAAATAATGTCCATAATGTCACTTTATTATTAATTATTTTCCTCCAGCTGAAGCCAGAACACAGAACCTCATTAACATTAATACCTTTGTCTTTGTGAAATTTGAACTTGTGGGGGTTCGTACGAACCCGTTAGTGCTGCCGCTTTCAACAATTTTTTTGTCGAGGTTCTAACATTTATTTCTTTAAAATTTGGCAGGTCGTTAACACAGTTTTAAATTTTACATTATTATGTCATCGTGGTATCTGGTTTTATGTAAGTATCGTATTTACACAAAACGTACACTTGACCACAACACAATACAAGACCAACAAATAATACCAGCAGAATGGGTATATTTAACCTTTAATTCCCTCTCAGAAAACTCCACCCAGAAGATTTTTCTCCCTAACTGAATATGAAAGCGACACATCAATCTTTTCAACACAACCAGACAACGATTCAATCCCAGATTATCGTACAAAATTAAATCATAACATAATTTGTATGAGCGATCCATCAAACCGAAACCGGGTCAGAAATAGAAAACATTTTCCGATGCATTAGACCATTCCCACGAGTTTCGGACTTCCAGTGAATAATAGATACGTTTGGCTCTCTCCCGAACGAATTATCCGGCTAAATTATTGAGCACGCCACCTCTGAGCCTTATGTATAAATCGAGTTCGTTACCATTTTAGCCATACCTCACGTGAAGTCAAAATGAAAGTTTTCTTGGCATGATTTGACGTGTACAAGTAATTTATGCTTGAATGATTGATAGTATAGTCAAGGTTAAAGTAAACAGATACAGTGTTCTTTGCTCCATTAATTATATATTAGGTTTACATTCTCCTAACATACTTTTTGTATTCAACGCCTTGATAAACTCAGTAAGATTTTCACGAAGTTGTGAATCTCGCAAAGAGAAAATAATATGAAACATTGGAATGAATAGAATACTATGTTCATTTATTCTATAGGTATATTCTTTAACCAGCAGCCTATAAGTATAGATTTTTACTTTGAACTGACGTTGTAGCCAATAGCCACACCGATTTTGATGGTGTGGTCACAAAGTAATTATTCGTAACGTTCTATTCTAATATATAGTACTATTTTCATTTCTTTAGGTTTAACTGCCTATTTTCGCGCAGTCACTTCTGAAACCACAGTAAAATAAATAAGCATATAACATAAAGGAACCATAGAATCCACATTAATAAGAAACGAGGCGTCACCAACTCTGTATTTATTTTTACGTCTAATCTTAGAGAGGGTAATTCGTTCACCACATTATATAGAGAATATTCACTAGGGAATTTCTGATATTGACGTGCAAGAGCCGCAAATATCCAAATAATGCAGGAGCTTTATTGAAACCATTGAAACAGCAGCATCTAAACCAAATTTATCGTTGAAATATTACTACATATATTTGTCCAAACACATTCGGGTTCATAAATCCTTCTAATGAACTCGTGGGGTGATTAAACTTGGGTTAGCATAATCATGTGATTTTAGTCATTTAATATCCACATAACGGAATTTTAGCTTCGACCACTAATGTTAATAGAAACTAGACTATTTTTAGAATTTAGAGTATTTGAGCAATACTAACACCTATGTTTCACATCACTGATCAGAAAGTAGCTTCAGTAGCAAAAAACGTTAAGAAAGTCGTTTCTATCATGGTATGGATTTATCATCAGAAGAAATATTAAGTATGAATGTGGAAGGCTTCAAAAGTAGACACAGACCCAAAAAACGATAGATGGACTATGTGAATGATAGCATGACGAGACAGGCGAAGATGTCTGGTTAAAGTTTGTGATAAAATACATATGACGCCAATCTCAGTTGTTTAGTATAACGGGCAATCAATACCACAGAATATGTATTCTATATTTTCTGCTCAATGAAAGCAGCATCTTAAATATAAAACTTAGCGACAGACAAAAATAACCAAGATCATAGGCGCCTTGCACTACCCCCAACAACTAAGTGAACACGGGCCGTCCATGTGATACGCGCTCATAGATGAAACAAGTCACTACATGGCCAGGGCCGAGCTGTCATATAAGTGGAGGACGCTCAGATATAAAGAATAGATATAGAAATAGAGCAACAGATCGACGATTTACAAGAAGTCACTGGGCAGAACTGGAAAAGACAAGCAAGAAATAGAAAAAAATGCAAACAATTAAAAGAGCCCTATACCCAGAAAGGGGCTTTAGCTCAGAACTCATAATTTAAAATTTAAAAAAATAATAAATTCGTTAATTATAAGGCTAAGAAAACAAAGGTTTATTTTTAAGGTTTATTTTCTGTCTGTTCTGTTATAGAAGACTTTGGTTGTATATTTTTTTAATTAGCACTATCTTATTAGTGTCGAGCCCAATTCAGGCCTATCCTTAAATCCCAGCATGGCAAAATCTTGTGTATGTTTTAGGTAACTGTGATTTGACATAACGGCTACGTCTAAAACTCTAACCTTCAAAGATACCTACTATGCCGATTTACTTAAATAATTAAATAATTAATAATTAAAAATTGGCTGCCTAATAGATTGGTGGTCAATGCAAATGAAACAGCTACGTAAGCCAAGAAGCATAAAAAATTGTTGCCTATAATTATGTATATGCCGTGTGGTGCCGGCTTAAGAATAGTACCACCCCATCTCTACCCGTGGGTGTCGTCAAGGCGACTAAGGGATTTCACCCCGGAGGACGGGCAGCAGCGTCCTCTGCGTACTTAAAGCCTTACTGCGATCGCCAACCCGCTCGCCAAGCGTGGCGATTATGGCAATTACCCCCCAGGATCTACATACTAGTAGGTTCTACTGGGGAGACCCGTGCCCAGCAGTGGGCCATCTTATGGGTTGATATGTATAATTATGTAAGTAAACACTAAACAGTTATAAAGGTAATCTATAAAGAATACTTAATAAAAAATTCGCAATTCTCCAATTTAAAGTTATACACCGATATACATATATACAGGGGGAATAGTTCGTCAAAAATAATAAAATATTATCCCTTACAATGAACAATCTGATTATGATTCAAATGGAACGGGTATTGCGGCTTTTCAGATATTGTTATACTAAAGCTTATGAATATACCAAAGAGTACTTTCAAATATACAATATCATCCACATATCCGATAACAGCTAGTTTATGAATGAAAAATATTTTATATCGAATGCGATGTACAGCACTTGTGATTCAGAACGAAGCAGTGAGTTCTACGTGAGCGGAGCCTACGCACTCACCTGTGCACACAGATAGAGAGAATATGGAAGTACAAACTTATTGGAAAATGTTGTAACGGGGTCAATGGCGTAAGCTCTCTTGTTCAATGTAGGTTCTGTTGTACGCTGAATATAAAGGAATTAAATTCTTATAAAATCTAAATTACTAGCTTTTATATATAAATTCAAGCTTCAAATTTTATTGCCGGCGTTAAGTCTGATTTGATTGAAATTTGGGGCGCCCGTTTGACACCATTAGGGTAGAAATTTGAAAACATTAGTTCTAAACGCATGCCAACGTCATAAAATCTAAGTGTTTGGCAAATGTTAATCCAATCGGTTCAGTGGTTTAAGCTGTGAGTTGAAACAGTCAGTAATTGTTTCCTTTTATAAATAAGATAATATACTTCTTATACCAGAGGCGAAGAGTTACAATTCCCTGGGGTAACTCGGTACAAAAACATATCATGCTGAACCGGTGTTTTGTATCTATATCATTAAATAATTACAATTTAAAGTAAATATATATATATTACGTGACCACGGCCGCTGCAATACGGTCGAAACGTCGGGCAATATACAAAGTATTTTACCTTAAATTATTCACGCGATTGAGACCAGTAATATATATTTCTTTCTTAATTTAAAGAAAACCGGTTTAAAACGGTATTCTAAAGACTCTTAGTCACTGCCATATACGGTTTCACTGTTATTTAAAGAATTGAATGGAGAATTTAAACATCATATTCATATTATAGAATTTAGAGAAAACTCCTAGGCGGGCCAAGGAATAAATAACCGCCTTGTAAAACCACCATTCCATAGGATTCACAAATAAATTGGTACATGTAGATCCGCAAATGAATATTTTATTCGAAATGACTACAGTTGAAAGAAATGCTGACCGCCTCTCCTAAGTGTAAAAACATTCATGCAACGTACGAACGAGTATGATCTGGGTACCCAAAGGTAAACATTTGCTTTTAACAATACAAAATAATTTATAGATATCATTAATACTTTATCGACCTTCAAATAAAATGCAAGAAGCACTTTAACGAATTTCGAATAATACATTATTCAAAATCCGGTAAAGTACAATGACGGACAGGTTAAAATTGTGCACTCGTAAGTATGAATGATATGAATTATAACTGAGACACGTAATCTAAACGAAGTGCTTGAGCGGCACGAGTAATTACAAATCATGTCAAGTATCCCTACTATTATATAAATATGAATGTAAGTTTGTTTGTTACGCTTTCACGCGAAAACTACTCAACCGATCATCATGAAACTTTGTACACATATTCTTGGAGGTATTAGAAGTAACATAGATTATAAAAAAAGGGGGAAATTTACGCAGACGAAGTTGTGCGGGACAGCTAGTATCATTATAATAATCAGTACTCTTATGAAACGAAATCATTAACAAATAGAATATCTAACATATCTAGCAGAATATTTCTCTGTCGCGCCGTCTCATTTGTTTTGCACGACGCACGTAATAACGCGATCAAAACGTATGAGAATTTTGACAGCGACGCGTGATGTGAAAGCTTAAAGTGTAAGAGAGAAATTTATTTTTCGGAGTGAGTCGTCAGCGTTCGAGCACTCTTTTAGATGTTTGAAGAACATTTGGCCTTGGAGTGTCATCGATTGTAACACTTGGTAGATTGGGGTGTATGAATTTGTGAGTAGGTCAAAGAGCGGGTTTGTCTGTCTTAACCATTTATAGATAGATGTTACATTTAGAAAAATATTTTTATTTTTGGATTTGAGTTACCTATCTTGTCTGGTCGATTAGGCCCATTTTGAATAAGGGACCATATTTATCTCAAATTTACTTTGCGATATTTAATTTTAGTAGCTGCATAGTACAAAGTAGTTATATTTAAGGGTCCAAGAATCAATTTAATTCCTAACTTTACCTTGTAGATCATAAATCAATGTAAGAAAGAAAAATCGATAAGGGAACTTTTCCGGTCAAAATTTAACTAAAGTTGTGAATACGGTTTTCGTGCAATCTCTTGTAAAAGTCTCAAATAAAAGGTGGTTCTAGTGACATTTGCCGGGTGACACAGTTGGATTAGCACCCTGTGACATCAGTAACCCCTTTCTAAAGGTCGATGTGAATAGGGAACGAATTTATAAAGCTAGTCTTATTTATGACAAGAATTACGACGGCTTTCTCGAGAATACGATATTCGCCTTATGTTTTACTGAATTTGATATGAACTGTGTGCCAATTTCTAGGGATACCTTTTTACATTTATTTCGCGGTGGTATTGCTTGCATAGATTGATTTTGTTCCAGTAACTTACTCCTTTCATAAACATTGATTCTTGCACCAATGCACTACGTACCCTTATTCTTGTTAAGTTATTTTCGTATGTAGGTATTAAAAAATACTAAATCGATGAAACACTCTTTTAATCTAAATGCATACAGTAATTGACTCTGATTAAAATTATTTAATTAAAAAAAAAAATTGTTTTGCTTTACTGGTTTCTAGTTTATGTAGTCAAATATTGAGGAAAAAGCAACGGGGAACACTCAGTGAGTGGGCTTTATACATTGAAAGCTCCGTAATGCTCGTATTCAACGAACTGCGTAAACTTCTTTGATCTGTGACGAGCCTAAACTATACAACTCTTTAATATTTGTTTGTAAACGTTTTGATGTTCGATAAAAGATTGGAGTAAAAGATTAAAGTTTGTGAAATATTTCACAAAAGTTAGTAACCTATCCACGAGAAGCTAAAACGATTACTAGTACCTACTTAATGCTAGTTGCTTAACATGTTTTTTTATTTTTGAACAATTTATTATAATTATTACCAACAGTCTGTATCACAAATAACTCAACTTTACAAATATATAAATCATGGACATATCGTCCACACAGAATCAGAATAACAATTTGTGGAGCACGCGAACCGAAAAGAACCTACAACGTGTTTTACATCAGTTCTTACTGGTGGTAGGTGTAAGCCATAAAGTCTTGGTGGGTACCACGACAGTGTCAGTTATTCTAACCGTGAAATAGTGACATAAGCATATCGCTGTATTTCGGTTAAAGGGCAGCAAGTGAAATTACCGGGTAAGTGAGACTTACGAACTAATGTCTCAAATAAGGAGCTCAGAGTGGTGACCTTTGCCAATACAAAGATTTGGGTGTCACTGATTCTGTTATGGGCTAGTGTGACGTTTACCATCAGGCACACGTCCTGTTCGTCTCTTCATTTTATAGTATAAAAAAGTCGTCACGTACAATCCAATTAAACCACTGAGACAATTTATATTGAATTTAACTTATACAATTTTAAGCTATTGCATAGGTTTTATTGCGTGCTTGGAGCGCGGCGACCAAATCAAGAAATTCCGTAACGAAAATAAAACCTAACACGGGAGTGTTAGGTTTTACTACACTCCGCCTAACATGTAGCTCAGCGGAGCGTTCGCTTAACGTATATGTTATGTTTATGGTACGACTGTACGAAACACGCACGGATCGAGACGAGCTGCTCCGAAAGGTAATGGAAAAAAAATCTGCTTAAATAAAAAATAAACAAATAATTATAACTGCATAATGGACGGAGTGGCAACACTGGTGACGTAAACATTGGCTCCTTATTTAAAAATAATAGAAAATAACAATAAATAGTTTATTTCACATACTGTATAATTCAATTGAGTGTAAACATTGTAGTATACAAGTGACATTGTTAGTGTGGTTCTAAAGTTAATAAAACAACAATATAATGGTGTGTGTAAAACAGTGACTAAAACCTACAAAATACTTAAATAATTACATAATATACTATTTTGTGAACAATATAATAAACTCCTAATCTTAAACTAAGTTCTGAACACAAGTTTGGTTGAAAATATTCGTATTCTACAGTGATAAAATATTTTTTCTTTCGTAAACCGTTATTTTATGGGAACTAATTCGAAAACTTCGTGTTTACCCTACTACTAACGCTGCGAGCGGTGAGTAGCGAAACAAATATTGACGTTGATTGACATTAATACTTGGGTTGCTGTTGCAAAAAAATAATAAATACTGCTTTCAACGCCATCTATTATCGAGAAGAGGAACGAAATTTGCTATTAATCTGACATTCGATACAGTGTTGCTACACCTAAAATACCTTAAGGTGAACTTAGGGAGACCAGATTAATTATTTATTTCTAAATTGTGGGAAATAATATTATAATGGAGCATGAAAATGTTACACTTAGAAAAAAATCAAATGCGCTGACAAATAACTCGGACTCATCAATGTTTGAGACTACAGTAAAAAGCTTACCAAATGACTCAATAGAAGATGAACGAATCACTATACTAACAGAACAAATTGATAAGTTGACCTCCAAGTTACAAAGTGCAGACCAAGAAATCGACAATCTGATGTGCGAAAATACGAGCTTAAGATCAAATTTAGATAAAACAAAGAGAGTTATAGAACTTTATAAAAAAATCGAAAACGAAGGTATTAAAAATTCTACTTCAAAATCGAGGCGCAAATCTACACTATATGGTCAAACATCAACACCCATAAAGTTAAAATGTCTAAAAAATAGATCTGTACCTAACTCTCCCATTGAGTCAGGGTTGGGAAAACCATACTTGGCCACAATGTTGCACGAAAATCGGCCAACCACATCATTAGGTGATATTAAGTATAAGTGTTTCTTACCAATGACGAACGAAAAGCGTATCAATACGTCGACAAACCTCGATATGGGAACACTGGTTGACTGTACTCCTATTAAACCGCTGATACCAGATTACAAATCGGATACAACGTCAAAGACTGACAAAGATACTGGCACACAAACGAAGACAAAACATCGAGTGTTTATTTTTTCTGACCAAACGGGATTTGGCATTAGACGGATACTACAAAACCTTCTAGGGAACAGCTTTATTGTTACGTCAATTATTAAACCCTACGCTCCAATTAATGAAATATTGTGCTCATGTGCTTCGATGTGTAAGGATTTTACCTACTCTGACTACGTGTTAATAATGGGAGGCTCTCAAGACAATAACCCTTTAGACTTACAGTCAAATTTATATTATGTTTTAAGCCAAATGAAACACACAAACGTTTTAGTGGGTAAAGTCTACTCTAATAAATACCTTAATAGGCATATGGTTAATAATCTCATAAGACAAATATGTCTTAGGGATGGAAATTCAGTTTTTTTGTCTCTTGATTTAGTATTACATGATAATTGGAATCCTAAGCATATTAATAAACTCCATGCTAGTCGTATAATCCATAAAGAAATTTTACGCTTGAAATACGCTGCTAACTATAATAACTATATAAACGGCATGGTAACACATACAGGTTTCAACACAACAATTACAACTAAGAATGTTTATGTGCAAACTGATAGTATAACTTTAGGTAATAATGACATAAATAATATACAAATTAATTTATCTGGGACTAATCTAGACAAGGCTGGCAAAGATAATTCTGAAACTTTTTTTCGCTCCTAAATCTTTAGCAATATTACATCAAAACATAAATGGTCTTATTAGTAAATCGGAAATGTTATGTGTTCATCTAAACGAAATGAAAAAGTATGTTGATGTAATGTGTATCACCGAACATAACATGAAAATGGGCGACGAACAATATTTAAATATACCAAATATGAATTTAGCGGCATCGTATATGAGAAAGTCGAGACATGGGGGATCATGTATTATTGTAAACAACGGTATTAGGTACCGAACTGTTCATGAAATGAACAAACTTTCAACTGAAAACAAGTTTGAGTGCTCTGTGATAGAACTGATCAGTTTTGGTATCTATGTTGCCTGTATTTACAGACCGCCTAAACTCGACTCATCTTCTCTTGAATGTTTTTATGATAAAATGTACATTCTCTTGTCGTATCTGTGTAAAAATAAAAATAAGAAAGTTATATTATGTGGGGACTTCAACATAGATCTACGTCAAAAAAATAGAATTTCTTTAGAGTTTCAAAACATTATTTGGTCATTCAAATTGAAAGCAGAATTTCAGCATGCCACTCGATATATTAGTAACACATGCATTGACAATATACTACATAACTTACGGCAGTGTAAGAGTGAATCACTAGAACTCGCTATATCTGATCATTCTGCACAAATCATACGATGTCCTGTTAGCTCAAGCTCTCTGCTTGAACATTGGTTTTTACTTAAAAGGGATTTTTCGTCAGTAAATAGATGTAAATTCAAAAATTATATAAAACAATTGAGTTTCTCGCAAGTGTACGTGGAGACTGAAGCAAATGAGGCATTCAACTGTTTTCTTAACTTATTTAAGCTGCTGTATGACTTATGCTTTCCCGTAATTAAAATTAAAATGTCACTCAAAGCTAAGCCAAAATGGATATCTAAGGGTATAAAGGTATGCAGCCAAAAGAAACGTGAATTACTTTGGAAGTATAGGAAAAACCCAACCACGTGTAATAAAATACAGTTTAAAACCTATACTACCAGGCTCAAGAAGGTAGTCAAACTAACCCAGAAGTCACAGAATGATCATTATATAAAAAATTATGAAAACAAATCAAAAGCGACTTGGAGGATTATAAATGGAGTAAAAAACAAACAGCCTAATCTAAATTTTACTGAAATTAAATTGAATGACAAATTGATAAATAATCCCAAATTAATATGTAATGCTTTTAATGACTACTATGTTGACATTGTAAATAATGAGAGTAATCTGAAGTTTATGAAAACTTCACCTGGTCAAGTATGTAATTCAATTTTTATGAGTCCTATATCATCCTTTGACATTCTTAATATAATCATGGATTTGAAAAATACAAAAAGCGCCGGTATTGATGGAATAACAACGTCTATAGTCAAAGATGTCGGTAACTTGATAGCACCTGTTATATCCTATTTAATTAACTTAAGCCTTGAACAGGGTGTCTTCCCTCATGAACTAAAAAAATCCATAATTAAACCAATTCATAAGAAGGGCGACACTCTCAACATAGGTAATTACAGACCGGTAGCACTGTTGCCTATATTTGCTAAATTATACGAAAAAGTTATCTATAATTCTATATATACCTTTTTTGAAAAGGAATCTGTCCTGATACCTGAACAATATGGCTTTAGGAAAAATAAAAACATAAACATGGCTACCTATGATTTTCTACGATCTGTTACCTCTAATATGGACAGAAGACAGCCGGCAGTGGGTCTTTTTATGGATATGACGAAAGCTTTCGACTATGTTAGGCATGATACTTTACTAATTAAACTTTCTTCTTATGGAATAAGGGGTAATGCTCATAAATTGATCTCGTCTTACTTATCTGACAGGGAGCAGGTCACGCAAATAACTACAGTAAGCACAATAACAAAAATGGAGGAAACATGTCAATCTAGTGTCAGAAAGGTTAAATACGGTGTACCCCAGGGAAGTGTGCTGGGACCATTGCTTTTTATTATATATATAAATGACATTTCAATTAATATTAATGACAAAATTACATTATTTGCCGATGATTGTACAGTATTATTCTCCGACTCAAAATTGACAACACTACAATCTACTATTAATAACACACTGACATGTATTATCCATTGGTTGATTTGCCAAACTACTTGGCAATATATGATTAGGTATAAATGAGACAAAAGATGTAGTATAGTCTGGTTATAATTATCTAAAGGTGCATCTTATATACTAACGACTTCGTGTTGATAACAGATAGTGGAAACATTTAATAGATACTGAACGTGCGATAAGGAACATAAGATTGTGATGTAGATTGTAGATACAGCACAAAGATATTGTACTGTAACAGTACACCCCCCTTTAAAAAAAAAAAATATGGTAATAGTGTTTACAATATAAATTTGACCTAGACCTTACTAGTTATTTGCTGATGTATATAAATAATAATGCTATTGTACGCGGTGGAATTTGATGACGCCTGTTGTGGTGTGATTTGCTGACGTCTGTAATTTTGACTTAGCTGTTGCACGAGTGTTTATTATTTTTTTCCGTTAAACTCTTCATTCTTCTGTCCAGTGTTTTCATTATGCCGTAAATTAGGATCACGCCGATTGTTAAAATAATCTGTCCCATTGCAACATTTCTTGTCCACCGTAAGTCCTCCTGGATCAGGTTACGGAGTTGGTCCGCTTCGTTTTGATTGAGGCAATTGTCCGTATTGTATGTTATCTGGTCCTTAGAACTTTGATTTCCCATTTTAGATGTCTTGTTGTTACGAGTAGTTGTGAATTAATGGTATATGTTAAGATCTATGTTAATATATATACGAATAGCTTGCTTATATCAGCGATTTTTTATAGACGTACTACTGGCTTTACTTTACGTCCCGATCGTGTAGTGTACGTGTGTGAATGCCTGTCGCAATCCTTTGAATCTGGCACGTAGTTTGATTCGTCATTGATCATGAAAGCTGGTTTCAATCTATCAATTGATATCACTGTCTCTTTATCCCTAATTCTAATGCAAAATGTTTTATCTGTTTTACTAATTACTGGGTAGGGTCCTTCATACGGCGGTGTCAGGGCTTTCTTAATTCTATCACACCGAACAAATACGTGTGAGCATTCTTTGAGTTCGGGATGCACAAATATAGCTTGATTGTGTTTTTTTCTTTTCGGAATTGATGTCATTTGTGTGATGTCCTTTTGAATTTGTTTTACAAACTCTTCGTACGTTGATAACTGTGCTGCTGATGACTCAAAAAATCCTCCAGGGAGTCGTATTGGCGTTCCATATGTCATCTCTGCTGAACTATAACCTGTGTCTTCTCGCAAGCTACTCCGCAACCCGAGTAAAACTGTTGGAATTTCTTTTAACCAATTTTCGTTGGATTCTCTTGTCATTAACGCCGCCTTTAAAGTTCTATGAAATCTCTCTATCATTCCATTGGATTGTGGATGATAAGGTGTTGTCCTAATTTTATGTATTCCCAAAAATTGTGAGAGTGACTCAAATATTCTTGATTCAAACTGTCGGCCTTGATCCGTAGTAATGCGCAATGGACATCCAAAACGAGTAATCCATCCCTCGAAAAGTGTCTTGGCTACTGTTTCTGCAGTTATATCTTCTACCGGAAATATTTCGGGCCATGACGTACAACGATCTATGATTGTGATTAAATATCTCTTCCCTTGTGAAATCGGAAGTGGTCCGACGATGTCAATATGTAAATGTTCAAAACGTTGCGCTGTCATAAATGTACCAGGAGGTGATATCGTATGTCGTTGTATTTTTGATTTTTGGCAGGCTATACATGATCTACACCAGTTATTGATATCTTTGTTCATATACGGCCATAAATACCTTTGGGTTATCATTTTTCTCGTAGTTCTTTTTCCTGGATGGCTCATACCATGAATGGTATCGAAAATTTGTTTGCGAAAATGCTTTGGTAAGTAGGGGCGGCTTTTTCCAGTAGAGGTGTCGCAGGTGATGTTTATTGTGGAACCCGGAAGCGTAATGTTTTTGAATTTTAATCTTTTATTGTCATGTAATTTACTTAGTTCATTATCTGTTGATTGACATTTTTCCAATTCAGCGTAATCGATAGGTGATGGCACGTATATTTCCTCTATTCGAGATAAGGCATCGGCGGTAATATTGTCACGTCCGCTTATGTGTTGAATGTTGGTACTGTATTGTGAAATGAAATCTAACTGCCGGACCCGTCGCGGTGTATCGTTTGATGATGGTTTTTGGGAGAATGCGTATGTCAAAGGTCGGTGATCCGTAAATATTGTAAATTCTCTTCCCTCGATTAATCTGTGAAAATGTTTGACGGCCATGTATATTCCTAACAGCTCTCTGTCAAACGTAGAATATTTTTGTTGAGTTTCGCTCAATTTTTGTGAAAAAAATCCTAATGGTTCCCAATTGCGTCCGGATTTTTGTTGTAAAACTCCACCAACGCAAGTAGCACTAGCGTCGGTCATGAGCGCTAGTGATGCGTTGCGGGAAGGATGCGCTGTTAACACTGCGTTTTTCATGCTTTCCTTGCATTTTTCGTAAGCTTTGTCTGCTTCCGTTGTCCAAGGAACAGGTGAATTATCGTTCTTTTTTGAACCATGTAGATATTCGTTTAAAATTCTTTGATTTTCCGCTGCGCATGGAATATTACTTCTGTAGAAATTGACCATGCCCAAAAATCTTCTTAATTCTTGAATTGTTTTCGGTTTGGGAAATTCCATGATTGCTTTGTAATTTTCTTCGGTAGGGAGTATTCCTTGGCTCGTTATATGATAACCTAAGAAATCTATTTCCCTTCTGAGAAATTCGCATTTTTCGAGATTAATGGTTATTCCATTCTCGTGTAAACGTTTGAAAACCGTTTCTAAATGCTGATAATGCAAATCTTCGTTGTCCGATGCAATGAGACAGTCGTCTACAAATATAAATACGTAGTTTAAATCTCTAAATAAGGAATCCATGAATCGTTGAAATGTTTGTGCCGCATTGCGTAATCCGAAAGGCATTCTTAAGTACTCAAAAAGTCCAAAAGGTGTGATGATGGCTGTTTTTTCTATATCTTTAACAGGAATACAATGGTATGCTTTACGTATATCTATCTTGCTTAGTATCTTCTTATTTTCTAATATGTATGTAAAGTCAGTTAATCTTGGTAGTGGGTATTTGTCCGGTACTGTCGTGCTATTGAGCATTCGATAGTCTCCGCATGGTCTCCATTCGCCATTTTTCTTTTTTACCATATGTAATGGGCTTGCCCATGGGCTATCTGACGGTCGGCAAATTCCGAGTTCTATCATATTTTGAAATTCCTTTTTGGCTATGTCGTATTTTTCTGGAGGTAATGGTCTTGCCCGAGCTGCGACGGGTGGTCCTGTAGTGATAATGTGATGTTCAATCTTATGTTTGGGCGCATTGCGGAGAGAGGACCCTTTCGTGATGTCTTCGTATTTGTTTAAAAGTTGCGTAATACGTGGATTCGTTCCCACTGCGATATTACGAATTGTTTGTTGTGTCGCTTTTTCCGAAGTTACATGCGTTGTCAGCTCTGTAACTTTGTCGATAAGTTTGCGACCTGCTATGTCGACTAATAGTTTATAGTGCTCTAGAAAATCTGCTCCAATTATTGGTTGTGTAACATCGGCGATTACAAAATTCCATTTATAACATCGTTGTAGTCCTAAATTCAAGGTAAGCGTCTTCTCGCCGTAAGTCCTAATTTTAGTCCCATTTGCAGCGTATAGTGTGTATTGTTCATTTTGTAAAACTGAATGTCTCTGTTGCTTGCTAATGACTGAAATATTTGCGCCCGTGTCAATCAAAAACTTCATACCACTTTTTCGGTCGGTAATGGTGAGGCGATTGGATGGGTGGATTGCACAGAGTTTCGCCGTTGTCTGTGCTCTTATTCGTTTCCCTGGTTCCGTACGTAAGTCATTGGTTTCCAACTGCATGGTTTAATGCAGTTCTTTGCATATTTTCCGAATCTTTCGTGGTAGTAACAAAATCGATTTGCTCCTCTATAGTTTGTTCTCGGCCTCATAATCGGGAATTGTTGACGTTTCTTGAAATGATTGTGCGTGTTGGGTCGATAGCCATATTGACCTTGCTGAATTGCGTCAATATCTATCTGTAATTTTGCTAGCTGGGCTAAAATGCATGCTGTATTGTTGTCGTTTGAAGTGTCGTTGCTAACAGCTGATATTTCGGTTACTTTTGAATTCATTATTATTTTGTCTGCAATTTGGCTCAGTTTGTCAATTTCCATGTCTTCCGTAACTGCTAGAACCGTAGTAACTGATGTTGGTAAAAGCCTGAACCATAGTAGTTTAATTGTTTCGTCACTGATTTTTCCTCTCCCGAGGACTCGCATTTGACGTAATAACTGCGAAGGTTTTTGATCACCGAGTTCTGTCTCTGATATTAATTTTTGAAACTGTCGCTGTTCTGTTTCTTCGTAACAATCAATTAAACGTTCCTTGATGTTTTTGTATTTATCTGTAGTCGGTGGTGAAGTGATTAGGTCACTAACCTGTAGTATTTCTTCCTTGGATAACTTTGCTATTACTGTACAGTATTTGTATTCGTCTCCTTGCTTCTGTGGTGCTAATATGGCTTCTAGTTGCGTGAACCATAATCTTGGTTGGTCTTTCCAAAATTCCGGAATGCGGGATAAAACCGAGGTGCCAGCAGCTACTTCAAGTGTTCCTTGCTGATTTATGTTCGCCTTGCACGGTGATTGTGCCATGTTTCTTGCTGCGTATTCGTTCGTCGGGGTCACCAATTTGCCAAACTACTTGGCAATATATGATTAGGTATAAATGAGACAAAAGATGTAGTATAGTCTGGTTATAATTATCTAAAGGTGCATCTTATATACTAACGACTTCGTGTTGATAACAGATAGTGGAAACATTTAATAGATACTGAACGTGCGATAAGGAACATAAGATTGTGATGTAGATTGTAGATACAGCACAAAGATATTGTACTGTAACAGTTGACATTAAATAATTTAAAAATTAATTTAGATAAAACTAAACTTATTAATTTCAAGCAAAGGCCAGTAGTAAATAGAAATGACGATAGAATTAATATTAGTTACCAGGGGACACAAATTAAAGAATGTTCAAGCACTAAATTTCTAGGGTTACATTTGGATCAGAAATTGAACTGGAAGACACACGTTGAACATGTATGCAAAAAGATCAGCCAGTTTACGTATGGGTTGTACCGGCTGAAATACATAACGAGTAGAGACGCGCTCATAACTGCCTACCATGGATACATTTCCTCGACATTGCGTTATGGTATCATTTTTTGGGGGAACTCTGCTGACTGGCTCCTTGTGTTTAGAGCGCAGAAACGCTGTATTAGAACAATGTTCAATTTAAAGCCAAGAGACTCGTGCCGCCCTTATTTTATTAAACATTGTCTACTAACTTTACCTTGCCTATACATTTACGAAAGCGCAATATTTGTGAAACAGAATATAAACCTATTCAGTAAAAGAGATCGACAACGTCACTTTGGTAAATTGTGTGTGGTACCGTGTAAAACAACGCTGATGCATAATAGCATATTTTGTAAAGCGCCACTAATATATAACAAACTTCCATCGTGCATTAAGAACATAGACAATAAGGTCAAATTTAAAAAGCAGCTTATTAATATGCTTACGGAAAAGTGTTACTACACCCTAAATGATTATTATAATGATAGTATAGTTGACATGCCTTGATTTCGATAATTATATTGACTGTAAATCTGATTAATAATAATAATATTGTTTTGTAATTAATTTAAATAACTAATTATATACTAATTATTTGTGAACATTTGCACACCAAATAGGTTAAACATAGATTGCACTAATTATTGTAATTACTAACACCTTTTTGTACCTGTGTTTTTGCAAAATAAATATATTGAATTGAATTGAATAAGTTGATAAAAAATGCCATGCAATAGCTTTACCGCGGCAGTCCTCGAGTGCCACACATTTTAATTCATACTACACTGCCACCAAGTTTTTTCTTTGCTTGCAGGACCGCTTAGTCAATTGTAAGTAATATTTAAGTTATATTGTTATAACTCAATAGTTGTAATTTCTCTCTATGTTCCAACTTATAATTGAGTTCATGAAAACTATTTTTGTCAAAGGTATACATGCCAAACTTTATATTTGTCCAATTTACTTGAGACAGTCAAAGTTTTCAGGTAGGCTTGGCTATGCCGCAATCTTACATTGTATGTATTTTATCTACCTACAAAATATATTGTTATCTGAGGCTGAGTTATACGAATAAGTTTATATTACATAAGATTTTTTCTATATCTTCTATAATAAAGTTAAATAGTTTGTTTGTTTGTATGAACGCGCTAATTTCCAAAATTCCATATGTTTGATACTTTCTTAACATATTTCATTAAAGTTGGCTTAGAGCTTGAGGAAGACTATGATTTTTCACAGCAATTACCAACATCCACGGGGGAAAAGCAATAGGATATTTAGTCACACAATCAAAACACGTTTGCGTTAGAATGACGCTCGTCCCAATGTTGGCGCCAATGCTATTTTCTAAATCCAAACGTTGGACGAGTAGCGTTAGGGCCAACGTATTAACCTAGCGTAAGAAGTGGAAATTTTGCTACTCTCCGTAAATACCATTCACTGGGAACAAATTTTTACTCAAAACCTTAGCCCCAAAGGTGGCATAAAAAGAACGTGACAGTATTTTTGGTGTTATAAATTATGCATAAACTACTACAATCTATAACTACATTAATAATAAGCTAAAGAAGAAGAAAATAATACTAAATATAATAAAACAAATAATATTATGAGAAATATGATAGTAAGTTTCCGAGAACATGTTGAGCAAGTAACTATTTACCAAAGTTCATTGTTGCTGATTCGTTTGTAAGTTATGTCGTATTATTAGAAAATGTTTTTATTGAGTCTTATTATAGTCAGCCCGTGAGGGTCAGATGTAAGTAATATTCGATAACTTATAGTTAAAGAAAACTTGTGTTACTCGTGTGTACGTTAATAGTTGTATTGATTTTTTTTAGGGTTCCGTAGCCAAAATGGCATAACGGTTTTAAGCCAAGTCCGTCCGGCCGTCCGCACCTTTGCTCTTAGATTGTTAGTGCTAGGAAGCTGTTACTTTGCATGGATATACATATTACTTACGCCGACAAAGTGAAAAAATAAAATCATGGAAAAAAAAGTTTATCTTTATAGTGCAAATTGTACAAGTTTACGAGGAACAGCTGATCAAATGAGAAGTAACAATATTTTCGTACAAATTCCATTGAAAAATATTATTATGTAGATATGTATAACGTTGTAAGTTTGAAACAGCAAACCCACTTCTTAAGCCACATTATTCGCATGGGGGGGGGGGGGGGGGGCTACGGAACCCTATATTGTGCGTGACCCGACATGCACTTGCCCGGTTTTCTAATATTAAATCATATATCGTAACTACATGCATTTTATCAGAGTGGGTCACTTTTTTAGATCAATTTAAAATGCAAAATACAGTAGTTGTACCTACTTAATAATAATTTCCTAACAATGTGTAATCGTTTTTGACAAGTATCAGCCATAATTCTATGGTCCGCCAATGTTTATGTCGCCTACGTCGCAAATCTCTCGATCTGCTCGCTGCCATTAACTCACGGAATTATTACACAATACTTGTACAATAGTAGTGTTTCTGAGTAACTACATATACGAGTATTTTACAAAAGTGGGTCACTATTTTAGATCAATTTAAAATGCTACGAGGCGTTCAAAATAAATTTTACAACTACATTAGTTGTACCTAATAATAATTTCCTAACAATGTGTAATCGTTTTTGACAAGTATCAGCCATAATTCTATGGTCAGCCAATGTTTATGCCGCCTACGTCGCAAATCTCTCGATCTGCTCGCTGCCATTAACTCACGGAAGTCTTACACAATACTTGTACAATAGTAGTATTTTTGAGAAGACTAAGACTGGAATTTATAGAGCATACTTCGGCTTAGCTCAAGCTTAACTTAAGTAAAACTTGAAGAAAAACTCGACAAAGTATACGCTGGCTATAGAAATTATTGCTAAATAGCGCAAGCTTAGTATATATATAATCTTAGAAGATTACATCTATGATAGAAACGATTTTTGGGCACAAGCTTTGTTGAGGTTTTTGTAATGTTTTACCTTAGCATGTAAAACAGCGGAAAAATAATAGACATCCAAACGGAGCTAGGGAGCGTTCCCACAATGTTGTGGCGAATATTTTGTCGTCGGACGACTATCGTCACTAGCTGTCAGAGTGCAAATAAATAGTGCGAAAATAACGTGGACGACAGTTAATCGTTTCGTCCTATATGTGAACACATCAATTTAAATACACAAGTCACGATGCTTTAAATGACACGATAATCTGTCGTCGTGACATAGTGGGAACGCGCCCCTGATTGTGTGATTCGGTCATAATTGTCTAATAAATAGTATAAATATTTTTTATTATTATAGTCCTATTATTGTACGGCTTCTGTAACTCGTCGATAGATGGCGTTTGTAGTTGTAACACTCGAGCTTAGTCTGAGTAATGTCACTTCATTTCGCAAGTGCGAGTGCAATCAGTTATCGCAATAATAACTATTCGATGTCCTTTCCCGGGACTCAAACTATCTCCATAACAATCGTCTCAATTGGTTTAGCGATTTAGCGTGAAAACGTACCAGACATTCACAAAGTTACTTTCACAATTTTAATATTTGTATGCATTTGAATTATTTATTACTTATAACCTCGGCATAGGATTATAATGGTTAAAGTTGTAATAATAAAATTGCCCTAATTGTAAGCTAAAGTACGACTCAAGCTCGATATCACCTCAAAACATTTTGATTTCAAATTACAATAAATGTTCATCATGTCACTTCTGACTTGACGTCACATATTTCCCAAACAACACCAAATAACTGCAAAGCCCTATATTAGCATAAATCTCCCTCGAAATAATTAAATTTACGCTCTAAAAATGTAATTTACTCGGCGCAGGTGACAACGTGTATAACAAAACCCTTCAACGCTATACTCGTACACAAAATTATTCACTCCGCTCACTTCATTCGTTCATTCGTTCCCCCTGACGTACAAATTGTATTCGTAAGCTTAAATTATTGCGTTACGCCGTCCCGAATACGAAAATTATAATTGTGTGCTTACTTGTAACCTGTCTCACACGGGCTTCTAAAAAAAAAAGTCGTCTGCTAAAAAGCAATGGCTTTTACAACGTGTTACAGAAAGGTGTGGTCAACTTCAAGGGTTAACTCATGATGCTGAATGCATCGAGTACCTACCTAATTTTAGTAAAATCTAAGTGTGCGACAACAGGCTGCTTTAGCTCGTCATGTTCTATACCAGTGAACTATTTTGCGATAAATAGAAGAATTGAAACACTGATGTCCCCGAGAATTAAGATTTTTTCAATAATTTCACATTTTACTCGTAAAATTATCTTAACACACAATGATAATTATCAAGACTCTGTATTCGCGGGACTGCGAATAGCACTTGAAACCCTACGATAAACAAGCGAAATGATTACAAAACAAAAAAAAGTGTGGACCTCGGGGACTGCCGCGGTAAAGCTATTGCATAGCATTTTTGATCAACTAAAAAAACAATTTTTTATTTTTTTTTATTAAAATATTCGTAATATTTTTTTCATTACATTTCGGAGCAGTTTGTTTCGATTCGTGCGAACTTTGTACAGTCGTACCATACACATATTTAAGCGATCGCTCGGCTGAGCTACATGGTAGGCGGAGTGGGGGATGTTAGGTTTAATTTTCGTTACGGAATTTCTTGGTTAGGTCGCCGCGCTCAAAGCCCGCGATAAAAGCTATGCCATAGCTTATTTTTTTTTATTTGAAAAATATATATTTTTTTTATTGCATAAGTTATTTTTTTTTCTTTTCATTACATTTCGGAACAGCTTGTCTCGAGACGTGCAAGCTTCGTACAGTCGTACCATATTAATTCGTCGAATTATTTTCGTTACGGACTTTCTTGATTCGGTCGCCGCGCTCAAAGCCCGCGATAAAAGCTATACAATAGCTTAAAAACTACTTAAAGCTTGATCCATCAAGCTATTTAAGCTCTAGCACATGCCAAAGAAATGTACATACATATATACATACATACATACTTACTCTAAAAACATAATCCTAGTTCTAGCGCATTTGGGTAAAAGCTTAGTGTAATGTAAACATGTGCATCACAGTGTCTACACTAAAATGTAATCTCCTTTTATTTCTTCGAGTTATTTTAATTACCATTTAAAAATACAGATCATCATAACCAGAAAAACGAAAAAGTATTTGTTTTTACTGTTTATATTTTTTTATTACGACGTGGACTGTATTGCACTTGCTTGTGGTCTTAGATTTCCGATCTAGGTCTGTATCGCTTCAAATGAGCCTAAGCAGACATGTTACTACCCAATCAACCGCTTCGAATTAATGTTCTACTTTTATTTGAACCGAAATAAAATAATCAGGTCGTCAATCTGAGTCGACATAACATTGTGGCTTATTTGTGTGTGAGAGAAAATTGTCGAGTCTTTAAGCTCCTATTTCTGTTTCTTATTGTAAACGAGGATATTTTGTCGACGCTGGAATTTCAAAATGTACAATTTTGCTACCTAGAAGTCTGTATTTAAATATGTTAAAAGAGCCAGTAACTGACTGCCTAATTTATTAACTTACAGCTCAAACTTATAAACCAACTTAATTGATTTGATTGAAATTTGATACATACCTGTTTAGTTATTATGATGTAGACTTCCGCGTAGAAAAGTTATTTGAAAATTCATACCCTAAAACGGAGTTCTAAATTTCAGATAAAAGCAAACTAACGCAGTCGAAGCTGACAAGAATAGCTTGTTCTTCATAAATAGAAATGACGTCTCAGTATAATATAAGATTCTTGGAATACATCTTCCATAATATTTTCCTTTTCTGTACTCATTGAATATGTGCAGATTGAAATTTCTAATATAAATCGTAATATAAATAAAGTCCATCATTTAAATGTATATATACAGTTTCCGAGAAAGAAATTAGCTTTCTTAAGGGAACATTATAAATACTAAAATTACCGTCGAAAAATAAAATTATTTACGGCAGCAATCTGTGTATCTCATTGATTCGTGTTAGTCGCATTAGTATTTTTAACATAACCTTGTGTCCCATGTGGGAATCAAACCCTCTTCGAAATCGTCATATTATTCAGCCATATTGTTCTGCCTAGTTAGGGCCTTTGTTCCCACTTGTTCAATTACACACTACTAAGGTAGAAACTACTTAGTGGGTTATTTATCCTAGGACATTATATTATTATATTTGAGCCTATAATAAAAAAACTGTTTTTTTATGCATCGGGGGTTCAGTATGTAAATATCTATTTGAATGACTAGTGTGGGAACTGAAAGGGTATTTTCAGAAAATACTGCAGGCTGCGGCATATATAGAATATAGCAGACGATAGTTTAGATATATTAAGTTTTCTTCATAGACATTATAAACTGACTTCTGACCAAATTAAGCATTTAAAGTTTAAAATTAGTTTAGTCGACGTTTAAAATACATTTTTTTTATGTCTATACCTAAGAGTGTCATTTGATTGATCTCGAAATTATAGCAAATCCTAATGAAATTGAGAAGGTGTTTATTTTTTATTTTCTTTTTAAATGACGACTTCGACCGTGGAATACAAGCCCTTTGTCACAGGTTACATTACAAACATACTACAATCACGGACAAAAAGTACACAAATACGGAACAACAACTTGTAGATGACACAACAAGGTATTCTGCGTAGAAATCGAACCTAAGACCTTTTGCACAGCAGTCGTACATACTTCCACCGACCACAGCACATTGAGTCTTACCATCGAGGCAGTCAAATTAAGTCAAGTTGATTAATCCATTGCTTTTTTTGTCATTTATAAATAGTATTAATTTATATGTGGGATCCCGTAAATATCTAGATCCCGCGGGATTGAAATTGTTCAGTCCCGCAGAAACCGAGATTTCACACTCCTGAAGGAACGTCAATAATTTGGTTTTACACATAAATATAACTCAATAAAAATATACAAAATAAAATATTATAAGCCAATAAAAACGATAGAGAACACTTTGAAGGGAGTCCGAAAGAGTTTATAATATAATATAATAATAATATAACTTGGGACAACTCACACAACGTCATCTGATCCCAAACTAAGCAGAGCTTGTACTATGGCAACCAGACAACTGATGAACATACATATATATTTCTAAATACATACTTAATATAGATAAATAACACCCAGACACAGAATAAACCATCTTGCCCATCACACAATGTTTTATCCTAGGTAGGGATCGAAACCCACGACCTCTTGCATAGCAGTCGGATACACTCACACCGCGCTACGAGGCAGTCAAAGTTTGATACTATTATAGATAGAAACATGGAAACATTATACTCGTATGTATTTAGTGATTTAAAATTTTGTTATCTGTAACAAGACGATATTAACATTTGTATACTTATTTTAACTGATCAAACGTATTCAACTTCATACAATGTATAATTTAGCTCATTTGGTCTAGTGGTCTATAGTAAATTGTAACATTTGAATCGATAGCTAATATTGTTTACAAAGTTACTGCTTAATTTATGAACTACTGTTATCACCCGTTAACAGTACTGGTCAAAAATTATTCATGGAAACATGTAACGACTCAATAATGTCAAACGGTTTATCATGACTAACAATAAAAATAATTATGATTGCAACTTGGTACTATAGCTTGAAACTTAAGGAAAGTTATGGGCCACGTACTTTTATCGCGATTAAATCTACAAGCGCACTCTTTATTCCCTCACTCTCATAGCCAGATGCTACGGAAATCTGACACAACCGGACTGAGATTAGACGCAGGATTGACGGGTTAACGTGCTCTCCGAGGCACGGAGGGGTGTGACATATTTCGAAAACGGTCACCCATCTTTGGACCGACTATGGTAACATTGCTTACCCTCGCAGATCGTCAGGGACCCCTGAAGAACTGTTAGCAAAATATCAACACATTAACTATTATAATTTCCTCATAACATTGAACTTCCAAAACTGACTTCTAATCATTGAAACTCAGTTTCATACAAGAGGTAGTCGTGTGAGTGTTGAATATACGCGCGTAAAATCGTTTCAAATGAGAGCTTCATGAGTGCAGATAAATTACATTAAATCTGAGAGTTACGTGCCGGAAAATTCACCAATGTTTTACCCAGAGGTAGGGTGACTATAAGTGTTTTAAAGATAGGATGACAGGACATGTGTCTTTCTTATTTGAATCGGTTCTTTTTATTTTGGACTAGCGGACGCATCGCGGTTTCACCCATGTAGTTCCCGTTCTCGTGGGAATACAGGCATAAAAATAGCCTATGTCACCCTGGATTAGTGTAGCTTCACAACGATGAAAGAATTTTTCAAATCCGTCTAGTAGTTTCGGAGCCTATTCAATGAAAAAAAAAATGAAAAATATATTTTTATTGCAGCAATAGATACAGTATTACATTAAATGCAAACATAGAATCATTCTTAATCTAAAGCTGGGTGGACATTTACTGCTGTGTTACTGTTGGTCTTCTCACTAGGCTAGCCTGTATCGAGGAGACCGTATCTTAACTCGTATCTAATTACGAGTATCTACCAATGTTACATTAATATTTTTTATAGTATTTTCACAAGAAACATTTGAATTATGAAATAAAATTATACAAAACAAAAGAAAAACAAAAATTAAATATATCTCTGCGTATAGAAATAAAAACAATTTGTTTAAATTCTTTTAAGTATTAACTAAGGTACAGACTAATACAAAATAATTATTAAAAATGAGGCATGTGTGTAATAAAAATAGGTTCAGAGATAGATATATAAATGAAATTAATAAGTATATTATATCAATACATACCAATTCACATCTATGCTATAATTTGTAAGATCTCTTCAGTGTCATCGTAAGTTAGTGTATATAACCAGTTTGTTATGATTGTCTTTGCTTCATATGATGTTTTATCTTTTAAGTTACAATACTTGAGGACAGTATTATATACACGTAACCTTGCAAACAACCCAAACCGTTGAGCAAAAACTGTATTAACTGATGGTTTTGGTAGACGAAAAGTCCTACGCTTAATTAGTGCTGTGTACTCATTCGATGATAACACAGATTTATGCGTCGAAACAGATAATTTTAGAATATATAGTCGTCTGACGCTGAGGACGTTGCTTTCTCTGTAAACTTGGGTTGTTGGATAACGGAACGGCTTTTTAAGCATCACTTTTAAAACAGACCTTAGTGCTCTTTCAATTTGGAGTAGCGTAGTCTTGGCTGCTCCACCCCAGCATGTGACACAATACGTTAAAATGGATTGGCATATAGCAAAATATACAATTTTAAGGGTTTCCGTACCAGTTATGCTTCGTAGATGTTTGAAAACCCCAATAAGCTTCCGAACTCGGGCCGATAATGCCTCGATGTGCTTTTTAAATGATAATTTCTCATCTATGAAAACCCCAAGATATTTAACAAAAACGGCTCTACATAGTGATTCGCAAGTGCAGGTATTACCATCACAATAATGTGTTTTTATTACTGTTTGTGTTGGAGGGGCTGATGCGCCAGTTTTGTGAAAGCATATATATTGAGTCTTGGAGGTGTTCAGAGTGAGAAGATTGTTTTGCAGCCATTTATGAATCTTTGCCATGCCATGTTCAGCGAAAGATAGGGCCTCAGTCCACGAGTTTCCGTGAAAAATTATTGCGGTGTCATCTGCATAGCATACTATTTCGGCATTTTCAATTTGTGCATTGTGTATATCGTTAATGTAAAGAGTGAATAAAGTGGGACCCAATATGCTGCCTTGTGGCACACCAAATGTCATAGGTTTTGGTGAACTCAGAGACCCGCCAATCCTCACACACTGACTCCGCTCCGTCAGATAGCTTTTAAACCACTCGGAGGATAAACCTCTTATTCCCATATTAGACATTTTCTTTTGGAGTATCGGAACGGAGACTGTGTCAAAGACTTTGGCCAGGTCAAGGAACACACCGATACAACATTGTTTATTATCAAGCCTAGAAGCCACTATTGATGTAAGCAGGGCTACCGCATCTTCAGTACTTTTACCTTTCCGAAAACCGAATTGTCGCGAGGATAATATGTTTCTACTTTCTAAGAATTTGTTTAGCCTCTTGTTTACTATTTTTTCTAGCATTTTCGTGAAAACGTTCAGTAATGAAATTGGTCTGTAGTTTTCAATACAGTTTTTAGGTCCATTTTTATGAATTGGGGTAACAGACGCAACTTTCCAAGTTGTCGGAAATATACCACTAGAGAGGCTTAGATTATACGAGTATATATGTGTGAGGGGTGTTACTACAGTATCTTTAATATATTTAATTAAGGAATTCGTTAAGCCATCAATACCGGGCGCTTCTTCAACCTGTAGGCTTTCAATCATGCTTTCAATTTCTTTGGGGTCTGTAGGAGTCATGAAAAAAGAATCCGTGGGTGTGCTATCAACTATGATTGAATTAGCGAGTTCGTTTTCGGTAGTGTTAGTTTTGGTGAGAATGGTATTTGCAAGCCGTTGTCCTACGGTAGAAAAATGTTCGTTGCAGAGGTCAAGAGATGATTCCACATTATCAGGTGTCAGTAATTCAGTTGGGTCTTTGTTACTGCTAGCGAGGTTACAAAATCTTTTTATGGATTGCCAAAGCTTCTTAGGGTTTTTTTGATTTAGTTTAATTTTCTGGGTTTCATACTGTAGTCTAAGTTTTCGTAGAAGATTCACAAAAAAGTTCTGGTATCTTGTGTAAGACAGCCATAATATATGATTGTCGGGCTCAAGTTTTGCTCTTTGATGAAGTCGATCCCTATGTTTCATACATCTAATGAGACCTGGGGTGATCCAGGGTTTCAGATTATGTTGTGTTCTGCTGAGCCTGACATCATGGGTATTTTTGCCTACTATGTTTGTCAAAATGTCCATAAGTTTATTAGTTGCTTCATTGGCATTATTATGGTTAAGAACATTTAACCAGTCAACTTTAGTGAGCTCTATTTTAATAGCTTCTAAATTTATTTTTGATATAGTTCGGCTTAATCTATTAAGTGGCTTGTTTTTATTGAGATCAAGGGCAACTATAACAGGATAGTGATCAGTGATATCAGATTGACAAATAATACCTTTTGGAGTAATGTTTCCTAAAAACCCTGATATATAAATATGGTCGAGGCACGAATCATTTCGTGTGGGTTCTGTTATTACTGGTACCATACCATGTTCAGACAAGAAGCACTGGTATTCTAACGATTGAGTATTTGTGTTCATGATATTGATGTTAATGTCACCAGCGAGTATCGTAGGTAACCCATTTGTATTTCTGAAAAGTGTTTGTAGAGACAATAAGAAATTATCAATGTTTTGGGTAGACGGTGATCTATATATATGGCAAATATAATAATAATAATAATAATAATAATAATAATATTTTGGGACAACTTACACAACGTCATCTGATTCCAAACTAAGCAGAGCTTGTACTATGGTAACCAGACAACTGATAAATATACTTATATATTTCTAAATACATACTTATTATAGATAAATTACACCCAGACACAGAATAAACCATCGTGCTCATCACACAAAGTTTTATCCTGGGTGGGGATCGAACCCACGACCTCATGCGTAGCAGTCGGACACACTCCCACCGCGCCACAGAGGCAGTCATATATTAACAGTTTTATGGATTTTGATCCAAAGACAGTTCGCATCATCGACTGTGGGCTCTGATACCACCGCGTTCAAGATATCCTTTACGTAAACTACTACGCCGCTATTTTGGTTACTAATAATGTTAGTTTTGAACACATCATATCCATTCAATATAGGGGTAGTGGTAGTATTATTAAGCCAACATTCGTCGAATTATTACGTCGTAAATAATATCTAAACGTTTCGAAGCGACTAGAAAATTATCGAAATTTTTATGAATGCTTCTAATATTGAAGGCAATTAATTTAAAATTATGATCGTTGCTAATGTAATCCTTGCATTTACCTATTTCAGTTACAACATAACATTTTATTTTTAAAGAGTCTAAATCATTTTGTAATTCTTGGGGAAAGATTATTCTTCTATAAGAAAATGTATATTTAACCAATACGAACCACCATCTGACAGCCGGCTGACTGGCGTCTGACTGGCGCGGTGGGAGTGTATCCGACTGCTACGCAAGAGGTCGTGGGTTCGATCCCCACCCAGAATAAAACTTTGTGTGATGAGCACGATAGTTTATTCTGTGTCTGGGTGTTATTTATCTATAATATGTATGTATTTAGAAATATATAAGTATGTTTATCAGTTGTCTGGTTTCCATAGTACAAGCTCTGCTTAGTTTGGGATCAGATAGCGTTGTGTGGGTTGTCCCAAGATATTATTATTATTATTATCTAGTTAACCAATTTGATCTCATACGTTTACTGAATAATTGTCTGTGTTCGAATTTCGATGGAATATAAAAATAAAAATCTTTATTTAATATATTACGTTGAGATTTAGCATTATTGTTTTTAGAACTGTATAATATCTTGTGGAATTTACACGGCATGGTAGTGTGTGTTAGTATTGATAGATACAATGTATTAGTACACATGAAATAGTTAAACCTCAATTTAATTACAAATTCTAGAAATAAAAATATAAATTCTAAACAAATAAAACATCTTAAAAATAAAAGTAAATAATTATAAAAAATACGAATACTTTCGTAGGAAATTTTACTCACGAGTACGTTTAAAGATCACTCTGCTGTATTATATATGAAAAAAGATGACCAACTTCTATGAGCTGTTGTTATCAAGGGAGGTAGGCAGTATGCGATCCAGGTCATGTTGTGACCGGATGAGTATCGCAGATTTTCCCTCGCGTTGTCTGACGTAAATGGACCCATGGCTACACCAGCAAAACCGTGTTCCTTTGCACGGGTTCGGGTCTAGCGAAATAAATTCCTGTTTTCTTTAGTGAGCCTTTCATTGAAGTACAGCCTCACAGACAAACAATCAAATCTTTCCTCTTTATAATATTTACCCGCGGTTTATTGTTAGCCTATGTATTAATCCAGGGTGTCAGCTAACTCCATACCAAATTTTATTAAAATCGCTTCAACCGTTTAGACGTGAAGAAGTAACAAACATACACACTCACATACTCACAAACTTTCGCCTTTATAATATTAGTGTGATTGGTATATTAGTATTAGTATAGATTAATGGCAATCTAGATCAATTTTCATTCTTGTATGTATATTTATACCTATATAATCTGAATCTCGGCAACGGCTCCAGCGATTTTCTTAAAATTTAGTACGCAGGGGGTTTCAGGAGCGAAAAATCGATCTAGCTAGGTTTCAATAAAAAAAACGGGCAAGAGCATGTCGGACTATGCTCAGTGTAGGGTTCTGCAGCCTCGTACAATTGCACCAGCAGAAAAGCGTATGTTCATGACACTTACGCCCTTTTGTTGAGAAACACAGTTATTTGGCAATAACTCAATGACGGTATTTCCAATATTATATAATTTTAGTTTCAAGTATTTATTAAGCGCTATCTTTGTGATTTTTTCCATATTTTTTGATTTCACTGTTTAAAAGTTAAGGGTAAACCCCCCCCCCTCTTAACTTTTGAACCTTAATAGTAAATTCCAGAATAACACGATTTTTGATTCACGGTTCCGCAACGTTTAGGGTCCAAGGCTTAGTATTGCAAAGTTGTACAATGTTGCCACTGTCAGTTCAAATATGGGTGACCATTTTCGCCTCGAAGAGCAAGTTAAGTTGCTGGTACTACGCCTAATCTCTTCTTATAAGACTATGCGAAAGATAGAGAAAAAGAGAGTCCCTATGTGTCTGCGCACATACTAAAATATAATTTAATATCTCCTACATAATTAGACTGAGATCAGGTAAGGAATAATATTATCATACAAACCAACACCCACGAACCAGGTATTCACAATGAATTTAAATTTGTTTTTAAAAGCTTTATATCTAAAAAATAATTAACTGAAAATATCTATAAAATTAAATCACAGTTCTTCGCAAACAGAAAATGTAATTACAACTTAGCAGCTGTACTTTAAAAAAGTAAGAAAAAAGCAAAGTTCTGGAAACGTCCGCGCTTGTAATAAAAGCGAATACACCGTACATAACAAGTACTTGCTTTCTGGAGTTACTTTAAGTATCTACTCAGCGAGAATTATGAGAAGGTACGTGTTTCTTAGACTTTTTATTGAATTAAATTTGCTTACTAATGAGTTTAACTAGTGTTTGTTGTTACAAATTTTGTGTTTTTATGTATTTATTGAATAAGACAAAAGACGGTAAGGTTCTAGTCTAAAAGTGATGTGAACTATATGATCTGCTGTTTTACATTTCCAGTACTGAAAAATACAGTTTTCTTTAAGCCTGCTTATCCACTGAAGGGGAGCAAGGCTGCAGAGAAAGGGACAAATATTAACCAATATGATTGCATAATGATTCTGAACTCCAATGGACAATTCTATTGGTTAATATTTGTCCGTTTTTTCCGCTCCGCAGAGTTATCCCACTTCAATGAACAGTCAGCCTTAGAGGTGGTAAAATAGAGATTTGTGATTTGATTTGTCTTTGAATTGTTGTTTCTAGGACATGTTGGTTTTCTCAAGATCTATCTTTTCCCTTGGAACTCCATAAATATTTGTTTCGAACAAATATTTTCCACTGAACTACATCTGTACTCATGGGTCAAGATTTAGATATCTCGAGAATTAACCATAAGTAATTAATACTGTTAAATTGAACCCTATGAAAAGTAGCCTAGATAGTTCAGTTCCCCCATATACTAAAAGCACATTATTACTATGACAAGTTACTTCGCAATAACATAAAAGTGCATATTTTGAAGACACGTTTAAATTATCGTACATTCTAACATACCTACTAAGCATTAATGTCATATAAATGTACTCCAGCAATCGTCTATTACAACAGTCTCTAGAAATAATGAGTCTCTCCATTTGCAGTTAAGATCACGTAGCAGATGTCGTCGTAGCACATCTACGAGTACTGTAGAGACTCGTAGCCTCGTAGACTAATTGTCTTAGAGTAATTTTGTCGACTCGAATAATGTGTATTTGTCGTTTCTAGGCCAGCGTTTTAGAACATTACTAAAACTGTTTATAGATACTGAAGTTAAAATACGTTTTTAATACGAACTAAGTACCCCATACTAAAGAGCTACAGATTTAATTTAATTGTTAAATAACACTTGTACTGCACAAGATGTTGTGGGTTCGATTCTCAGATCTATAGATGTTGGTACCAAGCCTGGATGAACTTTGTGTGCATAAATTATATGTTTGTAATGTCCACCGCGACACGGGGCTTGTACCTTAGTACAGGATTTGGCTAAATTGTCATTTATAAAATAACATATAAGTTACATAATCGATCTGCTCAAAAATAAGAAGCCACTTTCCAAATCGCTTCCTACTTATTTAAATAAC
Source organism: Herminia tarsipennalis (assembly GCA_945859575.2). Lineage (NCBI taxonomy): Eukaryota > Metazoa > Arthropoda > Insecta > Lepidoptera > Erebidae > Herminia > Herminia tarsipennalis. Next base: position 16,415,604 of record OX243830.2, read on the forward strand.
ATACACTTTAGCTCAAAGCGAAACAAACCTCCGGTACTGAACACCTTTGTCAGAATCTACACATTGATACAAATACAGAGAGAGCCGGTAGACTGCCTTCAATCAGATCATATCTATTCAAAGATCCAATTTACTTAAAATATTCTGATCTAAAGGATCGCTTACTGTTACTACAGTACTTTCCCGGTAGGAAGGTGTAAGGAAAAGAAAAAAGAATTTATTTATACCAACTGCAGGGTGTATTTACACATACGCGTGTAAATGAGTATTTTTTTTTATTTCGAGTCTCTTTGGACTTCGGTTGGTTTACAAATCAACTGCAATCTATAAGTTGACTTTTACCTTTTGGGGTACCTACAGATATTTTAAATTAAAACATAGAATAAAAAGATTGAACGACTTTCAACGAAGTGGTAGTTGATAAAATAGTTTTACTAGTTTCAGTCTTAACTTTAATTTTAGTCCAAAGTATATAATGAAATTTGAGTTAATGTTAAACAAATGAGGCTAACATCGAATATCGGTTACAGTTTTTCAATTTAATAAATACTAGCTGACACGCACAACTTCGTTTGCGTCATTTTCCCCAAATATTATTTAGCCTATGACACCCACAAATAGCCTGGTATTCTATTGGTAAAAGATTTTCAAAATCGGTTCAGTATATCCAGAGATTACCCCCTACAAACTCACAAGTTTTACCTCTTTGTAACATTATATTAGTATTAGTAGGTATTGGTGTTAGTATATTAGTAATAGTAGAAATTAGGTACCAGATGTCTTATTTCTTTTTAATCAGTATTTCATTTAAGTATAGTACATATTCTGCAGTTTAAAAAAATATATATAGCTACGAAGAATCTTAATCTTTTTGCCTTGATTGTCAATCTTTATAGAATCTTACTAACTTTATAGATGTTATAATGTAAACGTGTCTGTACGTCTCATACATAAGAACCTACCTTATTATCTATTACCTTAATCAAAATATTCAATGGTATAAGTTTTTATGTTACATATTAAGTCAAATTGAATAAACAACACGCATAAAAAAGTATCTTTCTTTCTATTATCATACGAAAAATAAAAGTTAGGTCCAGTATTTTCAAAAAAATATTTATACAAATAACTAGGTTCATTTCTATCAAATTTGTAACAAATGGGGATCAAAAATCCATGTTTAAGATTTCAAATCAAACTAGAACATTTGCGAACTCCGTTCTTCTAACATTTAGACACTTACAAAGAAGTTATCCGTACTTAGAACGCCATACAATATTACTTTAACTTGAATATAAATGCAAGTACAAATACCTGCACTGCCAAACTATTGCATACTTGCGCTGTATTGCCAATCTTGTACCATGAGCTTAACTGATCTCACTGTAGTTTATTTAAATTACAATTTTAAGCAATAAGGATCTTACAAAGATAACGTTGCTTAACCTTGTTAAACTTCGAGAACCTTGTAGTTTTTTCCCCTTCAATATCTGTATACTGCTTACGTATGTGAAAATAATTCAGATCATCAGCATCAGCTTATTAAATTCACACAGCTAAAGTTTATTACCACAGCAAGGTCCTTATTCACTTTCTCATTTATCGTTTTTGCAGCTAGCCTATGCAAACTGTCAAAATCTTGTCATAATGGTAAATAGAGAGCTGCGCCTATAAATGCATCGACGCGCATGTACGTCGGACATCTTTGAGCACACAGAAAATGGAAAAAAAAGTGATTAAGAACCCTGGTGCAACTAAGTTGAAGTAAAGGAATCTCTAAGGTACGAAGTACGAATCCAATATGATCGAATTTATCCCCGTCTCATACTGTAATATTCGGTACCTACGAAATGGTAGCTAGGCGAATAATAAAAATGAAAGAAAAGTTACAGGCACGTTCATCTTGCCTAGGGCCTTATTCACCTTCGAGCAGTCGCACGTTACCAAGAACAAATCTTAACTTTCGATACTTTTTATAATTATTCAGAATTCATCTAGAATCTATACTATTAATATTATCATCTAAATAACATTACTAGTTGACGCGCGCAATTTCATCTGCGTCAATTTTCCTAGTTTTAAATTATTTTTCATTGCTGCTCCGCTCTTATTGGTTGTAGTATGATGTTATATAGATTATAGTCTTCCGCAACAAATGGGCTATTCAACACTAAAATATTTTTTAATTCGAACTAGTAGTTCCTGAGGTGCTTTTGACCAAATTATCAAACTCTTCAGCTGCATAATATTAGTATAGAAGTATAGATGATAGCACACAAGCAGAAAAATGTTTTAAGATGTCGTGATTCTCGTAAGGGTAACATTTGAGCTTACCTACCGTACGTGCAATAGCTCTCGTTTTGATCAGTGTTGTGAATTCTAAGACTACTCGTAAGACCGACAGGAGCTATTCTCCTGGGCGGAGAATCCCCTTCATGTTATCACATTACTCCTAATATTTGTTTTTATCTGCCAAAACAAAGGTTATCTTCTAAATTAAAAATTCATCTCGTCAGATCTTTTACCTGTACTCGCTACAGTTACACATGGTACGGAAACAGGTCGATGTGTACTAAACGAATACGTAGTTGAGCTGATACGATTGTTTGCTCAATTGCACTTCAATTTTACAGCAGTCGAGCTTAAATGTCTTTCGTGTTTCCTCTGCCGTTATTGTGCTACTGTTCTAATGTAACGGGAAAATTAAACTACAGAGGCCTTTTAAATGTCTAATGCTACTTAGTAGGTTATTGAAAAAAGAAATAACTCCATGACGTGGTTGAAAGATGTATGTAATTTAGCTAATAAACTTTATGGTACACGAACAATGCTAAAGGTATCTGTAGAACTTTAAAAAATAATATATAAACATTATTTTATCACTTGATGCGAGTGAGTAGATTCGCTTGGTAGCAGTCCGCATGTAGTAAGTAATTGACTATTCTTATCGTTACAAGTACATTTTATAAGTACAAGGTTACAAGTGAACAATTAGGAAGTAAGATAACCTATTGCTAGTAAGTAAACCCCGCGCATTGGCTAAAATTTCGAATTGTAATTACCCTTTTTAGGGTTCCGTATCTAAATTGACAAAACAGAACCCTTATGGTTTCGCCGTGTCCGTCCACCGCCATCCGTCCGTCCTCAGCTTAGCTCAGAGACTGTTAGTGTTAGAAGGCTGTAATTTTACATGGATTTACATATTATATACGCCGCCAAAGTGAAAGAATAAAATCTTAAAAACCCCTCTATGTAAAGTGAGGATGTAATTTTTTTATCGTGTGGGGCATCAATAGATAGGTCTTATAAAACGTTTATTTTGGTGTTGTAAAGACCATTTTTAGATTTAGGAATCCGTTTGTGAATAAAGCTTTCAAATGCAAATTTTTGTTCGAGTCAGGTGTGTATGTGAAAAAAATTACCGTAGTAGCATAGTGAAATTAAAAGGAAAACTATCACAGCTAAGTAAGATTTATAAGTTTACAAGTAATAGCTGGTCAAATAAGAAGTAACAAAATGTTCGTACTAGTTCCATTGAAAATTATTATTATGTAGGTAAGTATAACATTGTAAGTATGAAACAAAAACAGCAGAAAATCCACTTACTTACTACTTAAGCCGTATTATTCGGACAGGAAAAAAGAAAGAAAATAAATTTGGTAGCCTAGTGGCTAAGGCATCGGTCTCGCAATCGTGAGGTCGTGGGTTCGAATACTGCCCATTGTACTACCGACGTGAACCCTCTCCTAACACAAGCCATAGAGCTTAGCTGGAGGGATTAACAAGATTGCAAGTAATATGGGACCACAATCCCACATTGCTAGTTATCTTTTAAAAAAAAAAATATTCCCATACAAAATATTCATGGGTTTTGTACCTGTCAAGCATTTAATTTTTATACCGTCGATACGGTAAACTCTCCCCTGAAATTAAAATACATATTTAGATAAAGGTTTCGAATCGACAAGATATATCCCTAATATTTGGTTAATCCATAATTTAGATTTTTTGACATATTTATAGGTTGTCAAATATTTATGCGTGCGCTTGGTGATGTGATAACAAAAAAACTCTGTTTTAGAAAGTAGAGATGGTCGATCCCAATGTTTGTATAGGATGACATTCAGATAAGTTGAAAAGATTTTTTGAATTCAATAGTTGGAATTGTTTTTATCATAACTACGGTAATGATAAAAACAGTTCCAACTAACTGCTCGAGGCACAGATTAGTGGGATATTTTTACAAACAACAGTCCTATTAACCTAGTAGGGAACGTTGCTTAACCTTGGTGAATTATCAGATTACTTGGCTGTCAATCAGTCACGAAATTTTAAAACTAAACTAACGGATCCCTTAGAAATCTATACTTATATTATAAAGCTGTTGAGTTTATTTGTTCGTTTGGTTGAACAGAATAATCTCTGGAACTACTGGTTCAAATTAAAAATTATTTTAGTGTTGAATAGCCCATGTATCAAGGAAGGCTACATAGCACAATAGCATGATTGATAGATAATAATATAACTGACATGCTTGTATCATATAGATTTTGTATTACTGGCTACCAGCAGTAAATCAAACTATGAACATGCATGCAATACCATTCCGTTTTACTGGCATGTGCATCTTCATCCTGTTATTTTGTAGGTACCGTAACTAATACTTTCGATATGTAGGTAGGTATGTATTCCAGATAGTCTGTATGGCAACAACGCTTCCCAGATCCTAGTGCAGATACGCATATATGTTCCGCCTATGGTAAATCGATAACCATTAACCTATAGATGCAGTTCAACCGACCCACCTGACGGGTTTCATCGGTGCGATATTCCATTTTATGACTTCGGAAACTATGAGAGTTAACTTTTAACGTATTTCAGCATGGATTCTAGTAAAAAAAGATATAACTAGACAATATTTTCGATTACTTTATTAATATGCTGGAGCGGCTGTAGCCTAATGGTTAACGCAATTGTGAGGTTCGAATCCTACCCATTATACTACCGACGTGAACCCACTCCTACCACAAGCCATTGAGCTTAGCTGCAGGGGTAAATAGGATTGCTAGTAATATGGTACCCGTAATCTCACATTGCTAGTTATCTTTAAAATAAAATAAAAAAGTAAAAATATTAAAATACGAAAGTTTGTGAGAATGGATGGATAGACGTTTGCTGTCCGCTCTCGCAAAACGAATGAACATTTTTTATGAAAGTTTACACGTTTATATATCAAATAGTCTTTAAAAATCAGATATGTCATAACGTGGGAGAAGCCACAGGAAAAAACTGTGTCGTAATTTCTTAGGTAGGTTAGATTGGGTAGGTTTATCTATGAAATTAGGTATGTTTTAATACGTATATGCATCATTATATAATTAATTACGACCAACATTATAAAGAAAATAGTATGTTTTGTCGTGATGACAACGAGAGAAAAAGAACTGACCATGCTGGTCTCTTTTACATAATGATTCTTCTGTAGCCCAATAAGTCTAATCTGCGCATGGCGTACACGCAATTGAAAATTCTCCGTCGTTTTTTTACCGGTTAAAGCTAGTACGTCTTGCTCTTTAGCCAACTCAATGGTTGAGGGAAGCTTGCGGAAGGTCCCTGTGTCCTTAAGGTAAGTCCCACCAATTTAAACTTATCGAGGTATTGCACACATCCCAGACGTATATTAAGACTGAACGATTAACTGACCTATAATCTGTTAGGATTTTTAGTTATAAAATCTATTGATTAAAGTAATAAACATTAAGAAGAAGAATCAGATCTCAAAACACGTAAATACTGTACAAAAAAGAGAATGTCACACCTAATGTGCTGTAGTAAATGCCAGTTGTTTGTATGAAGTGTAGCATAAAGTTGATATATGCCTTAAATTGTCACTAGTTAAGTTCAATGTTTGCCTTAAAAATAAATAATTTACGTCAAAAACACTCCGCACTAGATAGTATGCCCTATATCGTCAGCCATGTGCAATCCTAGTGCGCCATCGAGGCAGTCATCAATCAAGTCAATCAGCATTAAAACAGTCCTACTGCATAGATAAAAAAAGTGTGAGCCGAAATCGACTAATCAGAGTACCTACGGGTTGGCGCACTAGTGCTTACAATTGGAATTGAAAGCACGTATGCGTCAATTTATGTAATAGAAATACTCTTAATATCTATAAGTTACCATTTAAACATATTTTCTAACATTTATGAACCATTAGACAATGAACAAATAACGTAACTCAATTCAAATTGAATTATTCATGGCATCTAAGACCAGCAATACGATTTATTCTTACGAGTAGAGCGAAATCGCTAAAATAAATAAAAATGTAACCCATACTTTGTAAAGAATATCAAATAAATCTTAAGAACGATATATATAATGACCCACCATTATGTGTAGCATATCATACCATAGACAATTTCACATAAGGGTTTCTGAAATATTTCAGAAATTGACACCGATTTGACATTTTACTTAAGTTTTTAATTACATAATCCAGTTGTTTAAGCACTGTTCAGTGAGTCAATTATACAAAGGGTCAATCCACAAAATACCAAGAATTCAAAGGTTAACCTTCCTATAATGCGCGTCCAAGCATCACTCACATTGCTCAAATACACAGAATCTCGGGAATAAAGTGGTGTGTATGTCCATTGTAATATCCGTGCCTGTAAACGTTTCCTATAGTTAAAATTCGAAATCTAATAAAATGCATTTATTGTATTTGTAAAGTTATTGGCAAGAAATGCCTATGAAAATTACTTCGATGAAAGATCTCATAATTTTGTCCTTCGAAATGCCGCACAGTGCTCATAACTAATCTGTCATCTGGCCAATAAATTAGCAATCAAAAAAGTTCCAGAAAAAGAAAATTGTATTTAAATAGTGGAGTGTTGTCAACTAGTTGTATTATCCAGTCCTCGCTTCGGTAAAACTCCAACCTCCCATTAAGTATGAGGCGGTACGTAAAATGTTATATTTTATTTCTACATCATTAACCCTTGATATATAGACCTCGTGAACGACTACGGACAGAATACGATGAAATGTATCTTCGATAACATTGTTTTAATGATATTTTAGTATTTTATGAGCAAATATCAGTTCGTGCTTCTTTATCATTTTATTTGTTACAAAACAGAAAGGAAATATGATCGCAAATAAGTTTTTTTAGCTTCGTGGGTGTGACAAACAAGGAAACTACCTGTCTGTATGTAAACATTACTTATAATATATATAATATCTGGGCAATCGAACTGCGTCCGGCTTATACTACCGTGTCGCCAAAAATGAATTTATTTATTGTGTAAAAAGATGTTTTTTTTCTGAAAAACCAAATACGTAGAAATACTTAGAAAGAAGAACTATCTGTTCCTATATAACATTTGTTAAAAATCATTTGAGCCATTTACTGGATATGTATACTATACTAAAATTGCTCATTTAATTAAAAGTATATAATAATAATAATATCTTGGGACACCTCACACAACGTCATCTGATCCCAAACTAAGCAGAGCTTATGCTATGGCAACCAGACAAGTGACCAATTTCTAAATACATACCATATTAAATATTAATTAGACCCAGACACAGAATAACCAATTGTGCTCATCAAACAAAAATTTATTTTGGGTGGGGATCGACTCACAACCTCCATTAGCTTCTAGGGTTTAGCAGTTAGGGTCACCAACCACTAGACCAACAGGAGAGTCTTATTTTTATAATATACATTATACCTTTTAAAACAATCAGCAAATGTTTTATAAATCAAGTCGCACTAAAGTTAAACAAAATTCTGAAAGAACTTTCATTAAGTAATGATCCGTTACATAAACAAAGAAATGTAGGTAAGGTACCTACGGAAGTAGCAAAGGGAATGGGCCTCAAAAATTATTCAGAAAGGAAACACGCCAAATAACCGAAGTTAAACTAAAATAATGAGAACTCAACGTTTGAAAAATGGAAGTTAAAAGCGGAAAAATTCCCCATTAATTTTCTGCGAATGGCGTTTGGTACCCAAACAAACTTTTCTAACTGTAAGAAAAGAGTTAGTAAAGTTTTTGGAAACTTGTGAAATGTTAGCGAAGAAAAACAATTATCGAATTGAATTTTAACTAATTTTGGGATTTACGTTATTTGTACCAATATAAAAGTTCGTACATAGTATCTAAAAACTCTTGTTTCTCCCGATCGATTTACAAATAGGAAAAAAGGGAAACTTTTCGGTTTAGAACCAAATTATTAATTCAATTTAACTCACCTTATTTTGTTTCATAGTTGTAATTGTGTCCTGTTTGTTTAAAGCAATTCTTTCCGACTGTAAGGAAGGGTTACGTTTTTCGCGCGTATCTTGTATGTATGTATGTATGTAATATTCTTTATTATCTGATATCTCACAATTCACTGAACGGATTTATAATTAAGACGTCGTTAGATTCGACTTGATCGCCCAAGTGTTCTTAGATATGGGACGTTAGAAAAAAATATGGCGGCTGTGAGATGTCAAAATAAAGAGTTGTGAAAAAAAAATATGTTTTGAATACTGCAATATGAGTATCAAATTAAAGAGCTCATCATAAGCATTTCAAAAAGGTATAACATGGTTAAGACTGTAATACTAAAAAAGATTGTAAGCAACCATTCTTTTTTCAATTTTCAATACTTGACAATAGCTGTGATAATAGTTAGTTGTTACATCGGTTACATCCTATAACTACTAAAAAATATAAAATAAAAAATAAATTATAAAAATAAAAAAACCCGCCTGCACAAAAAAGATGTAAACAAGATCCCTACATAATTATACAAGTTCATACAGTCGTTGGCACTTAACTGAGTTATTGGAGATTCATGAATGCCTCCGACTGCATGAACTTAAATAATTATGTAGGGGATCTTGCTTCCATCTTTTTTGTGCAGGCGGGTTTTTTTAATTTTTTTAAAGATCTCCGTGTTAATTAGTATCTACCCGCTGATCGAATTCCAAATGTATTACTAACACAAAATCAAGGTTCGACACCACCTCGAGAAAAAGAATAATAAGACATGTTTTCATACATACCAAAAGTAAGAAAATAACAATATACTATCTATCTATAAGATTTTAAATTTGTAAAGTAGCTGTGCCACGTCCGTTGATAAATAAAGCAATTCGTGCGAAATTAAACTGTATTGCAACGGCCGTGGTCATGGGTAGACGTATACCCGTGACCATGGTCGTTGCAATACGGTCGATACGTCGGGCAATAAAGAAGGTTTTACCTTAAATTATTCACGATTAAGACCCGTTATATATATATTTTCATAATTAACGTAGTGCATTTTTAAATATTTAAAAAATGAAAAATGGATTATTTTCGCACGAATTGCTTTATTTGTCAGTATAAAAATACCTTAATGTGGTTAAATACAATATTCATCGATTGCGCTATCGTACACAAACATGACAATTTATATTACATAAAAAATGAACCAAAAACTGCACAACGCCGCTATATAAGTTTTCACTTCAAAAATATAGTAGTCATTATGTACGCTCCTAATTTACAGCTTTTATTTATTTATTTATTTATTGAAAACCAACAGCCTTACAATTAACATACACTAGTATTGTATTAACAAAAGAGTAAGGCTAATGACAAGTTTTTCTTAATTTTACCTAAATATTTTGGCTTAAGAACGGAAGCATTTTTGTTTTTAATTTGATATTGGAAGTAAATTTATAACATGGAAATAAAATAAAAATAATACAAAATTTTGATTTTAATTTAGTCATAAAAATAATTATTATATAGTTCTATGTATAAATTTCATTTAGTTGTTTGTTTTTCAGAGTGCGCATTAAATGTGATTTGAAAGATTGTTTAGAACAGGTAAATATATCTAGATCGCTAGAAGTATTGAATATGTGTTCGAGCCATTCGTGTAATAACATTATTTTGTGCATAATTGTTAGCATGGCGGGGCATGTGTGGCGCGTGCGCCGCCGCGGGGTGTTGATTGTCACTTGTGATATTAGCCTTGGACAATCCAGATGACCAATAACAATATCGTATAATAATAGAATACTTACGTACTTACGTATACTTTTAGCTTCCACCTGCCTCATGTCTTGTTGATAACTATCCAAAGTACCTACACTGCAGGGGTTATTTCCTTACGTTTTGTGACTGCAGTATAACATTCAATCAGATAATTTTGTTTCAATAAAAATACTAGTTCAATAAAGCTTGCAAAGCCACAATCTGACTCAATTACTTAAGTACCCAGCTCAATTCTGCTAACGAACCGGTGGAATGTACGCAGTAAAGCATAAAGTTTTTTGGCACGAATAAAAATTTCGTTTCACTTGGGACCGGTGAGGCATTGTTGAAGCAAGAATGCCGCATTTCCTTTCGACTCACTTTGAAAATATTAAACTATTCTGGCAAGACAGCGAATTGTTGCAGGCTCGAAACATTGTCACTATTATTTACTGTCCCCGTTGGTGTAGCTGAAACAATTTTCTCGAATGCCATGAATAGTTTCTAGTTAGTAGTTGAGGAGTGCAAATTAATTTTAAATTGTCTAAATGAGGTGATGAATGTGGAAAGTAGCGTGGTAATTTTACTAAAGCAGTGACTACTGTTGGAAATAATTTGTGTCAGTATTATATAATTTTAGCTCATTTTCTTTATACATTGGTATAAAATCTTATGTTATTAATTTGTAAGTTGTTTTTGTAAGTCAAAAATTAAAAAAGAAACCGTAGTTATAAAATCACTGCGTAGTCTGTCTGTCTGTACAAAACATTTTTTAGTAAAATCAGTTTTTTCTTAGTAAAATCAGTTCAATTAACGCAATCATACATACGCCTTTTATGTTGCATTTTTAATAATCGCAAGTAAATTAAAACCTTTTAATACCAAGCTGATCTAGTCATGAAATTTGGCAGAAAATATAATTAAAAAAAAAAATAGAAAATCGTAAATTTCTAGGTTAAGTACTAAGTAGTAAGGTAAAGTTAAACAAGTTTTGTGTTGTTGTTTTGAAATGAGAAATCTCATACATCCGTATTTCCACATCATTACACAAAGTACATTTAAATAATATGAATACCAGGTAAACGTTAGTCGCCTAACAAGTAGGGTAGTCGGAATTAAATATGAGTCTCTGGTTAAGAACCACAGAACTGTTACTACTAGCTGCCTAGTTGAATATTTATATGCTCCAAAACGGGCTCTAGATGCCACATATGAAGTATGTTTTATCGCTTTTGTATGGTTTTCGGGTATACCTGATTAACAGTTTTAAGTCACTGTTAACTGTAATGCTATCATTGTCGCTTAAAGGTGATTAATAGAAATATAAATAATCTTGAGCACGATCCAATGTTATGTCATCGTAGTTTTTCAAAGTCGTCTTTCACACAAGTTCCAAAAACAACTATGCAGTTTCAATTCGATTGAATAGACATGCCAAACCATTGAAGACGAATACCTACATTAAGTTTCATTATATTACAAGCTGAACCTGGCTTTTTGGGCCAGACGCGGGCATAATCAGAATACCACGAAACGCATAAGGGACAAACATTGATGTTTATTTAGATAGATTTAATTTCACAAGGATTTGCAAATATATAAATAAGAGACACAAAGCTACATATGAGGGAGCAATATTATCTAATGGACTTTACAAAACTCTGTCCCGTGTGACAGTCGAACCAAAACCTACTCGCGCTGCGTATACACTCTCACTGCCCTACAAAGGCAGTTTTTTGGACACTTTTCTGTTTTTGTACTATATGAGTTGATGGTTCTGAACCCATTTATGCCATATTCTTATGGTATCAAATCCTCATACTACGCTACTGTGTAGCAATATTGCATCTGACAAAACATTCACAAGCTAAATTGCTGTTTTTAAAGTATAACGAAAAAGAGGGTTGACTATCTTTATGTGTATTTGGAGAACAATTTTGAACGCTTTATTTGTTAGCATAATACAATTTTATTCTTAACAAAAGTATTCTTACCCTCTTTTTAAAGATAAGCTAGCGTGAAACCACGATTTCAACATCAAGTCAACTGAAGCTTGAAGAATGGAAGGCACACCTTGAAACATTTTTGATTTCTAAATTTAAAATCGTCAGCACCCGGTTACCAGCTCAGTGCTACAATAATATGAATATAAGATCCCCTATACCGCATTGCGACGGCTCAGTTATTCGCCCGCACCTGCCCACGTTATGCTAATACTATGATGCATGTGGGGAACTGCAGCGATGAAGACAAGAACTATTCAATTTAAGAACACAGCTTTGCTGTCATTTTTCTTTTTTTTATTGGAATACCGCCAATTGTTTCGAAGTTGACCGACTTTGTTTATTTCTTGCCAGTATTCTTCCATTGTTAAAGTTGGCTGCCACATCTTTTAAAAGTACATTAGGAAAAAAGTAGGTTACATGAAGCCCTAGAAAATTAGTGTTGTAATTCAGAATTGATTATATAAATGTAGAATTGATTACGGTCAGTACTTTATTAGGATATGGCTTGTTTTTTTTTCATAAGCGTAACAATAAATGTGTTTTTTTTATTTAACCTCGTCAGAACCACTGACCAAATCTGGTTGAAGTTATATAGACATATACTTTGGTTTGTTTAACCTGCTTTTGCAGTATGGGAACCGAAATCTACTCACCCAAAGCTATGAACAAAGATATTATCTAAGATATAATTTTCTTGTATAAAATTTTAGATAGGACGGCATACGAATATTATACATTTTATATTTTCTTGCTTATTTCCATTTATTACTTGAAACCTCTAGAGAATCGTTCTTCTTTGACTTATGGCACTACACAAATGCAACTTTGAAGCGATGGAAGAAAATATCCGTATTCAAAAGTCGACAGCAGCCCGTGACCAGTATATAATAAGATTCAATTTTCTCTTTAGGCACTTATAAAGATATATTGAATTATGACTCCCAGGCGCCACATAGCTCTTTGCGTTATTATTTCTGATCTTTGAAGATAGATGTTATGGAAATAATAACTTAATAGTTTGAGATGATTTGAACAAAATAGCATAATATTTTCGCAAGAATAAAAAAACCGGGCAAGTACATGTCGGGCCACGCACTTTGACTGCCTCTGTGGCGCGGTAGGAGTGTGTCCGACTGCAAAGCAAGATGTCGTGGGTTCGATTCCCAAACGGGACACCACTTTGTGTTATCCACAAATTGATGTTGCGAGTCTGGGTGTACTTTGTGTCCGCGACTTGTATGTTTGTAAAGTCCCTCGCGATACAGGGCTTGTATCCTACTACGGGAGTCGTCTTTTAAAAAAAAAAGGGGGGCAATATAGGGTTCCCTAGTACCCCTCTCCCCTCCATCTGATTAATTTGGCTTAAGAAGTGGGTTTGTGTTATTTTTGTTTCATACTTACAATGTTACACCTACATAAAATTAGTTCTCAATGGAATTTGTACGAAAATTTTGTTACTTCTCATTTGATCAGCTGTTACTCGTAAACTGTTAAAGCCTACTTAGCTGTGATAGTTTTCCTTTTAATTTCACTGTAAGTATAAACAGTGAAATTAAAAGAAAAACTATTACAGCTAAGTAGGCTTTAAAGGGCAAATGACTTTAACAAAAGTTTGCACTTTAAAGCTTAATATTTCACAAAAGGATCCCCAAATCTAAAAATGTCTTCACGACCCCTAAACGTTTTTAAAAGACCTATTTAATGACACATGCCTACTTTACATAAAGGGGAGGTAAAACAATGTATTTCAAGAATTTATTATTTCACTTTGTCGGCATAAGTAATATCCTCCTAGCACTAACAGTCTTTAAGGTAAGCTGCGGACGGACGAACGGACAGACGGACATTGCGAAACTATAAGGGTTTTGTTTTCCCATTTTGGCTACGGAACCCTAAAAAAAGTAACTTCCAATCTTCATCTAACTAAACTACATTACTTGGACGGATACATCGATACATACTAGGTAAGTTTCGATGCGGCGACTTCTCGAGTGCGAGGCCAACGCCTTATCCACTAGGCTACCGTCTCTTCAGAGATTTGTATACATTGTACTTTAACAATTTACAGACTACTGTCTTTTTTTTGACATTTTCAACCATATACCGCATACCTACAAAAGGGCAAAACAAAGGACCAAGGAGACAAATTACTGCCGCAAAGAGATAGGATTTGCGTAAACCTCAAAATCTATCAGCCTTCGAATACCACATATTCTTAGATCCATATGAAAATAGGAGAATCTGAGCGCGTGGGAAATTTATGTATGTTTCTTATGAACGACTATTGCGTCCTGGCAGAAGTTGTATAGTATTTGTATATTTATACAGGTACCGAAGGCTTCTAAATTAGGTACACGGATGAAAGTCTGAGTCATAAAGGTTTTTGTAGTTTGTATGTTAGGTAAAGTAATTGAATATATTGTTATAATAAAAAACAAATATTTATTTTTTTCATTGTTTTAGTTTCAAGATGTCGTCTATATTATGTATGACTAATTTATGCGGTATTCACCTGTAATTAGTAATTTAGTAAACTTAAGTATGCACTAGTTTAGCTATGAAATATTGTAACAACTGTTGGTTAATCAAATAAGAAAATAAATATTTACTGTTTGTAATACAACTAACTTTTAAATAAATTATTATAAAAAATAAATAATAATAATAAAAATTCTTGATTAGCAAAATACTACAATTATGAAAAGTCGATTCTACATTTACATGTAATGCCTGTTCGGAAACAATAGGTAAAGCCGGAGAAAAGAACAGGTCATAAAAACTTGTGGCCACTCTTTTCAAAATTTGGCAATTTGAGAAGAGTGGCCACGAGTTTTTATGACCTGTTCTTTTTGTTTCCAATGTTTCTTTGTTCATAAACTGTAAACGCAGGTAAGGTGCTACCACAATTATATTATACACCATATTAGAGGACTGATGCAAAAACAAGAGATCAAAAATATTAAAAGAAGAGTACACGAGAATGGATATATCAACCTCAATGGGCACAACGTAGTAGGAGCATCCACTTACAATATAAAAACTATATGTGCTTAAATATTGGCCAAATTACTGCTACATAATAAATAAGTATAAATTAAGTAGTATTCTGTCTAATTTTCATATTATCCATTCATTTGCAACCGTTTTAGAATTTTAACAATAATCTTTAATGATAACACATTATAATTACCAGCATCGCCTACAACGCAACACATATAATTGTCACTTCAAATACGCTATATATTTACTAATTTTACAGATTATTTTACCACCACCATACATATTACTATTTTTAGTAATACATAATTATTATGACTATAGCTACTACTTACGTTATAACTTACTATTCTACCATAAATATACTAATCTCAACCTAAAAATTAAACTGAATCCACATTATATCTACACCAAAACAATTACCCATAACATTCGATTCTACAAATGATTTAATAAATAAAATAGATAAATTTAATATAGCATTACCGGTTTCTTGCAAGCCTGAAGAATGCTCCTCATTTCTTATTCATCCTAACCAATATCTGAAAATTCTCCAACAGAACATTCGTAGCATTAACTGTAACCTTCCAGAAATACATATTTTGTTCAAAAGACTGACACTGACCTGTGATATTGTTGTACTTTCTGAATGTTGGTTATCAAAAGTAGTGAACTTACCACAAATTGTTGGTTATGAACCACATAAAACCACCGACTGTTATAACCAAAACGATGGCGTAGTTGTATACACCAAATGTGATCTCGAATGTACTGTGGAAGAACCATCTCTATTAGAAGCTAACTGCTTAATAATCAAAATAAAAAATCACACAGTATTAATTGCCATTTACAGACCTCCAAGTTTTAAGTCA
This sequence comes from Herminia tarsipennalis, assembly GCA_945859575.2. Classification (NCBI taxonomy): domain Eukaryota; kingdom Metazoa; phylum Arthropoda; class Insecta; order Lepidoptera; family Erebidae; genus Herminia; species Herminia tarsipennalis. The sequence continues at coordinate 16,431,510 of OX243830.2, forward strand.
CTCGATAATTTCCTTGACTCTTTACACGACCTACTACAGAGTGTCTCATCATTTAAGAACATCATCATCGCTGGTGACATAAATATAGATCTTCTTGAAACTAGTCATGAAACTACATCGTACTTGAATATATTATCGTTCCACGGCCTGCTTCCTGCTATCAATAGCGCCACTAGATATAAAGGATGCCTAGACCACGTCATATTAAGGTCGAAACTTAGTGCTTTCACGTTTTCCTTGGGTACTTATATTACCGATCACGAAGCCATACTATTTTGTATAAAAACTAAATTATATAATATAGATACTATAAAAATGAAACAACAGTTTAAAATTGACCGCGAAAAATTAAAATCAGATTGTCTTACTCATAGTTTTCACAAAATTTATCAGGAAAATAACTTGAACACTGCTACTAATAACTTTATTAATATACTACAACAAATAATTTCAAATAATACAATAATTCGCTTGACTCCTAGAAATAAGTACATAATCAAACCCTGGATTACTCTTGGCATCCTCCGCTGTATAAGGACAAGAGATAAAATGCACCAAAAACTAAACTCTGATAAGGATAATTTGATATTAAAAATCACATACTTAAGATACCGAAATCATTGCAACAACCTAATTAAAAAACTTAAAAAACAATACTTCAGTAACCAGCTTATAACATCGAAAAATAACACAAAAAAGCTATGGTCTACCATCAAAACAGTTACCAATAGCAAGAAACCACAACAACTTCCATTCCAACTATTAACTGAAAGAGATACTAAATCCTCAGTAAACAAAATCAACGAGTATTTCTCAAAGATAGGAAAACGACTGTCAGACTTAATACCTTCACATCTGCCTAATTACAAAAAAACTATAAAATCGCCGCTGAAATCATTTGTTCTTTTACCTACGGATAACGAAGAAATTGAAAAAACGATTAAACAACTAAAAAGTGATTGCGCTCCAGGATGGGATCAGATTAGTTCAGAGATTCTAAAACTAACATCAGAAGCTATAACACCTGTACTCACTAATTTATTTAATCGTTCAATCGAGGAAGGAATATTCCCTGACTCACTGAAACGTGCTGTGGTCATTCCGATACATAAGGCGGGTGACAGAGCCAGTGTCAGTAATTACAGGCCAATTGCGATACTACCTGCCATGTCCAAATTATTCGAACGCATTATTAATAATAGATTAACCCAATATCTAGAGCATAACAATCTACTTTCAACTCAACAGTACGGATTTAGAGTTGGCCGTTCTACAGAAACTGCAGTTTTTGACCTTGTAAACTTTGTTGTTGGTAAAATAGACACCAAGAAAAAGTGTCTAACCATATTTCTTGACCTTGCAAAAGCCTTTGACACTGTCTCTGTCACTCACTTAATAGACAAACTTCAGGATTTTGGTATAAGAGGCACACCAGCAGCATTGATCTCTGACTATTTACGCAATAGAACCCAATGTGTTAAGATAGGACAGGATATCAGTGACGTACTCCCAATAGATTTTGGGGTGCCACAGGGCAGTATTATGGGACCAACTCTCTTTCTCTGCTACATCAATGAGCTCTGTAACCTAAACATCAAAAATTGTCGTATATCAACATATGCAGATGATACTGCCCTTACGTTTTTCGGCGACTCATGGGATGAAGTTTTTCAGACTGCTCAAAAAGGTTTTAACACTGTGTGCCACTGGCTTTTATCTAATTCACTCACCCTTAATGAAAGTAAAACCAAATATATTGCCTTCTCAATTTATAGCACAATCAAAATTATAAACTCTAACCACAATATAATTGCCCATAAATGTAACTTCCCTCCAATAGCTAACTGCAACTGCCCAACTATTAATCCTACTCAATGTATAAAATATCTTGGAATTGAAATAGATGCCAACTTAAGTTTCACAACCCACATATACACACTATCTCAAAGGATTCGTAAGCTAGCTTATATCTTTAAAGAGCTCCGTGATGTAGCAGACAAACAAACTCTAAGGATGGTCTATGACGCTATGGTCCAATCTATTCTGAGATTTTGTATAACTACTTGGGGAGGAGCATGTAAATCCAACATGATAATTTTAGAAAGAGCCCAGAGGATGATATTAAAAGTAAGTACGTCTAAACCTCGTCTATTCCCAACAACCAAACTTTATGAAGAAACTCAAGTTCTGACTGTACGACAACTTTACATTTTGTTAACCGTTCTTCACAAACACTCTAATCTGTCTCCAGATAGAATAAAACACGTAGCTCTAGCCCGAAGAAACTATGCTGTATGTGAACGTGTTTTAACTAATACCACCTTTGCACAAAGATTTTACATGTTCCGAGGATCCAAATTATTCAACAAAATAAATAAATTAATACCCATAACAAACTGTAAGAAGATAGAATGCAAATCTAAAATACGTAAGCTACTACTCGAACTAGACTATGCGAAAACAGAGGATCTCCTAAACCTGGCAGTGTGATTTAATTTAATTTGTAAAAATAAAGGCGACTAGATACATCATTATGTAAGACGTATTGTAGGTATAACTATATGTACTATATTAATATAAATATATATATATATATATATATATATGTGTCTCAGATGCACACACACACACACACACACACACCCGCACAACACACACACACACACACACACACACACACACACACACATATTCCCATCCACGTTGAAATACATCATGCTGACAATATTACCATAACTTTAGTATTGGGGGTCCTGGAGTTCCGAAATACAGGCCAAGGCTTAGTTTGGACTCCAGATCTCCCGCAAATTACATATTAAGCCAACATTTGTCAACATAGTTATTAAAACTTATGTAATTTGTGGAGATAAATAAATAAATTATTATTATTATTATTATCTTGTCCTGGCGATTTATCTTATTTAAGTTATCCTAATTATTAACACATTAGGTGTATGTTTATATATATACGAAAGGGACACGATATACGAATCACGTATGTATAAAGAGTGAAACGACGAGTGACGATAAAAGTCGTAAAAGCCGCCAAGTCTTTGCGTCTAATAAACTTAAAAATTCAACCTCATAAATCTTTACTCGTTCATCCCCTATATATATTTTTAATGCCGACAACCTACTTTATTACACCAAGAAACCAAAGCTGATATTTCAGCTATACATTACAGTAAAGTGGGTGCCACAAAAAGTTGCAAAGTATCTATTTACTCTGCGAACATAAACATCTTCTGTACAACTTTAATCACGGCAAGCTATTAAGTTTTCCTCAAGGAAATAATGCTTCATTAAAATTTTAACGTCCTGGTTTAATTTTCTATACGAGAAGGGATTTTAATGAACCGTGGTGCGAGACAAGAGTTTTAATCTCTTGGTTTTTCCGCCACTGAAATATGGTGAAACTTGCTAACAGATATCATCTACTTATAACTTTTGTAAAGTGGTTATAAACGGAATCGACATTTAATTTCACTTTACATAATTTATTACATTTTGGTAACAAGTAATTTAAAAAATGTTAAATCGGTTATTGTATTATATAAACAGTTTTTGTAGATTGAAGAGTTTCTGTAAAGTTAAGTAACGTAACTATAGATGGGTAACCGTTTTTAGGATTTAAAAAAAATGATTTTTTTTTCCGTATCTCGGAATGTATGATAAGCCGTCAGTCAGCGCCTGATCTTACGCTGCGCCGTGTTTTAGTTGAAGTTTTGTCCCAACAAAGTTGAAGGTGAGTTGGGGCAAATACCTCCATATATATGTAACCTAAAAAAGAAAGAAAGAAGAAACAACTATAACAAGTAAAGTATAACGTAAGATTTTTTTTTTTTTGAAAGACAATACATCAACACTACGATATACAAATAACTCACTCAAAGTACCTAAACACACACACTCGTAAAAAAAAATTGTGAATCACCCAAAATAATGTCCTTTGTGGGAATCACATTTCCACTGCACTACCGAGACAGTCAAGACAGAATATCGATAGAGAAGACCGAAATCTCTCGTGAAGATTCTCTTTTCTTTCAGATAGACACAGGTGTAATCAGTTAAATGTGTGTAATAAGAAACTACCTATGTGGTAACAGATTGCGCCTATAAAGGTGTAATCAGTTACCACATAGGTACTTTGAGTTTGAGTTTGATTATTTTTATACTATAAAGTACAAAAATAATCAAACTCAAACTAAAATATCTTTATTTCGTAAAACCAGATTAATGATTATTTGAACATGTCAAATTAATACACACCTATAAAAATAAATATATAAAATTATGATTTGTTAGAAAAAAAAAACAAAATGAGGTTAGGCGGCAGTTCCAAGTGTCAAGCTCATGAGAAGAAGCTGCCAAGAAACATGGGCCCTTTTAAATTTTACTGAACGAACCAGTGTGTTTTGTGAATGATGTAATTGTTTATAAATTAAGGATTACTAAATAATAATACTATAAGTAAATTCTAAAATAAGGAAATATAAACGTATTCAACAAACACAATACTTCACTTCTTACAATATATTACAGTACTGCGAGCATGAACATTCGATACCTACGTCACGTATTCGTATCGAGCTAACTATACGAATACGGATACTATACTTTGGTCGGCAGCACGAACGCTATAAGTTACTCTCGTAGAGACTATACGATAACGTTAGTAAAGCCCAGTATACATTATATGAATTGAACGAATGTAAATGAATGACACGTTCAAAAATTGCTATCGTTCTATTTAATTAGTAATTTATCTTGCTTATAAGTCTTGAAAAATACATATACATTAAACAAATCGTATCATATGTAAAGTACATTGATAATTAACTTGAAATGGATATTTTGTAATTATATATTGTAAACAGAAAAAATGTACCAAGGTTTATAATTTCTAAACGTGGTCGTTTTTGTCTTTGACCTTGACAACCCATGTCAGTGCAAATTAACGCGCAGGCTTTAAATATACATAGTATTTCAATTCAACAATTCGTTACAAATTAATAAAATAAAAGTAAAAATGTCACCAACCACTATCACACAATTTACGATTTTGGTAGTGTTTATGGAGAAGTAAGTATTTTTCGTTTCCGTTATTTCGTTTTATATAGGTAGGTACTAAATGGCGAGCCTATAAACATAATCATTATTATTTTAAGACATGGAGATTTATCAAAGCCCCAATATATGCCCAACGGACGGCAGTGGACAAATAAAAAATGGCAAGAGCTGGCGGAGTTGTTAAACAGCCAAGGGATAGGCGAGACTCGCACCGAAGAAAAGTGGCGGAAAGTAAGTTTCAGTTGGCACACAATTTATAAGCTTTTCATATTTCTTTATTCACCATTTTTAAGCGTTGTATACGTAATTATTTTATTTTATTTGCTTAAGGTTTGGAGCGGGTTTAAAAACAACTCAAAAAGAAAATGAACTAAAAGCAACCGAGGAGTCCAGGGTACAGGTGGTGGACCAGCCCAAAATATACCTGACGGACCTCGAACAACGCGTTTTAGCGATTACTGGGGTCCAGGCAGCTGTGGGTATGGCCATACCTGAAGTTGGCGTTGACGTGTTTTGTAAACTTATATCTACCTAATGTATTGTATATAATAATATGTTACGAAAATTGGAAATAAGATTGTGGATTGACATCCACAATCTTAAAAATATATTATAGAGAATTCTATTCAAAATATATTATAGAGTGAAATCAAAAATCCAGCAAAGCCGACAAACCCAAAAGGTAACTATCTAGATTACTCGCTACAAACTATGGTTATAAAAGAGAGGCAGTTTAAAATTAACTTATGCGTTGTAGTAATTTAATATTACAATATTAAACTGCTACAACGCATAGTTTGCAGTTAATATATTATTATTGTGTAGGTATACTTGTAGTCTGTGTCTGTACCTACTTAATAAAATAAATAGTATTACTTGTAATAAGAGTAAACGTGACTTTTTTATCGTATGCCTACAGGTGATGAAGGCTGGAATATGCCTAGCCACAGTAGAGACGAAGGACATGTGCCATCACCTATACCCCGAGTTTTACCAGCACCCACCGCATCTTCGGGATCCGATTCACTTATATTCCCTACAATTCAAGCAACTCCGCCATCTCCATCAATCATACTATCGCATCCATCCCTACCATCTCAAACATTTTTACCATCTCCACAACCTCCACCATTGCCACCACAAAAAAAAAAATGAAAACAGAAAGCGCAAGGCGAACATTTCCGATTATTTTCTTGAATGTGAGACGAATGCAAGAGAGGATGCAAGGGATAGAGAAAGAATGTATCTGGAATTAGAAAGAGAGAGGATCAGCGGGATACCGAATTGCAGCTGCAAGCTCAGTGGATGGAGATTATGAAAGCGGCGTTAAAAGTGTTGGAAAAATTTTTGAATGAAAAGAAGTGAATGTTAGAGATGGAATGATAGTCTATTAAAAAATTCAATGTTCTGACCGACTGACTGATTGACTAATGGATCAACGCACAGCCTAAACCTCTGATAGTTGAAACGTGAAATTTAGAAGACGTATCTATACTTATATTATAAGGCTGAAGAGTTTGTTTGTCTTTTTGTTTTAACGTGATCTCAAGAACTACTGGTTCGAATTGAAAATGTTTTGTGTTGAATATCCCATTTATCGAGGAAGGTTATAGGCTATATAACATCACACTATGATCAATCAGGACGTAAACGGTCAAAGTTACACAACAACAATGTATGACGGAATGGTTCCTCTTAAAAAAATCTAAAAAAAAGTCAGCGACAGCAAATATCTATCTTTGGTCGTTGTTAACCCACTATTACCTTTTTTATGGTAATCGAATCTGTTCTAAATAATGCATTTATTAGCGAAAGTATTCTTATAAACATGGTGTTAACCCTTATCCAAATAAATACGTTATTCATCACAAATATTTAATTTTGAACAAAATTGCTCTTACTTCATTTAATTTCAATGAATATCTTAGGAGATATCATAGTTTTGAAATATTACGCAACAAAATCAGGCGCGGATCCAGAATTTTATTCATGGGGGACAACTATTGACTCAACGGGCCAAGTGTGAGTTGCTCGCATGACTAGAGGAGGCGGGGGGCATTAGATTCAACTCGAGCACATTAACCACCGAGGGGAGGGCGGGGGAGGAATATGTCTGAATATGCCGCCACACAAATACTACATATATTATTATATGCCTATGTTTTATTTTTAAGCCACAGTATCGTATCGTAGCCACCGAGCGTTCTTTTATTATTCCTGTTTCACACATACCTTTCATAGCGTGGTATATGCCTACGTTATACTTTTAACGTTAATAATAATAAAAAAGTATTACCCATTACATACATACAAACACTGTTTTCTCTGGTACCAATTTTTATCAAATTTTGTTAAATTGTTCTCAAGTGGTTCATGGATACAACACCATCCACTACAGAGCCTCAAGCAAATCTTTAAAGGGGTGAAATGGCAATCCAAATTTAACGCGGGTGAAACTGCAGGTGGAAGCTAGTTTCTTATATAATATAGATATACGATAAAAAGGGTTTTTTTGGAAATTCATCCTATAAGGGGGTAAAATGGTGGTTGTAAGTTTGTATAAAACTGCATCAGTTTTAAAGTTAGACATGTGAAATTTCATAATTGGCTTTTTGGTTTCAAAATAATGAAAACATTCCCAAAAATTCCAAAATATTCAAAAATGCACAACGTTAATGTTCAAGTTTTTACTTCTGACGGCACTCCCGGAGTGCAACCCCTTTTTTTAGTATATATTTTTTTTTATTTAGTACTTTTTAGTCATTGTAAGATAATTAAAGAGCTATTTAATAAGTTTTATTAAATTTGTTTCATTACAACTTTGTTTCAATAAATTGTCACTCCAAACTTTTTTCAAACTTATGGATCATATTTTCGAACTCGCCTTTAATATGATACTCCACTCTAGGGTCTTCTAAATATATTTTTTCTCAGACCGCACATTAAAGCTCATAAAATACGCCACAAAGATTTTTTAAATAATTTTATGTACCCAGTGATACTCGCGTCATCGAGGTGAATCTAATGACGTATTATTTATTAAAATCGGTTGAGCCGTTATGAGACTATGAGGGGACATAGGAACATTGGAAGGTTATACGTTAAACACATAACCGGGTCAAAAAGCAGTTCGAAAATTGTTATTTAACTGGTCGATTACTTGTTACTATTGCTAGAGGAAACAACTAGAAGAAGACATTGGACTTGGATTAGATCGCATACTTGTTTTAGGGTTCCGTAGCCAAAGTGGCATAAACGGAACCCATAAGGTTCGTCATGTCAGTCTGTCTGTCTATTTGTACGTCCGTATGTTACAGGCATTTTACTCAAAGACTACTCGATGAATATTGATGAAGTTTGGTAAAAAGGTGCCCTGTAGTAGCCGCTACTTAGTAGACAGCACACACCATAGAGGTATTAACCCAGATTAACAAAAACGAGAACATCATGGAGGAGATAGTCTCTATGGTGAACATCGTGAACTTACGACACGTTGCCATGGTGACGTACGTAAGCGTTCTCAGTTTTATATTCTCTTTGGTTCTCACTATCATTTATGGTGAGTTTATATCAAAGAGTTTAAAAACATACTACGAAAAGTTTCTATTCTCTTTGGTGAGAGTATTATTGTAAGGTGTAATTTACATAAAATTTAAGTAAAAACGTCCATAAGACCTTATAAAATATATTTTGGCTTAGGATGCAAAGAAGAGGAAGACGAGAATCATCAATAATAAAATCATACTCACAAGAGTTTTATTACGCGCTTGGAACAACAAAGTTTTTTTGGAATTATCATTTGTTTTTAAAAATAAGCTATAGACCAACCAATGAAAGTCTTAGGTACACTTCGCTTTAAAATGAACTCAAAAACGAGTAAAAGAATTAGCTTAGAAGACATTAAATATAGAGTATAGATACATCCTCGATTAATATACAGGACATTTTTTGTCTACATATGACTTTTAAAACTGCGTTTAAATTACAGATTCTTTGTGCTTCCGGCATAATATAACGCTACCAAAGCGTGGTTGGCATGGATAAACATTCAGACCAAACAAAAGTCCGTAAAAATGTGGAGGAAGAAGTTGCTGAGACATTTAACAAACCGACAATGAGCACATTACATACATAGCACATTTATTAATGCCCCTTTCTAAACAAAGCTACCTGCATGCTATTTATATATAAGTAAGTGAAAATAATTTTACACAAAAGAATGATATTCATTCATTCAAAAATAAGAAAAAAAAAGTCTTCTTTATTTTGATAAAACATTATGTATTGTAAAAATAATGTGATTTAATATGATTGCAGATAGTTTGACGTTATCCACAAAGATCCTGGTTAATGACAACCTATCCAGCAGCATTGGCTGCTGAGGGAAGACGATACACCAACTACACCTCGCTTCTCGGGAAGGCTACCTTTAGCCGATTAAATACTACGCACTGAGAATCTTGTTTGTAGTCTTGTCTGTACCTAGAACCTATTCAATCAATAAAGTGCAGTTTTGTAGTATATTTGTATTTATTGCCTTCATCTTTTCTCTAACTGTATTATTACATATAATGAACTTGTCTTGATGTAAATGAAGAATCACGTCAGTTATGTCGACGATGTTACGATGACGATATTACACGCATCGCATTTTCTTCCTACTAGCATAAATATTTTAGAATTTCATTTTGGTTTGAGCAACTAACACCTAAAATAAAATTATAAAATTAGTAACATAAAGCGTTGCGCGTTATGTCACTCTGACGCGGATTGTCAACGACAAAAGGTCCATGTTCAGAAATCGTAACATTTGGATTTTTTTATTTTGTTTATATTATATAATTCCAAAATTGTAATTTCAGTGTAATATTTTAATGTACATTATATATAGTGTATTATAGTGTATATTTCTAGCAAGATAAATGATTTCATAAATGGGACGATAGCGATTTTTGAACGTGTCATTCATTTACATTCGTTCAATTTATATTATAAACTAGGCATTATATAATTAAAAAATAAAAAACTTGCGTTATCGTGTAGTCTCGTATGTTTCAAGTGTTCGTGCTGCCGACCAACTCTCGTATCCGTATTCGTATAGTTGACTCGATACGATTACGTGAGTTAGGCTAAGAACTCACGGTGCGCTCATACGATCACGTAATCCGTGAAAATGTTGTTAAGTTACTTCACGACGCGTTTTATTTCCGCGGCGGTCGCGAATGTTTGCGGTCCACGAAATCCGCGACATATTCGGCATTAATTTGCTCTAAACTAATAATTTTACTCGTTTTTGAGTTAACTTTAAAGCGAAGTTCTAAGACATTCATTGGTTAGTCTGCATCCTAATTTAAATGTCATATTGGGATATAAAACTCCTGTGAGAATTGTTTAAGGATGTAAAGTCTAAATTAAAAAAAACGTAAACCTCCTTCTGGCTCTAGAAGTTTGTAACGTAAACTTTACGAACCTTGATTCTCGTCTTTCGCTTCCTTGAAAACCACAGAAAACATTTTATGGGGTCCTGAGGACATTTTTAATTCATTTTTAGTAAATAATACACCTCACAATTGTACTCTCACCTTAAAATTGACAGAGAGACGCTAACGTGCGTCTCCATGGCAACGTGTCGTAAGTTCACGATACCTTATGTCAAAAAATGTTCATGCTGCCGTTTTATATACATTTGTATGGGAACTGTTCTATTACGATACTATTACTACTCGATGACGAAACTACGGGGTTCATGCTGCCAAATTTTAGTTCCCTTGACGCACACCGCGGCGCTGATCAAGTTTCCATACAAAATCTTACCGTTTCTATTCGAATACGGAAACGATAGGAAAGTGACAAATGTTTCGTGCTCGCAGTACAGTACATTTTAATAGCCTGTGAGAGAAAGCAGTTCAATCCCAAGCGTTTTTATCTTCCATATAATCTATTATTCAGTAGATAGTAACTTTTCATACACTATTTTTCTGAATCGTACACTTAAATTTATTACGACTTAATTTTTGAATATCGCTAGGGATTTTATTGTAGAAACGTATACTTTATAACCTTGACGCGGGTACAACAAGTTTATATTTCTTACAGAAACTTTCAATATTTTTGTGAACATATATATATGGTTTTTAGGGTTCCTAGACTTAAGGTTTCGCCATGTCCGTCCGTCCGCACTTTTGCTCAGAGACAAAAGTTGTTGGATTTGTTAGTGCTAGGATGCTGTAATTTTGCATGGATACACATATTATTTATGCCGACAAAGTGAAAGAATAAAATCTTTGAAAAAAATGTTTTTTAGGGTACCTCCCCTATATGTAAAGTGTGGGTGTGTTTTTTTTCTTACCTCTCCCGGAGTGGAATATCATTAGGTAGATATTTTAAAAGTGTTTAGGAGTTGGGAAGATGATTTTTAGATTTAGGGATACGTTTGTAAATTTTAAACTTTAAATTGTAATTTTTTGTTAGAGTCAAATGTCTCCCTACCCCTGCCAGCTAAATGGTTGATGTTGGGTATGTGAAAAAAATCACGGTAGTAGTATACATAAGTATAAACTATGTATACGTATACGTATGTACTATCACAGCTAAGTCGACTTCACAAGTATAAGAGTAACAGCTGATCAAATGAGAAGTAACAAAATTTTCGTACAAGTTCCATTGAAAAATACTAATAAGTAGATATAACGTTGTAAGTATGAAACAAACACAACAGAAAAGCCACTTCTTAAGCCACTTTATTCGCATAGGGGGGGGGGGGGATACGGAACCCGACATGCACTTGCCAGGTTTATATAGGTATACTGACACGCAACAGTCATGATATTGATTTCATGTCAAGAAAATAGTTTGAATATCGGCAGCATTCTCCCACGGTAGAATATTATACGACATTATACTATGAAAATAACTAAAATTATCTAATCGCGCTGTTTCAACGTCTGTTAGCTGACGAATTTTTCTATGTACGCTGCTGAACTGAGTCTATTAGACAATTCACTTATATGTGGGCCCCACTGACTCTCAGAATCTAGAGTAATTCTTAAAAACTTTGTGGTCTCTACGAGGTGCAACTAATCTTCTTTTATTTTTTTAATGATTTATTCTGGTTTTACGTTAGGTGTGATAAATCGAATACCTTTGCCTTGTCTTGCCCTCGTTTATGAGTAAATTGTTAAAATCAAACAAGTTAACCACTTTTAAGACAGCCACATTTACATATTCAATGTCCTTTTTGTTGGCGTTTTAATCTAAATTAGAATGATGTGTCATATGCAAACAGAACTATCTCATGACTATTTTTACTAAATATGGTAAGTCGTTTATATAAATTGAAAACAAAAACGGCCTCCCATTTTGATCACGGACCCCGGGGAACGGTTATCATTACTCAGATAGGACGTAAGAAGATTCAGCTGTGTTTTTAATACCGTAATATTGTAATTTCCTGATTAACGTTTCATGCAAAACACAGTCACACATGCCTTAGATAAAGCACAGAAAACGCCTAAAGCATCTTGCGATGCCTAACAGGCGTCCAAGATATGTTTTATAAGCTTCACACTTGCATCGGTTATAGTCATGTATTATTTTCAAAGATTTATACTAAATAATGGTGGCAATCTAATGAGTCTATAATTAGTGAGGTCAGATAACTACCTGATTTGTACAATAATAGTATTACACTACCATATTTCATAATAACAGAAAATACACCACAATCTATACACTTATTAAATATTTTATATTTAAAAGTGTATAGATTGTGGTGTATTTTCTGTCCTAGACAATAAAATAAATTATAGACTAATTAATCACAACTGAGTTACTCCAGAGGTCGGTAGTATTCGTAATGTGTTGTTATGATAAATATTTATATTAGTGGCGGTGAGTTAGACCCCACATTTGGGACAGACTGAGGGTCTGGACGATTACACAAAACGATGTTCCACGAAATACAGCTGTAACAAACTACTATATCTGCTGTTGCAGAGCCTTTCGATATTATTTCACCATAGTGTGGCTTCGAATGAGGGTCATGAGCTGCTCAGATATATATCAAGCAGAATATCGATATTATGCATTAACAATCTTCGGCGAGAGATTACGAGGTGCGCATGCGTTCGAAGATGGCGTTATGTTAAGACTTTTTACAGTTGTGACGTAATAACGGATGCGAGTAGCACCAATTTGGTAATGAATACGTCACGTTTGACAACTGCAAATGACAGTTGTGTTTGCCACTGCAGGAAATCGATAGGAACGTCGTGTGTTGCCCGTTAAAAAATTTAAACGATATTTAGTCATTTGTATGATGACGAAACACTAAACATTAATAGAATCACAAGCTTTTATGAAATATATATGTGTAACATAGTAAAATTGAAAAGTGGTGTCACATTTTTCCGCTCTCCTCCCTGAGATCCCGTGGAGTACGGTCGTGTATACTAAAAAACCGCTACATATTCATTATTTAATTAAATAAAACAAAATATAGTGCTACCAAAATCAAACAAGTTATTAGGCATGCGCAGCGAGGAGGTCGTCGATATGGCAGGCTAAAGCAGGACTTACAACGCATAAAGGGATAGATAGCTATCTCTTAGCGCGCTGCAGTTGCGTCACTCACGCACCACACCGACCCGAGAGAGATAGCCACACATATTATCTCGACGCCACTTCTACCGCCATTCACATTTTGCGTTTACGCACCTCGTGCCGACTGATCCTACTGTAAATAACTGTTTACGTTTTACTTCTACAATGTCGACGCAACGCACTGCGCCGAAGTCACCTAATCAATCGAATTTGAATGTCGCAGTCCCAAACTAGGGCTCGGACTCTAAACTTTATGTATCTGTGTCAAAAGACGCTGATCAAGAGAATATCACGCGTCAGCTGAAACGAAAACTCGGTCCCAAAGCCTCTGATTGTAACGTAATTCTAGATCAAATAGAGGATTTGTTTACCTCATTTGAAGCACAACAAAATTTAAAATATGACAAGCTGATGGATTCTATAATTTGTATCAAGGAACAAAATTCTGAGATACAGAGAAGAATGGATTTTATGTCCTTAAAGTATGATGAAGTACTCGAAAAAATGTCAAATTTGGAACAAATAAACAAGAGTCATGAATCAAAAATTGCGTTGCTTGAGACCAAGATCGAGTTACTAGAACGTAACCAACGCATTTCAACTGTGGAGATTAGGAATATACCTAAGAATCAATCTGAGAACTAGAATACTTTACGCGAATTGGTAAAAAAAGTCGGAGAGTTGATAGAACAACCTTTGTCAGACTCTGATTTTCAAGATGTTTATCACCTAAAAACTAAAAATGAAACGAACAATCATTTAATTGTTAACTTCACAACTACTATAAGCAAAGACGGATTCATTAAACAGTCAAGGAATTATAACAAGACACATAAAAATAACAAACTTAATACCACCCTCCTTCAACTACCTGGGCCGACGAAACCAGTTTTTATTGACGAGTCACTAACTATGCTAGGAAGGAAACTCGCATTTCTAGCTAGACAGACCGTCAAGGATAAGAAATACTATGGGACATGGATGTCCTATGGAAAAATCTTCATTAAGAAGACACAAGATTCACCGGTAATTCGGATAAATTGCGAACAAGACCTTAAATACCTAATCTCTAAATGACTATCACCTGTGATATCCTGTTTTTTTCTAACATTTTTAATCTTACTTTTTATTGTGTGTTTAAAGTCATGTTACTACAATTACATACACACCACATTTCTACCCAATCATCAGTTCACCCAACACTAAATAGTTACACACTATCTATTCACACTTTTAATATTTACTTACAATTCAATATCACACGTTATTATATTATCATTATCTATCAAGCCTTATACTACAGCACAATTCACGTTTTATACATACACTCTAAATAAACTACGACTATACTTACTGACATAGAAAGTGTCTCAGTGGCTGTTTCAGCAACTTGTTATATAGAAGACTGTCCTAAAATAGTAAAATCACTCGGCAAGACCGTCTGTATTATGTGCCAAAACATTAGAAGCATTCGTATAAACTTTAATGACTTCTCCGTGCTTCTTGTTAGAAGCAGAATATCATGGGACATACTAATTTTAACCGAGTGCTGGCTCCAAAAATCTCCACCCATACCCAATATTGAAGGCGCAAAACGAAGGCGTGATTGTATACCATCGAGCTCAGCATCAGGTTTCCATTGCCCTTTCCACACTGCTTGATGCAAATTGTATATCACTGATTTGGAATAGAGACACTGTAGTGAGTTCAATCTACCGCCCACCCGCAAAGCAAAATATTTCGTCCTTCCTAGACTTCCTAAACGAATTATTAAAATCTTTTCCATCATATAAAAATATAATACTCACTGGCGATTTAAACATTGATTTATTACCTTACAATAATGACACACGTGCAACGGAATATCTCACTATGGCAGCCTACCACGGTATGCTTCCAGCACATACGTTACCTACAAGATATAATCACTCCTGTATTGATCACGTAATTCTTAAAACTAAAAACTTAGCATTTTGCTATGTAGCACAGACTTCTATCACAGACCACGACACAATTCTTTTTTTTCTCAGTAATAAATCAAACACTATAAATCCATCAAATATTAAAAAAATCGAAATATTTGACCACGAAAAATTAGAATCTAACACATATGGATTTTTCCCCAATTTATAACTCACACGACGTTAATGAAGCCACCAACTATTTTATCAGTAGTTTAAACTCTGTACTGACCTCTTATAAAATCCTAAGATTAATTCCAAATAGAAAAAGATACAGAAAACCCTGGATGACTCCTGGTCTTTTAAAGTGTCTACGTAATCGTGACAACTTACATACTAAAGTAAAAACCTCGCCAAACAATAATATCCTCCGAATTTTTTAATTATAACAAAACAATGTTTTTAATTTTTTTTTTTAATTTAAAAAAAGTCATTAATAGTTCTGCTATTCATCGATAGATGGCAAAACTAAAAAGTATCACCACTGTGCCCGTCGGAGTGGGGAGCGTGAGGTTTTTTCGTTACGGAATTTCTGGATTCGGTCCCCGCGCTCAAGGCCCGCGATAGAAGCTATGCAATAGCTTAACTATGGAATGTCATAAAAAATATCACCAATACAACTAAAACAAAATTACCACCTCGCGAACTTCTTTCAGCCACCGACTCCAAAACATCAATAAACCAAGTAAACATCTTCTTTGCAAACGTAGGACGTTCTATAGCTAATAAAAGCTCACCGGATACCAGTTCCTACATCGACACACAGCCACAGTCTTTAGTAAACTCTTTTGTTATACTAGAGACGGATGAGTCAGAGATCGAGCAGCTAATATTAAATCTCAAAAGTGATTCTGCAACAGGATCTGACAATATTCCAGGCACTTTTCTCAAAAGGTTCAAAAACATTCTCATCCCTCCAATTACCCACATCTGTAATATGGCCTTAAATCGCGGGGTCTTCCCAGATGCCTTTAAATTATTCATCGTACATCCCATCTATAAGAGCGGGGACAGAGACCTATCTGATAACTATAGACCAATAGCCATTCTACCAGCACCCTCTAAAATTTTAGAGAGACTAATGAATAACAGACTCGTCAAGCACCTAAACCAAAATAAGCTTCTTTCGACATCCCAATTTGGTTTCCGCTCCGGTATTTCAACAGAAAATGCTGTGTCGGATCTGACCAACGAAATGATTACAGACCTTGACAAAAAAGGAAAAGTTATAGGTATATTTTTAGACCTTGCAAAGGCGTTTGATACGGTCTCTGTCCCACTATTATTGTCTAAATTGGAAAGACTAGGTATAAGAGGCCCCCAACTAGCGCTATTCGCCAGTTACTTAACAGATCGATGACAATGTGTAAAAATTGGCAAATGGGTGAGTAGCGAGCTTTCGATGACCTTCGGGGTGCCCCAGGGCAGTATTATCGGTCCTACACTATTTCTTGTGTATATAAATGACCTGTGTTGTATAAAGCTCCACAACGGTTCTATATTCACGTATGCCGATGATACTGCCTACCTCTTGGAAATCAGTTACAGCATGTGCACGTGCACGTGGGTCTCAGCCAGATCACAAACTGGCTTAAACGTAACGGGCTTACACTGAACACTAATAAAACCGTGTACATAAATTTCTCTTTCACAGCCGCAGGTAAACCAGATTCTTCCCTCAGACCATCCACTCTTGTGTTAAAATGCCCACCATTAACTGCAACTGCCCTACTCTTACTCAAACTGATTGTGTCAGGTATTTAGGTTTATTTATAGATAATAATCTTACCTTCCAGAAACACATAGAAACACTCACGGCCAGACTGCGAAAGCTTATCTCCGTTTTTAAAAATATGCGCCAGTCTGCTGATACCAACATGCTTAAACTTGTGTATTTGGCACTTGCCCAGTCAATCATCCAGTATTGTATTCTTGTATGGGGAGGCACTACCAAAACTAACCTTCTTACATTAGAACGAGGCCAAAGAACTCTTCTAAAAGTCGATTGGCAGCTCCCCTATCAACATCCTACCACCGAACTCTTTATAACGTGCAAAGTTCTCTCCATTCGTAAAATTATCATTTTCAAACTTCTGCTGAGTTCACATGCCCTTACGCCCTATGACCCTTTAAAATCCAACACCTGCCGACGCAAACACGCTGTCTGCCAAGTGAACTCCGTAAACACAACAACAGCGCAACGCTTTTCTTCTTTTCTTGGTGGCTATGTTTACAATAAGGTAATTAATATTTACCCGCTGTGTACATTCAAATGCAAAAATAACGTGACAAACTGGCTTATGTCCTTAGATTACATAGAAACAGAAAATATAATTATGGTTATAAAATAAATTAGTACGTTTATATCAACACAACAAACAATTCACACACACTAATCAAGTTTCACCCGCACACACACATACACACACACACATACACACACACACGCGCGCACACATACACACATACAGCTCTCACAAGGTTCGTCTAATATATAAAATTCTCGTGTCACAGTTTTCGTTGCCATACTCCTCCGAAACGGCTTGACCGATTTTGATGAAATTTTTTGTGCTTATCCGGTATCTATGAGAATCGGCCAACATCTATTTTTCATACCCCTAAGAGTTTGTTTGTTTGTTTGAATGCGATAATCTCAGGAACTGGGCTGTACTGAAAAAGTATTTTATTGTTGGATAGCCCATTTATCGAGGAAGGCTATAGGTTATAATATCACGCTACGACCAATAGGAGCGGAGCAGCAATGAAAAATGTTGTAAAAAAAGAAAAAGAAAAAAGGAAAAATTTACGCAGACGAAGTTGCGCGGGTCAGCTAGTAATTTTATAAGTATGTAGCTATACGTGTAACTGTACAAATGTAACCTTTTTGAGAGAAATAAATATTATTATTATTTATTTACATTTATCAAGATAGACTCAGCTGCAATAGGTGAGGCACTCAATGACTATGTAATAGAAATCGGAACGTTAGTAAAGAATTTTTCAAAAGCATTAGCTAGTTCTATGTCCGATGTGATGGTTTTATTATCTATTTTAAGACAGTAATCTTTATCACTGCATTATCATTTGTGAACGAAGGAAGCAAGCTTTTGCTGTTCTGCAAGCCTGCCTAAATGTTTACGCTTAATTTCTTACATAAGCTTTTTTCTTTCATAAGTAATTCTTAATTTGTTCATCATACAGCTCATATAATCTTTTTCTACTTTTATGTAGACCGACAGTAGCCCACTCACTAAAAGTTGCATTCCTCTTTACCATAATCATTTTGGGAGTGAAAAGCAAATCTAAACGATGACAAAATTTATTAAAGAATGATTTATATAAAATGTTAGGATCACTATCATCATTCAACAGCACTGTCATCATGCATCATACACACAGCATTACTTTATTGTTTTTAAACTTTCTCGATTTTTACACATATAAGATATATTTCCGGACTTAAACGCGTGTTGTTGTGTGTAATTATTTAAAGGTACCTACCGTTATTTACCCGACGTTTCACTCGAATTGCACCGAACGTGGTCACGGGTCAACAAACGGTGCAATTAAGTCCCGAAATATATCTAATACAGCATCACTATCTTCCGAGTCAGGCCAGGCTTTGCCACCGTATGTTAGGCTCAGCCGATCATAGACTGCTTTGACCACGATCTCTTTCGGACATTCTTATCGTAAGTTTTTATTACCCATAATTAACCTTTTAAGAAATGGGTCGGAATTGTTACGTTTCAACAAAGAATCGCAATTGAAAACACGTTGCATTAAGTTTCTCTCAGTGAGATCATGTGGTACCAATTTTTATCTCGTACCTAGACTGTGTCCCGTACTTCTGTAAATGACATAAAACTGTTTTGTGATCAACATCCAGTTCTTTAGCGATATCGTAACTTTTAATATTTCGATCATGCTCCATTTTTTCTAAGAGGGCACTGCCTCATACTTCACACTAAAATTTCCATACTTGAAACGCTTGAACCATATTTGTGCTACTCGTTTTGATACCGTATTAGATCTGAAAGCAGCACAAATTTTATTCGGGGCGTTAAAAATACCAAATTTCTTCGTCACATTGTTCATTTTGCTGGCTTGAAAAAACAATTGAAATATTGCGGGAACCAGATTTTTTTATTTTATCATTATTTCATCATCAGCCTATCGCAGTCCACTGCTGGACATAGGCCTCTCCAATTGCACGCCACTTTGTTCTATCCTTCGGCTTCTCGTATCCAGCTCCTGCCAGCCGTTTTGCGTAAATCATTATTTATAAATATATTATTATTTTATCTTCAGAATGTATTAAAACCAGCCAGTTACATTCAGTACAACCAAAGAGGTTTGATTACTAACAATACATTGAAAATTCGAAAATACTTTTACCTCAATAAAAATATAGTGAAACAGCAATCTGACTTTTACAACTATAAAGATAAATTCTATATTTTGTCAACTAAAAATATTTACTAATAAGTTTGTTAGAGTTAATAAAATAAAATTTATTTTAAAAAGGTCCATTAATTTGGCATGTCAGTTGATGCATAATGTAAATCTACCTGCCTAGTTTTCTACGTACCTATGACTGCTTATGTAATTAATTTCTGTAGTAGTTCACGATTCAAAACCGCGTCCCAGCAGACATACAGGTAGAGGTTGTTTTATAAACCTAGTAAACTGTAGAAACTCAACCCATCTTTTCTTGCAAAGGAATTTGTCATACCGTGCGTAATGAAGTCCTGTTTTCTAAAGGCTGGCTGTATTTGTTTTAGAAATGCATTTATTTGATTTAAATAAAATTCTTTTTACTTTATTTACAGACTGAAAAATATTTACGTAAGTTTTCATTGAACGAAGAATTATTTTTGTAGCCTGTAGGCAATCCAAAGTACATTTGAATCTTTTATTTTATTTCAAATTATATAGCTTAAAGGATTACTATAGAAAGCTAGCTTTTAAAAATGCGCCTCTCAAACGGCTACGGCAAACGGTTTTAAAAGCTAGAATCTAGCGATTACTATAATAAAAACCTATAAATTATTTTACAGTAATGAAGCCCACGGCTAAAATTTTGACGTTTCCTAAAAGTTTTCTACTGATTGAACTTGACAGTCACGTAGCTGCCTCGGTGGCGCAGTCAACAATTTTGTGGCTTCGATTCTCTTACGAAACAGTGATTAAAAAATTTGGTTTATTTATATTTTTGATTGATTTGATGATTGATTGATTATATGCGATTATTTATAAATATATATATATAATTATATGTGCGTGAGTGTTTGTAAAGTGCTCCGCGACACAGAGCTTGCAGGCACTTTAGAAAGAAGAAAGAAAATACATTTATTTCGACATTTACACACACAGCTTTAAACCTAAAGTTTTTTAAAGATTAAAGATGTACATACAACTGTTGAACTGAAACAGTTATATTTATTGTGATTAAGATTATAACGCTATTATTGTTAGTTTTTACAGCTAATGGAGATTTAATAAAAAAAATATCGGTGACATAGGTACCCATTCTGAATACCTGCCTATAAATTTTCACCCATTTGTCTATTGAAACCCATGGCCCATCAACCAGTTTCGGAGTCTTTCTTATTTATGCCACAAGCTTCTCCATTATTTTATTATCTATCTGTATTTTAAAAACTTGCATGAAAATGTTAAAAAAGAACAGAGCTACCCAGTTCACTTCAAAAAAATCTCCGTTATATCAAAACTATCAGAATAATATAAACGTATTCAAAAACAACTCGGGTTCCATATCAGATCGTTGATTTATTCCAACGGCCCATTAAACGCGACTTAACTGAAAAAGCCAGCTTTTAAAACTGAGCTGATACGGATTGCAATCGATTAAGCCAATGAAAATATTTGTTGGCTGTGATATGCAATCGTGCTTACGTAATATTGCATCATTCTCTAGAGGATATAGATATTTGATCATATTAAACATCTCTACATAATAAACAAAGCAGTATTTGTAAATGTAAGTAAAGATTCTGCGTGGTATACTTTTCTATCTTTTGATTATTCGTTAATTAGTAGTATTTTAGAAAATATTTAAGCAAGTATATTTTATAAATTGGAAGTACCCATTGAGGTATTAATGTACTACGTGATCTATCCAATTTCATGTACTCGTTTTATTTTATTTTGTTTTTGCATCAGCCCTCTAAAATGGTGTTACACCTTACTTGCATATAAAGTTTATAAACAAAGAAACATTGTAAACATTGACAATTTTAAAAGTCTTGCCGATAGTTTTTATTGCCTCGTTATTTTTTTCTGCTCTACCTATTGTTTGCGAACAGGCATTACATGTACATGTAGAAACAACTTTTTTCATACATAACAGTAAAATTTGTTTCCGTGTATCGCAACCGATCGCGGCTGCGCACAGCATACGACTTGCGGTTGTTGCGTCTATAGTCAGAGCGCGCACGCAGCCTACATCAGTCGTAGTCCGCGCACGTCTGTCGCAGACCTTGGAAACGGCGCCATACATTCTCATACTCTGACTATTGTCGCATCGGCCGCGCCGCGGCCACGATGCACAGAAATGAACCTTAACAGTGAACAAAAAACTTTTAACAAACGATATTCCTCACAACAATGTAATATAACAGAAAGAAGTAAACGAAATAAATGTTAGCTCTACTGTATGTTATTGTTTTGTAGTCAAATATTTATAATCTGTCCAAACATTATTACAGACCAATCCTTATGATGTCCCATTACTGGGCACAGGACTCCCTAGTAGAACCTACATATTATAGATACTGGGGATAATGGCCATAATCGCTACTCTTGGCGGAGTTCCCTTAGTCATTTTGACGACACTCACGGGAATTGATGGAGTGGTACTCTTGGTGGTATCCCTGGTGGTATTCTTGAGCCGGTACCACACGACTTAAATTGTGTAGTCATTTAGATTCTTGTAGAAAAGGTACTTGTATGAAATACCAAGTTTTAAAATGAATAAAAATATATTTGAATTATATATTAGGTACCTACTTTATACTATGATGACGATACGAAATTTTGTACTAATGATACATTAGTGAGTATGTGAGAAGCAATTACATAAAATCGAAGAGCCTTATGGGTAAAATGTTCAAGTGAACGTATTACGAATAGTAACATATTTGTACTTACATATACGCATGTACTTCACGACAAGTTTTGAGGCAACACGGCAAAGCCCTTAGATGGCATAAAAGCCTTACCTAATAGGGTTTATTATAAGGCCTCCGCTTAATTAACATTGGTATATTCTAAGAGCGTAAGCGTAAAGACGTGTGTGTAGTAGAAAATATTAGTTGTGCAACTGTTTCTTGAACTTGTTGCCCAACAAGTTTTACTACTTTTATACGGTGTACTTGACATGCTATTTAGAGATTTGGCGGATGGGAACTTTGTTTATTGTACGCGACATACTTGATGTAATATAACTACTCGCGCCTGCACTAAATACGCCACATCTGTAATATCTCACAAAGTTTGATACTCAATCAAATTCACAACCAAACCGCCTGGTGAAATTTAGCATAATAAATATAAGCAGAAACCCATACGAACGGATTAGCATAACCCTTTTAGAAAGCACTATACGAGTAGGTACTAATACCTCCATCTTTCTATTATTTTATTTTGGGCACAATTTTCTTTATGCATCTATTAAATACTAGCTTTTGCCCACGGCTTTGCTTCAAACTGTCGCCATACAAAATTTCATTTAAATCTTTCACCATCATATTAAACATTTGATATGTTTGGATTGGCACCAAGTACCAGTTAGGATGGAAAAACGAAAAGTCGTTTTTACGTTGTTCCGAGTTTTTCGAACCACATTTGATTCTCCCTCGGACTTCAAGGTTAAATAATTCCAAACGTTCTTGAATTTAATGGTTAGCAACTTATTCGGCAGTTTATTTTCATTTATAAAGGCCATTATGTTATATGATAATGAACATAATAAAATATATATTAAACTAACATTTTCTCCGAAATTGGATTTTTCATATAGGTATATAAATATATACCCAGGTACATTGATTCAGATACTTTGATTTCTTCCAATACCTACAAGGTTGTGCAACAAGACCTTTCAAAGAGAACCGGCTCTTATATGGGCTTATGTTTAGTCAAGTGATGTGTGAAATTGGAGGGCATAGATGTTCGGGGTATTTCGCACTGTATTAATTTGAAAGCTCGCTGAGTACTCCTACTGTATCCTCATTTCTCATTAGACAAATTGGTTACAGTAGGTAATTAAGGTACCTACAGAGATATTGTCAGATTTAAATTTGATTACATCAACGATAGTATGACATTATTATCTTAACTACGATTGTTATTAGCAGCCAACATTAAGATATCCTTGTCACGACCGGTTTGATATCGGTTATCGCGATAAAAAAATATTAATCAAATCATGATACTCCTTGCTAGATTTATCGCATTTATTCTTTTGTATTCGGTTTGTAGCCTGAAATATACCTACATGTTTTACTTTTTATTAGAACTGCGTTGTATTTTTATTTGCTAAAGAAATATAATATACCTAAACTGTATGTAACTAATGAGAGTGAAAACCTGAATAATTACCTAGTTAATTGTTAAATCTTATTATCTGTACTAATATTATAAAGAGGAATGATTTGATTGTTTGTTTGTATTGAATAGGCTCCGAAACTACTGGATGGATTTGAAAAAAAAGTCATCGTTGTGAAGCTACACTAACCCCAGGTGACATAGGCTATTTTTTATCCCTGTATTCCCACGGGAACGGGAACTACGCGGGTGAAACCGCGAATTTGAGAAGATAGATATAACTCAATCTATCTAAATCTTGTCGTGATTAAACAATGTACTAGTATATTTTTCATTGTCACATATTGAAACAACACAAAATATTCTAAATTAAATTTATTATAAATTATAAATTAAATATAAAATAAATTAAATTTATTCAATACTACAGAAAGCTTAGTGACTAATAATTACATTTAATAAATATACATTTTTTAATATTGATATAAATATTACTATTACAAACTTTAATGTCATGAATGTGATGTTTGTTTAGCAAAATTCACATCACAAATCTAACCTCTACTTTTATAACCATCGCTCAGCTGGTACCACGTCACCCCATAACCTTTAAAACTGACATTCTCGTAAAATACCTCCTTGTCACGCGTTTTCAAATATATATGTGTACATTTCATAAAAGCGTACACGCACGAAACTTTGGAGTCGTTAATCAATGTAAAGCGAATGAATTCAGATTACTATTGATAGTGTATAAGAATAATGGGGGATATGTACAGAAATGTAACGCATCATATTTGTTACATGAACTTGTATGAAATTCGCAAAAATGGTGTGGTTATTGCAAAAAAATGTTCTTGAGTCTAAAGTTAAAACAAATCTTTTCTTCCAGGGCATTTCGCTTTTAGATATGAATATTCTAAAACTGAACTGCCCCAGGGGCAATGACTTGCGTTACTATAAACTACTTAAATCGAGATTCGAAACAAATATATAGATTCTGCCATACTTTATCGCATATGGTAATCAAACCCACAACCTTTTACTCAGTAGTTATTTGCACTTCCAATATTAAACCGAAGTATTCTGTAAGAATGTTATTGAAAGAAGACTCATAATTTAACTTCTCTAATACTAGTTTTCGTTTTAGGGTCATTGATAATCTGTAAAACAAATGTTGCAAACTACCACTATAAATTAGTAATGAAAGTAGTTTCATCGAATAGTTTATGTTGGGTTAATATAAAACTTTAGCTACATTGAATAGTTTTGCGTATATTTTGAGCTATTGCTCGTGTATCTACAATAATATAGTAGTGGAAACTATTGTTATTGGTAAATAACACGTAGATAAATATAATTTTAACGCCTATCATACAGGCTTTCCGATTGCTCGCTGTTGATTGTAAAAACAAAGTATACGTATGGTCTTAGTTAATGGCAAAATACTGTATGAGAAGTGATATGAAGAAGATGTAAAGACAGTGTGATCTAAATATTCGTACCCGGATTCGGGTGTGTTATTGTAAAGTCCCCATCGAGATAAGGTTTTTAAAGTATTGCAAGAAAATAACATAAAATCATAAGATCATAACAAGTAATACCTACTAGTACCCATTAAATTATATTAAGCATTATTCATGGCAATATTCGAATTAATATAATAATATCTCGGGACAACTCACACTACGCTATCTGATCCCAAACTCACACAAAGTTTTATCCTGGGTGGGGATCGAACCCATGACCTCTTGCGTAGCAGTCGGATACACTCCCACCGCGCCACAGATTTCATTTTCAAAAGTGTAATCGAGATTTAATCTAGTCAATTCATTCAAACCGATGCAATCAATTATGACACGAGATTTGGCTGTAGGAAGCATACCGGACTTGGTCTTTCTTTTTGATCTTGGTCTATCTCGATTGCCACGTCGACTATAGTATGGTCTCCACTCTAGGATTTCTTTTGCTCCTTTCAGGTAGGTTAACTGTAAATACTAATGAAATCTAATATCCTTAAATGATAACTAAGTTTATTAACATTCAATACACGAACGAAAATAAGCGAGACGTGTTTTCGTGAATTTAGAACGTTGTACGCACTGTTGAAATTAGTTTTAGTGTTAATTTTATGGGTAGCTCTACAGCTTTTTACATGAAAAGTCCCTTCCTTATCTGACCTTTGCAACGCAATTACTTGGTGCAAAATATGATATCGTTTACCTTTTGCCCTTTTCAGGATAGAAAAGACGCTCTTTTAATTATGCTTTGATGAAAACCCACTCTAATTTAGGCGATCAAACTTTGTAAGGCGACGATTTGTTTGACTTTTGTTTGTGTTGTTGGTTATTATGTTTTGAGGTTGCAAGTACGTGTGACCATAATTTATTTCTTTGTATTCTCCTAATTTAACAACAGGTGTAGGTGCTTATGCTCTAACAATTGCAGGGACTTCTAATGATCTGGTTCTTGTCGTCATGTTTTCCTCACACTTCTGGATTTGTCGGGTTCGCTTTCCTTGTCTAGTCTGCTGAAGATACGCTATCCATTGAAATTAAGCTAATAAAAAGTTTAATAAAAATAAAGGTTTAAGCTCTATTCCTCGATAGATCAGAATCATCACAAAACATGATGAACATACGGAACAGTAGGTTGAACGCAATTTGCTGTACAATCTACACATGATGCGTCGGTTGTAACAGTACAAAGGTTAGCGTCCACAAGTACTAGACACCGCGTTACATTCACCCGTTAACAGTTACTCCATATTTGGCCATGATTTCGGGCGCTTGGGATGGGTCACAACAGAACGTACGTCGTAACAATTTTAACGTGAGAAATTTCGTCCACTATATGTACCAGCACCGTACGTGTCCACACACGTCATTGACATGCTCACTGAGTCTTGTCATGATACAGTTACCCAGTATGGATTCATCTTAAAGTTAAAAAGCTATTACAGGATTGTACTGCATGTATTTTTAAAATCCTTTTAAATGAGGTGTTAATCAAATTATTTTCCCTCCTTACTAATACTATTCACAATTTACAAAGTGCTTAGTGTAATCCCAATTTAATATGAATAATAAAACCACATTTACTCGATACAGTTTGAATTCCTACTTCAGATCAAGAATAAAACAACACTTAAATTCAGATATTCCGTTCACTCTCGCATTAGGCTGTTATTTGGAGTTCAAGGACGCTACCTACTAACAATATTGGTAAAAACTTTGATAGCAAACGAGTTGGAGTTGAGATTATCTTTCCACGTACCGCTTAATATCGCCTTACGTGTATGTAAATAGTTATAATAAAAAAAGAGAAGTTGGAACTTAGTTCCTTTGCTATATATTTTTTGTGTCGTTTAAACTTGTGAAGCCTACTTGACTGTGATAGTTTTCCTTCTAATTTTATTATAATATATACTACAACCTTGAATTTTTCCACGTATCCACAATTGACTCTCACATTTTTTTTTAATAAATGGAACCCTGAATTGCTACGTGAAATTCACAAATCCTAAATATTTTTAAAATATCTATCTAACAACACCCCACACGATGGGGTAGGTGAAAAAAATAACTTTTACGTGTAGGGGAGGTAACCCAATATTTTTTTCGACGTAACGTCACTTTGTCGGCGTATCTAACTAATATGTACATCTTAGATATATTTCGGGACTTAATCGCGTGAATTATTTAAAGGTACGAACCTTTTATTTACCCGACGTTTCCATCGAATTGCACCGATCGTGGTCACGGGTCGACTGATGGCAGCTTAGCGATGTCTCCGTGAGGCGCGGGGTTTTTCAACTACCCTCCCCTGGTCTTGATAATTTGTACTGTCGGTACTTCTACACACTACACTTACAACGTTTTTACACTGAGGCGCGGTGTCTTTACGGCTACGATTGCATTTGCTGATAACAGGGTTCCAAGATGGTGAGAGCCGGTATCCATCTTCTCGGTTGAAGTTCTTATACTTCTTGATCTCAACCGCCTCGCGTACTATCCTGGAATAATAGTGGCGATCGGTGGAAAGTACCTGTGGCTTATGCAAACAATAATATGTACATCCATTCCAAATTACAGTTTTGGAGTACTAAATGTCTCAGAAGTAACCTGGGAGCAGTCAAACGGAAAGACCGAAACTTTATAGGTTCCGTTTTGCCGTTTTGGCTACCCTATTAAAAGAATAATAGATTTTTGATCGATAAAGATAACATAAGGAACTACGTTCGAAAAAATACGTTCAAAAGTTCAACCACAACCCGACTACAAAAAAAGTCGCGATGTGAAAAGCATGAAAAAATTTTCATTCTCAAGATTCTTATTTATCAACTATTCTGTAGTTTAGAGGATAGCCATGGTCGATAATAATCGCCAAAGTTGTAGGTGCTTCTAAGTTAACAGGGGAAATTTCCAATTTTAAATAACATTTTTTTTTTCCTATTTCTTACCGGCTTTCGGGTTATCCGTGTAAATTTTGGTTACGGCAAAAAATGTCTTTGTGAGTAAGCGAGAAACTAAACCGAGCAAGTTTCGTAGGAAATACATACTTGATATTTTCAAATCAAGTTTTTTAACATAACTATTTGCTTAATTTATTTCCCAATATTAAACTGTATCCGGTTTCACACACAACGATCACAAAACTAGGTACTATATTATGAGTATACAGAAACCACTGACTTCAAAAGCAGAATGGATATTTTCCCACAATAAAGGGCGTACTACCTTGTGCCATAATACATTAGTATATCGCCCAAAGTGTCACTGTAGAGATGTACTGGCGGCTTATGTGAATAGGTGGAGGGTAGACGGGTAGCGGGGTTAACCTTGACCCAGAACGGCTATGACATTTCTACGGGTTAGCAGTTTTACTTACATGTGTTGTGGTTTTAGCACCTTTCCTATTTATATGCATATTGCGTTATGTTGCACACGATAATAAGTAGCACCAAACCTGCAAATAGGTATTAATAATAGTTAAAAATAGGTAATAATAAAAGTTAATTTTTGATTAATTAAATCAAGATTGATTTTTTAGTAAATTTACCCTTAATCATCAACTAACTTGCT
The DNA here is from genome assembly GCA_945859575.2 of Herminia tarsipennalis. Taxonomy (NCBI): domain Eukaryota; kingdom Metazoa; phylum Arthropoda; class Insecta; order Lepidoptera; family Erebidae; genus Herminia; species Herminia tarsipennalis. The sequence continues at coordinate 16,460,797 of OX243830.2, forward strand.
TTTGTCAAAGGCTACTGCTAAGTTTAAAGATCGGGTAAAAATATATGTTGAGATCTGTGAGACATTATGAATAATGTATTAGGGTAGTAAAGAACATTAATCATTTGTACAGCACCATATGCACTGAATAGCTAGCTCATTTGAAAAATCTCTCATTAAAGATAAAAAAACCGGGCAAGAGCATGTCGGACCATGCTAGGTGTAGGGTTTCCGCAGCCTTGAATAATTGCATCAACAGAAGAGCGTATTTTCATGGCACTTACACTCTTTTATTGAAAAACGCAGTTTTTCGGACCTAACTCAATGATAGTATATCCGTTAATTTTAAAAATAATTTTAGTTTAAAGTATTTATTAAGCGCTACCTTGGTGATTTTTTTCATATTCTTTTGGTCACACGACTCTAAAGATAAGGAGGGGGGCACAATTATACAACTTTCAGAGCGATTATTTCCAAAAATATTCACATAATCAAAAAAGTTAGTTAGAAACCCTAAAATACATTTGAAAGAATTATGTTTGATGAAAAAAAAACAGCTTCTGTTACATGTATGGTCTACCCCCCAAAAAATATTATTATTATCAAATTAAGTAGCGGCTACTACAAGACACCTTTTCACCAAATTTCGTCAATATTCATTGAGAAGTCTTTGAGTAAACTACGGACGGACAGACGGACATGACGAAACTATAAGGGTTCGGTTTTTGCCATTTTAGCTACGGAACCAACATAAAACATAGGCTTTTCTTGTGTTAAGGTTCTGGGTTGTTCATCATTACCAAATTACATGCCTAATGGAAAAATTAAAACAATATTTTATCGGTATTCATTAAGGTGTGTTTCAAAGCAAATACTCCAATTTACGAAGGCACTCAAATACCTATTTCTTTCTTGACTTTTCTTTGCCTAGTAAATTTTCTTTTAGACGCAAATAGCACTCAGGCTGAAGCGACGGCGTTAATATAATCTTGTGCTGAGTCCACAAGATTCAGGTCACTACCTTCACCAGTAAATAGAATCAGAAATGCATTTTAAATTGACTCAGTGATTTTTAATTAAGACAGTCGTGCTCTTAGCAAAAGTCGAATTATTAAGTTGGGAGCTATATCTTTTAAGTTTTTTAATTAACAGGAGTTTTTTATTGAGTTGAAAGCTCTTCGAAGTTTTCTGCTTTGTTGCTCATGAGGGTTTTCTAAGATTGTTGTTCAGGTGTACAATTTCTTGTTTGTATCTATAAACATGACTTGGTGTTGGTTGAAAGTGCTTTGTGGAAAAAAGAAGACATATAATTTCTTGTGGGTGATGTGCAGAATAAATTATTGACAAACTCAACGCAATACTGCTGATATAAAAATATCCCTCAATTTTTTTTGACGAATTTCATTAAAATTTCATGTTAGTCAAAAATATCCGTCGGCTTAACATAATACAATCTAACGTTACTCGAAGAAAATTTAAGTAAACGTTGGATAGCTCCTCGCCTCAAGGATCATCCGAGCTTTAATATAAAACTATAACAGCGTGATATCGCTTAGCTCCGCCGTACAAAGTAGGAAATAGGTGCTCCTTCCCCTGATAATTAGCAATTTCGCTATAGCTACAATGTTAATTATTCTTGGTAGAAATATCTATTAACAGTGAATATTATTCAATATTCTATAGAAGGTGTAAGTAATGCGGTAAAGTTTAAATTCTCTTCTTTACCACGACTTTACATTTCTAATACCAAGAGTGCAGAGTTATCTTCAGTCTTTGCTCGAGCAGCGCGCAGATAGATATAGACTGATGCAAAAATAGTGGTAAGTGACCCTGACTGTATCAGTCGTTAGTTGGATGCTCACCTAGGGTAAAACTTTATTATGTGTATGGGTGTAAATTTATCTGTAATATATGTATGTTTTTAGAAATATATACGTATGATTATCAGTTATCTGATTGGATAGTAGACGTTGTGCCTAGTTTGGAATCAGCTGGCGTTATGTGACTTCCCAAAATATTATTATTACTTCGGATCTTTTTGTTCGGAAAGTGTGCTGAGATTTCATGTCCATAAGAGATGTCTTTATATCCACACTCCCAGTGCGCGTTGTATTAAGGTTGCCTTCTGAACTCCATGTAGTTTGCGCTTAAACCATCTCCAAACCAAGTTCCTTCAAAATCTTCCAGCGACTTATCCTTAAAAGCATAACAAACTTTCAAAATGTATTTTAACCCTGCCAATCTCAAGAATATTGAAAATATAATAACAATATAATTTAACGCGTCTAGACTGTACAATTCGAAATTGAGAATGTGTAGTTTTTATTTCTTTTACGTATTGTTCTGTTTTGCCTGAATTTTTTTCACAGATCGTTTTATTTTATTAACATTCGTGAATCTCTTCAAACATAATATTAAAGTATATATATAATATAGTAAGTAACACTCAAAATAGATTGTTTCGTAAGCCTAGGGATTCATACGTAATTTATTTGTTCACATTGCTACATACACAATTAGTTTAACAATTTTCTAGTTTTCTAGAACGAATGGTGGCGATGTGCGAAATGTGTTCGTTGATTCGCTACACTGCTGCACTTTTCAACGTCTTTTCTGCCTTTTTGCATCCTGGGTATAGATTTAAACCCCAACTGCGACACCTAACTTTTTATACAATGGCAATTGGCAGTGAAAATTTGCAGTATCATCCATTTTTCTTCTTACATTGCCGTATACTGAACATGTGATGTAGCACAAAAAAATTGTTCCAAATTTTCCGTCTAGTTAAGGTGTTTCCAGTAGAAGTACCTAATGTAGGTAACTCTCGTGACATACCCGACTGGCAGTGCTTTTGCTCATTGTTAACTAAAACCTGCTTTGTTACCATACTGCATGAATGTATTGAATTGTTGATTCTTCTATTATTGGTAAGTGGTGTCAGAAACTATTTCTTTTTTTTATTGGTCTGTACTTCAGCTAAATTAAACAACTAAAGTTTTTAACTGTTGACTCACGTTACCATGTGAACAGTTAGAAAGATATGAAAATTGTAAACGCACTTAAGTAAAACGTGCGTGTAAGCTAAACGCGCTAGTTCCCATGAAGGCTAAAAAAATGTCAAAGTCAAAGTCAAATATCTTTATTTCGTAAAATCAGGTTAATGATTATTTGAAAACGTCAAATTAAAACATACTAAAAATTTTATAAAATTATGATTGTTTGAAAAAAAAAAAAACAAAATGAGGTTAGGTGGCAGTTCCAAGTGTAAAGCTCATGAGAAGAAGCTGCCAAGAAACTCATGTGCCACTCTTTTAAAATCATCAAGTTTTTCTTTACAAAAATAAATTTTACTGAATGAACCATTGTGTTTGGTGAGTGTAATCGTTTATAAAATAAGGATAACTAAATAATAATACTATTTGTAACTCTAAAATGAATATATATAAACGTATTCAGCAAACACAATACTTCACTTCTTACAAAGTAAATATGTATATATACATATAATCTTAAAGTACATTTTAATAGCCTGTGAGAGAAAGCAGTTCAATCCCAAGCGTTTTTGTCTTCCATATAATCAATTATTGAGTAGTAACTTTTCATACACAATTTTTTCTTAATGGTACACTTAAATTTATTACGACTTAATTTTTGAATATCGCTAGGGATTTTATTGTAGAAACGTAAATATATGAAAGACCGCGCGTTCAGTGCTCGTCATCTGAATACCCTTAGTCCTAGAATGTACATATTCGAAGTTAAGTTAGAGAATTTGATCAAAGAGTTTAACCTTCAAAATTGCTAGAAAATGCCTTCAATAGGGCATTATATCATTTTTTTTTTAAAACTACCAAAACCTCGTACAATATTGACGATGCCGAAAAATGCGCACTTGAATTCACACCGAAATTCTAAGCCAGTCATTCAATGGGATCAAATAGGAAAGTCTTATTTTTATCCGGAAACCAAAAGATTGCTACTTCGTACATTCAACATCCGATATCTTAAATTCCTCGATATAAAAAAATTCTGTGTATCTCCTTCTTTGATAAAAAATTTAGTAGCTTTATTTGGCGGATGGTCCCGGGAGATATATTGGTTTTACGTGACAAATGTGGTCTGTGGACCCATGAAAATATACTACCCATTTGATATATCGGAGAGTTGCGGCTCGGGGGTAAGCATTGTTTCGTATCTGCTTCAGAATACTATTGTATTATTTTATCAAAAGTATTTCTGAATAATTTGAATCAAGGTTAAACTTTACAGAAAAAACGATTAGTCACACAAAACTAAAAGATGTATAAAATTATGACTGCCTTGGTGGCACGGTAAGAATGACTCCATTCCGTTCTAGGTTCCATTCACACATAGGACAGAGCGTTGCGAAATTAAAAAAAAATATTGATTTCGAGTCTTAAGTGTACTTTTTAACTGTTCGTTTTATAAAGTCACCTACAACACAAGCACTAGTTTAGTCTTTATAAAAATCTTAAGCTATAATTTACATAAACCTGATAAATAATTTTCTTAAATACGCTCTTTAAAGACGTTTTAAGAATGAAGATACAAATTTTAAAAGCAGCGTACATTGTCATATGGGTATTACGTAAACCACAGGCGAGAATGGCTTCCAGGGGGGTTATGTATGACCTCCATTAAGAGCCTAATCTTCAAGCCTTTCTCATATAAATTATCAAGCCTGGCGCGAATTTCACACGGTATATTTCAAATATAAACAGCGGGAGCTCTTTAATAAAATTGGGCACTAAAGCCTAGTACTTACACTGAAATTATTTTATTTTAGTACGTGTATTTTGTACTTAAATTTTCGTGGTGACGTTGGTTAGTACGTGTCTCTCAAGCCTATACTAATATTATAAAGAGGAAAGATTTTTATTGGATAAGGGTAATCTCCATTGGGTAGATGTTTATGGTATTTTCATTTTTTTTATTTCATAGTTCATATTTATTTTTTCATGCAGCTTGCAGTTCGAGAAAAGACAAGGACTCCTCTGTACTCTGTAGTCTCTGTACTCTCTTTTTACTATTCTATACTATAGATCGTAATTACTAAAATATAAAAGCGGGGCCACGGAGAACTACTAGTAATTAATGAACACGCAACTGTCCTGTTGGTTTAGTGGTTAGTGGCTCTTACTGCTAAGCTGAGATCAAATGGCGTTGTGTAAGTTGTCCCAAGATATTATTGTTATTTTTTAACAATTAAAACCTGAATTTATTGATCACTGTAGTATCAAATATTCTATATCATATCAAATAAATCTGTGATAATAATTAATTATGTATATCAGGTCGGTTTGGTACTTGAACACATACCTACTTCATACTGTACTTAAAACATAGTCATTTGAAAATTCGAACACGTCGAACATTACATTACATATTTAGAAAGAAACCCGTATTGAATTTGCCAGTAAAAGAAACACTGTCGTATGTAAAACGAAACGTAATGAAAAAGGCTTTGCTTTGTAAGTTGTAATAGATGACTGTTTGAATGAGGGAAAGGGACTAGCTCTTTCAGGGTGCCATTTTTATAAAGTGAAATGGGCAGCTGGTAGACCTTTGAGTAAGAAATGGTTTGAAAAACCAATTATATAGATACGAGTAGGGCTAACAATTTTAGGTACTATTTTGTTCATTGAATAAATGTATTCCAAGCATGTATACTGTAGGCATTAGTCTGTTTAGTAATACACTGGTGTCTAATTTGTTTGTACGAGTATATCATCATGTATGTATATACTGCTTCTGTGGCGCCGTGGTAGTGTGTCCGACTGCAATGCAAGAGGTCGTGGGTTCGATTCCCACACGGGACACCACTTAGTGTATTTCACAAATTGTTGTTTCGAGTCTGGGTGTACTTTGTGTCCGTGACTGGTATGTTTGTAAAGCCCTGTGTCGCGGGGCCAAGTGGCGAGAGTCGGCTTTAAAAAAAAAATAATAAGTAGGTGTGCAGGTAATAACTTATACTTTAGGTAGGAGCTACACATTCGTTGCTAAAAAGGACGTTTTAATAAGTTTACTGCATGTAATTTCATTATTTAATCATTTACATCATCTTAAAGTAGATTGGGAAAACACTTTAAGCGTTAGGTCCGATGTTGTACCAAATATTAAATAAGGTTTTTCTTTTAATTTAAAGAAATAGGTCAGTAAATTCAGTCATATAAATTCTTGATTTGATAAACTAAGTATATATACATTATTATTTTGCATGAAATTGTGGCAAATAATAGCATAAAATTAAAGTATTCAGTGTCTTTACGTGATTTATTTTGATTAAATCTCTATATAATTTGGTGTACTTAAAAACAATAACTAATCAGTTTCCTGAAACGAACATAGACAGTTACTCCTTCAACGAACATCAACTAATCGTAGTATTTCCCAGAACCACAAACATTACAACGAAAACGATTTAGAATTCGTGCCTTGGAGAAAACAAACTTGGAATAATTTTAAGAGAATACTTCCACAAACATTTTATATGAAGAATCAAAAGGTTATACGTCGATATGTTAAAGTAAATAAGGCTTTACGAGTGGCAGGTAATCACACATAAACACAGAAGTAAAATACGATCGTAAACATATTGCCTGTGATGTATCGTATATCGAAATTGTTTGACGATGATCTAACCTGCTGCTGCTAGAAGTGAGTGTTATAAAATGAAAATAAAAAAGTTTATTTAAACACCTGAAAACAGTCTTTTGGAATCCAACCCCACCCAACACGACTCTGTCTACTATAAATGGTACAAACTTTAGCGACTTATGATGAGAAAATATTAAAAAGCGATAAAGTCAGTTCAGTAGTAAAAAAATCAGTCCGTCTGTAAGTCAAAGAATTCGCCTTTACTTTATTCTACCGGTAATAGGAGTATAATGTTTATATATATCTTATAAAACTAAATATCAAATATGCTATCTCTGCAATAGACTACCCCTCGACTATCCTAACACGAACACCGGCCTCATCAAAGTCATAGCCTTATCTGATTTCTGCAAGCACGACTTGCATTACACTTGGCCCTTCCACAACATCTAACTCTATTGTCACTTACGACAGCGGCATTCGTCACGTGCCGCGGTCATATCCGCCGGGAATGACGCGACTGGAGACATCCTTAAATTTTCATACTGTACACATCCCATATACACCCCCATCTAAGCATCGAGACCCGAAGTGCGAATAAAAAATTGCCAAATAGAATTTTATGCGCACACATAAGTTTGGGCTATGACGCGTTATCAGTCAAGTGCTTGGCTACTATACTGTGTCAAGCGAGTTTCGTGTTATAAAAAGTATTTTTCATGTGTGTTTGCATAGCACAATCCTGTTAGTCTATTATATATATCGATGATGATTTTTGGATTTTCGTTGCAAATGACTACTTTGTGGTTTAAGTATTCCATATTTATGATGACGTGCTCAATTGCCAAAATGTTGTACATAAAAAAACAAAAAAAATACTACTCTATGGCAAATTAATAACTTCAGATTAAGGTGAAAGATGTCGAATGAATGTGATTGCTGGAATCTCATGTGACATCATTACGTTATGCATGACGTTTCTCAATCCTGACCATAGACCAAATAGAGTTAACGATTATGTTTTGCATTTCTGGATGCTAAAATATAAGTATAATTTCATTACGTTTTTTTAAGGTTAAGTCAAATGATTTAAAAACTTCAAATCTGACGCTAACGCCCTTTCGATCGATTTTTCAGTTTCCACACTCGAGACTTTACTGGGCAAAGTAATCATTCTCTCTGACGGCTGAATGGACGACAAAGCTATAACAAATTGTTGCTCTCACTGGAGTTCTGAACGCCATGTGAGACATGCCAGCGAAAGGTATTATTAGAATGTATTCGGTAGAATTTAATCTTGCAGATGCATTATGGTTATTCTTCAAAGTATGTCAACAATTTTTGTAAACGTGGTTACGTCTGCCGAAAGAGATTGCGCGGACGGCATAATAACATAATATGAAGTTTTACACACGATTGGGGTAACAAGGTTTCATATTAGGAACACCTTGAACAAAAGTTGGGCTTGGCAAATCACTTACATTGTGCGAATTTTCACAACAGGTTGATTTCTGATTTTCTTATTTGTTGATAATACTGACTTCTGTAAGAAATTGGAGAAGGGATTATTTTGCTAGTGGTATCTCGTATGGTAATCGAACCTATGACCTCTTGGTTGGCGCAGCAGTCGTACACACTCCCATTGCGCCACCGAGGCAGTCATAAAACAATATAGCGTGTTATGTTTTGACGAATGGTCAGTCACACGGTTCTTATTTTACAATGGGAGCCGTGCAGGTTCTTGCTTGATTAAATCTCTCTCTCTCTCTCTCTCTCAATATAAAATAATAATATTCAATTTTGTTATGGTATCAAGAAGATACAAATAGCTACCGTATAAAAGACGAGGCATCTTCAATAACTTCATAAAAAACTTCCAAAATACGCTTCAAATATTTAATACTACCCTCCGCATGATTTTCTTTTCTCATCCCAACTAATCTCATATCAGAAGTGGGTCCAGTCTATGGGTTTAGGGTCCGAAAGTGCTACGTCACCGAACCCTTCGTCTACTATTGATGCTTTATTGCGTTTTTCTCCCTCATTAGGTTTTCAGAATAGCCGTATCCGAGATAAACAGGGTCACATCCATATTATTATGTAGGTCGTGTCAACAATCGATCGTGATGCAATTATTTTTTATATTCGGAAGTAAATTCTGTAATGAATAAAGATATGATTGTATTCATAGGTACTGTCCTATAAATAGCACCCTTTAAATATGTCCTTATGTTTACCACCTCTATTTATTTTGTGGAATTACAAGAGCAGACCTTTTTAAAAATTTCCTTTTCTGGCAGTGTTGCTGTGATCGGTACACCCAGGCTCAGAAACCTGGTTAAAAATGCCCGTACATTTAAGGAAGAGCATTTTCATTTCGATTCCTGCTCGAAACGAAGCGAAATAATTTTGAATCCTACCCATTATACAACCGACGTGAACCCACTCCTTTTTTTTTTTTTTTTTTTATTTTTTATGGCCGTAAAAAATGCCTAACGCACACCTCCAGCACCCGGGGCAGACGCTGGAGGTAGTGTGGGACCTGCCCCCACTAAAAAATCGGCCGTGTACCAACTCGCCGCCTTCACACGGATAGGCCGCCGGAATTGACTATTTCTTCGGCGGACCCACCCAGCGGCATAGCCCCATCGGGCATTCCTGCTCCTGCGGCATCCTGGGTACACACAGAACGCCGCCATCGCGAAAGGCCGCGAGCGTGGGAAACTTCCCCGTCCATCACGCCCACAGCCCCACCAAGCGACGTCACGCGCAACTGCGCCTCGACGTCGCCCGGTGCGCCGGCGACGGGGCAGACTATCCCCGCCGCCTCCTCCCACGGGCTGAATTTCCCGCAGAAGGTTGCGACCGCGTCCTGGACCCCCTACCGCGCAACACATCCGGTACCCCTATCACTGACGACAGGGGCGAGGAGCGAGCACGGCTAAGAGAGTCCTTTAGGTGGAGGTTGGGGAGGCTTGAGAGGGCACCTCGTCCTCAACCTCCTCCATCCGCACCGGAGCCTGGGTGCTGGGGTCGGCCGCAGATCGGCTCTTCCCCGCGGGCGGCTGGGCAGCCTTGGGGGGCTTGCAGCCTGCCCTTCCCATCATATGGCCGGCGAGCTGGTTGCCCGCCGCGCACACGGGGCAGTGGGAAGCGGCAGAACACGCCGCTGCCGTATGCCCCGGTTGACCGCAGCGGAAACAGAGTCCGCTGCAGTCTAAGCTGCTGGTGCATTTAGGGCGCAGATGCCCTGCGCCCATGCACCTGTAGCACCTCGCGGGCCTCGCCTCAAGGATGGTGATCCTTGCGGCAGTGACACCCACGAGGAGCCGGCCCACCTCTGCCAGAACTTTGGCCGCAGCGACCGGGCAACGCGCCCACGCCGCACCAACTCCGCCGGGGCCGGGGCGGATCGCGCCGACCTTCACGGTTCCGGGAGAGCATTGAGCCTTCTGCTCTATTGCCTCCCGGACCTCCTCCGACGTTACGGAGTCGTCCAGGCCGGAGACACGCAACTCCGCGCACTTCATCGGCCTGGCGACCCTTACGCCCTCCTCGCCTCCCGCAATACGCCTGAGCGTTTCCGCCACCAGGTCGGCCTTCTTTGCGCCCTCCGCCCCCGGAACTTCGAGAAGTCTACGTGAACCCACTCCTAACACAAGCCTTTGAACTTAGCTGTTGGGGTTAACAAGATTGCTAGTAATGTGGGACTCAATGCCACATTGCTGGTTATCTTTATTAAAAAAAAATACCTAGATGAGCTACGGAGAATTTTCGTACATTATTTTTTTCCTGCTTTTTCCGTTTCGAACTAAAACTACTACTGATCCAGAGAAACTAAAAAGTGCAAGAAAGTTCTACTAAGTCCTACAAGTACAAACGCGACAATTATTACTCAAAGATATAGTTACGCTCCGTGATGATATTATATCTAGTCTTTTTGTTCTTCTAATATATAAAAATCTCGTGTCACATGTGTCGTGGGTTTGTGGTTGAACGCCTTTGAAATGGTACATTTGAAATATTAAAAGCTTAATATAAAGTGTAATTTTTTCTCAGAGTCAAGTGTCAACCCCCTTTGTTTTTGAATATGTGAAAAAATTGGGGTATAGTTGTATTACGAAATTAAAAGGAAAACTATCATAGCTATCTATGTGTTATAACTTTTTGAGTTATAGTCGACCAAGTAAGAAATAACAATAGTTTTAGTACAAATTCCATTAACAATTACTTAGGTATATTATGACGTTGTTAGTATTGGAATGGGCAACTACGGAACCCTGCATCATTTTATGTATTTTTATAGTGTGCTATTTGATCAACGTTGACGTCACTTGAGGGTTAGCGTACTTTCTATGTATAGGAGAAACTAGTCAATTATCAGCACATATCAATTACGACAATTATATTTACCATGAGGTCGAATTTCGGTTAATATTTTTGAACATCAACGACAACTTTAAAAGAACTTTTGAGAAGATTATTTCTTAATACCTTAACATAATTAATCAAATTTTATTAGAAGGACCGTGGCTTAATGTGCTTTGAACGGTCGCTCATTGGGCTCTTTTGTCGTCTTCATGGGGCCTAAATTGACGTAATTAAGATATTTAGCTTGAGAATATTACGTTTCTGTGGCTAAATGGAATGACATCAACTTCCAAGTAAAGTTAATTAGACATTATTTGCAGAGAAAATTGAGTTAAATAACGATAATATTTCGTCATAAAAGGACTTTGTTATTGTTATCTGAAGGGTTGTTATTCTAGATGTAGAATGAGAACTGATCAAAAACAAGAAATATATTCGTTGTTATGATATTATTTTTTTTAATGGTTTCTTAAAGTAGACTTATACCCTATTCCTAAGATTTATTCCTCGTAAAAGTAGATTTTTTTAAATATCAGAGTTAAAAAACATACTCAATAGCTTGTTGAGAAAAATCTCATTATAACCTTTACGAAATTCTGTAGATATTTCATGAATGGTTTAGGTTGACCGAAAACAAATTACTAAACTACACAGAAAAGTAATAAATGTGTGACAATTTACGAACTATTGCACCCTTGGGACGGCGGGTCATTAACAAAAGATCAAAGTTAAAATTGTTGTACCAAACATGACTCATCGTTATGCTAACACGAATAAAGTCTGTTAGTTTGATTCATTGTTTATATTGGTAGAATTAATAAAGCTTTTATTACCCGACTGTAAGGGAGGCTTTGGTTTTCCGCGCGTATCTTGTATAGGTACCTAGTCTAGCCATAAATATTGTTACGAAGAAAAAACATTTTTTTTTATTGCAAATAATATTTATTACTTTTACAGTGTGTTAGTTTAATACATAAATAAAAAACAATTCAAAATATAAAAAGCTTATTCGAAGTGGTCTCCATTGGCTGCAACACAGTCCTTTAAACGTTGAGGCCAGTTATCAATAGAAGCACGCACTCTTTCCATGGGAAAATTCTTCACTGCCAATCGTATGGATTGTTTTAGGGACTCCAAATTATCATGGCGTTTAGAGCAAGCCATACTCTCTAAAACTGACCATAAATCATAATCCAGCGGATTAAGATCGGGACTAGACGACGGCCAGTCTTCAGCTCTGATGAAGTCCGAAACGTTCACTTCCAACCAAGACTGCGTGGACCGAGCTTTATGACCCGGCGCTGAGTCTTGTTGGAAGGACCATACTTGGTTATTGAACATGGTGTTGTTAAGGGGTTTAACTACCTTCTCAAGAATGGTATCTTGATACACTTGTGCCGATGTTTTGATACCTTTTTCACAAAAATATGGCTCAGTCACTCCTTCATAGCTAACACCCCACCAAACCATCACTGAAGTCGGATAATGCCCACGTTGCACTCTGTCGACTAATTGGGAAGCTTCCTTAGAGCTTTGAGCATAAATACGGTCATTTTGTTTGTTAAAATGTTGCTCAACTGTAAAGATTTTCTCATCTGTAAACAAAATTTTTCTGTGACCTCCCTTTGCGTACCGCTTCAGTAGTTGCTTCGATTTTACCACCCTATTCTTTTTTAAATTATCAGTTAAAAAATGACCAGTGCGTCTCTTATAGGCTGCAAGTCCTAAGTCATCTTTTAAAATGCGTGACATGGTTCTGGGTGCTATCTTCATCTCCCGAGATAAAATCTTTTGCTTTCGGACAGGATTTCTTCGAATTCTTTCCCTTACTGCTTTGACCACCATTTTCGTACGAACACTACGTGGACGGCCAGATCTTTTTCTGTCACAAACAGAGAAGGTCTCATTGTACCTATTAATAGCCCGGTACATAAACATTTGACTAATACCAAGCGTATGGAGAGTTTTAAAAATTATATTCGGCTCCATACCAACTTTGTGTAATGCAATCACAGCGATTCGGTTTTCTTTATCACCCCACTCCATTTTAATATAGCAAAATATTGTACAATGTATTGGCGCCAAAATTAGAAAATACAATGAACAATCGTATAAAAATGACAGATTCCAAATTCAAATGTAATATCTTTCTTATTTTTAATTGTAACAGTATTTATGGCCAGACTAGGTATATACAGGGTGTAACAGAAAGGTGTGGTCAAATTTCAGCCGCGGATAGGGTATGTTATCAGTATTGCACCTACCATGGTGCCATAGGCAGTTGCATTGTAATTACATAGTTATAGTATATTCTTTTTGACAAAATTCATCATTGAAAGGCGTATGGCATAAGAATTATATCTCCCCTAAAAATTCGATTAGATTATTATGGCATGAACTTTTCAAGTTTTATTTTTTTTAATTCATAACTTTTACACTCTTAAATAAAATAATAAATATGTTTTTAGGGTACTCTGATTTTGATAAAATTAGGTATTGTGCACTCAGTATCATGGGCACATACCAACCCTTGAATATGACCACACCTTTCTGTTACACCTTCTATGTATGTAAGTGTGTAATATTTTTTATCAACCGACTTCAAAAAGGAGGAGTTTCTAAATAATTCGACTGTATTTTTTTTTAAATATTTATCATTCGATTACTCGCCGACGGCTGGACCGATTCGAAAAAAAATCCTGTTAAAAGGGTTTACTTCCAGATTGGTCCCATTGTCATCAAAGTTCTGAAATCGAGGGACCTATAATAATTTTGGTATATTTTGTAGTAATTCGCGCATTTACTCTTAAAAACACCATTAAATGAAATGGAACTGATGATAAAGACCACAGATGACCAGCGGAACTATTATAAATATTGCGGATTGTGATCTGAGTACCGTTTTCGATACCTGAATCTTCGCTTCCGTCAAATCATATAATGGAACTGATGGTCTAGTATCAGGTGAACTCCTCAAAAATCAACGGCCTATTATCGCAAAACGCAACATTTTGTAAAAAGAAATGAGCAGTTTGGATTATGTTATTGTAACATAAATCCAATACACTAAAAAATGAGAAATAAAAACTTTATTTAAAAAAAATAAAAGCCGGCTCCCAAAATAAATATAAAGTAACTAAAAAGCAAAAAATAATTTAACATTTTGAAGTTATTTAGCCTAAAACATAAAACTACATTTCCTGGCACCAACTTCAAAAGTTTTTATTAGCTCATATCTTTTAAACAATAAAATAAATTTAAACAATTATGATGTCGTTAGATTTGTCTTGACCGCCTAAAGGTTCTTTTATAAGTGACGTTTGTTAAAAACAAACATGGCGGCTGTGAGATGTCAAAAACAAGAGGTGTAAAGGTACCTACTAAAAAAGTCGATTAACAACCGTTATTTTTTTAAATTCTTAATACTTGGCAATAGCTCTGATAAAAGTGAGTTGTTACATTCGGTTACATCCTACAACTTATAAATATTTTTTTAAAAATCCGCTTGCGCAAAAAAATACAAACTAGATCGCTTACATAATATGTAACATCCTACTGTCGGAGGCACAACACTGAGTTCATCGTGATTAATTAATGCTTCCGATCGCATAGTATTACATATCTAGGTAATCTTGTTTGCATATATTTTGCACAGGCAGGTTTTTTATTTTTTAAGCGGGTTCATTTTTTTCTTCGAAATCTGGTTACTTTGAAAAAAGATTTCAATATTTTCTTCAGTGTTTTTTAGAAGGATACATTTTTGCGATCTCTGGTAAAAAATGTATTTTATTGATATTATCAATATATATTTCCTGCAGTGTTATTGTTTACTAATTAGGTTTAAATCATCCGATTATTTTTATAATATCATTAACTTAAGCAAATATGGTTCATTCTGAACTGAAATTTAAGGAAATATTAATTTAAATTCGGTAAGAATTTTAAATAATAAAATAAGTAAAAGGAAAGATTTAAATGATTCACCAAATATCAGCATAAAAACAATCGGGTAATTATTTACTTATCCTACACAAAACAACTAATGTGCGTAAAAAAGTCCCAACCTTTTAAAAACGGTCATATTGTGTAAAATAATAAAAGTAAAATGCAGGCAACACTGCGCGGCCAACCATTGTGCTTATTAATATTCATGAAACACAAATTGGAGAAGTGTACCAAATGACCGGGATTTCCTAGGGATTAGTTATCGGAATTGCTTAATTTCACTCTGTGATTAGATTCTGCTAGGATAACGGTATCATTTACTAGGTTGTTTGTCTCTTAATTTATTATCTTGTATAATATTTTAAATGTCAGATTTGGTGGAAATGCTGAAGACGAAGCTCATTTTCATATCGAGTATCCCTTATGTAAAATGGTTACGGGCTTCTTTTTTCTTTAAATTAAGAATATTTTAACTTAATAATAAATACCAATAATTTTTATGTTTCTCCTAAAATTAGTCTATTATTAAAAGGTATTTGCCACATACCGTTGAGTTTAGTTTCAGTCTGTCACACTGCAGAATTCACCCAAAAGAAAATAATAGCATGTTTTAATAATGTCTCATTTTGTCATTTATAATTTGAGATCACTTTAACCAGATGACTGATTCAAACATTAAAAAAAAATATAAGAATAATTAAAAATATCAGATCTACGAATTTTTGTTAGTGCGACAAGTAGCAGACCTAACAAAATGTGTGCATTATTCTATGAATTCGTATGAATTCGTCACATGCATAATGTGCATTGACCTAACATTTGTTTATTATGGAGATCATCTCCATCAATAATCTTAGATCACACACTGGCATGCTACTGGTACACGGATTACTTTTTTTAAAGATTACTAGCTTGTGTTAGGAGTGGGTTCACGTCGGTAGGATAATGGATAGGATTTGAACCCGCGACCTCATGATTGCGAGACCGATGCCTTAGCTATTAGGCTACCGCCGCTATAATACTGATTGTTAACCCACATGGCATGAGAGCCTAAACATAAATGATTCCAGCTGCAAAGCTCGCATGAGCACTATCACATTTTATTACACTCTTAGGATTAAGTTTATAGTCAATCTTCAAACACAACAATGTTAGAACAGTAAATTTAACGTATTTGTTATCTTAATTCCCGATTAGTGGTTAATGCATTAAGTATCACGACTGCAATTAAATGAATTGAACATAAATACGTTTTAGTTTAGCAAGTGACTGCGAGCTTCTGTAATTTGTTGTTTAGATTAGAACTGTAAATATTTTTAAATCAATTACAACTTTGGAATCTCTCTTTCATCTCTATTTTTTCTAAATTATCCGTAAAAGGATTACTTACTGGTTGTGAGTATTATCTTCTAATTATTATCCTCCCTGCACCTTACTACCTGTTAAAGTTATATGTATTTGCGCCCATGAGATTAAACAAATAAGCTTGACAGGAAAAAATACGTTGTTGTACTAACATTGATCTCTTTACCCAAATAATAACTTAAATGTTAAAAATGCTGATTGCTAGTCATTTAAAAAAATCTGGCTTTTAACATTCTTTATTTAAATTTTTATTTGCTTTCTTTCCATGTTAAATGTTTTGTAATGTTACCAGTACTTCATAAATCACTCGGAACAAAAGAAAGCGGAGGGCAGCGCGAAACAAAATGCAAAAGGAAAAATTTATCTTTTCGTACCTTTTTTCTTTCAGAATTGCCGCTATTGCTTCTTTACCGGGAAGTCAATGTCTATTTTATTTTTCCTTTTTTATATTAGTTGGTTTCCATTACTCTTTGGTGCTACGAATGAATTACTGCTGTAAAATATTATTACTTCTGCTTTAAAGTTGTTATAGTGAAAAACACAGAATGAATAATGGTGTTGTGGATTTTTTGTAAATGGTGAGTATTACCTCGTATCTTCGTTATGATCTTAACCTGACTTCTTACTGATGAAAATATGAACAAATATTTTAGATAGTTTTATTTATGTCCAGGAAAAGACCTTTTTTGGTAGTGGCTCGACCTTTTGAAACTCTGTGTCGTTTGCATAAAGTTAAACATCGTACCTCTATTTTTTCTTCATAATTAAGAAATGAGAATTAGATAGTAATACTTTACTATTTTTCAAATACCTAAGCTAAGGTCGGTTGGATTAATTGAAGTTTCAAGTCAATTTTCTATAAAATAGTAAGTTTATTTTCTGGAAAAGCGGCAGCGTTTGGTTTTTATAAAACTGGAACCTGAATGAGTATAAGATATGTTGCCGCGTTTGAAACCTTTTACATAATCGACAAAACGTCAAACTCCTGGGAGAATTCCTGCCGTGGTTTAATATATAAGAAAGTGGGTACTTCTTTGACCATACCTAAGATGAGGTTTTAGTTTTTAATAGCTTTAATTTAAAGCTTTTTTGCTAACTTTCTTAGCGTAATGTTTTAGATATTATTATGTTCAATATTATAGTTCGATTGTCAACTTTATATAATGTAATACTATGTCAATACTTTTAGCGTGACGCAAAAGTTCTTACCTAATGCTCGGGTCGTAGTTTATGAATTACACTATAAAAGAAAATTGTTATGTAAAAAAAATACAGTATTTTTTACTTTTTAGGTAAATATTTGTAGTGTACACTTTGTGACTAATATTATTTAATTAACATAATAATTTCGTTATCGAAAAAATTTAACCCAAGTTACTAAATTTTTAAATAATTAAAAAACTTTTTTACAAAAAGATATTTAATTTAATACCGATTTCAAAAATAAATACAAGGCATTTAAAAAGCAAAAAATAATATTTACTTAGAATAACAAAAACAAAAATAACATTTTGAAGCTGGTGCCATGAAATAGTTGTTTTTGTTTAATTCGGCACTTTTTAGTGGGTTGGTTTGTAATTCACTTTAGTTACAATAGGTTTATGTCAACTGCTCAAATCCCTTTACAAAATATTGCTTGCCCCGATGCAAGGCCGTTAATTGTTTAGGAGTTCACATGATAGTTCACTATCAGCTCCTATTACATTTTGTAATAAGAGTATGACGAGAATAAAATGCTACCCAATATCATATTAAAGTAATTAAACCACAAACGTCATTTGTGGTCTTTATCATCAGTTCTACTTCACCAATAGATGCTTTTTGAGAGTAAATGCAAGAATCACTATGAATAAATACCTAAATCACCTTTAATATTTGAAGAGTTCCGTCGATTTCTCCAGGATCCCATCATCGGATCGTGATCTGATGACAATGGGACCAACTTGAAAGTATACCCATTCAAATACAAAAAGAATCAAATAGGTCCAGCCAGCTTTGCGTAACCGGTGAACAAACATACAAAAAAAAAACATACAGTCGAATTAAGAACCTGCTCCGTTTTGAAGTCGGTTGAAAAATAATTTTTAAATCGTTTTAGCGGCTTAGGAGTGAAAACGTTAGACAGATAGATTACTTTCACATTTATATTATTAGTTTGAATAAATCTTTATATTTCATGTATAAACCTAAAACTTAAAAATATACACAACTTAAAAATAGATAAAAAAACACTGTCTGTAAAGTTGGTTTGCGGTGGAAATCTAATGGAACAAGATCAGGGCTATACGAAGACACATCCCAACCAAACTCTCTCAATTTTTGCTGAGTGGCTATAGATGAGTGCGGTCTGGCGTTGTCATGATGGAACACCACGCCCTTCCTGTTCACCAGCTACTGCCGGTTTTTCTCAATAGCCTTTTTTAACGTCATCAGTTGCTGACAGTAGAGGTCCGAATTGATAGTTTTATCCGGCGGTAACAGCTAAAAGTGGACGATTCCTTCCCAATCCCACCAAACACACAGCATCACTTAGTGTCTAAATCATTAAACTATAATTAAATATTAGCGCCTACGCAATTAGTGATACCAATTTAAATTATATTCTTGTTGCTTCCCGTAGCTATTGTGCACCGCAATGTCATTCTATTCGGTATCTCACTTACTTGTAAACCATCTAACTGTCCGTAGCCATTACAAGTTAAACCACAGTTCCGATTTTTATTTAAATCCATTTTGCGTCGCTGAGTCCTGTACACTTAGTTCCGAGTCAGGCGTGGCATTGTGGGGCTTGCACATTCTTATTGTAAGTGACCCATTTTTCATCACCCGTAATCAACAATTTAAGAAATGGGTCGGAATTATTACCTTTTAACAAAGAATCGCAAATGGAAACACGTTGTATTAAGTTTCTCTCCGTGAGATCATGTGGTACACAAATATCAAGTTTTTTCTTGTACCCACACTTTTGTAAATTACGTAAAACTATTTTGTGATCAACATCCAGTTCTTCAGCAACATCGTAACTACTAATATGTCGATCTTGCTCCATTTTTTATCCGGCTGTAAAGAAGGGTTATGCTTTTCGCGCGAATCTTGTATGTATGTATGTAATATACCTCACAATCCACTGAACGGATTTATACAATCAAGACGTCGTTCGATTCGTCTTGATCGCCCAAGTGTTCTTAGTTATGTAAGGTTTGAAAAAAAAACCAACATGGCGGCTGTGAGAAGTCAAAATAAAGAGGTGTGAAAAAAAAATGTTGCAATATGGGTATAAAATTAAAAAGCTAATCTTAAGCATTTTTAAAAAGGTACCTATAACATGAATAAGTCTGTAATACTAAAAAAAAATACTTAGCAACCATTCTTTTTTCAATTTTCAATATTTGGTTAATAGCTGTGATAAAAGTTAGTTGTTACATCGGTTACATCCTAAAACTACTAAAAAGTATTAAATAAAAAAAATAATTAAAATGATGGAAACATAATTATATAATTTAATGCAGTCGGAGGTACTTCACTAAGTTCATCAAGATTCAGTAATGCCTCCGACTACATGAAATTATATAATTATGTAGGGGATCTTGTTTCCATCATTTTTAAACAGGCGGGTTATTTTATTATTATATATATTTTTTAAAGATGACACTGTTTTTATCCGTCCAGAGCGAGCCTTATCCTTCTCACTAAAATGTCCAGACTTGAAACCCTAGAACCACATTGTAATAAAACTTTAAAATGTATCGAATTTCTTTGTCACATACGTTAATCTTAGTTCCTTGAAAAACAATTGAAAAAATGGCGGAGACTATTTTTTTTTATTTATTGCATCTTTTTTTTTTTTTTAAAAGACGATTAGGGTGCAAACCCTGTGTCGCGGGGGACTTTACAAACATACAAGTCACGGACACAAATTACACCCAGACTCGGAACAATAATTTGTGGATAACACAATATGGTGGTCCGTGTGGGAATCGAACCCGCGACCTCTTGCGTAGCAGTCGGATACACTCCCACGCCGTCACCGAGACAGTCAGACTTTAGAATGTCAACAGTTAATGGTATTAAAACCAGCCAGTTACATTCAGTACAACCAAAGGTTTTATTACTAACAATACATACAAAATACGAAAATACTTTTGCCCCTACCTGTTATTTAATAAATATTTAACATATTTATAACTTTTTCATAATAGTTAAACAATGTCACAAAAAGTTACAATTATTCTTTGGGGTATCTGGTGATCGCACGCGTCGACTCGTGTCACGTAAAAGGCGCGATGAGCTAAGGCTTAGTTGCTTCAGGCTCTTGACAATTGATCAATTAATAACTTTTAAAAAGCATGTACGTTTTTGTGTTTAACCTAAAAATATTTGGTTTGCAAACGTTTATTGAAAGAATATACCCAATTAATTATCTCTTGCTTTTTAAACAACGGCCAGCCCGAAGACATTTTATGTTTATGTATGTATTACCCCGAAATTATTACATGCAACACAAAACATCCTTACTACGGAAACAAGACAATAATTAGAACGTTTCTCTGTCCTCCGCTCTCGCACCGTAA
The DNA here is from genome assembly GCA_945859575.2 of Herminia tarsipennalis. Taxonomy (NCBI): domain Eukaryota; kingdom Metazoa; phylum Arthropoda; class Insecta; order Lepidoptera; family Erebidae; genus Herminia; species Herminia tarsipennalis. The sequence continues at coordinate 16,481,646 of OX243830.2, forward strand.
TTTTTGTTGCCTCGTTGCCTACATTTCCCCAAATGTAGACGAAAAAAATAGGTATTTGTTTTATAAATGACTCTTAAATATTCATTGTTTCTCTTTTTTACAGCAGGTCATTTGGACAATTTAGGTTGACAATATTTGTTGGAGAAGCTATTGAGAATAAAAACTACGATTTATAAGCCTTATAGTTTCATATAGTAAATAATTATAGTATTTTTTCGAAATCCGTGTCTTAGTGCTCTCGGAATTGAATACAAACAACTTCAAAAAACGAGGAGGTTCTTTATTTGACTGCATGTTTTTTTTTGAGAGCCGTTTACTTATTACGCGAAGACGACATAACCAATTTAAAATCTGTGTTATATACTTCCAAGTCGGTCCCGTTGTCCTTAGATCAGAACCTGATGATGGGATTCTGGAGATATCGGGGGAACTCATCAAATATTAAAGGCACACCTGTAGTGATTTCGGTAAATTTCATAGTGATTAGTGAATTCACACTCAAAAAGTACTAATTGGTGAAGTGAAACTGATGATGAATACCACAAATGACGAGCGGAACTATTTAATATTTCACGGTGTGCAATTAAATGACTATAATATGGTATTGAGTCCCACTTTATTCATCTTTAATAGAGCGCAATGCCATATTACACAGTTTAATAGAGCTGACGGTGAACTATCATGTACACTCCTCAACATTTGACGTTTTCGACATTGACCTATTGTAACTTAGTTGAATTACAAACCAACCCACTAAAAAGTAAGACATAAAATACTTTATTTATAAAAAAATATTACCGACTTCAAAAATAGATACAAAAAATTATACCTGTATAGAATAACAAAAAAAAATTAAGTGGGGCCCAAATAAAATATAAAAACTACTATTTCATGGCACCAAAAAAATATTTTATTTTATTCTTTATTATGTTTTTTTGTTTTTTAGTTGCCTTGCATTTATTTTTGAAGTCGGTAATATAAAGTTGCAAAAAGTTTTTTTTGATTACCTTGCGACTGTTTAAATGTGCGGCCGTATCTTTTCATTGCGTTTACTTAGAAGTTTATTTTTTCAGCTCCAAAAAATGCGGAGCGTTTGATGTTAGTTCTTGCATTTCGGATCTTGAAATACATATAAAGATGTGATAGGTACTGTTAGGATTCATTTTCCTTTTTGTGGTTTGTAACCCCAACAACTAAAACAATTGGAGCAATATACAATATCCATAGAATAAATTACCTTTGTCAACCCTAGTGCATTTTACCCTCATTTATAAGAAGCAATATTATAAAAACAGTAATAAATGTTGCAATAATTCACGTGTTTCCTATACTTCATCCATGGTTATTTATTGCATTTCTCATTAAATAGAAAGGGGGCGAATTCCTAGCTTGCTCTAAAATATTCTGGGGAAGCGCACAGGAAACATATATATCGTTAGAAGAGGAATATTTTATAAGAGAGTTGGTTGTTCTATGGTTTAATTTCTATGATTTAATGGTGAGGGCAAAAAAACTGTCTATTTTTTTTTTGTTGATTACCTGTCACCTTATCCTATGAAATTTGACAACATCAGGATATTTCTCGGAGATTACTGTCTTGCGTGAGTAGAATTACTTTACAGATGGCACAAAATATATCTTCTTGGGCGTCCTAAGGATATATTAAGTTTGGGATTAGATGACGGTGCGTGAGTTGTCCTCACACAACGTTATCTGATCTCAATCTAAGCATAACTTATACTATGGCAACCAGCAAACTGATAAACATATTTTTAAATTTCTAAATGCATACATATTAAAGATAAATAGCACCCAGACATAGAATAAACCACCGTGCTCATCACACAGAGTTTTACCCTATTTACTAATGTAATTCAAAATTCCAGTTTCGAAATCACATGGTACTAGTTGAATACTACACCTAAACTAATTTCAGCCTTTATCCATTGCATGGAACTAGGGAAACCTCGATCGCAAGGAAAGGATGTACATTTTCCTCAGAACATAATCCCACTGTAGCTACTACTTCAAGAGTATCAAGCTAAATGTAGTGTACAGGATCAGACCTTGCTCGAAGAGTTTACCGTCGATGTAATCGTTTACTCGTTGCGCAAATATTGTGATACAGAATGTGAGTATAAGTTTGGAGCGTGCAAGGTGTATTGGGTATTAAGTAAGTAATAACTTCTAACGATGTAGCACCTGTTTTGTCACGTAGTCACTTAATGCTTCTCGTCAGTTCGTTGTTAGTATTGAGTTTGTAATCTTGTCTCTTAGGTATATCATGGGTAAAATAAATACAATGTTGTTGTCTGCCATTTAAGTCGATGGGAGTTCCTGCCACTTTTTTCCTTAGTAAGTGGTGAAATTCCTCTTAACAATCAATATATAATTTTTCTTGTCTTTTGTCATTTTTATATCCCCAAAAGAAGAAATATTGCGAGTTTAAGTTTAACGCGTGTATCTGTATGTTTATCTATCGAATCATAGAATTTAATGTATAAACGAATTTAGCAGAGTTTTTTAAATTCGAAATACATTTTAATCAGATTATGCAGGCATTAATAATTTTAAAATCTCTTAGAAAAATTACAGATAAGTTTGGAGCTGGAAGCTTTTTCGTTCGAGTTTTCAATTTATTACAATAACATACAAAGCAAAGTTAGTTGCTCGCACAGATAAAACTGGGGACTGCACAAGAAAATTCTCTTCGTAGCAACCAGTTATCTGTCCTGCATCTACTAAGTGGGATTTGAGAGTAATCTGTGCAACGAACCGATTCACAAGATTTATATGTACAAGGAAGAATAAAGTACTGTACCATCCCAGAGGTGAATGTTGTTAGGTTTATTCTTTATATACAGATTTGGACAGCGATTGTTATGAAACGAGGTTTTGAACTCATGTGGCGCTGCTATTTTGAAGTGAAAAATGTTTTTCGGAGTAGTGAGTAAAACTAAACAGTCATGCTCTGGTCAATGACATTGAAATGGTTAAAATCGGTTCTAATTGACCTCAATCACACTATTCTGCTCTCTTAGGTAAAACATAACAACGAATATCTTAACAATAGATTAATAGGTACATTGTAATATTAACATTTTTTACATTTAAATGTTAATAATTATTACAATGACGATTTATGGTTGTCGTTATGTAATTCAGGTCGATTTTTCTAGGTAAGATAGGACGAAATGTCAATTCTTTTCGATTCCTTGTATAGTGTCTATGTTTATATTATTATAAGTCATATGAAGGCAAGGTACTTTGTAGTTAAGACTAAAAAAAAGATAGGAAAAGCTGTTGCCACTCTTTGTGATGAAATAAATATAAAAGAGATTTTATTAAAAAAAACAAATTCCAAGGTCTTCGTTTTGTATTGCTAAAATATAATTTATATGTTAATTACGTTTGGACTTTCAATAAAGTATCCAAAATTTATTTCTCCTTGACCGTTTTACCTGTTATGAAAAAAATATTAATTAAAGTATTAAACATTAATTTTTGGTTAATCACTGTGTAGTGGTTGACTTTACAAATACATAATAATATATCGCTAACATATAGTACACCCAGAAACATACCTATGTATTTCATCATCATCGTCGTTTTAGTCGACCTCCATTTCTGAACATAGGCCTTCCCCAAGTATCGCCACTGCATAAAGTAGTGTACCATGAAGGGAATCAAAACCACAACCTCCTGCACCTGTAGTGCAGTAGTATCACATACACCACTGCACACTCCCTCCGCCGTTCCTTAGTCGTACATGTGAGGGGTGACGACTGTCATACAGTACATTTTGCAGCATACACGTCGGAGTGCATAGTCGCCGAATGCCTAAAATATGCTCCCTCGAGATGCCATGCGAGACTGTCGCAGGATATAGCAAAAAAATAATAAAATTTAGAAGTTACTAGTATCTACTTAAACTACCTTATCCTACTCATGAGGAAAGGAGGCCTTTTCTTCCTTCCTTCTACCACCTGTTTTCGATCCAAGATACACCACGCCCAGTTGGAGTGGTATTTTTAGAGTGTGCATCAATTCTGGTGTCCTCTTTGTGCTTTTATTGGCTGTAGCTCATTCGAAATGCGGTAAATGTATCTGTCTTTGGCCTAGTCTTTGTTAGTTCTAAATTAAGAGAACTTCTCTAAAAAAAATAAAAATAGAAGAAATGTTATCTTAACTCGAATAATAAAACTTGATACTATCGTGTAGTAGTGGAAGAACATAAAATGAAGGTCCAAAATCGATTGAAAATACAAACAACCGGTTGCCGGGCATTACCGGGCACGAGTAAGGAATTTAAACGAGTGTTTGGTATTTTGTAACCACTTAACGAAAAACACTTCTGCCTGACTCACCCTATATACTACTCCCTTTTTAATTGCTATGTGTATCTCTTTCTTTCGTGAACTATGAAAAACAGATGTGGATTTTATTCTTTGTCGAAAAAAGTTTTATAGCCTGTATTTTGTAACCCAATGATGTTTTTAGTAAAAAGGTGTAGTTAAGTGACATGCGCTTAGCAAGCGGACTTTTATAATCTAGACAATTAACCAAGTTTTTTGAAGTCAGTGTCGCATCGCCAGCGTCAACAGATGGAAGTAGCGGATTTTATTTTTCTCTTTTTCGCTCGTGATAATTAAATAATGCTTTCCTACTTTTACAACATTTTATAATAGTGTAACATTTCAAAATAGAGGTTATCTATGTGTGCCTATTATCTATGTTTTCCGTTTTTAAAGATCGAATGTTGTTTATGTAACCCATCTACATACTATATCTTTTTACTTAAAGCATCATTGACGCTACCTAATAATTGCGTTCGAAATTTTGTCTGTATTTTTGTCCATGTATGGTGAACAAAATACATGGACGTATTCGATTACATCTTACGATTACGATCGCATCTTACTAGCAGTTTTGTTAACTCTTCGATCTCAGCTAAACTGCTAGTGTTAGGAGTGGGTTAACATCAATATTATAATGGGTGGCCTTTCGATTATGAGCTCAATGCCTTAACCACTAGGCTACAGTCACTTCTGAAGCGATTTAGCTTATACAAGCTTTATGTCTATATTGTTAAAAACTAATCCCCTTTACATTTTCAGTACATAAGTAAAAAAAGTTTTGTCTTATATTTTGTATTGTCCAAAAGCATACCAAGTCATTGTGGACTATCTGTCCGACGCACTTTATCCTAATCCGTTCAGTGGTTCGAGCGTGATTGATTATACAAATATTCAAACCAAAATATACCCAAACATAATCCTACCAATACAATCAATTTGTGTCGTTCACTAATTTTAAGTTAAACCAATCTAAACACTTCCATTCATTGCACAAAAGCTTTATCCATCCACGATTCCCATTCCTTTAATATTATTATGAGACGAATCGGAGACATAAAATAAGATTTATTCATAAGCTTTCAAGAAAATAAACCCAATTAAACAACCAATTTAAATATATTTTAAGTGCAGTCTCTTGTACCAACGGCAATGAGACGAATAATCGAAATAGTAAACGATTGAATTAATATTGCTTAAATAAAGATAGATTCCTGTTAACGATTATGAAATAGAACGATGAAGAATGTTTTTTTTTTATTATCGATAAGGCTGTGTGAGAAATCACTCGTATTATCGTATTTTTTTTAGGATAAGTGCAAATGTTTACCTCAACCATTTTATAGAAACAATAGGAAAAGATAATTGACTTATGCTTCGCTATAAAAATCACGCTGATGTAACCCATGGTCTATACCGTCATATAATATTTTTTGCAAATTGCGAAACTTTACCATGTTATCTCACTTGTCTTTAATAGAACATTTTTTGTTTTAATTACACAGCTAAATTATGAATATTTGTTTATATGCATTACGGATTTTGATATTGTATATACAATGTTCCATTCATCCAATATAGTTTAAACAGTTAGTAACTATTGAAACCACAATCAGCTTAGCAGTCATATTAACATCCATCGTCCTAACCTCACAAAGCAAACCAGGTCTATTCACAGTGAAATCACATCAAATAGTGCAACATTTACTGGCTATTCCTTTCACTGTAATTGAACTCCCTAGAGTCTAACCTATCGACAATAATACGACTGATACCAAATTGACTGCGTTCGATCTCATTCCCCTCATTTGAATTCAGAAAGCGATGTGTTTTGAAAGCTTCGGCTATTCGAAGGACGAAACAGCCGGTTTCAATTTTGCATTAATATCGAATCGAGATCTATTGTGTTTTGTTTGGATACGATGAATAATGTTTGTAATTTATTGAACTAATATTCTGAATTTGCATAGACCGTAATCTTGATCTTTGTGTTTAACATACCGTACTGTATATTTATACTGATGTTTAGAATTATCAATGTGATATGAACGAGTTTTCAATATTGACAACTCATCATCCATGTTGCTAAGAATATGACAAAACCATTCGATTTAAAATTATGTACATTTGTAATTGTTTAGAATATTATATTTTTCAATCAGTCTGAATCTGTACCGTAATTATCTCGTACATATCAATGATCTTTAAGACGTAATAATAAACTAAACCAAGTATACACTTGAATTTATTTTCAAAAATATTTTTAGTTCATATTCATAACTAGCTGTGCCCGCGACTTCGTTCGCGTGGAAGTTGGGTTTATATTAAGGTAGTTTATATTACAATTCAACTTCTGTGTAAAACATATTGGAAACTTGCTCCACAATGTTCTGTGGCATCTATGGATATTTGGGCCTAGCTTTAATCAGGGCCAAACATATGGCAGGGCAAGCCAAGCAAATGCCCAGTGCAGCAAAATGAAGGGCGATAAAGTTTATGGCGCCAGACGGTTAGAAGACAAATTATGAAAATTCCCATGACCACACCTCGACAAAAAAGTATTTTACCAAAATGATTTGCATCACATCAAATACTATTGAAAAATACCCCCCTCTCCCATCACGCGAGTACTTGGGCGGTTTCGGGTTAAATGAAGCTCGAAACCGCCCAAGTACTGGCGCGAAATTTTGTGTTAAGGAGCTTCGATTCTGACTCCGAAAGATTTTAAACCTCCGACTCCAACTTCGGCTCCGACAACCAACTCCGTTTTAATCGGAGGTACCTAGCCGCTCCTTCAAGTTAATTTATACATCTAATATATAAAATTCTCGTGTCACAGTTTTCGTTGCCATACTCCTCCGAAACGGCTTGACCGATTTTGATGAAATTTTTTGTGCTTATCCGGTATCTATGAGAATCGGCCAACATCTATTTTTCATACCCCTAAGAGTTTGTTTGTTTGTTTGAATGCGATAATCTCAGGACTGGGCTGCACTGAAAAAAATATTTTATTGTTGGATAGCCCATTTATCGAGGAAGGCTATAGGTTATAACATCACGCTACGACCAATAGGAGCGGAGCAGCAATGAAAAATGTTATAAAAAAAAGGAAGAAAAAAAGGAAAATTACAATCTATTATTCATGCCCCTGAGTGTTAAGGGTTATCCACCCCTAACATTTATAACTATACTATAATATTAGAAGAGAGAGAAGAGTTTGTTTGTTTGTTTGAACGCGATAATCTCAGAAACTACGGGTCCAAATTAAAAAAAATATTTTACTTTTAGATAGCCCATTTATCGAGGAATGCTATAGGCTATAAAACATCGCGCTACAACTAATGGGAGCGGAGCAGCAAGTAAACATGCTTGCAAAAATGGGGAAAATTTACGCAGACGAAGTTGCGCGGGTCAGCTAGTCTAATATATAAAACTCTCGTGTCACAGTTTTCGTTGCCATACTCCTCCGAAACGGCTTGACCGATTTTGATGAAATTTTTTGTGCTTATCCGGTATCTATGAGAATTGGCCAACATCTATTTTTCATACCCATAGTTTCTTTGTTTGTTTGAATGCGATAATCTCAGGAACTACTGGGCTGCACTGAAAAAATATTTTATTGTTGGATAGCCCATTTATCGAGGAAGGCTATAGGTTATAATATCACGCTACGACCAATAGAAGCGGAGCAGCAATGAAAAATGTTGTAAAAAAAGAAAAAAAAAATCAAAAAAAAGGGGAAAATTTACGCAGACGAAGTTGCGCGGGTCAGCTAGTCTATACTATAATATTATAAAGCTAAAGAGTTTGTTTGTTTGTTTGTTTAAACGCGCTAATCTCAGGAACAACTGGTCCGATTTGTATTTTTTTTTGTTGGATAGCCCATTTATCGAGGAAGGCTATAGGCTATATAACATTGCGCTACGACTAATAGGAGCGGAGCAGCAATAAGAAATGTTTCAAAAACGGGCAAAATTTACGCAGACGAAGTTGCGCGGGTTAGCTAGTAGGTAGGTAATAAAGGTATGATGGAAAAAACTTTCACAGATTCCCTATGATGGCTATGATCGCGGGTTATGTCCTGCCCGAGCGATCTTTTCCGAGTCTAAAGCACACCCACTTTGTGTCCGTGTTTGTAAAGTCCCCCGCAAAATAGTTTTGAAGCATTGCATTCCCGCGGTACTGTGATGCGTGTTTAAACAAACAAACAACATTCAAACGTTTCTAAAAGATATACTCAGATATCTTTTTTTGTGTTTAAATACTATTTCTAAACTTATTTCAATATTTTTTTTCACTCACCTTAGAAAATTAAAATATTATTTTAAAATGTCTACATTGGTGAATTTAAAAATAGGTGTGTCAACCTGTCGCAAATTAAGATCATCATATATTCATATCCCTCTACGTAAGAATTTCAGATTTTTTTTTAAATCAATTTTCCTGATTCTTTTTAATTTGTATTTAAACGCCATCTATTTTCAAAACTGGATAAGTTTCTTTTAATACTTGATGATTTTATATTAAATTATACTTAAACTATCATGCATATTAAACGTAGGTAAGCAAGGTATTTAACTTTAAATTATTCACACGATCAAGACCCGTAATACATATATTTCTTAATGTGTACAAATCGCGAAAGTTTATCAACATTTGTAGGTAAGCAATTTTGGCACTCAGAAGAAATCGAATCACAGATGGTGCCACGTGTTTTATTTTGATATAACACGGACTTAATCTTTCATTTTTTTTAAGCAATTAACATTTTTAAATTCTAGAAAATATCAAGTAGTTACTGTTTATTTGTAATGTAATATTGTTTTTCATTTCTACATTCATAACATAATCACGATTCATGCAAAACAATGATAAAGGTGCCTATTGGAAGTGATATTAATATGAAAATTTGTTAAACAATGTAAACATGTTAAAGTCGAAAATAAAAGCTTGTATAAATAAGTATACATTTTGTAAATAATTAAAAAAAGAAGAATTTTAAAAAAACACAAAAACAGACTCGCTTACTTGAGACTCGATCCTCCGACCTCGCTCGTTTAATACCGCTACTTGTGCCAATAGACCACCTCAGCCGATACGAAATGGTTAAAATAGCTGATCTTAAGAAAATTGAAAACGTTGTGTTTAGCTCCTTATAGTTTTAGCGTGAAGTTATTGTTTCCATGGGTTACAATTGTAAATAATGTCTTATTGTGGAAAAAATTGTGAAAATCCATAATGGTTCGACCAAACATACGTGGCTGCTCGCTCCCCTTAGATGATAGCATAATGATTCATAGTGTAAGTAATGACCTATAGTATTTACTATAAAACTGCAAATTTTCATGAAGATCCGTTAAGTAGTTATTGTTTTATAACGATAAATAGCTACAGACATTATCCGTTATTGCTTAGCTCCTATGGGAAATAGCGTGATAAATTATACCCCATATGTTAATCCAGACTTATTAGAATATACATACAAAATTTCAACCGAATCTGTCTGGTAGTTTTTGCGTGATGCGTGTTCAAACAAACAGACAGACAGACAGACAGACAGATAGACAGACAGACATTTCTAAAAATGTAGGAATGTGTTTAAATACTCTTTTCGAACATTTCCCAATATTTTTTTTCACTATGTTCGGCCATGTACAGACACGTGAAATTTACAATTTTATTATATGTATAGATCATGATTGTTTTCAAATTACATTATTTGGTTAGGTTGAAAAATTATTTCCTAATATTTCATTAAGAATACTCAAATTTCTGATGGCTCGTGACAGTGACAACGCAAAATTGTCAAACTTAGCTTGTGAGGTTCTCGGGCTTGTGGAATGAATAGGTCGCATTTTTTTGCACATTATTTTTAAGGTTTTGTGTGCTATTTTGATGTTTATGGCACAACGTTGTAAAGTTTAATCATATTCCGTTCATTGTTTTTTTGCATGAAGGAATAACAAACATTTGTCAATCCTCACAACCTTTCGGATTCGGATTCGGAAGGATTGTTTATCAACGCTGGCGCCGATGAAATAGAGGTTTAATAACACACCGTTTAAAAATTTGCTTGATACTTAATGATGTTATTCAGTTTAAGAGTGGTCAGTCATTGTGTATAAAATATTACCGTCTTCTTCTTTTCAAAGCTATGTAGAAGAGCATTATGTAAGTGCAAGATTTTTATTAATATAAAAATTGCTTGACGTTTCGATCAGGTTGCACCGTCCGTCACCGTCCGAGATTGATCAGCTTTTGTGATTGGGCAACAACTGGCATACAAATAAGTAGAGCTAAGTTGTTTGAATTGTATGGTATATAGTATATAGTTTTGACCCTAAGTTAGTTCAATATGTTAAAAATTATTCCAATATATTTAAAAATACTTGTTGCTGCTGCCAAGTCTTTAATTTTAAGTAGAAATATTAAACAAACAGAGAGTACACTTAAAGCCACTTGGAACATAAACAATCCCGAAGCTGGGCGGGCTAAGCCACGTCATCATAATTATGAATTATGTGTTGGTAAAAAAATTGTAACTAACAATTTAGATCTAGCGCAAACATTTAATAATTTCTTTGCTGAAATACCTATAAATACAACCAGCTCGTTAAATTCATGTCCGGCTAAAGCCTAAGCACTTGTAAGAAGCAGTGTGAAAGAGTGTACAAACCCCAATGACATAATAAAAATATTTAAGTCAATTAATTGCAAAATGGCAGCATACTTATGAGGTATTTCTGTTAAATTAATTAATTGCATAATAATTAAAATAGCATCACATTTAGCTACAATATTTAATCAATGTGTTGATACCGGCGTGTTTCCTGATTTAATGAAACACAGTAAAGTAATCCCTTTGTTCAAAGCCGATTCAAAAAGCGACCCTAGTAATTTTAGACCTATTTCTATCTTACTAGCTATTAATAAAATCTTTAAAAAGGCCATACTAATGCAGTTAGAAACACATTTTAAATCTAATAATCTACTGCATAGTGAACAATATGGATTCACAAAACGACAGTAGATGCAGGCTCTAAACTACTTAAACACATATATAGTGCCTGAGAAAACTCGTAGGACGTCATTGGTGTTTTTTGCGACCTCTCAAAAGCATTTGATTGTGTGGTGCATAGTACACCCCTGCTGAAACTTAGGTATTACGGCATTACGGGTACAGCTTGTTGCTTCTTATCTTAGTGAGCTAAAGTAGTATGTTGACATTAACGGAATAAGGGCGTCCGGATCAACAGTAAGTATGGGCAAGGATCAATTCTGGTTTTTTTTTCTATTTTTGGTGTACATAAACGATCTGCCATTTTTTACCAGTAACTTATGCGATATTGTTCTATTTGCTGTTGACACTTCTCTTACATTCAAAACTAATCGTAAAAATGACAAACAAAGACGAAGTAAACAAGTCCCTTGCATTAGTTCTTGACTGGTTCACATCAAAGAACTTACTTTTAAATTCTAAAAAAACCCAATTGTATTAAATTTAGTTTGCCAAGTGTAAGAAATCTTGTTTTAAACAATGGTGTTATTCCTTTTGTTGATTCAACGGTTTTTTTAAGAATTACTTTAGATAGTAAGTTACAGTTGGCGCCCAAGTATCACGTCTCGCGGGAAAACTCAGTTCTGCAGCATATGCTGTCAGCAAAGTTAAAATGCTTACCGATGTGGAAACAGCAAGGCTAGTTTATTTCGGTTATTTCTACATGTCGTATGGCATACTGCTTTGGGGCAAGGCGGCTGATATTCAAACAAATTTTATTCTTCAAAAATGCGCAGTGCGTGTGATTTACAAACTAGATGCACGAGTTTCCCTTAGAGAAAAGTTTAAAGAGATAGGTATTATGGCAATTGCATCTCAGTATATATTTGCTAACATTATGTTTCTTAAACAAAATATGCATTTCTATCACAAAAATAGTGACGTTCACCCGGTGAACACGAGAAATAAGCACAAATTTGTACGTCAATATCATAGGCTACATAAAACTCATAATTCATTTATAGGTCTTTCTGTGAGAGTATTTAACATGATACCAGCTAGTATTATGACTCTATCAGTGATTAAGTTCAAAAATGTAGTCATAAATCGTATTTTACGTAGAGGTTATTATACAGTGGATAAATATTTAAATGATAAAGAAAAATGGATCTAGTTGCTTGCTCCTTGTTCCTATAATATTGCTTGGGTGAATTTTGTTGTCACTTTGTTTTAATTGTCACATTGATTAAGAGCATGATATGAGTTTTGTAAGTAAATATTTTTTATTTAATCATTCGTTACAAGTACTTTGGCCAATATTTAAGCACATATAGTTTTTACCTTTGTTGTAAGTAGATGCTCCTACTATATTGTACCCACTAGGCTGATTTTGGTTTATCTCATGTTTCAACTTTTGATAATACAATTTGTAACAGTCCTTTAACATGGTGTATAGTATATTAGTCGCAGCACCTTATCCCCATATCAAGTTTATAAACATTCAAACATTGTAAAATTGCCAATTTAAAAAGTGTGGCCGCAAGTTTTTATTGACAGGTTATTTTCTTCGGCTTTACCTATTGTTTGCGAACTTGGCATTACATGTACATGTAGAATACAAGAGTTGTTTTGCATCCTAAGTAAATAAAGAAATTTGATTTTTTTAAATTTTGATTTGTCGTTAAGAAACTCATAAAACACAAATACTTAGACAGTATGATTGCATTTATCCCTTGTCTAATAATATTAAATAGGTAATATTAACAAGCTACGTGAAATTGTTTTTCTTGTTAAAATTAATTTTTAGCTACGGTTTTCTTCAAGTTTTATTAAAGCTTATTTCGGCCGTATTTGATATAATTCCTCGCTCATTGCATTGCATGCATGCATTAGTACTTAGGTAATCCTAAGTACTTGATTAATGATTCCAATCACAAACTTTTACATCTTTTACAATTTATGAGTGCTTGTTATTCACAATCCGTCGGTAGAGATATATTCATAACCACCGCCTTCAAATATTTTTTTCATTTCTTATAATGGACACAATCTTATTTTAAAAGAAAACTTTTTCATGATTATTAATCAGCATAGTAATTACCTAGCCATCAATTAACAATTTATATAACACAACGAAGAAAAACAAGTTTATAAATTAGTCTAATTAATATCAATACCTATTTTAATACGTAATGCGCCTTAATTAAATCTAGCCACTACTAAATGTAGGTCAGAACGGGCAATGTATCACGTCCATTACGTTACCTTTGAATACTAGTGATCGGTCATTAACCGCCCATCGCGTGTTTAGCACAGCGCTTCGTATCGCATGCTGTTTTAACATGTAAAAAATTTGCCTTCACTTTATTTTCAAATAAAACCACCGTCTAAGTCAAACTTGATTAGATTAGTAGTGAGTAAAATATTTTGTACTGCAGTCCCCAAAATTATGTAGAGATTAATTGTGACTACCGTTTCTATCAACCGATTCAAGATAGGAGTTTCTAACCTGAAAGCTTTGGAAGCCCGTCTGCCCCAACAACATTATAATCTAAACTTTAATAAAATAAAGCTGAAGAGTTTATTTGTTCGGTTAAATTGAACAAAAAAGAAATCTCAGGAACTACTGGTTCGAATTGAAAAAAACATTTTAATGTTGGATAGCTTATTTATTGAGGAAGACTATCGACTTTAGATAAACAGGGTGATTTTTAATATACTAATAATCTCCTGCTCTTGGCTTCTTTACATTACACCAAATAACTTCGTAATACAAGTTTAAAGAATATATTAATTAACTCTACACTACCTACCACCTATTTTTGTCACACAACCCTCTACCACAGTTCTCTGAGAGCTCGGCGTAAAATCGATGTTTCTTTGTCAGGTTTAGGGCCTAAACCTCACAATAAACAACGATTTTACTTCAGTAAAATAGTCTGTAGGTGGTTAAGGTCATTATTATAAAAATAAGTGGTAGGTAATTAAGGGTTAATTTATTAAACATTTTCCAAATCTAATATTACAAAGTTATTTAGTGTTATGTATAGAAGCTATATAGTATAGTATAGTATATCGTGTATACCTCTTTTTGTACCACTAAATTAAGAGACGCACAGGGCGTGAGCCTGATGATAAGCTCACGCTAGTCTATAACACTATCATCATCAGCCTATCTCAGTCCACTGCTGGACATAGGCCTCTCCAATTGCACGCCATTTTGTTTTATCTTCGGCTTCTCGCATCCAGCTCCTGCCAGCCGCTTTGCGTAAATCATCACTCCACCTAGTCTGAGGGCGTCCTACACTACGTTTATCGAGACGCGATCTCCACTCAAGAACTCGTTTATCCCAACGGTTGTCGGTTCTTTGCCTAATATGGTCAGCCCACTGCCCTTCCAGCTTGCTAATCCGGTGGGCTATGGCAATAACTTTGGTTTTCTGCCGAATCACCTCATTTTGTTCTAAGAGTAACTCCGAGCATAACCCTTTCCATAGCCCGTGTCCATGTTTCGGTTCCGTTTGTCATGATGTGTAGGATGCACTGATTGAAGACTTTAATCTACGATGAGAACACTTGACGTAACTTCCCAAAAGCTTCCCAACCAAACCGAATTCTCCTGTTCACCTCATCCTCGAAGTTGTTTCTATCTAACTGCAATGACTGCCCGAGGTATTCATATTTTTAAACAACTTCGAGAACGGCGCCGTGCACTGCTGTCGGTTCCGGTAGTATATGTTCATTGAACATGACCTTGGTTTTATCCAAGTTCATCCGTAGGCCGATGCGTACAGAGTAGTCAGCTAGGTCATTCAGCATCTGTTGTAGGTCTGCCACGATGACGATGTCATCTGCAAATCGCGAGTGAGAGATGTATTCACCATTAATGTTGCTCTTTCCAGTGCAGCGTCTTGAACATATCCTCCATTGCATTTGTGAACAGTTTCGGAAAAATAACGTCTCTTGCCTCACTCCTCGATGCAATGATATAGGTTTTGTTTGCTGATTCTGTACTTGAACGGACATGGTGGCGGCTTCGTAGAGACATTTCATCACTTTTATATATCGCCAATCTATCATCATGGACTCCTGAATGGACCAGATTTCAATCGAGTCAAAGGCCTTTTTATAGTCCAGGAATGCTAGACACAGGGGATGATTATACTCCTGGGTCTTTTGTATAATCTGCCACACTGTGTGGATGTGGTCTATTGTGCCATATCCGTTCCGTTGGTTCTGTTCCAGTGGTTGGAATTCATCAAGTCTTCGCGCAAGGCGGTTCGTGATGACTCTTGAGAACAGCTTATAGACGTGGCTTAGAAGGTAAATAGGTCGATACCTAGTTCTTTAACCGGGTCTTATCTCCCTTTTTGAAGAACATGACGACTAAACTTCTACTCCACGCCTTCGGAGTTCTCTTTTCAAACAGGACAGCATTAAAGAGCTTTTGGAGGTCCCTCAATACGGGTTTACCTCCAGCCTTCAGCAGATCTGTTGTACCGTCATCTCCATCATCCCTCCAGGGGCTTTTGCAATTTTCAGCTGTTTAAGAGCCAGCACGATTCGTCAATGTTGACTTCTGGCAGGTCTTAGGTGTAGTGGCGTATTTAGTAGCTCTAGGACTCTCATTTTTAGGATCCCTGATCCTGTATCTGAGATGCATTCGAAGCGTATAACCAGCCATAGAAGCCTTCCAGAGACTGCCGGCTTCGAAGAAACAACTTCTCTACTTGCTGTGGTCAGCTTCGTCAGGTGGCGTCTTTCACGAGATTGTGCCAACACTTTTGACCCTCGATCGCTCTTTTAATCAAGAGAGAGTGAGCGCCGAAGGTCGTGTCGTATTGATCTATTGGTTTAACGCGCTTTTCCGACGAAGTGATAGGTCGGTTTTCACGTCGTTTCTTCATTAGCCCTAAACTCTTTTCCGAAAGCTTTGACTTCTTGCCCTTACGCTGCTGCCTTGAGTATCCGAACCACATTTACGAGCTTTTGGTTTACGTGTGTTGTGGTTTCCATGGCAACAAATCGGCTATCCAGGTTTAACTGGAACGTTTCGGATCCTATCATCGTTTGGAGCAAAGTAGGTTGGAGTCTGGAACTCATCAGACGAGCACGTTCCGCCTTGAAGTCGATATTCAGAAAGCCTCAGACAAGTCGCTGATCACTACCGGTATTAAACCTGTTGATCACGGAGACGTCTCTAAATATACGATTTCAAGTCAATTTAATTTTTCATCATAGTGTCGGGGCTTTGTAATGTTCACTTACTTTGGGGCTATTTCTTGAAAAATAGTTTATCAAGAAGACCCCTCCCGTTTGAGGAAGTTAGCTAGCATTTGCCCCCTATGATTTCTGCTTCCAAATCCATGGGATCCTACACCAATTCGCTGCAATTCTGTACTCCCACTTTAGCGTTGAACTCCCTCATAACAACGTTGTAGTGGGTCTCAGTGGTGGAGTCCTCCACTCCATTATGCCCTCGATATGTCATCGAACATATCCTCCACTTTGTCGTCTGGATTTGCCGAGGTCGGTGCGTACACTTGCATATGAGCTTGATAATGAGGTACGCTACCCTGTTCGACGTGAGTGTGTGTTAACATCACTATTTGAAAGAAGAAAAACTGACAATGTGAAGATCCCAAGACAGCCTATAGCTTAGACCTACTACTTTTAACAACCTATATGTACAATTAACGATTTAATATTCTAATTTATGTGAAATTTGTTACATGTTTATTGTGATTGTGATATAACTTGTGAAAAGCCAAAGATTATAGAGACGCGTCCAAAATTCAGTTTGAAGGTTAGTCCTAAATATTATAAAAGGTGGGGTAAAAAATAAAAGCTTTTAATAATAATATGTATTTAGTACCTAGCTAATGTAATATTGCTGCGATACAAAGCCAACATTGAATAGACGAAGCTTATTATTTTTGTCGACAGATTTCTAAAAAACTTGTCAATTAAAAAAACTGACTTGTCTCAATATTAACGCAACATCTGCTAACAACGTAAAGAGTAAGAATCTATTTTCATACCACGAATTTAGAATATTTTGGGTTGACTTCTAAGCTCGACAAGATATTTTTTCCCTCGGGTTTACATTCCACTCACTATCTAATCCTACCCCGGATAAAAGCATCGACAATACAATATGGTAGAAATACTTCGTCTCCGTTCCTCCCAAGTAAAATATTTAAGACATGCTTCTCTAGTACCTAAGTGAAATCGATGTACCTACAGTAGATATTCGACTAACTTACAATGTGGTTGACACTATGATCACAGATAATATAATACTATATAGATACTAGAGTGTACTTTTAACCGATTTTGACACGGAGACTAGCGCCAACTACGCAGCATGTTTTAGATATATTTGCCTCTACGTTTAGCCGTTGGTCCTGCGCATAATATCAATCCAATTGTGTCGGCATGGAGTCCCACCAGACTACGAGAATGAGTGTGGATAAAGATATTTGAAGTAATTTATAAGTATAATACAAATATCACGGTTAATAGGCGTTAGATATTTACCGTTTCAACCGATATGCTTGACATTAGTAAAAAACGTGTAACAGAAAAGTGTGATCATATTTCAGTAAAGATTGTATCTGTATTGTATCATAGTTATTTCGATTCCGTTTTGGTAAATTTCAGCAGCGGACAGTGTAGGGCTTATGCGCTTATTGCACTACACTGAATCAGGGACCCTAAACCCTTAAAAAGAGAGGTGTAATAAGAGTTAAGGCCCTAATACTGTAACAAATTTTCAAGGTCATCTCGATTTAGGGCCCTGATTCAGGGTAGTGTAATAGCCGTTTTAGTATTGCACCTACCGTAAAATCCGATAGTAGGTATGATATAGATGTTTATAATTGAATTACAATAAATGGATGTTTTTTTCATAGACATTTGTTATTGAATTTTAATAAATGGATATTTTTTCCTTGAAAATAACGGAATAGTAAGAATATCGCGATTTTTAAAGGTGCTCAAGCTATCGGTTATTAGGGTTCCGTACCCAAAGGGTAAAATCAGGACCCTATTACTAAGACTCCACTATCCGTCCGTCTGTTACCAGGCTATATCTCATGAACCGTGATAGTTATACAGTTGAAATTTTCAAAGATGATGTATTTCTGTTGTCGCTATAACAAAATAAAATAAATATTTAAGCGGGGCTCACATACAACAAACGTGATTTTTTTTGCCGTTTTTTGCTCGATATTATAATATGGTGTTTAATATTGTAGATTTACCTAGCGCACTTTGGCCGGTTTTATGTGTATGTAACAATCCTCTGATTTGACCGGGCATTTCTGTAACGCTATAGTGTAAACATAATAGTACATTATTTGTACAAATTTCAAATGTTTATTTTTAAATAATGACCAGATACCACTTTGGGCTACTTTGTTCCGAGATTCCGTGTCCGTGAATGACGTCTATGTGTGCATTGCTCGAGCGAAGTACATATTAAACTTACCTTCTGTCCTTTATAGGTACATTACAAACTGAAATCTAACATTCAATGCACACTAATTTAATGTAAATATACCACAAATCGAAAGCGAGAGAGATAACCGAGTAACTGTGTTTTTAATTTACTAAGCCAGTGCACACAAATATTGTTAAAGCACACTACCGCAGTGGTACAAGTATTTTGTTTTCATGCTCCGTACCTAATAGGGTGATGTAGTGTACATGCAAACGGTGAAACAACAATATATTTTTTAATAAATTAGCTTTTTATTTGGATCAGTTGTAATATTTTTCCATATAAGTCTATCCTAAAAAACCGTCCCAGTGCATGTCGGGCCACGCACAATGTAGGGTTCCGTCCGAATAATAAGGCTTAAGAAGTGGGTATTCTGTTGTTATTGTTTCATAGTACTAACAACGTTATTTATGTATTTTTCAATGGAATTTGTACAAAAATGTTGTTACTTCTTATTGATCTGCTGTTACTCGTTAAGTTGTCAAGCTTAAATTGCTGTGATAGGCAGGAATATACCTACTAGCAGGGATATATCAACCATTTAGCTAGCAGGGAGGGGGGGACACTTGACTTCAACAAAAATTTGGCTTAATATTTCACAAACGTATCCCAAAATCGAAAAGATCTGTCTATTGATATCCCACACGCCTATCCCCTATTTTTATTCTTTTACTTTATCGGCGTAAGTAATATGAGTATCCATGTAAAATTACCGCCTAGCACTAACTGTCTCGGTGAAACTTTAAGGGTTCCGTTTTGCCATTTTGGCTACGGAACATTAAAAATCTGTACTTTGTTTGTTGTATCCATTCTTTGTGTCGAAATTGAATAACTTGAATTGAATTTTAGTCTGAAAATATTATAATAATTAAGGCATAATTACTAATACTTAATATTGCGAACGTAGTGTTTACTAGAAAATAGTTTAGATCCACATTGTTATAAGCGTTCAACACGCTATGAAGCAAAAATAGTACAAAAAACAAATAGCAGTTAGTAAAAAAAAACTTTATAAAATGCTTCTCATAGCAGGATGACTTTTCTTAAAGCATCCATGAAAGAGTTTTAGAAAATTTTACTGTTACCTGTATACTTGTAATTGAAGCGGCACGGCGGCAGCCTAATGGATATAACATCCGACTCGCGATCGTGGGTTCGAATCCTATCCATTATACTACCGACATAAACCCACTCCTAACACAAATCATTGAGCTTATTTGGATGGGCATAATATGACTATTGTTTTTTTTTTTTTATTAATTGGTTTTAATTCCAAAAAATATGGTACACTGGTAGTGTATATATGAGGTGCCAAAATAAAACATTGTGAAATAGTTTTAAAGGCGAATAAATAAGATATGAGAAGGTGTTGCTGAAAGTCACCTGTTCACCTACTGCTAAAATGTAACCTGTGATAATGTTTAATTAGATTCTGCCTTTCAGACTGATTAAGAGTGAATGTGAATCGATGGCACACATTCGTGAAGGATAAACTACGCGATACCTTTGTTACTATTCAAATTAACTACGTAATGTACAAGCCACCGTCTGTAGAGAATACAATCAATTTGTCTAACTTATTTAGGCGTTTTCCTTGTTCGTTTGACATCTGTATATTTTGTCCCAATAAACAAACAATTAATTAAATTTCGAAGAAAAGTAAGCCAATTCATTATGTTTTGTAATTAATTTAGTTGTTTTTGGGGTTTTATCTGACCCTGTGGTCGAAGTTTACTGCAGTTTATTTTTGAGTTGCAACCTAACAGGTCTCATGTACGTCTTGTCAATGGGTATGATCTAACTTCTTGCAAATTTGTCCTATCATACATTATTATAGATTTTTATATGCAATTGTTATTTTCTTAATAAACTTTAACTTTACCAAATCTTACACTCCGTAGTACACGCTATTTTCCTAAAAAGTAATAATAACAACGTATGTTGTTATTTAACGACCATTCTGATTTAATTCTGGAACAATTAAATTCTATTCTGATAAATGCAAATATAAATTTATATCACCGTAAATATTGTCTATTTTTTTAAATTCTTTAACCAAAGAACGAAAAACGTGTGTACGCCTAATAGTAAGCAGTAATCATATCCTGTGGACGCTATCGACAACAGCAGGTGACTCCCCTATTGGCCTATAAACCTATTCATTTTACGCAATATTTCACAAAGTCCAGTAACAAGCTACTAACAGACAACAGCTTTACTCGTTATAACAAAACGGGGGTTGTTAAAATTTACGACTTTTAAAAGGTTTAAGGGGAGATTAAAAACACAATAATCTGTAAATACATTCGAGCCTTCATTTGATCCATTTCTCTTATTTTATACCGTGATGTGGCTTTGGTGTTCGTCTGAAGCATATTTTAAATTGTAACTTGTTCTTTCTCATTGTTGTCATAATCCCCTAAACGCTTCTAATCTCCAACTACTTCACGAAAGCATCCAGATCGTTACGCAAGTGTTTTCTTGACCTACCATAAAGGTGGTACAAATAGTGGACACCATATACACACATCAAAAGTGTCTAGGGATCAACATATATTTTTGCAATAACTTTTCTCCTGATTGATTTTTTTTTTTTTATTTCTTTAAGGATTCATCAAATAAATTGTTTTCGTTTGTCACAGTAACGATAAACCAAGTCACCTTTGCATTAATAAAGAAATTTGCCATTTTCCTAATAAAGGGATTTTTGACATTTGAACCACTAACATTAAAGTTCGAAAAAAAGACTGAAATAACAGTTTTCTTTAAAATTTTATTGGGTAACTTAAACAATTAATAATCCGTGTTTCTACCGCGAACACTAACAACACAAGAACATCGGTTTGGCATACTCAAAATGAGTTCATCCAAATCACGCTGTGGAATGGCCGCCCATGTTCGTTGCAACAACAAAAAAAGGTCTTCTTGCGACTGGATACCCTCCATATTCGGCAGAGCTCTTCTCTGTAGCATATCCCATGCATGCTCAATCGGGTTCAAGTCTGGCGACTGAGCAGGCCAGGGCAGGACATTGATGTTAGCTGCGGCGAGAGTCTGTCTTACAACTCTTGCGGTGTGCGGTCGTGCATTATCATGCATTAACTGAAATAAGGGACCGATTTGCACTTGTAGAGGAACGATGACGTCTGATACAATCGTCTCAGCATAAATTTGAGCGTTGAGGTTGCCTCTGATCCAAATCAACTCAGTTCTTCCGCCGATCCAAATACCCGCCCATACCATGATGGTTCCACCACTATAAGGATGGACTTCCTGGCAGGATTTTAATCGCTGTTGGCGTCCAGGGGTTCTCCAGTGTCGTATACGTCTTGTATCCGGTCTCATACCAAAACGAGACTCATCAGAAAAGCACACGAAACGCCATTGTTCTTCTGCCCAATTTCTGTGTTCAAGAGCCCATTGATATCGAATCCTACGATTGTGCATTGCTATAGGTGGTACCCGTAGCGGTCTTCGGGAATGAAGGTTCACTTCATGCAAGCGGTTTCTGACTGTTTGGTCGCTAATTAAGTTCCCTGAAGAGTGATGAAGCCTCACGGCTAACATCATGGCGGTTATTGTTGGACCTCTTCGAGTTAAGATTTGAATGTATCGGTCTTGTCTCCGTGTGGTGCAGCGATACCGTCCTCCATGGCGCTCAGCCACGGTACCAGTGCTTCGGTAACGTGTCCAAAGTCGACTGATAACACTCTGACTTGTATTCAGAGCTAAAGCCACAGTACGTTGCCGGGAACCAGCTTCTATCATTCCCACGGCTCTGAGCATTTCTTCCCTGCTTAAATGACGTCGCCGCTCCATAATAACGTTGGTTTTAATCAGTAGTAGGGAAACAGTAGCACTAATAATGTCTTCAATGCGTTGTATGTTTTTATAGGGAAAATATTGACAGCTGATTTTCATCTTTTACTCGAATTTGATTCACAGTTCCTGATTCAAATTATGAAATGCACCAAAAAGGATCCATATAAATTTATAAAATCATAAATTTATTACAAAGCCACATCTCAATCTCAAGAAATCCGCATAAAAATGCTTGATCCCTAGACACTTTTGATGTGTGTAGTAGATGCCTGATGATAGATGTTTCGACAAAAAGGATAGTGAGCAATGTGAGTCGCATATTACTAGGAATCTTGGTAACCTCTCCACTAAACTTAGTATGTATATCTCTTGATAGGCTACAACCGTCGGTATAATGTAGACAAAGTATCTATGTAATCACACTAATATTATAAAGGCGAAAGTTTGTGAGTGTGTGAGTGTGTATGATTGTTACTTCTTCACGTATAAACGGCTGGAGCGATTTGAATAAAATTTGTTATGGAGTTGTCTGACACTCTTGATTAACACATAGCCTATATAAACCGCAGGTAACACCGCGGGACACAGCTAGTAAAGTATATCTTACATGTACTATCTAAGTTATGTAAGACGTTACATTGTATATAAATAAGTTTACTTAATATAACACACAAGTTACATATCAAATGGGACATCATGTTATTACAAACCCTAACCCGATCAGTAAGCTTGTTAACTCAAATCATAAATCCACTGGCATAACGAGAGCTTTGCAGGGTTATTTATTCAAATGTAATTAAGGACTTCATAAATAACATCCTTATCTCATATGGAAGACTAATTTGAAAAAGTGGCAGTACACCTTAACGTTGAAACACGACCGTAGAATAATGGCCACATACATCCATTATGGTAAAAGCAGTGGTGTTAGAAATAGTGACTCCTGTTGTAGCAGCTTCGCCTCATTTTTCTTGGCCGGCTGTTACAGAATTAGTTTCGATAGATGTTTCTGTTTATTCTATTTTGTTTAAATATGTTTTTGCTAGTGGATTAGTTCCCGTGAGTCTGATCGGAACAAATATAGCATATAAACTTCCTCAAGCTTTACACTACCTCCATATCACATTTCAAGTAGCAACTTCGTCTCGTTTTTCTCGGCGGGCCAAGTCATTACAAAATTCGTTGTGTATTATTTAAGTATAAATAAACAAGAATTGCTTTTTTTTAAGATATTAGATTAGGCATGTGTTGATTTTAATAATAACACAGTTAGGATTATAAAGACAAATCGAAAAGTTGGTGCGTGCTTGCAGTTTTATCCTTTTTAAAAAGGAAATTCTTTTTTCCAAATTACCTATTCAGCACAGTATCTTTGGAGACAGCGCTTTCAAACAAAAAAGCAAACTTTTCAGCTTTAGTCAGTATAGTTCAATTCATATAGTTTTATGAACTATATGCCGAACAAGTGCATGTCGGGCCACGTACAGTGTAGGGTTCTGTAGCTCAAAAGCACAATAATGCGGTATAAGAAGTTTCTTTGGTTTTTATTTCATACTACTAACAACGTTATTAATTTTAAATCTAATTTGTACGAATTTTTAGTTTCTTCTCACTTGGTTGGCGGTTAGTCGGAAAGTTGTAAAACCTACTTAACTGTGATAGTTTTTCCTTTCAATTTCATTGTATATATTACTACCCTGTTTTTTCACATTTCTAAAAACAACCATTCAACTGGCAGGCAGACACTTGACTCTAACAAAAAAAATCACATTAAGGCTCAATATTTAACAAACGGAAACCTAAATCAAAAAATGGTCACAATAACCCCTAAATATTTTAAAAGACCTATCCAACGACACCCAAATACATCCAATGGGGTAGCTTGTCCGCGTAACTAATATGTAAAACCATGCCAAATTACAGTTTTACTCTACAAAGAGTCTCAGAGATAACCTGGGGATTGACGGACAGACAGTCAGACGGAATGGTGAAACTATAAGGATTCCATTTTGCATTTTAGGCTACGGAACGCTGCAAGCCTGTAACATTTTAAATGTTTATGTACAACAAAATAATCACATAAAAATTAAACTTGTGAATTTTGTGAATTTTAAAGACTTGTGAATTTCAAACTTTTTTATTAAAACTGTACTGAACTTTGCAATCAAGTTAAAACTATCACGTATCTTGAACTAGCAGTAAGAGTTCAGCTTAAATGTGTGTAACATCGCCAACGAAATTGTCAATACCATAAAACACTGCGTTGTTTACCAAGAATTTTCATCTGCTAATTGGCGTATCGAAAATACTCAATGTGAACTGATTTAATTAATTTTACCACTGATTTTCGATTTTTAAATCATGATCACGTAATCCCTCATTGGAATCAAGATTCAGAAATGCAATATATTGTACACAAAAGCTGGTTGGCTTTAATAAAATATCATTCAATTTACGAATCAGTGTAAACAAAAAGATATGTGTACGTTTATTTTGTGTGCAATTATAAATAACGACACAAAATACCGTGAGTACAGAGTTTCATACAATAGCGAGCAATGCACACTTAAACATGAATTTGGACTACTTTGTTCCAACATTTGGAGGCGTGACCTCCAAATAATGTCTATGTGTACGTAACTAGATAGAAGTTCGTATGAATTTTATTTTACTTTATATATCACCGTAAAATTGAAAATACTGTTAGATTATAATATATCTCGCGAGATTGTAAACTTTTGAAAGATTGTAAACCGTAACATACTACTTACAATTTTACGCACTATTTTTCGGTAGTGATGCTGTTTCTGGTACTCGGCGGCCGCTGTCACGGTTCGCTTCGCTCTCTTGCCCGTGTGCAGAGTGTCACAGTTCTAACCTAACCTAACCGCACTTAACCGAATCGATTTAGTGCAATAAATTGTAAGCAGTGTGTTACGGTTATATAACTGATTTAATGACAATAGTGTACCCATCTTTATGTCGCCGAGAACATATCAAATTAACAACTAACAGAACCAAAGTATTACGTATATCCAAACTCCGTTCCGTGGGAAAAAATACCTACAGACTCAGAAGTTCTATGCACTACCTCGCCGAATAATAATAATAATAAACAGTCGATTCTACATGTACATTTAATGCCTGTTCGCAAACAACAGGAAAACCCGGAGAAAAGAACAGGCAATGAAAACTCACGGCCACTCTTTTCAAATTGCCAATCATGACAAGGTTTATTTGTTTTTAAACTGTATATATGCAGTTAAAGTGCTGCTACCATTATAATATACCTACACCATATTAGAGGACTAATGCAAAAACAAGAGATAAAAGATATTAAAAGAAGAGTACATGAGATTGGATATATCAACCTCAATGGGTACATCATTGTAGGAGCATCCACTTACAATATAAGAACTATACGTGCTTAAATATTGACGAACAGATTTTATTAGGGTGATCACAAGACTCCAAAAATACATAAGGCAATAACTGTTCTTAAGTACATAAGTAAGTTGCTTGAGCAACGCACACATAGAGTTTACGCACGAACACAGAATCTACAAACATCTTTGGTACAAAATGGTTCGATATGTTTCAAGATTCCGTGTGCATGAACAATATCAATGTTGCAGTTGCTCACTTGAAGTAAGTAACTATGAAGCACTACTAGTTGCTTGCGATTTCGTTCGCATAAATTATTTTGAAAAACATTTATTCCACGATAAACATTTATTTTTTCGGGCAAAAACAGCCTTTGTGCTGTACCCAACTAGAATCTATATCAGATATACCAAATTTTATTCAGATGCGTTCAGCCGTTTTTGTGTGAAAGTGTAACAGCATATCCATCCATATTTTTTTTTACATTTATATTAAAAAGGAGGGTCCCTTCTAGCTGACAACGCCGGCTGTATACTGGTGTACGATGCAGTCCATGGTCCATAATAACAACGTAACTCTAACGTGAACGATATGTCATCGCCAAATTACACTTTTAGCAAATTGTGTCCACCATGAAAACTATAGTATGGAATGGTAATATTTTTATTTTACACCGTTTATTTCTGCTGAATTGATCTCTCTCTCAATTTGGACAGTAAATTAAAAAAACAATATTTAATACTGGCTTTAACAGACGGCTTTATACGCGGAAAGCGTTTACTGGGTTACACTTTTACATCATTGCAATTTATTGACCTACCAAAGAAGTCGGGCATTATGTTCCTTTTGCTTTGCGTCATTTAAGCTATCCAGTCTCATTCGCGATGTTGAACTTTACCTCCCCACGTAACAATAAGATTAATCCACACTAATATTATAAATGTGAAAGTAACGCTGTGGGTCTGTCTGTCTGTCTGTTACGCTTTCACGCTCAAAGTACTGAACCGATTTAGATGAAATTTGGTATGGAGATAGTTTGAGTCCCGGGGAAGGACATAGGATGGAGGAGTTTTTATCGCGATAACCGACATCCACGCGGGCGCAGCCGCGGGCGAAAGCTAGTATTCTATATAACTTAGTCATAACATTAAAATCAGATATAAAACAGAAACACTGCTATTTTTATTCGATCTACTGACCACGTTTACGGGAACCCGCTAGAATTTTAATCCCCAGCCAGTAATTCTTTGGTATAACAAGGTACTTGAGCCATCAACGTAGCTGTATTGAATAAGAGCTGTATTGGCTATCATCCCAATCATTGTACACAGAAATATAAAAAAATATTCCCTTCCAAAAAGGT
Organism: Herminia tarsipennalis; assembly: GCA_945859575.2. Classification (NCBI taxonomy): domain Eukaryota; kingdom Metazoa; phylum Arthropoda; class Insecta; order Lepidoptera; family Erebidae; genus Herminia; species Herminia tarsipennalis. Next base: position 16,509,071 of record OX243830.2, read on the forward strand.
GTTCACGAAAAACATCCTATTTTTCCCATTGTAAACGAATTCACAGGTATAGAATTGGTTATACCAATCGTAATAGCTGGTCCACTTGACATTTTTATTAAATTGGTAGCAACGAGGAAAGTGATCGGGCACGGTATTCCCAGATCAATATGGAAGTTAATTGGAACGGATGGAACTTGAATTTGTAATTGAAAGATTACAGGTTCGCTTCCCAGTTTCGAGTGTCGCGACATTGGCAAGATTGGTCCGTAGATGGATGAAAAATTTAATGATGTTTTGATGAGATTCCAGAATGAATACAGCTGGTTTAAATTAATTATTGGTTTTTTTCAGTTCGGTGATCAATTTTTTAATTAAAATGCTTCAAGAGTTTAGAGAATCAGCCCTTCACTGAGTATAAAAACGAATTTAATTAATTCCTCACTGTAATAAAATTCGAATCAAGTAGGATGAGAGATTGGACATTGCACTAGTCACAACTCGATTAACAAAAGGAAACGGTGTATCATATGCAAAAAGCTTTAGTAAACCTCAGAAGTCGGACTTTGTATGGTTATATGCAAAATTGGTAGTAAATTATTGTGTGAAATTGTAAACATATTTGTACGCAGTACATAACATAATATTATACTTATGTATTACTTGAATTGAAATAGTTTTATTGTCTATGCAATACTGCTATATATTATACACAGTCATAGACGCATCTGTTTCATCCATCCGGTTGCAACTAAAACCACACACAATATAGCTTAGTGTAGTAAAAACCAAAAGTGTATTTCCGGGAAACAGATACGCTCACGGCTCAAAGTGAAAACCGCCTTTGATGTTAAAAAAGCCACTTGAATGGTGTCTCATGGCGCACAATGCGATATCGCAGCCACACACGGCCTGGGCTATCATCGTCATAGTAAAGTAGGTAAAGTGTACCCATTTTCTCCTCACGGGGATTTTTTGTTCCTATATTTTGTATTGTTCCACGTTCTGAATGGGTGCTTTGTTTTGTTAGCTGCAAGGAACAAATGGGGTTTTATGCTAAGTACCTATTTTGCTTGAGTTTTGTAAAATAGGTTTTGTATGTTAACATTCAAGTATAAAGTAGCTGATTTTGTTTCTACGGTCTTTGAAAATAACTTTAATTTAATTATGGATAATTTTTGATATCCTACTTTATTTTACGTCATTTTATAAAAAAAAATCCTGTCAAACAAGTTACGTCTTGTCGTTCTAGGTGAAACGTTAATCCATCTTGAAAAATAACAAGTATGGCTGTTTGTTTAAACTTTTCCATCAGAAGTTAGCAACTTAAGTTCTACATAATTTGATTTTAAAATGTTATGAGAAAAATCTTTCTTAGTAAACTAGAAAGAAGCGCGATGGGCAAAAAAAATATTTCATCAAATTTTGGTTTTTGTTTCACATTAACGTCATTGAAGTAATTTAATGGGGACGGACATTCCTACATTCCTATTTTAAAGTACGTACTGTCACAACGACGCAACTTTTGGTCGAGCTAGTACCGGAGCTGTTCTTCAGGAACATAAATGGAGCATTCAAATAACAAGACGATTTCCCAATATGACTAATACACTTGTTGCTGTAATGAAACCTTTCAAGTACAACACCCAAACTTATATTATTATTTCACTTTACACAATAATAGATTATTTATTAGGTCCAAGACTGTCATTTATTTCTTTATAATATCGAATGAGATTCACGCATAAAGTGTCTTCCAGACGGTTGAAAACAAGAGTCCCCGCCAAGTTGGCCTTGCTTGTTTCCAACAGTGTAGACGGTTGTTGCAGACCAAATTACTTGTTACACTGTTGGAAACAAGCAAGGTCACCTTTGTTTGTACGTTTATTTCCAACAGTCTGGAAGACGCTTATAGGTTCGTGTTTTCATAAGACCTCGGCAATACACATCACAAAAGCTAATACCTATTGCAAATTTATTTTTAAAAATCTACAATAAATTGTAATTACTGAAATTTTAGTACAAAATATCAATGCCAAAATTCTGATTCATACACCTCTGACGTAAACAGCATGTAGTTCGTATCTGACATAAATAGCATGTAGTTGGTATAAATTAATCTCCATGAATACTTCAATAATTTCATTTTTTTTTTGGTTCACTAAGCATCATTGTTTTTATTGCAATCTCTTCTTACCTAATTTATTCAAAAATAACAAAATGACGTGGCATTTTTGATATAATAATCCTTTTCTCAAATGTGAAGGTAATCCAAATTGAATTCGAAACCGCAATTCATTTTCACATGTACTGACATTACTGACACTCACTGTTTTATATTTCGTTTATGTGACTTTACAAAGTTGCAATGTTTGCCAAATGTTGTTAAGGGTAGAGACCTCATAAGCTTTATTTGTATACTTTTATTGTATAGTAATTTATAAATGTAATTAAAGTATGTCGGAAAAAGGAGGTCTAGAACTGACTTGCCAATTGTAAGGACTTTTTACTTATACTAATACCTGTACCTGAGAAGCATGAAACTGTAAAATGCACATTTTATAGGAGAGCCAATTAAACGTCAAAACAGGACAATTGAATTGAATTTGAAATTTCCAATTTGAAGCCATTGTAAAATAAAACTTGCAAGAGCTTTAATAAAATCAACAGTTTTATTAAAAAACTAACTGTGACCACGACTTCGTTCGCGTGAAAGTCGGGCCTAAATTAAGGTAGTTTATGTTACGAAATAACTTTTGTGTAAATATGTTGGAAGCCGTCCCGTCGGGTAAGTAGCGATATGATTCAGCAGCGGAGAATCAGCGTCAGTTATTAAAAGCATCTCTGTGATAGTTGAAATGCGAGTGAGCGAAATATAATGATAACATTATTTCCATAATCATCATTCGCTGTTCAGTCGAGTCATTTAAGACCCTCCTGATGGCAAATAATAATAATAATCGTCTTAAACTCATCAATTCAACACCCAAAAGCTTTGTAAAAATAAATAAGTACCAAATACAGACTCTTTACTTCTCATTTGATCAGATGTTTATCGTAGGCTTGTAAAGCCTAAGTACTTAACTGTGATAGTTTTACTTATAATTTCACTATATATACTACTACCGTCATTTTTTTAACATACCAAACATCAACCATTTAACTGGCAGGGGGACACTTGAGTCTAACAAAAATTTTCACTTTAAAGCATAATATTTCACAAAGGGATCTTTAAATCTAAAAATAGTCTTAACAAACCCTAAACGTTTTTAAAATACCTATCTACTGACCCACACGATGGCGTAGGTGAGAAAAAAAATCACATCCCCACTTTACATATAGGGAAGGTACACTCAAAAAAGTGTTTTTCAAGATTTTATTCTTTCACTTTGTCGGCGTAATAATTATGTGCATCTATGCGAAATGTCTCTGAGCTAAGCCGCGGACGGACGGACATAAGGGAACTTCAAGGGTTCCGTTTTGCCATTTTGACTAAAAATGAGGTGTACTTTATGTTGTGTTACAACGCAATACTTATAAAATGATTTTTTTCAGGTTTTTCGTTTGTCAGTAAAGATATACAACTGAAAATACTTTTAAAACTGGCGTCACACTTTAGTAACCAAATATAGAGCGTGTTATGTCCGCGAATATGGCAGCGTCAGTTATATAGGTACATACTAATCTATGGGTAGCGTACAAATAGGTCAAACATTAGCGATGTTTTCAATAAATAAAAAAAGACATGCATATTTCCTAAAGCTCCACCTCTCAATCTCCGCTCCCATTAATTTTCAAGCTTTCATCATAAATTTGGTCCGCGTTGACAGAGAATAACCCCCACCTCCTACCGTCACCCGAACTACTCACACTTGGTCGCTGTTGAATCAATCATTATCGTTGAATTGATGAACACTTAATCCCCAATCATAACCCCAAAACATGATCCTCGATGCGTCTGTGTGATATGTGGTCAAACAAACGAATAGACAGACAAACATTTCTAAAAATGATAGCAGTGTGTTTATCTTAAATACTATTTTTAAACATCTTTTACTAAGTATAGAACAATATTGAATACAATGCCATCTACTTTCAAAACCAGTGAAGTTTATTTTAATACTTAATGTTTTTTATTAATATATGCAAGATGGTTTTAGTACATTAAAACCATAATTAAAGGGGGGTGGGGGTTATTGTCTGTCAATACGGACCAAATGTATGGCGAAGGCTTGAAAATTCATAAGTCTGGGGGAGGGGTCTTTTATTTATTACTTGCATCATTGTAACGTAAGAAAACATATAAAAACACTCCGCAGAGTACAAATAATATTCTGAAAAACAAAAAAAAAAACATTGAAAACATCGCTAATGTTTGACCTATTTGGACGCTGCCTATAGATTAGTATTGTTGTACCTATGTATTTGACGCTACCATATTCGCGGGCATGACACACAGACACGCTTTGTGTTGGTTTACTAAAATGTTTCAGCAGTTATTTAAGTATTTTCAGTTGTATATCTTTGCAGGCAAAGAAAAAGCTGAAAAAAAATCATTTTATAAATATTGCGTTGTAACACTAATAGTACACCCCATTTTTATCCAAAATGCCAAACGGAACCTTTATAGTTTCCTTATGTCCGTCCGTCTGCAGCTTAGCTCAGAGACTATTAGTGCTAGAAGGCTGCAATTTTGCATTAATACCCATATTACTTACGCCGATAAAGTAAAGGAATAAAATTTAGAAAAACTTTTTTTTTGTGGGTACCTCCCCTAAAGTGAGGATGTGTTTTTTTCTCACCTACCCATCGTGTGGGGTATCATTAGGTAGGTCTTTTACAAAGCGTTTAGGGTTTGTGAATACTATTTTTAAATATTAAGCTTTATAGTGAAATTTTTTGTTAGAGTCAAGTGTCCCCCTGCCAGCTAAATGGTTGATAATGGGTATGTGAAAAAAATCACGGTAGTAGTATATATAGTAAAATTATAAGGACTCTACTATCATAGCTAAATATTTAGGCTTCACAAGTTTACGTACAAATCCTATTGAAAACTATAAGGTATTATGTAGGTAACGTTGTAAGTATGAAACAAAAACAACAGAAAACCCACTTTTTGAGCCGCACACCAAACTAACTATCTAAAACACAGTAAACGAAACCTAAAGAGTTTGTATTGGTACTTATTTATTTTCACAAAGCTTTTCGGTGTTGAAGCCATCAATAAATGAGTTAATGACAATTCTTCGCTGCTGAATAATATCGCGGCTCACCCGACTGGACTGTTTCCAACATATTTACACAGAAGTTATTTTGTAACATAAACTACCTTAATTCAGACCAGACTTTCACGCGAACGAAGTCGCGGGCACAACAGCTAGTGTATAATAAATAACTATAACGTTTGCTTCAAAAACATTAAACGAATTATATGTATTAGCTTAGCTTTCGTTTCGTTGAATAACGTTACAATTAAGTAAAACCAGTACACCAAATCGATTTAGTATTACTAATTGACACAATATATTACATATATTAAATATTATAATTTATCGATAACATCCCTAAATCCCGCCAGACATATTTCTGACATTTGATCTGACATAATAGATTTTAGAATTGAGATTTTTAGTGTATTGTGTATGAACAATATTAAGACTACTAGTATAAACTTGTAGATTAGACTATAGGCAAGCCCACAGGTGGTGTAACTATAGTTCACCAAAATATTCAAGGCTTATCCAGCAAAATAGAGAAATTCAAATTATTTTTAAAAAAGCACAGTATTGATATTTATTGCTTAACTGAACATTGGTTGCAAAGTAATGAACTGATATTTAATAATAGTTATTATTGTATGGTTAGTGCATAAGAGAAAAGACATGGAGGGTCTATCATATTTGTATGCAATAGTGTCAAATGTAAGGAACGCAAGGATATAGTGAATATTTTATTTTATATTTATAATATTTCGCTAATGTTCCTGTAATACTGTAATCAAATATACTCCAGCATAAATACTTTTTAAAAAGATATAACTCCCATATATACAGCAAAACCGGATAATAACCAAGAAATTTACACCATGACATTACATGTCAAAATTAAAATAAACAATAACACAAGGAAAAAATGATTCAATTACATTGAGCCGCATGATAACTAGAAGCAGAGCCAGAAACAGAACAGCACACTCTCCACCCCCGGACTCGTCGCTCCGCTCCGCCTCGCAACCACAGGATTCAACACTAGCCGTTGCTGAGGCGTCGAGCTCGTCGAGTGACGAGTATTTCTCTCCGCCAACGTCGCCACTACCTGTACGTCGGCGAGGGAGAGGCCGGCCGCCGACCAGCTTAGGACCCCGAGGCCCACCGGCCTCAAACAGGGCCCCCGCTGTCGGTAGTGATGTGCGCCGCATGCGATGGACGACGTCGATGAACGAGAACGTCATGCGGGCATATTATGCGGCTACAGAGGGGGGAACTAACCTTACTGTGTACCGTGAACGAATGCTGCCTCTGTTTCAGGTGCTTGAGCCGACTGTCAACGTTTCGGCACAACGATTATCGGACCAAGTGCGGGCCATTCAGCGCTGTCATCTGCTAGATGAGGCCGCACTTGATAGACTACGCTCGAAGTACGCCCAGACTAGCCGCGAGATCCCTGCCCCGGTACAGGTTCCTACAAATGTAGTTGACTCTGAAGCTACGGGGCCGGATACCGCGGCTATTGTGGTAAGTACTTAGTGTAATGAGGAGATTAAGGCCGCTTTGGAATTTGCGCTTCTCGAATATCGGTCCACGCCCCACAATATTAGGCCACGCCTGCCTCGGTTACCTATGCAAAGACGGAATATTACGCTGGTGTGTGCTCTTGATTCGTTATTGCCTACTTACCTAGACAATAGCGAGGACCTCGGCGATACCCATTCAATTCTGTATTGTGCAGCTGTTGCGGCATGTCGTATAGTAGGTGTTAAGCTTTTAGCAGAAACCCCTACTATACGACCAAGATGCGCCGTACCCGCGTGGCAATGCAGGATTGAACGCCGTATTGCCGGGGCAACCGCGGGGCTCCTACACAAACTCTGTGTAGGAGTGGAGTCTGGATGTAGAAGTGGGGCCCGGGGTACTAAAGAGCTTCTCCTCATTAATATGTCTATTAGCTAGCAGGTTCGCCGCAACCGAAAGGATCTATCGGCATGTTGGATAGATTATAAGAAGGCGTATGACTCCGTGCCACATACATGGCTTCTGAGGGTGCTGGAGTTGTATAAAGTTAATACAACTTTATGCACCTTCTTGAAGTCGTGTTTGGGACGATGGAATACGGTTCTTACCTATCCAGGGTGCCGAGGGATCCAAGGAAGTGGCGGCGTACCTATAAGGATTGAGCGGGGTATATTCCAGGGTGACAATCTGAGTCCCTTTTGGTTCTGCCTAGCACTGAACCCACTTAGTACCTCACTAGAGAGTTCAGGGCTAAGTTGCAGGTTGCGACGTAGTGTTCAGGTCATATCCCACTTGCTGTATATAGATGACTTGAAGCTCTTTGCCCCCACCAGCTAATAGCGTTACTAAAGGTAACTGAAACCTTTAGTAATTCTATTAGAATTTAGTTTCGCCTGAAAAAAGTGCTTAATAGCCTTTTGTCAGGTGGCAATAAGATCCGGGCTTGCAACAGTTGGGTCATGCCACTTCTAATGTACTCCTTCGGTATACTCAAGTGGTAAGACACCCTGGATCGAAAAGTCCGTACACTCATGACGTCATACCGAATGCATCATCCGCGTTCATCTGTGATGAGATTGTATATCCCGCGGAAGTGTGGGGACCGGGGTTTGTTGAACCTCAAGTCCCCTCATAACCGCGAGATATACAATCTCAGAAAATATTTTCTCCATATGGATGTAGGTGTGCACCGGGATGTTGTCGCGGTGGACACCGGGCTTACCCCTTGCTCTCCTTGGCTAAAGAGAACTGGCGCAGGCCTGTAGTACTTGAAGTCAACGAATGCAGGGAGGTATGGCAGAGCAAGGAGCTTCGCGGTAGGTTCTTTCGGGCTCTTCATGGGAGCATCCGCGGCCTGGCTACGGTTCGGTGACCTCTTCGGGGAAACCGAGGGTTTTGTCTGTGCAATTGCTGACAAAGTTATCATGACGAATAACTACCGGAAATATATACTGAGGGATGGCACTGTTGACATCTGTCGTGCATGTCACCGACCTGGTGAGTCCCTCAGACATATTGTTTCCGGCTGTTCACGTCTTGCTAATGGCGAGTACTTGCACAGACACAATCAAGTAGCCAGGATAATCCACCAGCAACTTACTCTGAAATACCACCTTGTGGACGTTGAAGTCTCGTACTACAGGTACTTTACTGAGCCAGTTCTAGAAAATAGTCGTATCACGTCGTACTGGGATCGCTCTATCATTACAGACAGGACTGTTGTTGCTAACAAGCCTGATATTGTGCTGATAGTCCGATCTGAGCGCCGTGCAATGATTGTCGACATCACCATCCCCCATGACGAAAATCTCGTGAAAGCCGAAAAGGATAAACAAATAAAATATCTGAATCTGGCACACGAGATTGGCGACATGTGGGATGTTGATTTGGCAATCATTGTACCGATAGTCGTCTCCGTTAATGGTTTGATTGCCAAGAGCCTCGACCAACACCTTCAGAGGCTCGCGTTAAACGGTTGGATCAAGCGCTTGATGCAGAAGGCAGTACTTCTGGACACGGCTCGCATTGTGAGGAGGTTCCTTTCTCTGGGGCCGTAACCACCGGTAGCTTGGTCCCTGTACCCGATGCCGGTGGGACACTATTTTTTATATTTTTAAATGTATTTTTTATATATATATTTAAAAATGTAATTTATAAGAAAAAAAAAATAAATTGAATAATAATAATAATAATAATATATTTTCTTCGTTTCTTGTTTTTCTTTTTTCTCTTCTTAGGAGGAGGCATTGGTATTTCGTGGTATTACTGCAAATACCTGCTAAGTGACATTTTGGCGAAAGTGATTTTATTACACAATCGAACTGCATTTTTTTAGCTCTATATGCTGGTAAAACCCTTTTTTCGATATGTCTCTTGGATGCGAAGATAGCTTTCAGCATAAAGTAACATTTCGACGATTTCCTAGAATGATGTACAAGTAGAAACTGAAATGTGTAAGATAACAAAACAATTTTTGTTTCATCTCCATCCGTAAGCGATTACTGGATTTTAGCTTTTATTTGCAAACCCTTTTAATTTTTGTTTGTCATTTTGTGGTCTGACTATAAGTTCTAAACGTACTTATCCGTTATTTGCAAGAGCGTTGTTATATCATAGTATTTATATTACAACAACCAAAATACACTAAATATGTTTATAGTTTTTTACCAGAAAAAAGAAACGTCATTACATTATATTAATATATAGCTATAAAATGTTACAGTCGTTTAGTTGTTTTTACCCGTAACATTATTCTGGGTTTAACGTGTAGTCGTACAGCAAGAACCAGCTAAGTGCGTGTACAAGCTTCGTGCCGCAGCTAACTTCACTCAGTTGCGACTCGCGCGCCGATTTTCACAGTGTTCAATGTTTATAGCTGCCGTTATAAAAAAGTTTAAAAGTTGTTTATAAGCTAAATTTATTATATTGTGCAATCAAAATGCGTGATAGGAGTAGAAGACTTGTTCAAATGGTTACGGGAGATAAGGATACCAATAGTAAGTACAATTTAGATAATAAATTAATCTATTAGTAAGTTTTAGGTTAGTACTTTCGTTTTGCTTACAGAACTACGTAAAATTCAAAGAAATTATAAGACAGTTATTGCAGATTCAAATAAATAATTAATGCGAATAGTTGGTGCAAAGTAAAATTAAATATCAACTAGGTATATTTAACCAAATCCACGGTCATTAACTTCCTCGTCAATCGCGAGCCGTGTTGGGTTGATGTAGGTACTTACGTATCTGAGGCTTTGTTTTTATGTAATGTAGTACTGTTATTAATTTCAATATACGTAATTTAAAACAGTTAAATTTAGTTGGTAAGTGATTTCAAGGTCATGCAACGCCTAGCGCATAATCAGCTGGCAGATTTGTAGGTACCTACGAATTACTAAGCGGCTTTTCGTGCCTACGCCTGCGTTCATCAGCATAATGTATCCAGAGTCTGTAATGTTTGGTAGGTATTAAAAACAATAGAATTCAGTATGTGAATACAATTATAAAGTATCTCCTGGCTACCTACACTTTTCCGGTTATTCCCAGTAGTACTATCATGTAGTCCTACCAGTAGTACTACTGGGAATATTCATCCCATTAGTCTTACTTTAAAAACGCAGTAGTGCTACTGGGACTATTCATCCCATTAGACTTACTTTAAAAATGCAGTAGTACTACTGGGAATATTCATCCCATTAGACTTACCGAACTGTAGACCTAATATTAAACTAGACTAACCTTCTTATTGAACTTGAATCTATGACCTAAGATAAAACATTAGCGTGATTGACAGCTCATTACATAGTTTGAAATTGTATCAAAGAGTAAAATATTGCATTATAATCTTTAAATCAGTGAATCAGACACTATATCAGTGCCCAGTGTCTATAAGAAAACAGTGGCTTCATTAGAAAATACAGGTATTGACCTTATTAACAAGTTGCCCAAATTTTCGGCTATGAAGTCAATTTTATACCGGCATCGCAATAAAACCCTAGAAGTTGAAAAGCTGTACTACAAAAGCTTTTCAGACATTAAGATACCATCTAAATTTGATTCTTTTATCTTAGCTGACTACTATCGAGATGATGGTGCACGAATTTTTGTGTTTGCTTCCAGTGACGCTAGAACAATAATGACAGAAAGTAATGACTTTTTCGGTGATGGCACATTTGGAGCTTGCCCAGTACCCTTTCTTCAGCTGTATAGTATACACTGTGATCTAGGTAGCTCTCAAGAAACTACTAATATAATACCAGTTATCTATTCCTTTCTCCCAGACAAGACTACACAAACATACGTTACATTATTGCAATTAATAAAAAGTCAAATACCGCAATGGAACACTACGCAATTTAAAACGGACTATGAAGATGCTATGATGATGGCTATAAAGTTAGTTTTTCCACAAATAGTATCAAGCGGTTGTTATTATCATTATTGTGAAAGTCTGAAGAGAAAATCGAAAAGTTTAAAATTAAAGGAGTACAGAATAGTATCCCTTTGCAAAATGTTGCCACTTTTACCCAAGGAAATGATTCTAGAGGGTTGGGATTATGTACGTGACGAAATGGAATGCACCGGTATAGAAGAAAATATGAACACATTTAAGAGTTACATGATCAGGAATTGGCTAAAACCTAATAGTATTGAGAGAATGTGTGTATTTGGCCAACGACACCGCACCACTAACTATTTAGAATCGTGGCATTTTACATTAAATCGTGAAGTTGGTAAGAAAAAAGCTAATTTACACCAGCTGCTAAATATTTTACAAAGAGATGCATCATATCAAAAAATGCGTAAAATCCAAATACAAAATAATGTAAAAATTAAAAGAGATAAAGCTGAAACTAAAAGAGATCGACTTATTCAGGATGCTCAAATGCAATTGATTAATGGAACAATAACTATTGGTCATTTTCTGGAAAAGATACGTAGGTGAATAGGTGATACCTACTAGTTCTGCTAAAATTGTTTTTTTTTTTAAATTGATTTATCTATGACACTACTACTCTATATTTTATAACAGTAGGACTATTGGGAAAAGGCAAGTCTTACTATCGGTAAGTCTAATGGGATAAATATTCCCAGTAGTACTACTGCTAGGACTACATGGTAGTACTACTGGGAATAGCCGACTTTTCCATGGCTGTTTACTTATTTGCAACATTTATTGAGTGCCTGAATTATACAATTTGACAATTAATACTTACCTACACCAAGTTGTGTTATAGAATGGACCGTACGCACTTTAAACGGAAATTCAAAGATTACATACGTAGGTATCATTACGAGTGGGTTTTGAATTTTTACCCGACTGCGAAGAAGAAGGGTTATAATATATTTGCCGCGTATTTATGTATGTTTGTCCATTCCTATGTCTTCTCGTAACTAAATAATAATAATTGTTGTTTTTTTTTCGAGGTGGAAGCGACGAAGAGAAACGAAGCTCAGATCTCGACGAAAAGCAAGAGCGTATCGCTGACCAAATGCAGCATATCACTAATGATATTTTTGTTGATGATGAGATACCCGGTTCGGATCAAGAATTCGCACAAACGATTATTGCGCTACCGATAAGGCGAATTTCAGATTCGGATTCTTTATTCAGCGGTGACTTTTCCGATAACGATCCTTCTTACTATCCAGTAGAACTGAAACAGCAGCAGCCTATAGAAAACTGTAGCGATGATGAAGATTTAATCACGTTACAAGACTTATTAGGCTCTAAAAGTACCGAATCGATAATATCTTTTTCTGGATCGCCACAGCCGGGCCCCAGTAGTCGCAGTCATCCGTACGTAGATTTGGAAGAAATTAACAAAACAGCTTTGGAGGTGGTCGACCGAACTGATAATGTAGCTTCGGAGATTGTACAGTTAATAGTCACAGATATTTTAGAATTGGTTTGGAATCAGGTAAAAACCCTAAGCCGCTGGCGTGCTGTTGACCCTAACAATTGGAAAAAAAACGTCGCAAAAAAAAGACGCGCAGAAGGTTTATCTTATACGACCAATAACCAAATGAGAGCCCCAAAAATCCCTAAGACAATTAACTGTGCAAACTGCTCGTTCAAATGCACAGAAAAAATTTTAGAACAGGATCGCGTGCAAATTTGCAGAATATACTGGAATTTAGATTTTGTGAGTAAAAAAAACTTTATTTTATCCCGTGTTACAGTCCAACCACCAAAGCGAGTTGTAGTCGAAAGAAAACGGTCTGTAAGACCTTACACTACAAAACATTATTTTGATCTGGGCTCGGAGAAGCATCAAGTTTGTCAGAAATTCTTTTGCTCCACTTTAGGCATTTCACGTTCAGTTATTGAAGACGCAATCAAACACAGGAATGAACTTGGATTTTACTCGAGTACCGATGGTCGAGGACACAAAATTCCTCCAAATAAAACTCCTCCAGAAAAGGTGCAACAAGTAATCGAACACATTAATTCCTTTCCTTCAATGAAGGGCCATTATATCAGGAAACAGTCAAAACGCAAATACTTAGAGAGCACACTGTCTATTAATAAAATGTACGAGCTTTATTTGCAGAAGTATGAAAATGATAACCCTGTGTCTGCCATAACATACCGCCGAATTTTCTCCACTCAATTCAACCTGAGCTTTTATGTTCCGAAGAAAGATCAATGCCAGGTCTGTAACAAGTATGCTTCAGCAAAAGAAAAAGATAAAGCTGATCTAGAGGCTTCCTATAAGGATCATATACAAAGAAAAACTGCATGCGAAGCAGAGAAAGCAAGAGATAAGGAGAAAGCGGAGACTGACCAAACATTTCTATCGGTCTCGTTTGATTTGCAAGCTATTTTACAAATACCATGCTCGAAGATTGGCTTACTTTATTACGTGCGAAAATTAACCGTATACAATTTAACCGTATACGAGAGTGCTTTACCCAACAATGCCTTTTGCTTCTTTTGGTCCGAAGTACATGTCAAGAAGGGAAGCGCAGAGATAGGTACAATTTTATATCATTACTTGTCTTCCTGTATCCCGCGTCATGTAACAAGTATATCTTTGTTCTCCGACACCTGTGGTGGACAAAACCGTAACCAAAATGTTACAGCTATCTTGTTATGGGCGGTTAACGAAATAGAGCACTTAGAAGTAATAGAACAAAAATTTCTTGAGTCTGGGCATTCCTACATGGAGGCAGATTCAATGCATAGCAGCATTGAAAGTGCAAAAAAACATAAAGACGTATTCTCAATTACAGATTGGAAAAACATTTTTAAGAGTGCTAGATCGAAAGGATTTTACAAAGCGGGCAACAAGAAAGTGAAGAAAGATCCCTACAATGTTAAGGAGTTTAAGTACAATGACTTTTATGACCTGAAACAACTGGCTGAGGCTACAATAAAAAACAAAACTAAGGACTGCAATGGGAACAAAGTTACTTGGCTAAAGATTAAAAAAATTAAATACGTAAAAGGTGATCCAAAAGTCTACTTTAATTATGACGCATCTGAAGAGTATTTAAATTTTGATACCAGGACAGTAGTACCATCTCGAAGAAACGCAACTTCTCAATCTGGCCCACGATACAGCACAAGAAAAGGAAAGCAACGCAACGAGTCAAATCCAAATTCTGTAGAACCACCTGCAACTCCTGAATCACTCCTACGACATGGATTACAGAAATTGTACACTAAACCTTTGGCGATCTCTGCAGCAAAGAAAAAAGATTTAGTAAGTCTTTGCGAAAAAGGTATCATTCCTGAAGAATACCACGGTTGGTATCACGGGCTCAACTGTGAGAATAACATTGTTGACAGAGTTCCGGATGTTGCAGCCTCAGAAACAAGCAGCGAAGAAGATTATTAGTTTGTACCATTTTGATTAATAAATTAATTTTACTAGACTGATTAAAAATTATCGTTATTTATTTATTACAAGCATTATTATACTATTATTACACTCTAATCGTCCCTAATACAGTAAAATAAAGTTATTAAAACTACTTTCCTAAATAAAGACATAAACAATAAGTCGAATTTAGTGAGGTTAAGATACTTTTAATACGGAATTCCAAAATGCTGTACAGGTAAAACCGGCTATATCGTTGATGAGTTTAAGTAAAATAAACAGTACTCATAAATTTATAGGTATTTTTAATTATTTTGCGGTTTGTAGGCACATAATACGAAAACTAATGCTTCTAAAAATATACACATGTTAAATACAATTTGACACGGGAATAAACGCATTTAATCTAGGTAAAGTTATTTACCTTATGCATTGAGTCAGCTTGTGACCACGGTCGGTGTAACCCGATCGAAACAATCAATCATAATAAATATAATAAGAAATAATAATATAATAAGATCAAGCATAAGGTAAATAACTTTACCTAGATTAAACGCGTTTATTCCCGTGTCAAATTGTATTTATAATGCAACGCGTAAGTTTAAAAGTTATACACATGTTCATAAACGCTATACTCATAGAAATATACAAAAGTATGTTTGTACAGGTGTAACCTGCTAAATGCGCGACTAGTTTTTTCAATTACGTTACTGTAATCAAATAATTTCGTTCTGGGTCTGTTTAATCAAAAAAATGTAAACTAGATACTACAATTTTTGAGATTATATAAAAGCAATAGAATTTTCTACAAGTTTTAATAGAATAAAATGTGGTCAAACATTAAAATGGCTATATCTCAAAATGAGATTTTTGCAGATAGCAGATATTTGCAGTAATAGGACGATTTTATGTGCTGGGGCGAATGCCAATGGCCATAGCATTCGCCTCAGCACACGCCCGCGGTGTGAGTGAAGTCGGTCCCGACTCACCCATGACGTTTGTTTGGGCGATCAGTTGGGCGGCTTCTTAATTCGAAAGACTGCTGCATGTTGTAACTCGCAATCTGTGAGGTAGGGAGAATTGAAAACTTTCGCGGCAGAATACGGAAACTTAGTAGTTACAGATAAATGCATTTTTTTGGTCTTAGAACCATTTCAATATAAGAGCAAAATGCATTTGTTTGATCAAAGAACCATTTTAATGTCAGGGCTAATGAATTTGTATGCTTGAGTAATTGAATAAAAAAATATATGGAAATGTTCTATCTTTTGTTCTATTTGGACTAAGTAAATAGAGTAAGATGTTTCGAAAGAGTTTTTCGCGAGCTTTAAAACGATTTATTAAACACAAAAAGAAAAAAAATACCATACAGTTTTATGCTCTTCGGGTAAATAGATTTTTTTTATTTCGGACTATGTTAACTTTAAGTAATTAAAATTTGTATTGGTGTGTCAAAAACCAGTACTTTCACTCAAAAAATTTAGAATTTATTACTATTTTCAACCAACTTCAAATATGTTCTCCATTCGGCTGTATTTAAAAAAAAAAAAATATCCGATTATTCGCAGACGGCTAGACCGATGTGATTTCTTTTTTTGTGTTTGAATGGATTTCAGGTTGGTCCCATTGTCATCAAAGTTCGGATCTGATGATGAGATCTTGGAGAAATCGAGGTAACTCTTCAAATATTAAAGGCACACCTATAGAAATTTGTACTCTTCAATAATAAATATTGCGGGTCTTAGTACCGTGTTCGATACCTGATTTTCCACCTCCGTCAAATCATGTAATGGAACTGATGGTTTAATATCAGGTGAACTCCTCATAGATTAACAGCCTTGTATCGCAAAACAAAACATTTTGTAAAAATAAATGAGTAGTTTGGATTATGCTATTGTAATATAAATCAACTAAAACAGTGAGCAATAAAAAATAATATAGATACGACAACAAAAAATAATTAAACATTTTGAAGTTGGTGCCTAAAACATAAAACTACATTTCCTGGCACTAACATCAAAATTTTTAATATTTTTTTATTGTTGTACCTATAACATTTTTTGCTTTTTAGTTATTATAATGTCTAATAATGTGTGTTATTCTTAAGTCGGTTTTTATTTTTGTGTAAAAAAGTTTTTATTTATCTATTAAAATCAATTGTTCGTACCTGTAAAATTCACTTTAAACTTTTTGTTTTATTCAGAGGTATTTAAAAAAGCGGAGAAAACACCAAAGAACAGCTGAATGTCGGAAAACTAAAAAAACTCAAAATGGTTACTTTTTTGACTGAAATTCAATTCTTAGATGATTTTGATGGGACTTTCACTGTCAGGCAGCTGAGGATGTAAGGAGTATCTTAGGCTCCTTTTTATTAACACGCTAATATCTATAAAGAGAGAGAAGCACTGTAACTTCACGCGGACGAAGTCGCAGGTACAGAAAAATAAACTTAAACAAAAAAATAAACACGGAGAAGCTGCAGAATACATAGTAACTAATACATATACGGACTGTTTCTTACGATACATGTCATAAATTTTACATTTCGTTTTTGCATCGCTAAACATTTTATGCATACAAACTCGAGTATTTCTTGCTTGCTAACACCGTATTTCAAATCACGGGCCAAATACTGGCGCTAAATTTATAATAATAAATACTCTAGATAGTTAATACTTTTTGCTTCTAGATTTATCTGTGCATTATTATAATTGCTAGTCCAGAATAAAATACATTTCTGTGCATAATTACAGCTAATGGCCATAAATATAATTATTGTAGTTAGTGGCGATTTGATAGTTACTATCGTAACGTTTCTATAAACTGAAAGTTTTATTTTAATTTACGTTCAGTACTTAATAATAGCTTTATCTTATTATGTATTTACTAGCTGACCTGGTTAATTTGTTTTTTTCCTATTTTCACTATTTCTTTTAGCCATTCCTAATTTTCCGTTTTTGTTTCCAGCCACCCTAGTAGTAAGGCAAAAAGGCGAACTAAACAAATACAAAATTATTCGAATCGGTCCATTATCGTTTTTAGCGATATAACTATTATTTTATAAAAACGTTTTCAGAATATTATTAAAAGTAACAGAAATTAGAAGCAAATAACTCTACGAGTTCTTTTCCTAGAGTGGTTTGCGATTTATTAAAAAAACCCAATTGTTCCATAAAAAACTTATAAAAATAAACTTATTCACTAGACAACTAATGGTTAGGATCCCTCTCGGGTAAAGGTCTAGTGCTTTATAGTTTGCTCTATCTTGTTCAGTCCTTGTAGACAAGGTCGTCAGTCCAATGATGGTAAGATCTGCCGGGTCTCCAGGTTCCTCTTGGTTTCATTCACAATGTGACGGCATTTTCCACCTTTTGTCTTGCATTCTTGTAATATGGACCGTAACGTGAAATTTAGAGCGTCGATAATTTTAGTCTGCTTTCATAAGTCACTGTGTCTAATTTCACCAGTATGCTTGACATTGAGGACACTTCTTTCTTTAGCTTTTTGGCACGTAGTAATTTTAATTTGGCTTTATGTGTATATTTTCATCACTGGCTTCCACACATTAAAGTTGTTAGTAAGAATCTACACAAATTTAAATAAAACAAGTGGAATGGAGTCAATCATGTCAGGCTTTAAGATACAATATCTCTATTGAATGAGAACTTAGCCTTATTTTGAATACGAGCCAATTTTCTTGTTAATAAACAGCATATGTTTCAGTCTAATGTGTTTTGATGAGGATAGTGTAGTCATAATGACTAGTGGTCCTATAAATTATGATAATAATACAAGGTTGAGAGATGGATAAAATAATATGTCTACTTATGGCCATATGAGAACGAAGCTCTAAACCATTTAATAAAATGACTTTAATTTTAAGAGACCATGGCTGAGTTAACGCGCGATCAAAAGTATCATATGTATGGCTACAGTCGGCCAAAAATGTGATCATCACAAATTTGGCCGACTGTAGCCATTTATACGATTCATTTCCACGTTTCCAAGACAACTTATTTTCCCTTGCAATCATAATTCTGACAGTTACTAGGCTAAACTTTAACGCTGGACGTATATCAGTCTGTATGTAGCATCGTAGCTCTTAAATGGATGAAACGACTTTTTACAAATTGGAAACTTACTTCTTTGCGGCGGATTAAAATGTGTTTTATGAAAATCACTCGTACTTAATGCTATGCATTTTCTGCCAGTCTACCTTTGCGTGATGTAAAAAAGGTATTATTATGCACATAAATACCTAAACAAATACATACACAAGAACATACAAACATTTTTAACAACTAACTTTAGCGGCCCCGGCTTCGCACGGTTGTCATATATGTTGTCATGTGTTTTATACCTATAGTTACATTATTGTAATTTTCGTAGGGATCTCTAATTTTTTGACAGTAAAAATAGCCTCCCCGATAATTATTCGTTACATACAAAAATACAAACCTTTTCTCTTTATATTTGTAGGTATAAAGTATATCCATACTTATCTATAAAGTCAAATATTTTTCTTAAATATGTGTAAGATAACAATGGCTTCTCCTTTCTACTAATACTAGCCGACCCGCGCAACTTCGTATGCGTCAATTTACCTGCTTTTGCAACATTTTTCATTGCTGCTCTGTTCCTATTGATCGTAGCGTGATGTTATATAGCCTATAGCCTTCGTCGATAAATATAATAAGTCGAGCTTTCCAACAGTAAAACAGTGTTTCAGTTCAGACCAGTAGTTCCTGAGGTTATCGCGTTCAAACAAACAAACAAACTCTTCAGCTTTATAATATTAAAATAGACTAGCTGACCCGCGCAACTTCGTTTGCGTAATTTTTCCCCGTTTTTGCAACATTTTTCATTGCTGCTCTGCTCCTATTGGTCGTAGCGTGATGTTATATAGCCTATAGTGTTCCTCGATAAATGGACTATCGAACAATAAAAAACTTTTTTATTTCGGACCAGTAGATCCTGGGATTATCGCGTTCAAACAAACAAACTCTTTAGTTTTTTAATATTAGAATAGATAAAATTGTGAAGATTCAGCTGAACTGCTGAGGAGCAGAGTATGAACTTTAAAGGCATAAAAGTAAGAAATAGTTGGAGGAACGGATCCTTGCTATGGTTAGAGCACAAGCATTGTAAGCTAGAAGACAGTAATATGGAGTATGATTAGAGTTAATAATAGAATAGCGCCCAAACTACCCCGCTGCAATTACACTAATGCAGTGGTTTAGATGTCGATCGTATTTAATGAGGAGGTCTGCATTTAGATCAACATAGCAAGCATCTGATGGCATTATCCAAGGCAGCCATCAAATCCTCCGGTGTGCAAGTAGTCGGGCACACAGGGTACGATAAGGTGGGCCATTGTTTCTGTTACACCGCACATGCTCTTCATTCAGTCGTATAAGAAAATGAATTTATAGATTTGTTGAAGTTGCGATACCTAGTTATGTTCCGTATTTTTGGCTACAAACATCGAAGGTACTTAAATCATGTTAACTATTATTACCGCCTATGGCAGAATTATACTATGCAAGGCTAAATTGCATTACGCCGATTTTATCTACTTCTGTCTACAAACTACTTGTACCAAATATAAACTCAAATTATTAATTCTCAACATAACTTTAGTTTAACTAAACAATTGTTTTATTTAGGTTAAAACCCACTTAACACTAATTGCCAAAGTTTGGTACACCACAACAACATGGCCGCTGCTTTTAAAACTTAAGTAAAATTAAGTAATAGCTGTTCTAGTTTTGATAGAACATACCCCACCAAAGAAAATTTAGACCAATTGTCTGTTTTGAAATTTTCTCGATGAATAATGTCTATGAATATGTTAAGCGCCAGAAGTGCAGTGGGAGTCTGTGCGACGGTTATGCAAAAGGTTGTGTGTTCGATTCCTTCATGGGATAGACCTTTGTGAGACCCATATATATTGGTCCCGAGTTTGGGAATACTGTCCGTTAAATGCATTTTTGTAAAGTCCCCCGTGATCCGGGGCTTATACCTTAGTCCGGCAGTTGTCTTTCTCAAAAAGTAAAGAATTATAGCATTTTTAAACTTTATAGGCTATTGCTTATTGCATATTGCTTTTTAGGGTTTACACTAAAAGCTTGTGATAAATAAAGCCACAATACAATTAATTGACTATTAGATCTGCAACAGAACATCAGTTCAACGTACTTTAGTAGGACTCATTGTTTTCTAGACAAACAATAGAAAGACAGAACTTTATATCAACAAGCAATAGCGCTCCATGGAACATACCCGGATAACAAGTATTCCTACTATTAGTTGGTTTTTCATTCTTTTAAGTTGCATGGGAAAATATCTGCGTATTCTTGTATACATTCTGATCGATTTTTTTCTAACTGCATCTAAAATTGTGGGTAAAACTTTACCTTACATTTATTTTGCTTCACTTTTATAATAATGCCTCTATTAATATATTTTAAATGGAGACCGTCATTTTTGTAGTTGAGATATAACTACAAAAATTACGGTCTCCATTCAATTACGCCTGAGTGGTATAATATTATGTTAGAAACTCGTTGAACTCGCTACATTATCTACAGATTCTACGTCTATTTTCTAACAGGCGCATGCACCCGATAGCCACAATACTTCAGTCTATCAGCAGGCGGAATCGCCATTCGCGTTGCTTAGAAACCATTTAATAACGTGACTGCTAAGCAACCAATCAATAACGTGACCGTTGCTATGTGTCTGCTTACCAACCAATCAATAACATGACTGTTGCTGAACAACCAATCAATAACTTGACCGCTGCTATGTGACACTTTTTCGTGCGTGCTCCCTGTCATCGATTTATAAGACGTTATTACGTCATACAAATAACATGCTCGATTTATGAAACAAAAATAATATTGAGGAATTTCAAGAATGGAATTTTTAGAAATTTCCAATACAATAGGCACATTGTGAAGCATGTTAAATAAATGTGTTTGTAATTTATTGTATACAATTGTACGTTCGTAGTTGTTTACGTATTTTTAATTAACACCAAAAGTACGTCAAACGAGGTCTAATTTAAATTTCAAAAATGTGGTAGCGGATAAACTCTGAATTTAAATTGGATAAGTTTTTCAAACAAATTACATCAACACTAAAAAAACAACGCATTTTAATTAGGAGCTTTTAAATGTTCAAAGACGTCGTGCCTTTGTCCAAGTAGGATCTGAGTCTGGATCTCAGCTTAACTGCCTACTCCAAGGTGTAAAAGCGAATCAGAGCGTTTGAAGCTTTAGAGAGCAAGGGGAGAGCTGTTGACTTCCCCAGACGCACTTGTCGAGAGCCACTCAAAAACATCAAAGGTAGAATTCATACGCAAAGATAGCCCGTGGTACAGTTTTTATATGATGTGTAATGACGCCGTTTTACACTTTTTGACTTTCGAATGAATACTAGCTAGTTTGGTTTATTGGGGTTTTTACAAGGGTTAACAACTTTGAGACTAATTTGATTAGGTCAGCCTTAAAAAGGCGTTTAGTTATTTTGAACTTGGTTATTTCAGCAATTAAGGTCCTAAAATAGATGCAAGTTTGGTTTCATTACTGTTACTTTTAATTAGGTTTCCACTATTCAAATCCGTTTGACATATAAACGTATCTAAATATGGTTTACATTTAATAAATGCAGAGAGGTTTTGAACAAAATAAAACTCTGAAAATATAATATTTAAAAACACCATGTATTTGCCAAAAAACCTTGTCTTGATCTCACGTTAAGAACACCTTACGTTTGCTGCGAATTTTTATACAAGTACTTACTGAGTGGCTCTTGGCGACATCAAAGAACTTCGTTGGCTTGTTGTACACGAAACAGAGGGTGTTGCAGAGCACATAATAATTATAGCTTTACCAGTAACTAAAACATCTTGAAAGATAAAGTGAAATTAAATGTAGATACAAAAAACTTATTGAAAAAAGCAGTCATACGTTTTTTTAAGTGGATTTACTATATAAAGTATTAAATTTTTGCACCATTTGTTGGCTAGTCTTTGGCGTAACGGATATCGGTTAGGAGAGACCATTATTTATCGAAATCTAATATGTACTACGAGGCTAATGCATTCTAACAATTTAACTCACTATGTTCAGCTTTATAATATTAGTGTACAAATTTATACAAATATTAAGAAGCTGCTTATATTATAAAGGTTGCATTGGATAACATAATCCTGTGCAACCTTTCTGTAGTAATCATAACCTTCACATTGGCTATACCGCAGTCGAGTATAAAGTAATCGTTTTCCTACACACTTAAGAACGATAACAATTCAATTAGGGTTATAGCTATTTCTACTTTGCCCCAAAAGAGATGTGTTATGTGTTGTGGCATTTGTCCCCAAAGTGATGTAGTCGTTATTTTTAAGAATACGACATTCGTGCATTCAGTACCTTCATAATACACGTTTTTATACCGGCCAATGAGCCACAAGTGCTTATAGCTGTTGTGTATGTTGCTCTCTGTAGTGATTGGGTCCCTACCAATCTACAACGTCAGTATTAACGTCCGTTTCTGATAGACTACCACGACAGTAAAGTCATAATATATTCATACTGTCTCCTAGACTATTCGACAGTAGAATAGATACTTTTCTTTTTATTTTGTTTTAATTATTTCAACATTTTATTTAATAATATATAATCAAATACAAAAATCGAGGCCAATTAACAAGGAGTAGTAGCCAATTACCAGTAGTTTTGCGTATAAGAATAAGAAACGAGGACGAACCTCATAAAGTTCACGTTTTTATTATTAGTAAGAACATGGCCCGAGAGTTAGGGTTAGATCATTATGATATATTACTAGTGAATTTTGCACGAGAATTTTAAGTAATGACCTGCTTTCTGGTTCTCTAAAGCTATTTTAAAAATTAGGAGAAAATTTGATTGTACTTTCTTCACTCTTGTATTGAAAAGGCATACTAAACATAAACAGTGTGACTGTTTAATGCTCCGTCCCAATGTATGATCATAGTCAATAAAAATTTGGAAATTTAAAGCTGTATATCATGATTTTGAACTATCAAATTTCTATGAAACTTATAATTAATGTTTTTAACTTATTATTGTGATAGCTATAAATGTCTTAATTTAATTTATTATATAAAACATTTTATAGATATAACATATTTACAGGTTCCGTGCTAAAAACAAACTT
This sequence comes from Herminia tarsipennalis, assembly GCA_945859575.2. Classification (NCBI taxonomy): domain Eukaryota; kingdom Metazoa; phylum Arthropoda; class Insecta; order Lepidoptera; family Erebidae; genus Herminia; species Herminia tarsipennalis. Next base: position 16,532,807 of record OX243830.2, read on the forward strand.
AAAATCCGTGCTAAAATTTTATAGCCATCTTTTATTACAATTGGACTTATAAATAAAAGGACCTCAATATATAACGAAAAAAATGCTGTTAAAATAGTGATTTGAAACAAAGTAAGGAACTTTATTTCCAAATCACATATCCAAAATCAATTTTGTTTGAGAAATATTCTAATTACACTCATGTAAATAATTATAATAAATACTCAGGTTTGTGCAACAATTTCAAAAAAAACCTTAATGTTCTACAAAAACTGCAAGTGTAGCTGGACCAATTCAAACATTGATAAATACTGTCAAACATGACACTATAATATTTGCGACAATTTATTAAATAATGAGAAAAATAATTGAGATTGGACCCTTTTTTTTGGGTTTTTAAAAGGTCTATCGCAATATCTGGGTTGAAGATATGCAGACATTTATAAGTTTTTTACCCAACAGTAGCAGGACGGGAAGATCTTCAGTCAAGTCACTTATTACATTTTATCACTTTTTGCTGATGACAATTCGTGACATTTCTCTGACATTCACACTTAAGACAACCCTATCGTTGCATCACCCCTGTCACACCATACCCAAGCGTGGAATTCCGCGGCAATCCCCAATTATCATTCCAAACATCGGGGATTAATTAAATTTCGCGTTACTATGAATTAATTGCTAGAGGGAAGGGTGTCTAATATACCGGGTGCGAAGCTTCACAGTGCCAAATTGGTTTTTCCACGCTGACACACATTTGGGAATCTGATATTCTTCTGAGCTCGTTAACGAGTGAGTTACTCTAATTAAAAATTGTTTTAATCATGTTGTTATGTAATGGTAATAGGATTCTACTTTGTAAGTGCTTGACTTTGATTTTGTGCTGCCGGTTCGTTATAATATTTTCATGTTGTTAGCTTTTTAGGTACTTTTAAATATATTTTGTACTTACGTCAATGTTGATTTAGAGTAGTTAAGTAGAGAGGTTATGTAAGAATGAGCATTTTTATAGAAAATAATATAACATCATATTTTTGGAGTTTTCGTTTTTTTTTTTCTTACTCGTGATCTTTACTGAGTGGAGGCCGTGTCTAGCCGAGGTTATGGATACTTTGAGTTACATTTCTTCAGGAAGTCTTCAACTAGCATACCGGTAAGAGATTTTACTTCGTTGGTAAAATCCCTTTTCGTTTCTACAACCCTAAAATTAGATAGTTGCTTTTCGATCCAGTTAGTTATGATACAGCTCTATTTTATATGTATTAAAAACATTGCATCGTATGAGATTTGGAGCGACATTTGAAAATTATTGGCAAAAACTAAAATAATCTTCAAAAAAAAATGTTTCATTTTATTATTTATTTGTTTAAAAGGACAATTCTCTAAAGTTAACTTATTCTTACATTTAAAAGTGCCCGTACAACATAAAGTATCTTAATTTCGTCAATCTAATTGACGCTGACATTGAGATGATGACGTCATAAACCGGTATGTTTAATTTGGAGCAAGAAGAGGGGAAGACGTTCGACGTACAAGCAAAGACGTGCCTATACGTACATTACTTCATTATATACTGCGTGTTGTTGGTAACTAACTTTAAGTTTGAGGTATCGTTAGCATAATGAGTAATCAAACTAGTTTGAAGACTGATTGGTTGACTCGTACGTAACCTTTATCATTGTATAGATTGAGCTACTTTATTTGAAAAGATTTGTTTTTGAACTCGCAAGATACAGTTGGACTAACAGCGGTTACACATTTAAAGAAAAAAGACCTATACCTTTTTACGAATTTGTATTATAATTGCGCTTATAGTGATTCAGAGGATTTTTTTATAGAAGCTAATTTATGATTTATATAGTATATCTTAATCATATCTGTAAAAAACCCGTCCAAATGTGATTATGACTTGCACACCTAAGATTCCATTAAAACTTGTTTTTGTTGTGATGTACCTAACTAACTGCAAATTTACAGTTTTCGAAATTTTACCTTTATTTATGCAATAAGATATTGCTTCTTGATTAACTTTATAATTTTACTTTAATAGGAAGTATTTAAACGGACCTTTTTATTACGTTTACTTCGAAGTTCGATTTTTACCCTCCAAGGGATTTCAAAACTATTTACATTTACATACGTTCCTGAGAAAAAAGTTTTAACAGACTGATACAAAGATGGTCTCATACGGATTCCTTTTTACTTTTGAGGTACACCGCCCTAAAAAGATATAACTGTCCACATATTATTTTATTTACTGGATTGTGCCATTAAGGTAGGCTTACATTATATACGAGTATGTAACAACTCCATTTACCTTCTACGCCAAAAGCCTACCTGAGTTCAGTTTACAAGATATGCTCGGTAGCACCTCTCGTAAATTAAACATGAGTAAAGCTTTGGTTTGGGACGCAACATACGTCGACACTTGCACATCACCTTACTGAGAGCCTGTAGTCATGTTCTTAACTCAAAGGTTTGAGAAGCTCAAACGAAAATGAGCGTGTGTACTGATTACGGTACTCTCTCACCATAACCATGTTGGACTTTAATTTTTGATTTTGGACTGAAGTAGAGTTAAAGAGACAATATGATTATTAACAAGAATAACAAATATACTTTTTGCAAGACAGCCTTTAAATTACTTAGAATTAACCAACAAGACTTCTATTCTAAAATTCAATATACATTAACCAAAAGTTCTAAATGTGTGGCTTCGTCATTTGTTGACGCAACTAATAGGTAACTCATTTTTATTCCTCGGTCAACAAAACGCTACTCATATAGCAGAGACCAACATCAAGTTTTAACAATACAGTCTTTAATTAGGCAGGATTACTTACATTTAACTAAATATACAAAAACGGTTGTAGCCTAATGGCTAAGGCATCGGTCTCGCAATCGTGTACCTCACGATTGCGAGACCGATGCCCTGAATCCACTCCTAATACAAGCCTTTGAGTTTAGCTAGAGGAGTTAGCAGGATTGCTAGTAATGTAGGCCCTAATTCCACATTGCCAGTTATCTTTAAAAAAAAAAAAATACCAGGTGTTCTTTACTTCTCTCTTTCTCTTATTTCTCACAGGGTGGAAAGAGTGATAGAGTACGCGTGATGAATATAAATAAAGGAGGCATTTCCCTGGTATCATTTCGAACTGTTAATAAACAGAATCTAAGTTATGTATTTTCAATACTCAACATCAAGTGTTCCGCAATTTCGCATAATGCGTACAGTACTAAAACAAACACCTTCTCCCTATAAATATTTATTCAGCTTATAAGGGACCATATTCATGTAACTAAAGAACGGTCTCATTAAAATGGAAAGGGTAGACCACTAGCCCCGAGGTTTTGGACCAATAAGGAACTAATTGGAAAGGGATGGGCTTAAAAATTTTGTGATTCATGAGCTTCGCGAATTGAGGTCTATCGAGACTGTTATTATTTCATTTTTATTTATCGAAAGTGGACGTTGAAGCTGAATTTTAATGGTGTTGTGATAAAGGAAAATGTCAGAATTGAAATTGGTTGGTGAACGAAGATGAATTTGACGATACCGGTCTAATTTCAGAGTGTTGGTTAACAGAAATTATGGATAGCTATTCCAGGTGTATAAATATTTAGCCGAACATCAGAAACCAATTTTGCCTGTCGTATTTTTCAGATTTATTTGGCACGTTGTTCTGAATATTTTAAAAGGAAAAAATACAGTGGGATGCGTGGGTCTATTAATGATAACTGTACGTATAAAAATGATACTCAAACGTTTGCAAGTGCTTCCGTTTTAGTGGCACGAGATTAGTTGTGGTTATACCGAGCTAGATTCGTTTTTACCTATTTCTATATTTCATTTCGGAGTGCAGCCCGTTGTTTTTTTTTGTTTAACATTAAACAAAAAAAAACAACAGGCTGTACTCCAGGAGAGGATTTTCGAATATTTTGAAATGGTTCGGGAATAATTTCGCACCAATTGCTTTATTTATCAGTATAAAAGTACTATCATTTGAATGGTTAAATACAATATTCATCTATTGCGCTACACGTCCACAAACATGACAATTTATAATTCATAAATATTACTTCCTCTCCTACGCTGCGCCGGCGGTCTACCCTCCCTCCGTTTTACAAATTTTCGATCAGATCACGTGTCCTGACGTGATTTTAACATTTTTACCCATCCCAGAAAAGTGCACAACGCCGCTAAAGAAGTTTTCACTTCAAAAACATTTTATAACAGTTTTATATTTAAAACGTTATAAATATTAACATAAAAACCGGGAGCTATTTTTTCAGCGATGATATCACACTGTCTGTTTACCGCCTCCAAGTTTTTTATTATAATTGCCTTATCTGAAACACCGGCTACTGTTTTTAGAATAAAAATTATAACGAGAGTTTTCTACCATATTTTCAAGGAAGCGTAAATGCAGAAGGTGTAATTTAAATTATAACGAAGTGCGTCGGACAGGTTAATTATTCAATTAAACAGGCTGTTCTCCTGAGCGAATTTAGAATTTGCATAAAGGTCAATCAAAGCCCGATCGAAATCATGATTACAGGGAGGTGGAATCCCAAGTTTGCTGTATTTGAATAGGTTTTGTTTGGAATACGTGTATAGTAATATATTTATGTATACACAATAAAGAAAAGGGCTTATTAGTGTCGGTCTGTATTCGCTTTTCCTTTGACTATTTGATCCTCTTTTATATAGAGATGATAAAGTAGATTGTATTCCTTTGTTGTATTATATTGGACTACCCAATATTTTATCATATTTTTCTGCGACTTTATGCGATAGGGTTTTGTAGCAGCAACAAAATATATAACTCTATTGACCTATTCCTAATGTCCTTATATTAATACGTAAAGGAAAATCTATGGAAATCTTTTCAAGAAAATTGTACGAAAATTTGGCAAATTTAATTTTATATATTATATGCTTATGAAATACAATACATTTATTATTAAAAACATTACAGACCACCTCATGCTTGGCACAAAAACAAACCTACTTATGTGATATGTACAATTATACATATAACTTACGTAGTTAGATACTAGAAAACCGAAGTAGTAATGCACACGTGCTATTCTGTATCTACTATGTATATCTGTTTATGTTACTGCTTTGGTTTTCCTTTCTTTAACACAAGAACTTTATAGCATTACGAAAGTAAACTCAATAACACTCACTAACCTACAAACATGGCAATTCTACTAACTGCATGCTTCAAAATCTGTTCAAAAATATAATAATGACATAACAAACAGTGCTAGCCTTCGGCAAACACACCGCTCATATCTGATACAGCCTGGAAATGTTTCAATTACAATATTATCGATTTATTTTATCTAAAACAGTAATGGGTGCCGGAATTACAGGGGCCCGCTATATAAGTTGCTATGAAAAATAATTTCGTCGTCAAAATCTATAGGCATATTCGAAACGACGGTGTCGTAATGGAATTTTAATGAGTATTTCAGCTGCTCACTGTAATTTCTTTTTTCCTTTCTATCTGAAATAAAAGAGGGGCATTTATTGGAGTCGATAACAGACGCATTTCGTCTCGGAAGATAATGTCGACAATCGTGATCTTACTTTTATTGATTTGTTATTCGTTCTCCGTCAGATGTTAATTGACTCTTTATGTAATTCTTTCTCTAATTGATTTTGAAAAAAAAATTGTTGGATCAAATCAATTTTTTTACATCTGAAGCTAATGATGAATTTTATAATTTTTATTTTATTTTATAAATAGACCCGCAGATTTTTATAAACATATTCGTTCAAAAGTTCACAAATATCTTTCACACTAACTTTCATAGAATGGAGAGATGTGACAATTTACCCATTTTTGGACCGACAATGTTAACGTTGCTTGACCTCGCTGATCTCTGAATTTGCTCAGTCGCCTCTTAGTCACGGAATCCTCAGAACATTTGGAAATCGAAATTCAAACATAGTTTTGTAATCCTAAACCTCGAGATCAAGCCAATAGGCGCTCTCAGCAAAAAGGGAAAAAATGTAAACGCGATAAAATTGTCAACAATGGAATCCGTGGAGAGCTGAATACACAGAAGTGTTAAAATAAGCTTCGGGTTTGTAAGCAAGCCTTTTATCTCGGCGTTGCAGACGGTGATCCACCAACTCGGCGAACGGCGATTCTTTAGAATACATAATTAAGAATATTTTACTTCACAAGCCTTATTTATTCAAACGAGATATTACTGCTTAGCCTTGTTTTTTTTACAACGCTGCACTTGCCAACTCTCAAGTTAAATCTGCTTAATAGCTTCATGACGTGACCTTCTTTGTTTCATGTGTATGTAAATAAAAAAGACACAATAAGAAAATATGTAAAATAGATATGGATTTGTTAGAAATTGGGATTTAAGGAACCCAATCATTTGCATTTACAATCTTGGTTTCAAGATGGCGAATCGTGTAGCGTTCGTTTTAAATCTTCACAGAGTGGACTGAGAGATATTGATACCTACCTATAATATGAAATATTATATTGTTATGTTTATATAATATGTTACGTTTATATAATATTTCTAGTAGTAGTTCAATAAAGTCCAGGCCTGAATGGATATTATTGTCACGGTTTTATTTAATGTAAGTCTAGGGCAAAGTGCATATTTTGAAAATTATTCAAATTAGGTGTAGAACCCAACCAGCCAATATTCGTCTAGGTAGATATTATGTAGTAGTAAATCTTAATGCCACCGCTCGAATTATTGTTACATGCCTTAGTGTTCAGCATTGAAAATTATATCAACAGTATGAGATGAATAATAATTCTTATAACGATACCTAAGGACTTTAAACATATGTCAGTTTTGTTGTTATGCCGACTATAATGCTACAAGACGTAATATCAAATAATCAGCCTTTATAAAGTGTTTGCATTTTTTGGCGCCTCCTCTTGGACTATTCTACCTACATAAAAAGCTACGATACGTGAGATAAAAAGATAAAAATTCTTTCACGTATTTTATTTGAAGAAAAATTTTCCATAACGAAATTTTACCAGAACTACAAAAGTGGAATGAGAAATTTCAACGGATTCCATCGAACATTAGTATTAGGGTCCTTGTCACGGGCATCTCTTACCCCAAGGGACAAGCATAGTCAAATTCGACGTGGGAACGCGGGATTTCAGTTGTCTACTTGCGCCAAAAAATTTCAACCAAAATCAATTTTAATATTCGGTACCTACCTACTTCAAAACTCTACCCTTATTTTACTTACGAGATATGGGGTGGATTTTTATATTTTTGAGGTACGTATATAAAATGCACGCAGACGTCATAAAATACGGTATATAAAATTTATGACATTTAAATGAGGTAAGAAGTGTGTTTGAGTGAGAAGTGCGTCTTTTTACCGAGGATTGCAATGAAAAATCACCAATATGTGATTGAAGAAGTAAATAAAGAGTCTATTATCGAAGAATATTTATATTAAAAATACGTACAGTGTGCAGGCCAGCTAAATATTCAGTCCTCCTAAAGAACTCGTAAGCTAGTGTTAGGCTTTCCACGTGTCTCGACTACTAAAACGCCGCATTGTCATTTGCAGCTTTAGAACTCAATTAAAATAAAAACCAACCAATATATCCCTTTAAAAATACACAGCACAGAAAGCAACAAGGGTAAAACTACCAAGTAAATCTTAAGTAAAATAAAATCCGAAAACGCGGAAGTGTATATCCATTTGCATTAAACTTTAGCTCATGTTTACGACGAAGATAAACCTGTTATTTGTGAGCAGTTGAAATATTTTACGTCTCTGTATATTTTTATTGTATACACTTACATTATACTAACGCATCTCTATATGAATAACGGGGGCTATAATTTAGTGCACATTTATGTGCCATATTTTAGGTAAGTAATGTGTTTCTTTTTGTTACGTATGTGAATTGCGAAATGAATTATTGTGCAGCTACTTTATAAAATAGTTTGCCAAGTTGCCAGATTTATAGGACAGTTTCAATATATTTTATTTATATACTAAGTGTCCTGTAGTCACATAGGTGGAGTCCATTTTTTGTCTGTAAGAATAATATCAACTAACAAAATTACTAACATATACAAGGTGTAACAGAAATGTGTGGTCATATTCAAGGGTTGGTATGTGCCCATGATAGTGAGTGCACGTATCTAATTTTATAAAAATCGGAGTACCCTAATAAAATACTTTTTTTTTCATTCGTCATTATTATTATTATTTCAACCAGCTATGGCACCATGGTAGGTGCAATACTGATAACATACCCTATCCGCCGCTGAAATTAGACCACACCCTTCTGTTACACTCTGTATATGACACGTAGCGTTGGTCCTACAAAATTAAATACAGATCAAACAAAAACAGATTCGACATGAAACTGTCTGATAACATAATTATCTTGCGATATTTATTTTTTTACCAAAAATACTAAACTGACTTGAAAAATAAATACCAGGTAAAAAGCATAAAATAATAAAAGTAGGTACAACAACAGAAACAAGCATTTTGAAGTTGGTCCCTAAAACATAAAAACTACATTGCCTGGCATGTGCTTTAAAATATTACACTCAAATTACTATTGGTGTGCCTTTAATATTTGAAGAGATCCCTAAATTTCTCCTAGATCATATCATCAGATCCTAACTTGATGACAATAGAACAATTTTGTGAGTATATGCTTTCCAACACAAAAATATTTGTTCAAATTGGTTCAGCCGTCTTCGAGTAACCGGGTAACATTTTTCATTATTGAGTAGTTACGCTGGATGTACATATCCAGCGTAACTACGGGTCTTCATGATCAGTTCCACTTTACTAAATGGTGCTGTTTGAGGGCCAGCTAAACATTCAGATGAGATCCTAACTTTGATTACAATGGAATCAATCTGGAAGTACCCATTCAACAAAACATATTTTTTCAATTCGATCCAGCTGACTTCGAGTAATCGGATAACAAATATAAAAAAAATACAGTCGAATTGAGAAGTCCTTTCCTAAAGAAGTCCTTTTTTAAATTAGTTGAAAAGTAACAAGCCAATATGAGTACATACGGAGAGTATACTATAGGTACTATGTATATAATTATTGTATTGGTATTTATGCTCGGTATTCTGTGACAGTAGGAGAAGCTGTATACCAATGTTCGAACGCTACAATGAAGACTCTATAGTGCATAATCTGTAGCTTCATATCTCGCTGTCTCTGAAGAGCTCTAGCTACCTTCATTAGCCAAAGAATGTTTCAATTGATATCATTCAACATGAGTGTCTTCTTGGTATGCACTGCCCCTACTGTCACATAATAAGAATAATGTTTACTTCCCGAGGCCCGTTTACTAGAATCCTTGATTCTCGTAAGTGTCAATCGTAAAGAAGAGTTCCCAATGATTTCTTTTCTGAGTAGTAATTTTAACTACTCATGAGATAGTATTTTGCGAGCTTTCACCCGCGGCAATTTTTTTTTCGGCCAACGTATATTTGTTTCTCCATACAAACTTTGAAGAATGAATAACTATCTGCGTGCCAAATTTCAGCGCAATCCGTTCAATGATTTAAGCTGGGTGTTGATAAATCAGTCAGTCAGTAACTGTTGCCTTTCATATCCTTACTAATATTATAAATGTGAAAGTAACTCTGTCTGTCTGTCTGTTACGCTTTCACGCTCAAACAGCTAAACCGATTTAGATGAAATTTTGTATGGAGATAGTTTGAGTCCCGAGGAAGGACATAGAATAGTTTTTATCGCGATAACCGACATCCACGCGGGTGGAGCCGCGGGCGAAAGCTAGTACTTCATAATCGTTCCGTAGCCAAAATGGCAAAAAGGAACCCTTATAGTTTGCCGTCCGTCTGCAGCTTTCCTCAAAGACTGTTAGTGCTATAAGGCTGTGATTTTATATTAATTACGCCAACAAAGTAATATAATCAAATCCTAAAAACATTTTTTTTTACCTCCCCTATATAAAGTGCCCTAAAGTGGGGATGTGATTTTTATTTCTCACATACCCAATCGCGTGGGGTATCGTTAGATAGGTCTTTTAAAAACTTTAAGGGGTTGGGAAGGTCATTTTTACATTTAGGGATCCATTTGCTGAAAAATTTGCACTTAAAATCTTAACATTTCATGTTAAGATTTTAAGTGCAAATTTTTGTTCCCCTCCCCGCCCAACCCCGCCAGCTAATTGGTTGATGTTATAGTATGTAAAAAAAACACGGTAGTAGTATATATAGTCAAATAAAAGAAAAACTATCACAGCTAAGAAGGCTTTACAAGCTTACACTCGTAAGCTTGCTTAGCTGTGATAGTTTACCAAATAGAACAGCTGATCAAATGAGAAGTAACAAAATTTCGTACAAATTGCATTGATTTTTTTTATAAAGTCGGTACAGCGCTGTAAATATGAAATAAAAACAACAGAAAACCCAGTTTATGAGCCGCATCATTCGGATGGGAGGGGGGGGGGGTGGAGTGACAACGGAACCCTACATTGTGCGTTGCCCGACATGCACTTTCCCGTTTTTGTGCAAAGGATGGGAATCGTTTTAACATTTTCATAACGCTACAGTATTGGTACTGATGTTATGCACTATGCCGATACCCTAATATCATAACAGACTAAAATTAGTATGTATTTTGTATCTGTATATCTGTACTTTATCTCTGTGTATACATTAACATTCGCCCACGGTTCTGCCCGTGTGAATGTCGATTATCACGATTACAAATTATTCTAAACATGGGTATAGAAGAATAGACGAAAAATATATGAATGTATCCTGAAGATGGCTTCAGCATCCATTCATGTCCTTGCCAAATTTCACCAAGAGCCGTTCAGTCGTTTAGTTGTGAAAAGTTTCTGTATTTACGACAATAGTTACGTAAGTATTAATATATATATACAAGTGGTTGCTTGCGACTTCATTGGGATAGAAATCTTACATTTTTCCAAGATAATGTAGCTTAAATGCTATTTCTGACCATAATCTATCGGTGCCAATTTCATTCAGATACGTTTAACCATTCTGGCGTAATTAACAATAACAACATTCATTTATCCAAACTTTCGCATTTAAAAAAGTAGTGAGATATTTATAAATTAGTAAAAAAAATAATAATGTGACTTACACCTTACTTTTTACCGAGAAACTGAATAAAACACATGAGAAAAACTTCCAGTTCACTCACATGTTAATCACCACTATGTTAGCATGGGTATCTTTATTTTTATCGACATTAATAGTAATAATTTTACAAAATAGTAAAATATACTGTTTTAAAACGTTAGAACAATATAATGAAGGTTTAAAGAAAAGAGAGAATGAACAATTTAGTTCAGACGCTTGGGTGGGGAAGGCAATAAATTTCATAAATTCGGATAAAACTGTATTGGGTTTACTCGCCGAAGAACTGTGGAATGTTGGCACGAAAGCCATTGACACAATCGTGGAAGTGAACCCGAGGATAGGTAAGTTTCAATCATGTAGACTAAGGTCCTTGTCATACGATTCGGTTTCAATCCGGTGCCGAGTACCTGGTTGCCGGCTAACCGGCAGCGAAGGTATGGCGATCGGCCTGGACGGACGCCAGAATATGTGAAAGCTACCGTACATCGCCAAACCCTTCGCGCAGGGTATTCGGCGCCGGATTGAAACTGGAACCTGTGAAAATGACCTAAGGGCTTATCTACACATCCGGCTGTATTTGGGACGTGTACGGACCGTGTTCCGTTAGTGGAACACAGAGAACCTCCATCGCTGGCCCGGTTTCAGACTATTGAGACCATAAATCAAACGCACTGATATATTTTTGAGCCACTGACGAAGCACGGTTGGTCCAGGTCCCGAATGTGTACTTTATTTCCCGTGGTTCCATAAAAGAATATGAAACTGGTATGTGTAGAGCGTTATTAATAGGTTGAATACCTAGACACAAGGTATGGACTTTGTTAGTTAAATGGCATAAAAGTGTATCTGTTACACAGTGTTACACGTACGAGTACGTTAATTGAAATACTAATGTCGTTCAGTAGTTAAAATTACATCAAAAGCAATTTTTATACTTTATATTTTGTCTTCTAAAAATGTCTGGCTGGAAAATCTAAGTAAAATAGTTTTGTATTGCCACTTCGGATTAAGGAAATTAATTTTTAGGTAGTATGAAAAATGATAGTATAGTAACTCTTCTATTTTTCATTTAGCATTTTGATGTGGTTTACAAAATTTACTTTATCTCTCTATGGCAGATTGCTAATAAACATAATGTAGCAGTAATGACTAATCTATTTACTAATGTTATGCAAAATTCACTTTGGCCACTGTAGTTTTGGCTTTGCAATTATGAATCAGTCAGTCAGTCAGGGCTTTCATTCACATGAATGCAATGCACCTTATCAAAACCGAATATTACCTCATACGTATGTTATAATGTCAAACAGAATAACGTTTTAGGATGTTGTGGAGTTTGAAGCTGTCCGAGCAATTACACACGCTTGAGTGGTCCATGGATTTTTCTTTTTTATGTATACCTATAGAAGAAGATCTGAGAACTGTTGAATTAGAAAAACTTTAAAACTGTTTAATATGTTTTATATTTTTACAGGTGTGAAACAAAAACAACGTTCTTAGCATAAATAAAGAAAAACTCAACATTAAAAAATGAAGATGAATCTAATTCTACTAAAATTTAAACATACAAATTAAAATATTATAAAATAAAATTAAATGTTGTTTGCATAATATAGTTTTTTTTTGGAACGAATTGTGATTTGGGAAAAAATGTAACAAAAAATTTCGAGACCTTCTTACAAGACGGCTTTCTCCTTTTTTCAGTGTAGGTATGTTTCTATGAGGATATGAGCGAGCAATTGCATACTGCGCGCTCTCTTTTTCTCTATATCTACCAAACTTCTTTGTATAAAAGGTAACCAAGTTCTCCTATTCAATTTAAGTCAAAAGAGCCAATCTTAACGGAGACTTGTTATCTAAGAAGCAGAAGATTTTAAATATACAAGACAAGTATGGTCACACAAGTGCGTTCAGCACAAAACAGGTCTCCGTGGCATCTCTATATTTTTCTTCCCGTGGGCATCGTCAAGGGGATCGAGGTATTTGACACCGGAGAACGGCTAGCAGTGTCCTCTGCATACATCTACATATGATGTTCCACTAGTGGGCACGAGTCTCCCCAGTAAGGTTATACTACTTGTTGTAAATCCTAGGGGTAGTTTCCATTATTTGGCACGCTTGGCAATTTCTGGCAAGTGGGTTGGCAATTCCTTTAAACTGTAAAGCAATTGCCAACCCACTTGCTAAGCGTGTGAACATCATATGTGTTGATATAACTTGAATTGCAAGTTATGTGCTGTGTAAGAGTATTAATAATATTTATTTCGGATAAACACAATCCATAGTACAAGAAATACTTAAAACAATGTATTAATAATTGTAGCTATTAGGCCATTTTTATATGCATAAAAATGTCCTATGGCATCTGGTTACATTATGTATGTATAATCAGTCCGCCAAAAAGGGACTGACGGAGTTAGCACTCCTGGTTTTCAGAATATTTTTGTTACTACCGCAGGTTCTGTTTAACATCGACGCTGTTCTCAGCCATTAACAAACATCTGAGATGTGTTACAGAACAGGGGCACTCCCATTAGCATCCTCAACCCAAAGTTATATTTGATGCGCAAAGCGTTGTAGGCTCTCTGCGTATATCTTATCCACAGGCTGCACGTATACAATGAGAGGTTATAATCATTCCCCGCAGTTCTCGAAGAAAATATTTGTTAATATTATCTCGCTTATGTTTTTATTGCTTGAATTGATGTCTGTACAAAAGGAATTTGAAAATGTAGATATGTTACTTTTACGGACCATAGGTAGTTGAAAGTCAGTCTGAGATACCTGCCGAAGCTAAAAGAAGGGATTGGATTTTTGAGCATTTGTCTGTTCATTTCTTTGGTATGCGCTCTTTAGCCCAAACGGCTTGAAAAATTTCAACATGTGATTCAATTCGTCTAAATTGCGGAGGTGGCATAGGCTAAATCATTGTTTAATTAATTCATTAAAGCAGTCGGTTCTTTGATAATTGTACATACTCGCATTGTTGTATTTATTAAACACTGTTTCCCATTAAATTAAAAGTTATAACTTTGTAATTTTAACCAGTTTACACTTCAACATGCCTATTATTTTACTAAGTACACATTATCAACAAGTACTAGGCAAGTATACTAATTACCGCACTCGTGGAGTAGGCTTAATCCACAACAGAAGCACACAGCTGTAGTGGCTGGCTTGTCAGAATAGACAAGGTGTCTCGTAGAGTGATGGCCAAGTTAGTTGAATAAACGTTAAATATAATTTAGAAAAAAATAAAATTATTAAATATTTAGAATTATGCACAAGAAAGCTACAAAAATTATACATATTAAAAAGCTTTATTTCAATTAAATTTATTAATAAAATTAGACATTTAGCAGTAGGATAGGTATAAGTTTCGTCAAATATACCCGTTAATTGTATATATCAAATGTACAATTAACCGGTAATTTTTTTTTTTTTTTTTTTGTTTTCCGTAGCCAAAATGACCAAAACGGAACCCTTATAGTTTCATTATGTCCGTCGGTTTGTCTGTCTGGCTGCTGTTTGTCTGTCTGTCCGTCCGTATGTCACAGGCATTTTACCCAAAGACTACTCAATGAATATTGATGAAATTTGGTGAAAAGGTGTCTTGTAGTAGCCGCTACTTAATTTGTGACTAATTAATAAAAATAAATATTTTTAGGCCGGCACTCCATACATGCAACAGAAGCAGTTTTTTTTTTAATAAATACTTTGAACTAAAATTATATTCGACATAATTGGATATACCGTCATTGCCGAAAAACGTTTCACAACAAAAGAGCGTAGGTGCTATGAGCTAACGCTCTTCTACTGATGCAATTATTCAAGGCTGCTCAGTGTAGGGTTCCCCTACACTGAGCATGTTTCGACATACTCTTGCCCGGTTTTTTATTAACTTTCGTAGTGCCCTATAATCATTTTCAGTTTGACACAAGAATTGCGGAAATCATCTTAAATAACGGCGGGTAAAACTAGCATAATTTGTTTTAGAATTTTAAATTAATGTTTAAGTTCTTAATAATCTTTTTATATAATTTAATTTATCATCAATCAACACATTTGACAAAAAATCTAGGGAAAATTTACTACAAATTATTCGAGAACTTGTCCTCGTTTTTGCCTTCATGTTTTTGATGGGACGGAATTTTTCGTGCAAAAAGAGTGAGCTCACTTGAAAACAAAACTTCAGGTACGACGAACGTTTTGGTTCAGGGATATTGTCTTTGATATTTGAAGCGCGATGTATTGCTATGTTGTCTGATGCGGTTTGTGAATTGAGGATACACATTCAGAGTGTTCGTTGATGAATATCACGTGTCTTCCGTTAGTCCCTTTTTAATTAGATCACTTTTGTTCCTACTAGGAATACAGACTCTCGTTGCAACAGATTTCTTTTGTGGTTACATGATGGCAGATATCTCTCAGTCACATTTTTAGAAAACAACAAGTCAGTCTTTGCAAAAATGCTTAATTTATTTCCCGACTGCGTGACGCAAAGGAGGGTAATATGTATGTATGTTCCTTTGTGACACTATTTAGGCCAAACGCGTGGGTCGATTTTAATGATTCACACGTTGATCGATTCGTATTAATATTGCGAGTGTCACTAAAGACATGACAGCAATCAAATTCCAAAACGGCGACAGCTAATTGTGATAGAGAAAAATTTTAAGGCAACAAACTATATCATGTGGGGTATCATTGTCTTGGTATTTTAAAAATATGATGAGATTTTTAAAAATATTTTGCACTTATAATGATCATTTAGGATAAAGCGATTTAAAGTTTGTGACCTTTCACCAAGTTTCACTCAAATTTTCGGTAGTTACAGTTATTACGTCTTGCAACAAAGCACTAAAAAGTATTTATTGAAAAATATAAAAAAACTGTGGCACTCGGGGACTGCCGCGGTAAAGGTATTGCATAGCATTTTTTATCAACTAAAAAAACAATAAAAAAAACATTTTTTTTAAATAAAAAAACAAATATTTCAAAAAAAATATAGAAGTAAAATAATAAAAAAAAACTAAAAAGTATCACCGCTGTGCCGGTTGGAGTGGGGGGTGTTAGGTTATTGTCGTTACGGAATTTCTGGATTCGGTCTCCACGCTCAAGCCCCGCGATAGAAGCTATGCAATAGCTTAATAACTTTAATACTCTAAAAACCTGCCAGCTTAAATAAATATGGAAATAAGATAACCTTAAACCATGCAGTCGGGGGCAGTCATGAATCATAGTTAACTTTAAAATTCCTCTGTAAATGTATTTAGATTTTTTAAATTTATTTTCAATTGCTGAATGCTGTGATCTTTGATCCAAAATTATGTAACCTGAAATTAGGCAACAATAGGTTCAGTGTCATTCAGTGCAATGCAATAGGAACGTAAGTACTGATGTGCGAATTTGCTCAATGCGAATGATGAATGAACTTCGTCAAGTTCATTTTTTTTTAAAGACGACTCCCGCGGTATGGTACAACCCTGTGTAACGGGGGACTTTACAAACATACAAGTTACGGACACAAAGTACACCCAGACTCGGAACAACAATTTGTGGATCACACAAAGTGGTGTCCCGTGTGGGAATCGAACCCACGACCTCTTGCATAGCAGTCGGATACACTCCCACCGCGCCAGCAATAGATGATACTATTTTAAAGTTTTGTTTAGTTTTGGGGTCACTACCTGTATATTGCACACCGCCAACATTAGAAATCATTTTAAATAGACTACAGCAATTTAGTATGTGTTTTATGATATCGTCGGTATACATCTTAAATACACCCTCACAAGTCTTAGATACATCCGATATAAACACACATACTACAATAGGTTGGAATTTCAATAAGGCAGATTTTTTGTCGTTGTATTCCTTAATAGCGGCCGTCGATTGGACTTTGTTTTTTGAAATAAATTTACGAATGAGCTTTATTTATTTTTATAACACTATTAATTTTATTATAGATAGCCGCGTATCAAAAAAAGCGAAGTCGTGTAAACTCAAAATACATTAATCCTGAGTGGTACACTGTTGAAATAATCCGCGTCAAAAAATTAGTGGCTCGTTTGCATAAACAGTATAAGGCAAGTGGAGTGCGAACTGATTACATTGGGGCATTTGCTAAGTGTAGGACTACCATCAAAAATATGATAGCAGCTGCTAGAGAACAGTACCAAAGCAGTGTACAAAATCAAATGTTGAGGGATCCTAAATCTTTTTGGAATTATGTGAAATCCAAGAAAGGTGGCAAAAACCCACATAGGATTTTGAAAAACGGAGAAGCGTTGTCTGGTCAGCAGTGCGTCGATTAGTTTGCGCAATATTTTTATTCGATATACAACACAGACTTAAATATAGGCGGCTATAGCGAAAGCGGGGAGCGGGAATGGAGCGGCGCGGGTACATTAAGAACAATTACAGTTGGCATTAAATGTCGTGCACTTCAAGACCTCAAGCCAAAAATAACAATAGGACCCGATGGCATTCCGCCTTAAATATTTAAAGATTGTAGGTTAGTGCTGGCTCAGCGCTGCTTCACATTTATAACAAATGCCAAAAAAAATCCAGGATAATGGGAAATGACACATGGCGTGCTAGTTCCTAAGGGGGACGGGGGGTAAAGGAGAAGTAGTGGATGCATACAAGCCCGTCGCTATTTTGTCGATGCCTGCCAAAATATTTGAAGCCGTTTTTCATAAAAGCGTATACCTACAAGTGAGCGCTCAACTCTCAGATTTTCAACACGGGTTTAAACCAGGAAGAAATACAACCAGCAATCTTAATAAATCATCACAATACTTAAATCACCCCGTGCCGATAGTAGAGTGGGAGAGAAATTGATGCTACTTACTTCGATTACAAAAAAGCGTTCGACTTAGTCGATTATTACTTGTTGCTAAAAAAGTTAGCAGGCATCGGTTTTACTCCACATTTACTTTACTTTTTTGCCAGTTATATGATTGAGAGGCAACAGTATGTGGAATATGAGGTACAAGTGTCAGAGCCATATTTCACGAGGTCTGGGGTAAGTCAAGGTAGTAATCTAGGTCCATTATAGTTCCTACTGATGATAAACGACCTGCCAGAAGTAGTGGAAGATGCAAAGTGTTTAATGTTTGCAGACGACATTAAATTATCAAACGCCATTAAGTATAGTGATGATTGTGACCGGCTTCAAAGGGACATAGACAGAGTAGTCAGCTGGAGCAAGGACAATAACTTGCAATTTAACAGCTCAAAGTGCACCACCATCACGTTCTCACGTGCGCGCAATCCAGTGGTATATGAATATCACATAGACGGGCTACCGATGACGAGGGTTGCAGAAGTCAAGGACTTATAATAATAATAATAATACATTTATTACGAAAACCTTTTACAAAAAAATATCATATACATAAAATTAGACAGCAGATTAGATATATTTCGGGACTTAATCGCGTGAATTATTTAAAGGTACGAACGTTTTATTTCAATTTATATTGATTTAAATGTCGGGTAAATAAAAGGTTCGTACCTTTAAATAATTCACGCGATTAAGTCCCGAAATATATCTAATATGTATAAAAATCGCGAAAGTTTAAAGACAATAATTAGACAGCAGATACATAATAACATCTCTTAATAACATTTTGGTACAACACACATGGTCATCTGATCCCAAACTTGGCAGAGCTTGTACTATAATAATAATAATAATATCTTGGGACAAGATATCAGACAACTGTTAATTATATTAAATTTTAATAATTACAAATGTATATTTTATATACCATGTAATGTAAATATATGTAAATAATTAGATACTTGTAATTATATTTAGTTCATAAAAAGTTACTTATATAGGGATAATAACAGTGTGCCTGTACTAGGGTAAACCTGTGTCACAGGCGAGAACACTTGATGTAAACCATAATTTTTAACAATATTTATCAAGTAAAATATGTATAGGTAGGTAACAAACAGAATACAATTTAGAATAATTTACAATGTTATGAGTAATATTATGACGCTTTTAGGTGTCCTCATTATAATCTATGCCATTTATATATCTCGATTCAGCAATCTTTTTCGCCGAACATTCTGAGTTCCTGTTTTGTGATCACTCGGTTTTTTGAAGCGTACACATGTTGCACATTTTGGTGAGTCAGTTTTCTTAGTGCACTCATTTACCTGGTGACCTAGTTCACCGCACTGTCCGCAAGTGTAGGTTGCTTCGCGACAAGTTCGAGCTGCGAGTCCATATTATTGACATTTGAAGCAACTGGTCACCAACGTCTTGACCAGTTGATGAGGACACGATCCTGATTTATAAGGGTCTTTCTTATGCTAGCTGTCACTTCCAGTACAAAGTTGCATGTTGGTGCGTCTTTTTTTCCTGATTTGTGACTCAACTTCATAGAGGACATGTACGACTCACGCGTTAGGTTTGGCATTTTTTAGGCTAGATTTTGCTCAAATATGAGGTTAAATACTTCTTGGTCACGTCAAGTAACTGGAACCCCGATGACTATGATCCTAGGTCTTCTTTTATGTGGCTCTTCCATTTTTAGTCCGGAACTGGTTAGCTAAAAAAAAACAGGGCAAGAGCTTGTCGGACTATGCTCAGGGTAGAGTTCTGCAGCCTCAAATAATTGCATCAGCAGAAGAGCGTATGTTCATAACACTTACGCCCTTTTGTTGAGAAACGCAGTTTTTCTGTCATAACTCAATGACGGTATATCCGATCGTATTCAAAATAATTGTAGTTTAAAGTATTTAATAAGCGCTACTTTTTAATTTTTTTTTTATATTTGTTGGTCACACGTATCAAAAGATAAGGGACACATTTATGCAACTTTTGGAGCGATTATTTCCAAAAATATTTACTTAATCAAAATGTTTTGTACCAGAAGTTGATGTTTGCTGAAAAAAAAATCAACTTCTGTTACATGTATGAAGTGTCCCCCCCCCCAAAATATTTTTTATTATTTATTTTTCAAATCTCTACCTTTAACTCAAAGAAAACTCTATTTTTGATACCCTTATACTCGTACACTTATAAATAAAGCGTCTAATGCATTATCATTTATTCAGAGAATATATCTGCCGATTTTAATATATATATATATATATTATATACATATATATATATATATATATTATATACAAGAATTGCAAAATGCATATCCAAACAGTATTTATATTAATAGAGTAGAATCCATCTAAAAATGTTTTTTTGAGATACAATCAAATTAAATGCAACAGTTACCAATCTAACTATTTAAGTAGATGTAAGAAATTTCATATGCTTTCGCTATGTGGACGTAGAAATACAGCTGACATAACATTACTTTGTAAATTAGCAAATAATATTACAGATTGTCCTGAATTGCTGAGTGAAAATTGGTTACGTGTACCTTCAGCATACTTGAGGAACCAAAACCTCTTGAACATTGCTGTGGCTTTTTTTTAATTTGATTATAAACAGTTATTTAAAAATAGACGGAAAATGACCTCCCTCTCCTTATTTCCGAACTTACTGAACCTAACATTTTGAAATAAATACAAAAGATTTTTCTTTACTAGTAGACTGCAAGAAAACCTATATGAACAAAAAGCGATAATTCGTTCATTTTTTAGACAGATGGATCTTTTTATACCTACAACCGGAACAGAACGGAACCTTCGGTGCGTAGCCCGAATCGCTATTGCCCGGTTTTTTTTAAGTGGATTACTAAAACAATAGAGTTTATCTATATAAAATAGTATTGTCTTAAAGTTACCCATTGTCGATGATGTCACAATTGACACAATCCGTGTAAACCACGTAGAAAACATTTATTTTATTTATAAATCATCACCAAGAAATGTAAATTGTGCAGCCACTTATATAATCCGACGCTGCATGTGGCTATAGTCAATTGGTAGACAAATACGCCCAAGTAAACATGTCCGGATATAAGTTTTGTTTTGTTATGTTTATCTTCTTAACGATTATTTTGAAAGGCGTAAATCTTATTGGCCCGGCTACGGAATACATACCACCAAAATTAATTTTGCCGCCGAAACCGGACATGATTTCACCGTGGATGCATAAATATGTCCTTGGACTTTTCTTAAGCAAAAAACCTGTCTCCAACTTGGACTTGTTTTACGAAGCATATAACAAGGCCCTGTTCGGTTTTGCGGAACTAGTATGTAAGTAAACATTATTGTTATTTTACTTTTAATTACATTATGATGCTTTCATAATTTGTTGTGACAAATGACATAAAGAAAATCAAGTTTCTGCTATCATCTTAAAAATAAGTATCCAAAATCCTTTCTACGCTACTTTGTCGCAATCCGACTATTCCAACGCTTGCAACTTATTGTCCGGATGGTTTTTAATCGACAATTAACGCTAAAAAATAAACAATAAATATCAATAAAAACAATGTTCAAAAGACTTCGTCAACAATGACATAGCGTCGCTGTGCTTTCATAAATCGCTATGTGTTTTTATGATAATGCATTGACATAATTTCAGTCATACGAGAGATAACAAGAATAATAAGCTCTTAAATAAATAGTTGAGCTGATTTTGCCACATAGTTCATTGTTTACGATAATGCCTAAAGGGTACATAGTTTTTTTAAATATCATAAAGTTTATACAATAATCAATTAAAACTTTCACATGGCTATTTTATCCGTGAAATAAATAAAACAATGATTATTATTAAAACAATTTTAATAAAATAAAATCGATGCTTGTGACTTCAATTATTAAATCAGCCTCCATCGGGCCACAAAGGTATAATTTCTTAATCTACGCCACAACACACGGTCCCCCGCCTTCCGCATCTTAGTCATCCCAGCTACCTTATTTAGGTCGTCGGTTCATTTAGCTGGGAATCGTCCTACCTTACGTTTTTGGAATCGTGGTTTCCACTCTAAGACTCGTTTGCTCCAGCGGCAATCAGCTATTTGGCAAATATGACTAGCCCATTACCACTTCAGCGTGCTTAACCCACGTGCTATGTAGGTAATTTTGGTTCTTTGTCGGATGACCTCGTTGCGCATTTTATAGTGCAACTTTGCATTTGTGGACTGACTAACCGTAAATACGTAAGTGTCCATTTCTCGGCACCGTAGGTCATCATAGGTAGGACACACTAGTTATATACCTTGGTCTTCAGAAATTTCAGTAGAGGCGAAAATAAGACTTTATGAAGTTTGCTAAACGCTACCCAACCCAATAGGATCCTTCTGTCAACTTCTTTCTCGAAGTTGTTTTTACCGACCTGATTAACCTGAGCTGAGCATCGACCATTCGACATAAATTGATCTTGGCATGACATGCTCATTAAACATGATTTTGTTTCTTTTTTAAATGAATGCCGAGACTAAACGAAGGTGCGAGATGTACCTACCGTTTATATTTATACCCAGTCCAGAGTCTTATAGACGTCCTCAAGGGCGGGGTGAAGATAGAGAGAGACACAGAGAGAGAGATGAAGACATTTGGAGATATAACATCCCCCTGTTTTACCCCTGTCTTACCCCTGTTTTTTTTGTCAGACAGTTCAAATTTTAAAGAGAAGAAGAAGTTTAAGGGTGGACTTTCGGAGCAATTTTTTCCAAAAATATTCACTCAATAGTTTAATAAAAAATACAATAGTACCTTTAATAAAATTTGGATTGCCAGGGTAATCCTTACCTGGGCATGCTGATGACCAAGCTTTTTTAGCTTCCTCCAAACCCGCAGTCTTATGGTTTGAGTGAACAGAAGACAAAAAAACCAGTAAGGAGACACTAGAAATTTTGCAGATCCCTAAACCACCTTGGTGAAGCCAGATCCCAAAGAACAAGAAGCATACAAGGGAATGTCTAGTCCGCCTACAAACCAAGAACGTCCCTCAGCAAACGAAACCAGATTTCTACAGAAGTTAGAAGAACAGGGAAAACTAATTAAAGAAAACAACGAAAGGATGAAGGAACTAAGTAAGGAAATGGAAAGACACAAAGAAGCGATGCAACAGGGGGCAACATATGCGAGTGTAGCGTCAAGAAACGACAAAGTGTATCGACCAACGCAGTCTACGCTGCACTCAATAATTGTCACCTCAAAAGATGAGAATGAGAATGGAGAGGAGGTTCTAGAAAGGATTAGGAAGACGGTAAAAGCAAGAGATGGAGAAATAGAGGTAGACAGAATAAGAAAGGCGAAAGACAGGAAAATTATAATGGGGTGTCGTACGACCGAAGAGAGACAAAAAGTTATTGAGAGGCTGACGAAAGACGGTGAACACCTTAGGGTAGAAGAGGTAAGAAACAAAAACCCTCTGATAATCCTCAAGGACGTACTTTCGTACAATACAGACGATGATATAGCGAAAGCTCTCAAAAACCAAAATAGAGGAATGATGGATGGGCTCGGAGAGGAAGAGAAGGAGATAGAAATAAGGTTTCGGAAGAGAACCAGAAAACCCCATGCCTGTCACGTCGTAGCAAGGGTGTCACCAGCACTATGGCAAAAAACTTTGACCGCCGGCACCGTGAGCATAGATCTGCAAAGGATTAGAGTTGAGGATCGATCACCCACCGCTAGTCCAATGCACGACGTGCCTGGCGTACGGTCACGGCAGAAGACAGTGCACCGACACTCTGCCAAAATGTAGCCACTGTGGGGGACCACACCTGAAGGAGAAATGCGCTGACTGGCTCGCCGGAGTAGCACCAGCATGTCCAAACTGCACAAAAGCTAAGCTCGACAACATAGCGCATAATGCGTTCAGCAGGGAGTGTGCAGTGAGGAAAAAGTGGGACGCACTGGCGAGATCGTCAATCGCGTACTGCTAAGGTGGTCCCTACATTTAATATAGCAAGCACAAGTGCAGCTCCTATAAAACAGTACCTCGTCGTCCAGGCTAATCTCCAAAGAAAGCAGCTAGAAGCTTACGAACTAATCATAGAGGCGACAAAAAGAAAAATGGACTTCGCTCTGCTCCAGGAGCCATATGTTGGTGGCGTTGGCAGAATGAGAGACTATCCGGGCGTCAGAATATACCAGCACGATAGGGCAAGTGAAGGGCCAAACAAGGCAGTAATAGCTGTCTTTAACAGCAACCCAATGCCCGGACCTGACTACACCGAACATCGTCGTAGTAAAAATACAGACTGGCGCCCGAACACTGACAGCAGTTGCCTTCTATTTTGAGCCAACTTCAACAATGGACCCGTACTTGGAGCATCTATGCAAAATAGAACAAAAGCTGGGCTCAAATATGCTGCTTATAGGTGGGGACGCTAACGCAAAGAGCACGTGGTGGGGCAGCAAAAATACAGACAGCAGGGGTGAAGAGATGTGCGGCACGCTTTATCAGATGGGGTTGCAGGTCCTAAACGAAGGAGACACACCAACATTTGATACCATAAGGGGCCATTAAACATACACCAGCTGCGTAGACGTGACAGCCTGCTCGGAGGACATGCTGGGCCTTGTGGATGACTGGACGGTAGATGACAGTATAACAGACTCGGACCACAGAGCTATAACTTTTAAAATAAAAACAAACAAAGCAGAAGGCATAAAAATAAAGCAAACAACTAGAATTTACAACACGAAAAAAGCAAACTGGACCCAGTTTCGTGGGAAACTGGGAAAGTTAGCGTTAGAAAATAAACTAAGCAAGGAAGAAATAGATAAAGTAAAAGTAAATACAGAAATTGATGAAACTACTAATAGGTAAGTACATATGCATAATACAAAAAGCAAGTGAAGAGAGTATACCTAGGAAGAAAGATAACAACAAAACAAACTTACCATGGTGGTCCAAGGAACTCGCAGCATTAAAAAGGGAGACAGTCACGAAAAGGCGTAGAATTCGCTGGGCATCGGGAGGTTATAAAATCCATCTGTACTGCAGTGGTGGAACCAATTATCTTGTACGCAGCTAACACATGGGCACCTGCCGCAAAGAAAAAGGGCATCCAAAAACAACTGAACCAAGTCCAAAGGGGATTCGCTCAAAAACTTTGCAGGGCCTACAAAACTGTCTCGCTGAACGCCTCACTGACTTTAGCTATGATAATCCCACTCGACCTTAGGGTCAGTGAGATAGCAGAGTTGTATGAGGTAAAAAAAGGAAAGACATACTTGGAGCATGGGGACATGGAGGTCGAGACGATGGCGCGTTACACGCTAAATCCACATCCCGCCGACAATATGAGCGTGGAGATCGTGAGCCTGGTAAAAGCCTAAGAAGTTGCGGGGCATGCGACACAAACAGTGCAAATCTACACTGACGGCAGCAAGCTGGATGGCAAATGCGGTGCGGCACTAACCATCTGGAAGAACGCAAAAGAGGTCCGAGCCATCAAGCTTAAGCTACCAGAGCACTGCACGGTGTACCAGGCGGAACTTCTCGCCATATGCAAGGCCATGGTGGAGGTCGTGAAACGCCCGGAAAACAGCTTTGGTATCTTCAGTGATTCACAAGCCGCTCTGCAAGCTGTAGCAAACTGGCAAATACCACATCCCCTCGCAGTCAAGGCTCGTGAACACCTGCGTGAGGCGAAAATCCAGGGCAAAGCTGTGTCCTTGTTCTGGATAAAAGCCCACGCAGGACATGAAGGAAACGAGAGAGCTGACTATCTGGCAAAAGAAGCGGCCACAAAGCTAAAATCTGCTGCACATTATGACGCCTATCCAATCTCGTTCGCCAGGCGGCAAATTCGATTGGAAACGCTCCAAAAGTGGAACTTCAGATACTGGGAGGGTGAAACCGCTGCAGTGACAAAGTGTTTCTTCCCAGAAGCAGTAGAAGCTTACAAAGTGCTAAAAAAAATTAACCTCTCGCCAATATTAACGCAGGTCTTCACGGGGCACGGCAGGTTCTCCGAATACTTAAAGCAATTTAAGTGTAAGGAGGACCCATCGTGCAGCTGTGAGCCCGGGATCGGGGAGTCCATCCCTCACGTGCTATGTGAATGCCCAATATACGCGATCCACCGCTTCGAAACAGAGCAGAAAATCAACCGTAAAATAAGTAAAGAAAACCTAAATTTACTAGTAACAAATTCAGACACTAGGGAGGAGTTTTTAAAATATTGTGAAAAAGTCGGTAAAAAGGTAATAAATAAAAATAAGTCATAATAAAGTAATGTTTATACATATTTTGTTAAAATATGAAATAAAGCATTAGAATTAAGTATAAGAATATGTTAAAATAAGAAACTCCACCGTCAACTTGTTATAGGATAGATTATATAGAAAAATAATGTAAATAATGAAAATTAATAAAGGAAGACGATGTATGAAAGGCCCTGTCCCTTGATAGGGGTACAAAGCGACAACAACCTGATGACGGGTGCTTCTAAAAAAAAAAAAAAAAAACCACCTTGGTGAATGGGAAGGGATGCTCGGGTCCAGGACTTATCGCTGAGCTGTATGTTCAAAATTGAGTCTAAAGTTGACTTCATGAGGTCATTTAATGGTGTCAGCAAATTTTGAAATTTCTATAGGGGACAGCAGCGATGTAAATTAATTTTGGTACAAAAAGGCAGAATTTTAGTAAAGTTAAACTGTAATGCAAGCTTATATCGAGAATACGATTCGAGAAATTATGAAATTTTGAAATTTAATTCTGCAAATAGAACGGGAATGAGTCTCCAAAAAGGGGGATCCAAGGAGGCAGAGTGAGTTTTTGGTTACTATGTATTGACGAAGTGTTGAACCAACGGCTATAGGCCTCACCCTTTCATCCTTTCATCTTTTTAGTGAGAGCGATCAAGTTTGCGCCGAACAAAATTGGAACAATATCCGAATGAATGTTGCCAGAATACATTGTGTTAACTAATTTAGATAAGTATTTTAAAAGTTGAATGCCTCCATCGCCAGCTGACACAGAAACAAGATCTTTGAGATGTTGAGGTGAGAACCAGTTTTAAATGAAAAAATGCATCAAAAGTATCTAGTATATTAATTTGTAAACATGACTGGCTAGCCGTTGGTGGGTCCAGAAAGGGCGGATAAGGATGAGCTGGGAGATGTTTTGATTGTAGGGCCAAGAAGGTGTCTGGAGTGTCTAGTGACAACACATCCTTTGAAAAAAGGAGATGGGCGGCGTCTTTTAAATCCCTGTCGCTTATTTTAGTTTCTATGATCATTCGGCGGTTAAAAAAAACATTTTTGATTGGTTTGTCTGATGATATTCTATATGATTAACCGAAACAGTTGTTTTCGATTATTTGGGTGAGAGAACCGGGTGAATTTTTTTTAATGACATGAAGAGTGCGAAAGGCAAAAAGTAAAAGATTGCCCCAGTCTTCTAAACATTTTTTTCCTCACATTTTTCCATAAGATGGGAAAGATATAGGAGAGAGAGAGAGAGAGAGAGAGATTTAAGATAAACGAATTACACAAACAAACACATTAAAAATCTCGTAACAAATTAGTTTGACACTGTCACAATTTTGACGAGATGCGTAGATGAGTGGAAAGTTGCGTATTATGAAGTTTTATATTCTCTTTGGTGGAAAAGGTGGAAATGAAGAGGAGTAGAGCAAAAGCGCAGGCGTATAGTACAAATAAGCCAATGCGATTTGCCAATGGCAAGACGGTACGGTAGGCGGTTGCCTAGGGAAACAGTTTTAGGGCATCCTTTCAAAAACTTTGTCTAAGACAGGCGACTCTTATGGGTGCTTAAGTAAACGACACTCGCCACCAACACTCCACTGTGAGAGATGCACGATGAAAATTCCATTGCACCCAGAGAAAAGTACAGGAAGGCATTAGTGGTATATATATATACAAAATTAATCCCTATTTCCCTGCTGTTAATGCTGTTAAAGCCAGAATTCGTCGAAATCCCATTAGGAACAAAAAATCTTATCGCGAGAAATTAAGATTCCCGCTAGGACTCTGTCGCGTATTATAAAACAAAACTTGAAGCTTGGTGCTTATCGTCGTTATACAGGACATGCCCTAAATCAATCTTTACAATTAAAGAGAGTGGATCGATCAAAATGCCTTCTGTCGCGATACGCAGGTGAAGGGCACAAAAATAACCTCTTTACCGATGAAAAAAAAATGACGATTGAAGAGCACTACATAAGCAAAATGATAAAATGTACGCTTACAGTTCTAAAGAAACTGCTCAAAGGGTCGAAAGGTACCTGGCCCTGATCTAGCCCAGACCTCAACCCTTTAGATTACAAATTAAGATCAGTTTTAGAGAACATGGCTTGCTGTAAACGATACGGCAACATTAAGTCTCTTAAAAAATCTCTAGAGCAAGCAGTGGCGAATTTTCCCATGTAAACAGTGCGTAAATCTATAGATTCGTGGCTAGACAGATTAAAGGCCTGTATAAAAGCCAAAGATGGCCATTTTGAATAGAATATTGTTTTTATTTTATGCTGAGACTTTATTATATGTTCATTTGTAACAGAACTTATGGCCGGGCTAGGTAAAGTCGCGGAATGAAAATTTTAGTCATTTATTAAATACACTGATTTAACGCATTGCAAGCACATGCTACCTTTTAAACTATGTATCACACCAGACAGTTGTATACCCGTATGCTGTAAATAGTGCTTAACTGTTTGACAACAGATATTTAATTTACTCAGACCAATATTCCTTGACTATGAGTAGTTGAACTAAAACCTCTCGGATTAATTAAATATAAGAATAAATGGAACGTTAATCATAATTCCATAACAGTCTCTGCCACTGATTGCAATACGTGAAAATGATGTGTTAAATTATGACAGTTAAAGATAGCAGTGTTGCTTCCGTCAAAATTTTGTTCTTGTCACCCATATTTTCTTTGGTTCATTATGTTCTTATAACGCAAAAATAATTTTGAAAAAAATAAAAATAAAAAACCTAAAACTTGGTTATTTGAATTTTTCACCTAAATTTTAAGGATATATGAAAAAAATGTAAATACAAAAGTTGTAGATCTTATAGACTAGATCTTATGGTAGATAGACTTTACTATTTATACCATACAGAGCCATAGGCGTACCCCCTGGTGATCTGTTCTATAATTATTTTCTATCGTTTAGGAAACAAAATTAGACAAGTAGGTACATAATTTAACAAAAAAAACTTTGTTTTGAACTATTACAATTCAAAAATAGTGATAAATAATAACAAAAATGTGTGGCACTCGGGGACTGCCGCGGTAAAGCTACTGTATAGCATTTTTTTATTTATGCAGTATTTTTTTTTCTTTTCATTACATTTCGCAGAGTTCACATTGAGCAGCTCGTCTCGATCCGTGCGAGCTTCGTACAGTTGTACCATATACATATACGTTAAGCGAACGCTCGGCCGAGCTACATGGTAGGCGGAGTGGGGGTGTTAGGTTTTATTTTCGTTACGGAATTTCTTTATTCGGTCGCCGCGCTCAAAGCCCGCGATAAAAGCTATGCAATAGCCTAATATTTTAGTTTAACTATATAATAAGTTATATGTTTTTAATACAATCACAATATGGTTATTTGTTATGCTTAAACATTCCTGGACGAATAATTGCATTCGATTCAACTTTTCTAATGATCGGTTTTTTGTTTTGGGTAACACTCCTACTGTTTAAAGCCTTCGCCAAACAGCGGACGAGGCAGGTACGGCGCGGCGATGTAACGTGAGCAGTTTTATTACGGAAGAAGATTTTGACCGTTTTTTACCTCTATGTAAGAAAAACTAGGAACATTTTGTTACATACATAGGCTGATAAACGCATAACCCTCCTTTGCGTGTGAAGTATGCGCAGTCGGGTAAATATAAATACGCCTACTTCACACATCAAAAATGTGGGAACAGGTTCTCAAACTTAATCTTTCTGACCTAACTAGTTTGGCATCGCCAAAGTGAGAGGAACTACAGATGCCATACAAACGTTGGGGATATTGACCGAAAAGTACAGAGCAGCAGGTAAAGAAAAACTTATTTACGGTTTTCCTTTCCTAAAGAAGACAGAGTACCTTGTATCTTAGAAGTCAAAATGTGCCCGAACGTTACATAAATTAACCTTCTTTAAAACATTTACACAAATGTCAGTACCTCAGTAAGAAGCCCGGCAGGGACCAGTCGTCTTATCCTTGTAAAAGTAGGAATTCAGCAGGGATCAGCTCTCAGCCCCCTTATATTTATCATCGTGATGACGACGGTGATCGACGTGACTTCTCACACAGAACATACAAACTTACGTCAAACCCGTTTTGTTCTATGGCGCAGAGTGCTGGACAATCAAACTCCATGTCGCGAAAATTAAAATGCTCCGATGGGCTGGTGACGCAACCAAACTGGACTGGACCTGAAACGAATATGGCTGCTTTAAAGTCAAATATATATAATATAATATAAGCTGGCAGTCAGGAAAATCAGCTTCGGTAGTACGGACACGTAATGCCGTGAAAAAAACACCCAGTTAAAATCACTCATAAAATTGATGTAGGAAAACTACTACCGAGGACGCCAAAAAGCTACTTGGTGGAAAACCTTACAATAGATTAGAAAATTAGCACGTTTAATCCCGACTGACATCAATGACAGAACCGAATGGCGACAATATGTTCAGAGGGCCGACCCAAACGATATGTTTGGGAAGAGGCACGGAGAAAAAAGATGGCGACCCCTCTCCCCTAAATCGTCTTATATAATAAATGATTGGCGATAATGCCTAAATAACTAATTAACGTAAAAAATGTAGCTCTCGACTAGCGATCAGGTCATGGAGCGCGAGCGCGTCGGCAGCGAGATACTATACGCTGTTTTCTATGGGAATTCAATATTAATTAGTCAAACTGACAGCAAAACAGGAGTAAGTCACACCGACTTGTCGCCAACGTTGCCAAAATTCACAAAAGTGGATGCCGGAAAGGTGGAGAATCGTCACGCTCGCAATGTGACATCCACCCAGCGATGACCGTTCCTTCAGCACCCTGCCGCCGTCGCACCACGTCGGCTGTTTGTCGAAGGCTTACATAAAAACGAGTTTACTGATGTAACCTTGTAACAAGGTGCAGTTTTTAAAACAAATCTTGTAATTTGTGTTTAAAATTGTTTATTAATCAAAGTACTATACATTTCAAATGAGTTGATAACTGTCATTTTGATTCTTTACGACTGCAACTGCAAAGAAAAATATTAGGTACATAGTTCAAATAAAATAAATATTACGTCCGTTATTTACCGACTTGGGAGTTTTTGTTGCCAGCGGTACAATTTTGACAAGTGAACGTTAGTACACTCTTCTGCTAATGTAATTATTTAAGGCTGCGGAACCCTTCACTGAGCGTTATCCGACATGCTCTTGTCCGGGTTTTTCTTTAGAATGTAAAATTTAAAAAAAAATTACAATATCAAACAAAACGGCATAAAACGAAACCCTTATAGTGTCATCATGTGCGTCTGTCTGTCTGTCCGCCCGTATGTCACAGGCATTATTACTATATTATTCAGGGACTTCTCAATGAATATTTATAAAATTTGGTGAAAAGGTGTCTTATAGTGGCCGCTGCTTAGTTTGATAGCTAAATAATAAAAATAAATATTTTTACGGGGGGGGGGGGGGCACTCTATACATGTAACAGAAGCTGGATTTTTTTTCCGGCTGACATCAAAGTGCTGCACATCATTTGACAGGTCTTTTCAAAATATTTTAAGGATTCTAATAAACTTTTTTGATTGATAAATATTTTTGGAAATAATCGCTCCGAAAGTTGCATAAATTGTGCCCCCCCCCCCCCCTTAACTTTAGAACCGTGTGACCAAAAAATATGAAAAAAATAGCAAAGGTAGCGCTTAACAAATACTTTAAGGGGGCATTACACTGAGAAAATTATTTATTTAACGCTACGTACACAGCGACACGATCGCCAGCCTTACAATAGATTAGAAAATTAGCACGTTTAATCCCGACTGACATCAATGACAGAACCGAATGGCGACAATATGTTCAGAGGGCCGACCCAAACGATATGTTTGGGAAGAGGCACGGAGAAAAAAGATGGCGACCCCTCTCCCCTAAATCGTCTTATATAATAAATGATTGGCGATAATGCCTAAATAACTAATTAACGTAAAAAATGTAGCTCTCGACTAGCGATCAGGTCATGGAGCGCGAGCGCGTCGGCAGCGAGATACTATACGCTGTTTTCTATGGGAATTCAATATTAATTAGTCAAACTGACAGCAAAACAGGAGTAAGTCACACCGACTTGTCGCCAACGTTGCCAAAATTCACAAAAGTGGATGCCGGAAAGGTGGAGAATCGTCACGCTCGCAATGTGACATCCACCCAGCGATGACCATCCCAGCACCCTGCCGCTGTCGCGCCACATCGGCTGTTTGTTGAAGGCTTACATAAAAACGAGTTTACTGATGTAACCTTGTAACAAGGTGCAATTTTTAAAACAAATCTTGTAATTTGTGTTTCAAATTGTTTATTAATCAAAGTGCTATGCATTTTAAATGAGTTGATAACTGTCATTTTGATTCGCTTTACGACTGCAACTTGCAAAGAAAAATATTAGGTACATAGTTCAAAGAAAATAAATATTACGTCCGTTTTTTACCGACTTGGGAGTTTTTGTTGCCAGCGGTACAATTTTGACAAGTGAACGTTTGTACGCTCTTCTGCTAATGTAATTATTTAAGGCTGCGGAACCTTTCACTGAGCATTATCCGACATACTCCTGTCCAGGTTTTTCTTTAGAATGTAAAATTAAAAAAAAAATTACAATATCGAACAAAACGGCATAAAACGAAACCATTATAGTGTCGTCATGTGCGTCTGTCTCCGTATGTCACAGGCATTATACTCAGGGACTTCTCAATGAATATTGATAAAATTTGGTGAAAAGGTGTCTTATAGTGGCCGCTGCTTGCTGCTTAGTTTGATAGCTAAATAATAAAAATAAATATTTTGGGGGGGGGGGGGGTGGCACTCCATACATGTAACAGAAGCTGGTTTTTTTTTCCGGATGACATCAAAGTGTTGCACATCATTTGACAGGTCTTTTCAAAATTTTTTAAGGATTCTAATAAACTTTTTTGATTGAGTAAATATTTTTGGAAATAATCGCTCCGAAATTTGCATAAATTGTGCCCCCCCCCCCCTTAACTTTTGAACCATGTGACCAAAAACTATGAAAAAAATCGCAAAGGTAGCGCTTAACAAATACTTTAAGGGGGCATTACACTGAGTGAATTATTTATTTAGCGCTACGTACACAGCGGCACGATCGCCAGCATCACTCTTTCGCACACAACCATTACTTCACAGTGCGCAGGAGCGCAGGTCAAAATAAAGTAGAATATTCGTTCGTACATATGTTAGATTACGAACGCCGTGACTATGACAATACGAAAATGCTCGTTTTTGCATTTTTCCGAACTTCAAGATTTATTTGCGGGATCATGTTAAGACATATCCTTAAATTTCTTTATTTCATCTACTAGAAAAACGCTTTGAGTAGTAACACAATTTTTTTCGTGTCCTAATATTTAGGTTTTCTATATAAATTTTTGAGAGAGCCGAACCCTGTATCGCGTAATCTACCCTTAAAGTAAAATTATTTTGGATAAGCTCGGATATACGAGTACCATCATTGAGTTATAGCCGAAAAAAAAATTCTTAACATAAGGGCGTAAGTGCCATGAACATACGCTCTTCTGTTGATGCAATTATTTAGGGCTGCGGAACCCTACACTGAGCATGGTCCGACATGCTCTTGCCCGGTTTTTGTTTTGGTATAATCCTTATCAGTTTACTAATATGGTGTATAATATAAACATAAATAGTTTATATACAAAAAATAAATAAAAAAATATAGCAAATTTAATTATTTGCTATATTTTTTTATTTATTTTTTGCTTTACAAAAGTTGTAGATCTTATAGACTAGATCTTATAGATAGACATACTTTACTATTTAATTTTATTCCGTAGGACTTGTAGTTTTGCCGTAGTATAAAAGTTTAAATTTCTTTATTTCATCTACTAGAAAAACGCTTTGAGTAGTAACACAATTTTTTTCGTGTCCTAATATTTAGGTTTTCTATATAAATTTTTGAGAGAGCCGAACCCTGTATCGCGTAATCTACCCTTAAACTAAAATTATTTTGGATAAGCTCGGATATACGAGTACCATCATTGAGTTATAGCCGAAAAAAAAATTCTTAACATAAGGGCGTAAGTGCCATGAACATACGCTCTTCTGTTGATGCAATTATTTAGGGCTGTGGAACCCTACACTGAGCATGGTCCGACATGCTCTTGCCCGGTTTTTGTTTTGGTATAATCCTTATCAGTTTACTAATATGGTGTATAATATAAACATAAATAGTTTATATACAAAAAATAAATAAAAAAATATAGCAAATTTAATTATTTGCTATATTTTTGAAGTCGTCTTATATGTGTTTTTTTTTTTAAATACCGATCCACCAATGTAAACAGAATACATTAAAATTGTTAACGCTTGGAAACACTCACCTTAACCATGGCAATTGAATTTAAGGCCGTTTTTAAGGGTTCCGTAGTTAACAAGGAACCTTTTTTACTTTCGAAATATCTCTGAATCCGCCCGTTCATCCGTCTGCAGCTTAGTTTAGTAAATAATAAAGTTCATCAATTTAAAATAATATTGTTAAATTGTTCTATGATGTTTATGATTATAACTCAACGTAAACGATTTCTGTCTTATTAGATGCAGTGCAGTCTATCGTATATGTTTCTTGATTAACCTCACTTTAAAAAAGGAAGGTTTTGCAATTTTTGTTTGTTTGTTTTCTGATTTACGCAATGACTGCTAGACCAATAAAAAAATGTTTTATTTGGAGGGGTACCTCCCAAGATGGTCCCATTGTCATCAGTTTGGAATCTGATGAAGGGATTCTAGAAAAAACAAGGAAACTCTAAAAAATAAACAAAATAAATAATTATGTCGCAGAATTTTTAACATGGCTGCTACTGAATGGCATGACTTTCGTTTGATGTTTACATTTGGACTACTGGTAATGGGGCAGTCGGTCTCATTCTTTACTCTTGACGGTCTTAATCGAGTGGTCGAAGCGTCCTCCGAAATACTATATTCAGTGTGTGTAAAGTGTTAACGTTAATTTAGTGTTAATGATGCCGTAGCATTTGTGTAATCGAAAGAATTAAAACGTTAACAGTTATTTGTTGTGTTAATTCGAATATTGAGCCGCTAATATCTCTTAGGGCAACCTTGGCACTCTCGCAAATAAATATTAAAGGCTCACCTATAGTGATTTGAGTTGGTATATTTAGTTATTCTTGTTTTTACTTTAAAATATATGTATAATTTTCCAACAAAAACATTTGAAAAGTGTAAGTTTAAAAGTTTTAAGTGTGCAGTTGTATTTCAAGATGAAAAAGCGACTGGTTGCGTGGTTTGTTACCTCCGCAGTAAACCACTAGTGCGAACGAGACCCAAAAAATGAAATTATGTAGATCTAGAACAATAGGTGAAACTTTATAAACATTTGTATTGTCTTGGTTATGATTACCTATTGTCAATGATATACCACTGTTCAAACATCCGCGTAAATCACGTAGTAAACAGTTATTTTGTTTTTTAATCATCACCAAGAAATGTAAATTGTACAGCGACCTATTTAAACTGACGTTACATTTGGCTGCGATCAAATGGTCGTTAACAACGCCTAAGTTAACATGATTTATAATTTTTATTTTGTCATGTTTATCTTCATGACCATTATTTTGGAAAGCGTAATAGCATTATCGCACATATTGCCGTCTAGACCAGATTTCGTTCCACCTTGGGTTGAAAAGTACATTCTTGGAATTTACTTAGCAAGAAAACCAATCTCCTTGATGGACCATTTCTACGAATTGTTCAACAACGGTGTGTTCGGGATGGTGGAAATGGCATGTAAGGAAGAAAAGTTTTTATTTTACCTTTAATAACTTTATGATATTTTTACGGAGTGGTTAAATAGCGACGTGTGAGGTCACAAATAAGAATTAACTTTGACTTCTATAATTAACGTTTATACCCGACTGTAAGGAAGGGTTATGTTTTTCGCGCGTATCTTGTATGTATGTATGTATGTA
This sequence comes from Herminia tarsipennalis, assembly GCA_945859575.2. NCBI lineage: Eukaryota > Metazoa > Arthropoda > Insecta > Lepidoptera > Erebidae > Herminia > Herminia tarsipennalis. The sequence goes on from OX243830.2 coordinate 16,569,014, forward strand.
ATATTCTTTATTACCTCATGTCTCACAAACCACTGAACATCCGTTCAGTGGTTTGTGATATACAATTATAATTATAATAATTAAATGTTGGTTATACAGCAAAGACGTCGTTAGATTCGTCTGGACCGCCCAAGTGTTCTTAGATAGGTGACGATTGAAGAAAATACAAACATGGCGGCTGTAAGATGTCATAATAAAAGTTGTTTCGAATACTGCAATAGGGGTATCAAATTAAGCATTTCAAAAATGTTTAACATGATTATGACTGTGATACTAAAAAAAGTTAGTTAGCAATCATTATTTTTTAATTTTCAATACTTGACTTGATAGCTGTGATAAAAGTTAGTAGTTACATCCTACAACCACTCAAAACTATTAAATACAAACATAAAATAAAACAATAAAGCCCGCCTGCACAAAAAAATAATATTTTGGGATAACTTACACAACGTCATCTGATCCCAGACTAAGCAGTCCTAGATGGCAACCGGACAACTGATAAACATACCAATATATTTCTAAATACATACATATTATAGATAAATTCACAGAATAAAATATCGTGTTCATCACACAAAGTTTTATCCTGGGTGGGGATCGAAACCACTACCTCTGGCTTAGCAGTCAAGATCAATAATCCCTAAACCAACTGGCCTGTTAGTATCTTTTGAGATTATTTTTATAAACGTGTACATAACATCTGAACTGTTAAGCTAGTTTTGATGTGCGAGTTGTCTACCAATACGTTATTAAATGTTGATAAACTTTCTCGATTGGTACACATTATGAAAATATATATATTAAGGGTCTTAATCGCGAGCAATTTTCAATATAAAATACCTTGTTCATTGCCCGACGTTTCGACCGTATTGCAACGGCCGTGATCACGGGTAGAGTCTACCTGTGACCACGGTATTACCAGTGGTAGGATAGGTGGTGCCATTTAGCCAAAACCAAACGTTATGTCAACATGGTAACCTACCTTTTGAAAAAAAAAATGGCTGCGTGTAAAAGTATTCGTTTAGATTTATATTCCCGTCGCGAATCTGACCGTAATAAGGGTTAAATATTTTTTATACGAGTATGTACTTTATTGCTTTGGAATTGTGCCTTTGTAATTTATTTTTTAATTATATTTTTTTTTTATATGTCCAAAAAACCCCCGCACAATTCAAAGTTATACCTATAAGGTAGGTTGATGATATTGTACTTTCATGGGCTCTCGCTTACTTCTCTGAGCTAATATGGCGTGCGTATGAAAAAGCTCTTATTTATTTGTAACTAGCTGTACCCTGCCACGCTTCGCTGTGGCACATTGTGATTGAATGGTTGCGAAATGAGAAACAAAACAATAAAATATAACCTCTACTTACGATTTGGTGAAAGGCGCAGTTCGATCTCGACACGATCACACAAAAGTTTCCTGATTTAAGTGAATATTTAATTCAAATTTTGTAATAATCAGAATCAGATGCAATTTTTTTTTGTAAATGAACAATGTAATTGGGAACGAATATTGTTTCTCATGTGACTGCGCCATTACTATTGCGGTTGTCAGCGAGTGTTTTGGCACAGCTGATCGTTAAAAAAACAGTTTTTTCGCGGTCGCGGATATGTGACTGATGCAAAAATTTGATAAAAACAATCCTTGATGCGGATTATACTCGTATATCATGCTAAAATTTCAGCTCGATCGGTGCAGAACTTTTTGAGTTTTTGAAGCGTACACAAACCAACATAACATTTTTATTTATATAGAAGATTTAAAATGTTTTTTATACTTAAACTTACTTATAATATTATAAAATAATATTGTATATTTTGTTGGTGCGGTGTGTTTTATAACTTAAAAAATGTCTATCTAAGCTATCGGATAAGAATTTTAAAAAAATACAGTCATATTCCCTATAGTATCAGAAATAATAGTATTATGTAAAATATGCCAAATAATGCTTGACTTGACAAAATATTTTGTTAAATATAGTTTATTTTATATTTCAGTCCATTAAGCGAAACCAGATGGTGATATAATTAAGGATACTTACTCAAAACAGAACGTTACGTAATTGGAGTTGATATTGCGTGTAGCATGAAAAGCTAAGCCAAAAGCTATTTTCTGAATGAAATTCACTATGAAGAACACATGTACTTATTCCCGGTTAATTACACCTTTTCTACTCGTACCTGGGTGAAAAAGTGGACATAATTAGTGTCTTCATATCGTCTTGTATTCATTGCACCTAGGTTATATCTACTAGGTGATTTTTTTAAATTGTGGAACAATAGGGCTTCCTTCTTTAAAATTACGATCTAGTCTTAAGACTAATAAGTAATTTATTTTAATTATAATCTGTTAAGTTCAAAATTTCAAATTAAGAATCGACAGCAATCGAGACAGCTGTTTGATTTTTTTCACTGCACCTTCTTGAGACACTCCTGTAGCCATGATAGCTGTGTCATCTGCAAAAACTGTAATAGTACAGTCTTCTAATTTCGGAATCTCGCATGTTAATAGAAAATATAGAACAGGATCAAGAACGCTTCTTTGGGGTACTCCAGCTTTTATCTGCCTAAGTTCTAAGTGTGTATCTTCCTGTAGTACCGTGACCAAAAACTTATTTTGGGTACGCCCATAATTTAGGTACCAGTGCTACCAATGTTACAATATCAGTATTTTTTTGACCTAGAACGTGAATAAATAAAGTGCACCAAAATATTTAAAAAAGTCGCGTTTGTTCACCTGGGTGATTATAGCACACAGGTGCACAAAGTACACCATCTTTGTCCACTCAATTCACCTCGGTGATATTACCTGGGTGTAATAATTCCAAGGTGAGGACACTAGTTATTTCAACTTTGTTCACCCAGGTGATATAACCCTGGTAAACAAGGTAAGATTAGGAATAAACCAATATTACCTATAAGTTTATTTTTTAACAATCTTTAATGTTAAAATTTAGCATTTACAATTATTGCTGTGTTATTATTTAAATACATAAAATAATGTAATTTTAAAACTGTTATATAAGAATATATCATCAAATACGGGTCTTAATCACGTGAAGTACCTATTTTACACAGAGTGAGTAGATAGTCTACCGATGACCACGACGTTGCAATATGGTCGAACGTCATGACTTGAAAAGGAATTAACCTTTAAATAATCATGCGATTAAGACCCGTAGTATTATAATATTATGATGTGTATAGTAAAGTTTATCAACATTAATACATGCCTAATTGCTGTTTTAATTCATTGATGTATTCCGGCTTTCCACGGAGTTTTCTTTATTATCTATACACAGTCAGCCGTTCGAATGCGGATGTGTACACATAGGTACGTGTGATTGACAATTACACATGTAGTGGCGTGGCACTAGCCGATCGTCGCTAGTAAACAACGATGAGTAATGAGCCTCTGGTAAACGGGTGCTGGCATTCCTGTAACAGAAATTGGATGTGAGATGTGTGCGAACTTCAGCGAGGACGACATAGCTGCAGCCAATCGGCTACTGTTCAGCGTTCTGAAAAAAATGTCTTATCGCCGCGATAGTACTGAGAAGGGTTTGCATAAACAAATTGCCACCAGACCAGAGAGATGTTACTTGTGCAACTGTAATAAAATAATAAAAAAAAAATGGTTGTTTGTAAAGTCTGTTTACAGACGATCATTTTACGTGATAATGTTTTAAGATAACATTGAATAAACAACCATGAATGTGACAGCTTTTTTATTTATATATGTATCTACTTATATAAATATATATATATATATATATAAGTAGACACATAACAGTAGATGAATATATATATTTATTAAAAATATATATATTATATATATATATGTCATCGATTTATAAGACGTTATCACGTCAATATAATATAATAATAATTATTTAAGAATGTCACAGTTATATTGATAATATTTGAATGAAATTATGAAAAACAAACGCAATCCCGCTTTATAGGCAATACTTTAAGGATGCTTAATATTTTCTCGTCTCAAAATTACGTCATAGGGCCAAAGAGGCTACCACATTAATGAGTGAAGACCACACTCAACTAATTAACTATGCCATACACGACAAAACTTCTTCTTTTATGTTGCATATTTTTTCAGCCCACGTACACACATCAAAGCGGGTCTCAAATCCTTTAATTAAGGAAGTCTCCACACATTTTTATTTAAACCCACAAAGGAATTATGTTTCTGAAGATCGATTTTCAGAACACGATGGGGTTTTAGAAGCCAAAGAATCCCCCTTTTGAACTAATAAATCATTATTGAATCTCATATTGCCTAGGGGACAAGCAGAGGCGTTGGCTTTGAAGTTTCAAAAGCCACTTCTTTGTACACTCTAAGCACATGATTAGATGGTAGTTAAGGGAGCGTTGAGTATCCGAAAGGCAGTAGGGTATTAATTTGGATTGACTTTGATTTTTGTATTTTTGGCCACAACTGCGTGTACCGAATTTTTATATTTTCTTTAAACAAATAGGACTGTGGAACCTCATGAAAAGTCTGTTTTAGAGGTGTTTGGTAAAATGCTTAAAATATAAGCTTTCTTTATGTGTTAATCGATTTAGGTACCATGTAAGGTCCTTTTTCCACATTCCGGTTTCAATCCGGCGGCGAATGTATAGCGACCGGAACGGACGGATGCCGGACCATGTGAAGACTACCGGACATCACTATACACGTTGCGCCGGGTACCCGGTTGTGAACGTGTGAAAAGGACCTAATACTATTTAGGATCCTTTCGTCATTTGAATATACACACATCAAAAGTGTCTAGGGATCAACATATATTTTTGCAATAACTTTTCTCCTGATTGATTTTTTTTTTTTTATTTCTTTAAGGATTCATCAAATAAAGTGTTTTCGTTTGTCACAGTAACGATAAACCAAGTCACCTTTGCATTAATAAAGAAATTTGCCATTTTCCTAATAAAGGGATTTTTGACATTTGAACCACTAACATTAAAGTTCGAAAAAAAGACTGAAATAACAGTTTTCTTTAAAATTTTATTGGGTAACTTAAACAATTAATAATCCGTGTTTCTACCGCGAACACTAACAACACAAGAACATCGGTTTGGCATACTCAAAATGAGTTCATCCAAATCACGCTGTGGAATGGCCGCCCATGTTCGTTGCAACAACAAAAAAAGGTCTTCTTGCGACTGGATACCCTCCATATTCGGCAGAGCTCTTCTCTGTAGTATATCCCATGCATGCTCAATCGGGTTCAAGTCTGGCGACTGAGCAGGCCAGGGCAGGACATTGATGTTAGCTGCGGCGAGAGTCTGTCTTACAACTCTTGCGGTGTGCGGTCGTGCATTATCATGCATTAACTGAAATAAGGGACCGATTTGCACTTGTAGAGGAACGATGACGTCTGATACAATCGTCTCAGCATAAATTTGAGCGTTGAGGTTGCCTCTGATCCAAATCAACTCAGTTCTTCCGCCGATCCAAATACCCGCCCATACCATGATGGTTCCACCACTATAAGGATGGACTTCCTGGCAGGATTTTAATCGCTGTTGGCGTCCAGGGGTTCTCCAGTGTCGTATACGTCTTGTATCCGGTCTCATACCAAAACGAGACTCATCAGAAAAGCACACGAAACGCCATTGTTCTTCTGCCCAATTTCTGTGTTCAAGAGCCCATTGATATCGAATCCTACGATTGTGCATTGCTATAGGTGGTACCCGTAGCGGTCTTCGGGAATGAAGGTTCACTTCATGCAAGCGGTTTCTGACTGTTTGGTCGCTAATTAAGTTCCCTGAAGAGTGATGAAGCCTCACGGCTAACATCATGGCGGTTATTGTTGGACCTCTTCGAGTTAAGATTTGAATGTATCGGTCTTGTCTCCGTGTGGTGCAGCGATACCGTCCTCCATGGCGCTCAGCCACGGTACCAGTGCTTCGGTAACGTGTCCAAAGTCGACTGATAACACTCTGACTTGTATTCAGAGCTAAAGCCACAGTACGTTGCCGGGAACCAGCTTCTATCATTCCCACGGCTCTGAGCATTTCTTCCCTGCTTAAATGACGTCGCCGCTCCATAATAACGTTGGTTTTAATCAGTAGTAGGGAAACAGTAGCACTAATAATGTCTTCAATGCGTTGTATGTTTTTATAGGGAAAATATTGACAGCTGATTTTCATCTTTTACTCGAATTTGATTCACAGTTCCTGATTCAAATTATGAAATGCACCAAAAAGGATCCATATAAATTTATAAAATCATAAATTTATTACAAAGCCACATCTCAATCTCAAGAAATCCGCATAAAAATGCTTGATCCCTAGACACTTTTGATGTGTGTATTTTCAACTATAGATATTTATTGTTTTTTTTAGGTATATCGAATCTTTAAGATTTTTAAAAGAGTGACGATTTTCAAATTGAAAAAATGCTGTAATGGTAATAATAATTACAGATATGACACTTAGCATAACAATTTATTAGGCACAACAATTTTAGAAACTACATGCATTGTCTTGGATAAATCCAAGAACATTGTTTCTTTAAATGACCTGGCTTTCACACACTACTTTTCTTAGATCATAACTAATACATTATTCTCAAAAGTAAAATACGTTATGTAGTACCCTTAATGGTCAGAAACTTTACCAAGCATTGTGGAAAGATTCTGACCATATTATACGCTCAATAACGTCGTCTGAAAACCACAAATTCCGTAGCCTTGTGACATAAAAAGGATTCCTGTGTTCCCAACCGAAGAATAGCGATTGAATATACTTAGCAAAGAACGCGTAAATGTGTACATACTCGTATTTTTAAATGCATTATTATCTCCTAGATGTCGCCCACAGCTTCGCCCGCGTTGATGACTTTACTCAGTTAAAAGTTAAAACGCTGAAACTAGTGTTTTTTATTAAGTCAAATACGATATTTCACAGATCTAACTTTAAATCTGATGGAGTTCCATACAAACTCGCAACGTCTATTTAACCAATTTTGAATTTTCAGAAACGCTTGAAACACGTGTTTCTTTAATTTAAAGTAAAAAACTAAATACGAAATTTAACTAATCTAATTTCAAAATTCACGGAGTTTCATACAAATTTGCAACTCCTATTATACTCCCTAATGTGTTGATTTTTCAAAAACGGTAAAACACGTATTTCTTTATTATAAACGAAAAAGATAAACACAAAATTTCACCGATCAAACTTTGAAACTGACGGAGTTTCATATAGGGAGGTCCGTAGTTACTACGTGGCCGGTACTGACAGGGAACCGGTCTAATTCCTCGTCATCAGATATGTTAAGCGTAAGCAATCATATAAACTTGCTAACCCTATTTTACCCCCCTAGCGGTTGATTTTCAAAAAATGCTGACACGTGTTTCTTTATTTTGTACAAAAAAACTAACGGAGTTGATACTATCTTGCGACCGATTTTTACTCAAGCTCGCAATCCCTAATTTACCAAATTGGAAATTGATTTTCCAAAAACACTAAAATATGTGTTTTACCCCCTTAAGGGACGAATTTCTAAAATAAATTTCCTAATGAATACCTACAACATAAAAAGCATCACTTACCAAAATTTTAGGTTTGTAACCCTAGCGGTTTAGATTTTGCGTTGATGAATCAGCCAGTCGGTCAAGACAAGTGATTATAAATGTTATGTACTTGGGTTATAAACGTGAGTGGATTTCTGATGTTTTTGATACTAACCTCATTTTTATTTGATGTTTACATATAGGTATCTACTTAAGGTTATTAATATTTTATTGAATACTAGCTCACCCTTGCATTTTCGCCCGCATTCATTTTGATTTTGATCAAAATTTTAAAACACCTTTTATCCTTTTAGGATATGGACTTTTCAAAATTCTTTAGTAGCGTATAAAGTATCCGCTACAACAGAATTTTGAAAAGTCCATATCATATATATACCATTAGGTATTGATGAGATAAAATAAATAAATAAAAATAAATAAATTGCCGCTAGTCTCCTATCTGTTAGTTTAGCGGCGCAGTCAACTAGACTAACGCACTTGGTCAAAAATGAGTGTGCCAACTGTAGTCAAATTTTATCCAATCCGTATCGTGGGCTGTGCATGGATTGACATAATGTGAACAAATTAACAAAATTTTATAAAATCAATATACAGGGTGATTTGCAATATACTAAGAATCTTCTACTCGTGGCTTCTTTACATATTACTAAATAACTCTGTAATATCAGTTTTGGAAAATATTTAATATATTAACCCTTAATCACCTACCACTTGCTTATGGAGTTATGACCTTAACCACTTAAGGACCATTTTACTAGAATAAAATCGTTGTTTAATGTGATGTTCAGACCCTAAACTAACAAAAAACATCGATTTTACTCCGGAGTCTTATAAATTTGTTGTAGATGGTTGGTGACAAAAGTAGTTGGTAGGTGGTTGAGGGATAATTTGTAATTTTTTTTCCGAAATAATATTACGATGTTATTTGGCGTAATGTAAAGAGCCATGGGCGGGAAGTTATTAGTTTACAAATCACCTTGTATAGTTATGATTTTCCTAAAGTAACCGTAACAAGGAACTTTTTTTTTGCTTATGAGACACATATCAACTAAAGTAGAGACTATAATAATAATGCTGCACCTAAGTATCAATTGGAAAACAACATAAAACCTGTCCTGTAACATTAAAAATCTAGACAGGCAACACCGATATAACAAAACGTAATAAAAAACTTATATTGTGAAATTATTATTCTTGTGGAGTACAATAAAAGCTCTTATTTCAAAGACTATAAAGGGCAGCGTACGGAAATCAGTGTCAGTTCAGAGAATGCAATAGCTTACTTTTATTTTAGTGTTATTGCGGTATCATTCGAGCTGTGTACCACCTGCGCTTTACACAACTTTGGAAACATACGTGGTCGTAAAACAAAACGCTTGTATGCTACTACTACATCGCTACAATAAGAAGCGCTGCTAAGGTCCCTGACTCGGCGGCGACCGAGCAGATCAAGACGTTAACGCTACCACTGTCGGTCCATACCTGGGTGACCGTTTTCAAACATTGACACACTCCTTCGTGCCTAGGAGAACACGTTAAGCCGTCGGTCCTGCTTCGTTTCGTCGTATCGGGCTATGAGACTGAGGGAATAGAGAGTGCACTTGTGTCTGCGCATGCACTTGTACACTGTAATATCTCCTGCGTAGTTGGCTAGTTTCTAATAAGATTGGCCGCCCTAACCAACATACGTTGGGAAACCATTATTATTAACCATTAATCTATTTTCACAAGATTACTTATCGACCTGTTGGTCCAGTGGTTAGTGAACCTTACTGCTAAGTCAGAGGTCGTGGGTTCGATCCCAATCCAGGATAAAACTTCGTGTGATGAGCACGATAGTTTACACTGTGTCTGGGTGCTGTAATTTATTTATAATATATAGTGATATTTAAATATGTTTATTAGTTGTCTAGTTGTCATCGTACTGGCTCTGCCTAGTTTGGAATCAGATGGCGTTAAGTGAATTATCCCAAGATATTATTAATATTATAATCAAAAATTCCTTTTTGTTATGGATGATAAAATGTAAATGAAAGGATATACATACATATCATACATATCAACCCATAAGATGGCCCACTGCTGGGCACGGGTCTCCCCTGTAGAACCTACTAGTATGTAGATCCTGGGGGTAATTGCCATAATCGCCACGCTTGGCGAGCGGGTTGGCGATCGCAGTAAGGCTTTAAGTACGCAGAGGACGCTGCTGCCCGTCCTCCGGGGTGAAATCCCTTAGTCGCCTTGACGACACCCACGGGTAGAGATGGGGTGGTACTATTCTTAAGCCGGCACCACACGGCGAGTGAAAAAAAAAGGATAGAGGATAGGAAATGAAAGGATATAAAATATATATATTACTAATTAGTCCATACATTTGGGTGCTACGATGCCACAGACAAAGCCGTCCACTTAGGCACTTGTCCCACCAACGGCGAGAAAGAGCAGCTTTCAACTATTTTATCGCTCAAGAAACGTACATACGCAAGTAGATCCCGTATTAACAAAATAAAATACAGATGATATACTGATAATAATATAGTTGATCGCTGACCGTACAAACAGGCGGCGAGTACTCGCTCTATACTGCATTTCTTTTGTTCACATGGACGGGATCTACAATATACATCTATTGCACGTTTATTGAACGATACAATTGTTGGTAGTTGCTCTATACTCGCCGGCGCGGCAAAGAAGGGCCTTATTGCGCTCATACTCTAAGAAACCTTACTTTCGCGTCGGGGGTTAACAATTGAAATAGTAAAGGAGAAGTAAATGGAATCAAATTATCTATGACGTCATTCTCTTCACCATCTTCTATGAATATTAAAGAGCACAGGTATGATTCTCTAACTTATTTAGTTTTATTTTTATTTTAAAGTGAACACACAGTAGCTTGCACACTGTTGCGGTGTGATCCCAAAAGAGATGTTTGTTAGAATGTTTTGCGGCGAAACTCGTAATTTGTTTTTGTTTGTGTAAAATGAGTAGATGATAAGCATGTTTTTTTTATTTATTTGCTTCTATACTTACCCTATGTACAATTTTATTGCTACCTAAGTATTAGGTACATGCCATCAATATTGAAGCGAAAGTGGTCAATGTACAGGATAGCTCGTACATACACATTATATATTTTTAAGGTTACGGGTGTTAATCGCGTAAATATTTAAAGGTGTCATGAATAATGTCGAGAATAAATTAAATATGTATATATGTTTTTTATTTTTATTATGATCGTGCATGTTTGACATATTCTTCTCCCCTATAAGAGCTAAACCCAGCCAGCTCCATTCTTACTACTTTAGCTTAGTCCTACGCACTGTTGGGCGTAAACTTCGGATTTTTGTGGCATCACCTTAAGTTACCCTGCAAATATTTTTTTTTTTGTTTATTGTATGTGCAAGCTTAAAAGATGCAAGTAATTATAGTCAAGGATTTTTCTTGACAGAATGAATTGATGAATTTCCAAAATTCATGTAGCCTATAATTCTATAAATAAATAAATAAGACAGTATGTGAGTGGATGGATTATTTGTTACTTGCAAAAAAAAATATTACACATTAACATCACAATAAATAATAATACATAGGATACATTCTACAAGCAGGCAAGTTTAAATGGCTATTCAAAATAGGTTTAAAATCTGGTTATAGCAGAAACTTTAACATTATGTGGGTTATCCCTAAACTTGTTTGTATGTACACATTCGTGCGCCGGCATGCCCTGAAGCCTGGTACCTGCCTGAGGTAAGTCGGAGGGAAATGCAGTTTCAGGGATAGTAACAAAAAAAACTACATCAGTGACTGATTAGTATATATATTTCAGTAAGAGCATGGGTATATTCAATTATTAAGAGAGATCCATCAGTTCGAGCCAGGCTCAAGAAACTTGATCAAATCCACCTCAGTACTCAGCTGTATTTATAGACGTCGAAAAACCGTTAAATCCATGGTATCATCCGACTACACCATCAACCTCTAAAATAACCTCTCGTCAATTTATTTTAACAGGGTTGTCAACCCTAAATTTTTAAATCCCTTATTATAAAAAAAACCCATAAAATGTTTATAACTAATTTGAAAATTCTTGAATGAAATCCAATGAAGCGCGAGCGGTCAACTTTGGCTGGTGTAAAGAAATCTAGTTTTCGCCAAAAAAGTCCCTAAAATACCTAACTCTCCTTCTCGCAAAGTCTACCCCACTTATTTCTTTCTAAATTGGCAACACTGCTATTACATAGTATGAAATTCTGACCTACAGGAATTTTAAAGGTCTAAATACAGTGTCAGTGAAATCTAAATCAATTACAAATTAGGGCTAAAGAATACAATATTACTAAGAGCTATTATGCTAGAGAGATTGAATAACCTCATAGATAATAATAATACTATTTACACGTAATTTTATCAATTAAAGGAATTATAATAAAAAAAATATCTCGATCTCAGAGACAATCAATTCTAATGTCGAGTTAATGAACGAATTACGCCAATGAATTGAAAACTATACAAATTTACTATTTAAGGCACAAAAGATAATGGAAAATGTCTCATAAATCACTTAATTATTTAAGATTTCACTATTCATAACTATTATTAAAGTATATAAATTAATTTCACTAAGTAAAAATTAAAATTACTATTTCCGTTGTAATCTCTATGCTCAAGAACAATTCTATTACGAAGTTTTTTATTCTCTTTGGACAATAATTCCTTCATTGACCATAGATATTATTCTCTCCATGTAACATGAGACGGACAATGTTGCAAGTTATGTAATCAATGTTCCAAATAACTAATTAATAACAATTATTTTCGTATCGTTTATGAAATACTAAATCTATACTTATATTATAAAGTAACAAAATGAGTTTGTTTGTTTGAACGCAAAGATCTCAGGAACTACTGGTTTAAATTTAAAAAAATATGGTTGTGTTAGATAGCCTATTTATCGAGGAAGGCTATAGGCTATATAACGTCATGCTATGATCAATATGAGCGGAACAGAAATAAGAAATGTTGCAAAAACGAGAAAAAAATATTTTTTTGAGAGCTTCCGTTGCGTGCTCTGCGCAAATGGTTAAAGTTACACAACATAAATGTCCAACGGATTTGTTCCTCTTAAAAAGTTCATGAAATAAGTCCTCGACAGCAAATGCCTATCTTTTAAGGTTGACCTACTATTACCTTTTATATGGTAATCAAATTTATTCTAAAATAATGCATTTATTTGTGAAAGTGTTCTAATAAACACGGTATTAACCCTTATCCAAATAAATACGTTATTCATCACAAATATTTAACTTTGGATAAAACTGCTCTTACTTCATTTGATTGCAATGAACATCTCAGGAGATATCATAATTTTAAAATATTGTGCAACAAAATCAGGCGCGGAGCCAGAACTTAGTTCAGTGGGACAACTATTTGCTCAGCTGGCCAAGTGTAAGTTGTTCGCATCACTGGAGGTACATTAACCACTACTGCCGAGGGAAGGGCAGGGGAGGAATTGGCCTGTCAAAGTCCAGGTTCAAGTTTTCATTAGTCGAATCTGCCGGGAGGCGAGTCAATTACCATAAGGAGCCTTTACGGAGTGATGTGCGAGGTGGGCGGTTATGTGGGCACCGTATCAAGTCCGGCCGGTAGCTGTGCGGCATGCTCCCTGTGGAACTGTTCTATTCAGTACACTAAAATAGCCTATAATACTAATATTAATAAAAAAAATATTACCCATTACAGACACACACACAATGTTTCTCCTGGATTCTTCCGCCTGATTTTAAATTACCAAATCTTATCAAATTTTGTCCAATTGTTCACAAGTGGTTTTTAGATAAAAAAAAAGTTTCAGCTCCTTTAGGATTGTATTGTGGTGTACACTCTCTCTAGCCCAAATATGTGACGCGGAAGAAAGTATTTAAGAGTCCTTAGAGAAAACAGATCACACTTCTGAATGGATTGGGCAAATATTTAAAGGGGTGAAATGGCAGTCCAAACTTAACGCGGGCGAAACTGCGAGCGAAAGCTAGTACAAAATAAAATATCGCATATTATAATCTGTCCCGCACAAAAATAAAACATACGATAAGGCACCCATATTGTATGTTTTATATGGGGCACCCTTGTCGTATGTCTTGCAGGGTACATATCTATTGGCAAGTTAGTTGGCAACTGATATGTACCCTGCAAGGTTTGACCTTTAAACTTTTAAGTAATAACTAAAGTCTCCGAGCTATGCTTATTTGTTAGTCTCATAGTTACTCATAATAGGCACATAATAATATTAACCGCCGCACATAAATGTCTGAAAATATAATCGAGAAAATACGAAAGCGGCGACTACTTCTAACCCAGTTTAACCTGATAGTCGCTTTTGACGACACCCATGGGAAACAAGCAGGGGCCGTACCAGTTTGCTGCAAAATAAAGAATTTACCTACGCAGACGATGAAGATGATGGCAATTTTGGCATATAAAATAATAATTAAAGACTAGCAAGCAAATGTGAATAAACACAACTGCGCGCTTTATAACAATACCTTTAATAGTAATAATAATATATCTTAGGACAACTCACACAGCCAACTGATCGCAAACTAGTGCAATAGTATATGACAACCAGATACCTGATAAACATTTACATAACTGTATATTTCTAAATACATAACTATTTATATTATAACTGGCCAGTTGGTCTAATGGTTAGTGACCCTGACCCCCCACCGAGGATAAAACGTTGTGTGATGAACACAATGGTTTATTCTATGTTTGGGTGTAATTTATCAATACTATGTATGTGTTTAGAAATATATAAGTATGTGTATCAGTTGTCTGGTTGCCATAGTACAAGCTCTGCTTAGTTTGTGATCAGATGTTGTGTGAGTTGTTCCAAAATATTATAATATTATAGGTAAATTACACGTAAACACACAATAAACAAACGAGCTCATTATACTAAGATTTATCCTGGGTGGCAATCAAACCCCTCTGGCAACCACCGGCACAGGGTAGCTAGCTGCGGACCAGCCTAATAGACCAGCAGGTCTGTTATTAGCTTATAATCGAGCTAAACAGGAACATGCATATAGAGATCCCCTGTCCTACAAAGTTCAACTTGAAGTTCAATCAGTGAAACTAATGGGATAAAAATATATAAAATATTTTAACCTTATAACTAATAGAAAGCATACACGAAATAGCCACACATAAAAGTCGTTTTTTTTATAATAAATGAAGCTTGTTATTGGCTGCGATCAATCCTGATATTAAGAGCTTGAGGAGAAAGAGCTCGCCCAGTAGATACCAATGCACTCTGGTCCTAAAAGTACCCAGGTTATCAATTGATTGGAAACACTGATGGCTGCAGGGAGTTCACACTATAGTTGTTTGCATAACAAATGTAGAAGCGTACCGTTTTGTGTGATAGGTGGGTATATACATATATAATGAGACAACTAATATACTATTTGAGACACAATGGTCACCCATATCGGAATCTGACGGTGGTAATGTTGTTTATTCGCCCAGTCCCTACTAAATCTCAGACGCCTCATAATGTAATAAACGTGAATTGGTCAAATCAAATATAAACAGCAATTCATCATTAGGGAGAAAACAAATAAATAACTGGCTTCAATACACTAATAAAGATTTATTTGAAGAGACCAAACTAATCTATCACAATCACGTAGAACGCTCTCAGATAGGAAGTTTACCGAAACAAGCGTACTTACTGTATTTTTTTCAGAAAGTCTCGTCTCAATTGTCCTCTCACATACCATTTAATTTATGACCTTATAACTTTGGAATTTTAGAACTCATCACATACCATTTATTACTCGTACTTATAACTTTTAAACTTAAAAAATAAGCGTCAGGTAGAAAGTACGCTTGTTTGTAATAATTGTTTCATTTTCTTCTATATGAAAAAATATAGAAGAAAATGAAATAGCTCAGGTATCTTCCTACTCTTACTTTATTTTTATGAAAATAATGTATTTTTTTGTATTTATAAAAGTTACTCATAAAAAAATGTATCTTAGTACCTATTTTATATTTTCAAGAAATTCTTCCAATGTTCAAATCAACATCATATGTTTTTTTCATTTACGAACATGAAGTACACCTTGACTAGAAAAATATATAAAAATCTCATAAAACATTGTCCTGCGTGAGAATTTGATCCTTAACCTTTTACACAATGAGATTCAAAATTTTAGCATATAATACAACACTAGCTGTGAACACGACTTCGTCTGCGTGAAGTTAAAGTAATGCGCACGTACACATATAGACGTTAGCGAGATTATAAAAAGTATCCTAAGTTACTCCTCACATCATCAGCTTTTTGACAGTGAAAGTCCCATCAAAACAGAGATTAATCGGAACAAACAGACAGACAAAAATATTTAGTAAAACACTGTTATTTTGATAACAGATATTTCAGTTTTATTTATTTGTAAAGAATAAGAAAAAAGAAACATAACCACTAAAAAATATTAATTTACAAAGTGTTAAGTTAAATTTTCAACAGATAATAGTGCAGACAATTTTCGTCGATTAATGCTATACATTGTTTACTAATGGAATGTGAAAAAAAAAACGCTCGATAAGTCGCCTTATTGTATGCCATATAAATGCAATGAGACTGAGAAACATGACAGTGCTTTTGCCATAGGCTATCCGGACCTTACCACATCGTAAAAAAAAAGCAAACTTATTGACCTCAAAAAATAACCAGATGTAGAGGTGTAACTTCTCGTTTCATTGTTACTGTCCCTAGAGTAAAGACATATATACTTATACCGCCGTAATACTCATTTGTCTGAACGTCATTTAGAGCTCATAACTTTTATTACCCATGGTAGGTCTAAGACATAGGCCGTGTTGGTGGTACCACGAACACGGCCTATGTCTTACGGTGTCAGTTAGCCGGTCGTGCGCCTGATGTTAAGCGTCATGCCAGCGGACCATCAGGCGCTTGACCGGCTTATCTTTTTATTTAGTAGTATAAAAAAAAATTAAGCCAAAATCTATCTCAAGTCAAAGTCTATCTGTCTCTCTTTTAGGTGCATGTACAAATGTCATAGAAATACTGTGAATGTCTTGTAAAGACCAAATAGATCCTTATAGAGTATAGTAGTCGTATCCCAAGACCATGCCTCGTTCATTATGCCCGGTAGAGGGCGTTCGAATGGATGTGTGATGATGTAGAAAATAGGGTCATAATTCCAAATTCATGTTTTTTGCGCTTGATTAATTACAGACCAACAGTCAAACAATTCTTTGAGGAAAACAATGGCGCACGTAACTAACACGAGACAATAAACTCAGTTGTACTGTCAGACAAAGTGTTTCATTGTTTACAATATTCTTGTAGTGATGTTTTCGTGTATATTGATTACTCGATATCGATATTCACTTTTAAGTAATTTATTACGTTTAATCGAATTTTATGTTAGTGTTTCTCTGAAATATTAGTTTGTATTAAAATTCGTAGATTAGAAGTTTTATTTGATTCACAATCATGACAATTTGTAGATCACATAAAATGGTGTCCAATGTGAAAATTGAGCCTCGAACCTTTGGCCCAGTAGTCGCACTGGTCAAGAGGTTGGCGGACGAACTCGCTCCTACTGTCAGTCAATCAGTCTTTGATCAACTTAATGTTTCAACAATAATAAATATTATTAAGGCGAGAAACAATTTTTTTTTTAAATTTTGGCTTAAGTTAGTTATATTTTATTACGTACTCAAGGAGCAGCTTTCTCATAAAGATCACTTCAAGCGCCTCTTTAACTAATCACGTTTATATTTTCACATAAATTAATTTTAAGTTACTCGCCTTATTCCAAATCTAATCAAAAAATCTCCAGATAAGTGAGCTTAAAATGAGGCTTATAGTTATTCTTTAACCAAACAAATCTAAGAACCGCTACGTGTAGAGACAAAGAAGCTTCATACTCCACTGTTAAGTAGTGATTGTAACTAAGTACATTATAAAATGTATTGAACATTATAATTTGCCTATACTTAAAAGTGTATTGAAATTAGGTCAACAATGACAATGATTTGATTTTTTTTAAGTAATACCAAAAACATATGCCTATCATACTTCTCGCCCTAGGGAATATGACCCGTGTTGCAGAATACTTGACCAACTTTCACTATGAATGGGAACTACAATTCCTCGACCATACTAAATAGGGTCTTGTGCGAGAATCAGAGCCAATCAAAAGAGCCACTTACACACCTTGTTGTACCTACGTATTCGCACTACGCCACTGAGGCACAAAATAAGTATGTTATGTAATTTATAAAAAAAATGTTACACTATATTTTTATTAAGTGTATGCAAATATTCATTTGTTTTTGTTTGTTGTGTAATAACCAACAAAAAGACAAACAGTTTATAATTAATGAAAATAAAAAAATATTTTATTGATGTATCCATATTCATTTTATCTATATTTCAATATAAAATATTGACAAACAAAGTTTCCGGTTATACAAATACTGAACAAAAATAAACTGTTACAACATAAATGTTATTGCATTTTCTGCACTGAAGAAATAAATAAAACTATTTACATTCAAATTAACAGAAATAACGCAAAACGGTTCACATCCGCACCTACGTCCGGATAAACGCTATCGAATATTGAATCGATAATCGATACATCATTATTTAAATCGATTCAACATTTTCACATCACTAAACGTTTAGTTTACAACCAGTCATATTTAATTTCCTTTCAGCTGTACCTTAGTTTAGTTTGAAATTCTATTTTGAATGGAAGGGTTACATTTGACAAAGGCTGATGAAATTTTAAATATTTGGGTAACCGCTATACAATGGGTAGCGTTTAACTATGAACAAACGTCTTTGCAGTGTGGAACAATGGGTGTCACATGTATGATGTCAAGAATAATTTAGCAGCTGAATTTATTAATACAGTAGTTTGTGTTCTACAGATTATATTACTGAAAATGTAATGTACCATATATTTAACCCTCGATGCCAAATAGAGGAAAATTAATTTTAATGTTTGAATCTATGCGTATGTCTAGTAATATCTTGGGACAACTAATATCTTGAAATATATTTTATAAGAAACTATCTTTTGCCTGCAGCTACAATAGCGTGGATAACAGATATTGCGATAAAAACTATCCTATGTCCTTCTCCGGGCCTCATACTATTTCCAAATAAAATCTCATCTAAATCGGTTGAGCGGTTTAAGCGTGAAATCGTAACAGACAGACAGAATGTTACTTTTACATCCATATTAATATTATAAACTAGCGACCCGCTCCGGCTTCGCACGGGTATAAAATATATGTATGTTATTATACATATAAACCTTCCTCTTCAATCACTCTGTCTATTAAAAAAAACCGCATCTAAATCCGTTGCGTAGTTTTAAAGATTTAAGCATACATAGGGATATAGGGACAGAGAAAGCGACTTTGTTTTATACTATGTAGTGATGTGAAAATAACTCTGTCTGTCTGTCTGTTACGCTTTCACGATCAAACAGCTAAACCGATTTAGATAAGATTTGGTATGGAGATAGTTTAGAAATAATCGCTCCGAAAGTTGTATAAATTGTGTCCCCCTCTATCCTTTAACTTTTGAACTGTATGACCGAAAAATATAAAAAAAGTCACGAATGCAGCGCATAATAAATACCTACTTTAAACAAAAAATGTTTTGGACATGATCGGATTGAGTTATTGCCGAAAATCTGCGTTTCTCAACAAAGGGGCGTTAATGCCATGAACATACGCTCTTCTGCTAATGCAATTATTCAAAGCTGCGGAACCCTATGCTGAACATGGTCCAACATGCTCTTGCCCGGTTTTAAAGACTATCGTTCAATCAATCAATCTTTTTTATTTGCATAAATGGGCAAAAATAAGGTGTAACAACGGTAATATGCGTCTCCATAATCTACTGTAGGCATGCAAATTTTAACGATTTATTGGAGTGCTTCTATTTAATATAGGTACATATTTTAAACATTAGATAATATAATATGCATTATAGTAAAATTTAACATGTCAATGATAAAACAACAATAATTAATACATCCGTCATTGAGTGCAATTATTCAAATTGGACTTCTTCATGCGGCAAACAGCTTCGGAACCCTACACTGAGCATGGTTTTATTTAATGTACAGTATGAACACATTACTTTATTAGTTATAATATTAAATACTAGTGAAATAGCGGGTTTTTGTTTTCAATGATTTATGAATCTGACAGTGTAAATAATCTTGTTTAAATTAGATCCATTCGAATAAAGTATATGCTACTATAGTATCATTCTAATAAACGTTTGTTGCAATATCTCTTTGTCTTAGTAGAGTATAATTGTACATTATTGTCACATACGCACATCGTTTCAAGTAAAAGTGTCGCATTCATTTTGTGGCATCACATTTAGAAGAAACGCACGGAAAGCGAGACAACGTGCCGTGTAACAAGAAATCCGATTCCTTTTCGTAGACCACGTAGCGTCTGTCACACCGTGTATAAGTCTACGAGGGAGCTACGACGTAGCACAAAGGGATTTCATTACGTACTTTAGCTGGCAGCGTTTAAATCGTAAAATGTGTACAGAATGCAAAATTAGTAGCAATGTATAGTAAATTAAATATTTAAAAAAAATCAAATTCAAGTAAACCTAATGAATGAGTACGCTCATCTTTATTCTCTTGAAAGAATCTTACTGTATTTTCGTAAAGTACCTAAGCTTATAATTAACGCAATATGGAATAGAAACTGAATGTGCGATATTTCAATTGAAATAGGAGAGCTCATCATGACTTTGGCTCCGTCTGCAGCAGAAAGAAAATATCAGATTAGGAGAAGGACAGATCTGCTTAAACGGCAATCTAAGTACAGTACAGACTCACACAGAAAACAAATTTCAACGTAATATAGCTAAGACTATCTAAATAAGCAAATGTGTGTAATTGATTTAAAAATCAAAATGTGTGTTAAATCAGAATAAAAACTCGGAGCGGTCTTGTTATACGTCAATTACACGCTTACCATGCGAAATTAAAGTAAGATTCATGCCAGAGCTATTTTATCTTATTTTATAAAAAAAAAACATGTACAAAAAATGCGAAATATAATTCACATGTTAAATAAAAATTATTCCAAATATAACATGTATGCGAGTGTTATTACATTTATCCTCGGGAGAATACTGTAACCGAGTCGTGAGCATTATTTTATTATATTTTAATTGCTGCATCCAAATTCCCAGCATGGCATACAATTACGCGAACACAATGCTTTCATATTCATTTATGAGCATGAAATAAGTTGGTTTATCATACTTAATTATTGCATATTATTTCTTAATATAATTATGAGCTTTAGTGACTCTAATGTTCTTGAAGTATTTTTTATAGGCATTTCTTGCCAATTACTTTACAAATACAATAATTGCATTTTTGAAAGATAAAAAAATTTGAAGTCCAGACCCAGGAATCGAACCCGAGACTTCCGTTGGCAAACCGGGGCCAAAGCGAACCACCTATCTGGACTATGTTACTAGACCTCAAATCTTTCCATTCCTTGATGCTCGCGAGTTTGGTTAATTAAATCTGGTAAAAAGGTGTCTTGTAGTATTGTCCCCCCCCCCCCTTATAGTTATTTACCAACCGTGTGACCGCCGTGTGGTGCCGGCTTAAGAATAGTAAGGCGACTAAGGGATTTCACCCCGGAGAACGGGCAGCAGCGTCCTCTGCGTACTTAAAGCCTTACTGCGATCGCCAACCCGCTCGCCAAGCGTGGCGATTATGGCAATTACCCCCAGGATCAACATACCAGTAGGTTCTACGGGGGAGACCCGTGCCCAGCAGTGGGCCATCATATGGGTTGATATGAATGATGAATGAATGAATGTGTGACCAAAACATAATATGAAAAAAAAAAAATAAGGTAGCGTTTAGTAAATGCCTTAATCTAAAATTATTTCGGACATGATCGGATACACCGTGCTTGACTTTAAAACTGCGCTTCTCAACAAAAAGGGCGTAAGTGCCATGAACTCTTCTGCTTATGCAATTATTCAAACCGGATTTTTTCATACGGCAATGGATCCCGACACTGCACTGAGAATGGTGGTCGTTATTTGACTCACCAGAAAGCCGTTAAGCCGTGGTTGTTAGTCTTTTCTCTCGTTAATCGTTTTAATAAAGGAAGAATAGAAAGTGCACTCGTCGTTCCTCATATGTGTATATCATATCACGACTCCTGCATAGCTTGATATTCCTTTGTAAATTGCTGCCATAACTCCTAAAGGCACCCAATGTCGTTTAAAAAAAAATTACTTCGTATTTGGCTGCTTTAAGGGAGATATTTCCAATAAATCGATTTCAAATCTGTCTCTTTATACCTGCCAGTTTCCTTGGTTTCATGTTGAGCCAATAAGTAAATGATTTTAAGTGAATGAACATTTGAAGTGAATTACTAAAATTGTTATACATTATGCATATCACACGAAATGTCTAAATCACCGTCCTTAATCTATTTTAAAGATCGTATATCTTTTATATGGAGGCAATATTTTACTAAGAGTTTATAAAGTGGTCGGCTACTCGGCACTATCCTTAATTGTGTGAGTGTTGAGCTCGAGGGATAATCAAGAAATATTACGTTTAGTGCAAGCCTGGCGGCAGATCACGTAGTACTTGATCACTATCTTCAAGGATGATGTGCGAGGCTGTGAGGTTTCTAGATGAAAAATAAATCGTATTGCTTTTAGAGTTATACAGTACGTGGGAAAATCGTGGTGTTTAAATTGAAAGTTAGCTAGTTCTCTCATAATATAATACATACACTGTATAATAATACAATGTCTAATTTAAATATGTTTAGAGACTACATTCTTTGTTGTAATTTGTAAGTGGTGCACAGCACTTAGCCTACTTATTCACTCTATTAGATATATTTCGGGACTTAGTCGCGTAAATTATTTGAAGGTACGAAACTTTTATTTACCCGATAGTCGGAACTTTTTTTTTCTTTTTATAAAGATAACTAGCAATGCGGGTCTGGGCTCCCATTATTAGCAATCTTGTTAACCCCTATAGCTCACCCCTCATTTTCATCTACTTCCCACCAAGTTATACCAAAAAAATAGCAAAGGAAGACAGTAATCGAGAATTGGATTTATACTACCTCAACAACGAAAAAGGCCCCATCACAAGGGACTGGTGCCCTACACTCTGCGACCTGAAACACGTAATTATGAAAACCGGACAAAACTTCTCCCTCACCTAAATACTAACAGGCCATGGATTCCACAAAGAGTACCTCTACCGATTTAAAATAACATACAATAACACCTGCCCCTGTAATCCGAAAATAGTTCAAACAATCCATCACCTCTTGCGTACCTGTCCACGGTATATAAAAACCAGATTTGACCATGAACCAAGCTTGCCGCCACAACGACATAGATCCGTATAAACTCAGTGAAATAATATCTTTCGAAAACACCGTAAATAGCTTCATGAACCATATACCATACACCATATAACGACAATAGTTAACACCCTGAAATCTTTAAAAAAACATAGCACCCAAGATTATACTGTGTATCAAATAGCACAGTCTAAACTTAAAAAAAAAAAACCCTCCAGCTAAGCTCAAAGGCATGTGTTAGGAGTGGGTTCACGTCGGTAGTATAATGGGTAGGATTCGAACCCGCGACCTTACGATTGCAAGTCCGATGTCTTAGCCTTGGCTAATTCACGGGATTAAGTCCCGAAATATATCTAATTTGTAAAAAAATCGCGAAAGTTTAAAAACAATAATTCACTCTAGTCTAGAAAATGTTATCTTTATAAAGTCAATGTTTTTATGTTTGTGTTCTCTGTATTCGGGAATCATTGATGAAACTTTGGTAAGGTATCTGGGATATCTGGGGACGCCTGCGAGGATTTCTGGCCCATAAAGGAATACGGATTCACCTAGTAAGACGTAATAAATATGTACAAGTGAATCAGATGTTGGCGTTGCATAGTAATAAATAAACTATAATAAAAAAAAAACACAAAGGTGTGATCTAATTTAAGAGTTGGTACATACATAATTATGATACCTATCGATGTAAATGTATCTAATTTTCTCAAAATGAAAAATCCTACCACAAAATTTAACCAAATTTTCAATAACTCATTTATTTATAAAAAAAAAACAATGAAAAATTATAAAGATTTTTACATGTAAAAAGAATGCAAAAGGAAGTGTCTCAATCCCGTAGTACAATAACGGGAACCGATGAGAGATTAGGCGCAAGACCAAGAAGGTTTGATTTAACGAGCGCCCTTCTATTTACCTAACGTAGTAACATGTCTAAACTTTACTTATCTCTCGATACTGTTGCTAAATTCAGATATTACAAATAATTGGGGAATTCATGATACTGTTATGAGTTCCTTAATTATTTAGTTTAACTGGGGTAATGTCGTTTTTGAATCGATTCATCAGAAACGTAGACTTCAACACGGTTACATAAAATCGACAAGTCAATTTCGAAAATCGATTTTGTTTGCTCGGCTCAGTTGCCGAGCAAACAAAATCGATTTTCGAAATCGACTCGATATAAATACCT
This sequence comes from Herminia tarsipennalis, assembly GCA_945859575.2. Lineage (NCBI taxonomy): Eukaryota > Metazoa > Arthropoda > Insecta > Lepidoptera > Erebidae > Herminia > Herminia tarsipennalis. The sequence goes on from OX243830.2 coordinate 16,593,218, forward strand.
AATCGTTTGGGGACTTATGGTTCTACGAACTACGGTTCAACCGAAGTCAGGCGACTTGAATATTTTTAAGCCACTTGAAGGCAGGCAATTTGTAAAATTCCTTAGGGGTTCCGTATATATTAAGATATTTCTCTAACGTTTTGACTTGAATAGATTGTATTTTGTTCTTTTTTATACTTACTTTACGTTACTCAACAAAATAAGGTCTTCTAAAAAGAAAAACAGGTTATTGTGGTTTATGTATTTGTTTTTAAAGGTTATAATTTTAACATTGACTGATAGGGCCAACAAAACGTCACCTTTCCTAACGGCCGAATGCTCTTAGTCCATTCAGTTTCTTATGTCACTGTTACTTTAGGGTAAATATTGGAGACAGAAATACTAATGATTGGCCTTTTGCTCTAGCGGTTAGCGACCCTGACTGCTAAGCCAGAGGTCGTGGGTTCAATCCCTACCTAGGATAAAACTGTGTGATGAGCACGATGGCTTATTCTGTGTCTGGGTGTAAATTGTGAATAATATGTATGTGTTTAGAAATATATAAATTTCTATCAGTTGTCTGGTTGCCATAGTACAGGCTCTGCCTAGTTTCGGATCAAATGGCGTTGTGTGAGTTGTCCCAAGATATTATTAATACGCATGACTCGAAGTTCTCGAAATACTTAGGTACGTTCAATGTTGAAAATTATAACTTCCCAAATTCTGTACAATAAAACATACATATTAATTGATAATCGTCTACTAACAATGGACACTTTTAATTACATCCACATCAATTAAACACACATAATTACGTGTCTAAAATACTCTGGCACTAGCCGCACCAATTTTACTGGTACAATACACAAATGTGTTTGCAGTGAATATAAAACCTATCAGTCAAAATCCTGTTCGGTACGTTCGATCAACTCTGTTTATTTCACTTGTTTACTCTAAATCTAGTTTCGATGCGACAACGTTTTGGCACGAACCAAAATTCCCACGTACTTTGTCTATGTGTGTTTAAGACTTACTTCAATTTAGACCTGAAAAGTTTTAAATAATCCTTTGTCTTTTGCAGACATCCTATAGTTCCCAGTAGTGTTAATAGAATTATAATAATCTTTATTTCTCTAAAACATACTACAAGTTTGTTCAATACATCTAGGCTCATTATAATTAAGTGACAATCGTAAAAATAACCCTTTTACTACCAAACTAGGTGGAAACTTCTTAGAAGTCTGAAAGAGGTCACTCATTATAAAAAGTATAAGGCATGCTCTCATCATCAAATGAAACTATTACATTTATCTAACACACACACACACACACACACACACACACACACACTCACACACACACACACACACACACACACACACACACACACACACACACACACACACACACACACACACACACACACACACACACACATCACTGGCCCATAACCACACTACTAACACTTTGACACACGACTGTAAAATAGCGACGTATATTGGAAGACGTGGTCATGCCATCTTGCGGCGGCCATATTGAAATGAGTCATCATCATCAGCCTATCGCAGTCCACTGCTGGACATAGGCCTCTCCAATTGCACGCCACTTTGTTCTATCTTCGGCTTCTCGCATCCAGCTCCTGCCAGCCGTTTTGCGTATATCATCACTCCACCTGGCCTGAGGGCGTCCTATACTACGTTTGCCAAGCCGCGGTCTCCACTCAAGAACTCGTTTACCCCAACGGTTGTCGGTTCTTCGGCTAATATGGCCAGCCCACTGCCACTTCAACTTGCTAATCCGGTGGGCTATGTCGACAACTTTGGTTCTCTGCCGGATCACCTCTTTTCTGATTTTGTCCCTAAGAGAAACTCCGAGCATAGCCCTTTCCATAGCCCGCTAAGCGACTTTGAACTTGTGGACCAGCCGTACCGTCAGTGTCCACGTTTCGGCTCCGTATGTCATGACGGGTAGGACGCACTGATTAAAGACTTTAGTCTTTAGACATTGTGGGATCGAAAAATGAGTCAATAGACTTTCTATTTAATCAAAACAGATGTTGGGCCAACATAAATCATTTAGCAATTTAATAGTTCTCCGACCTTTACCCATCCTCTGGTGTATGCCAATAACACAAAAGATTCAATAGAAACAAACCCCATGGCTAATATGAAATCTAATTTATTCAAAACAAAAGTGCACGTGAACAATTTTAATTAAAATTATAGCCAGGTCAGAGCAATCATAGCATCGTTGATTAATTGATGCAAATGATGTAATTGCAAACTAAATCAATCATTTAATCTGTTCGGCATGTGATTCACTTGTAAACTAGTAACTTCCAGTTAGGTACTCAACCATTGAAATGCGCATCCCACGACGATCGCCAAGTCTCTTCTTTCTGACTTCATTAAAAACTCAGATTAACTATTATAAATAACCAAACTATTTCTTACTAAAATCAGACACCCACGACAGTTGACTGCAATACCGCGTGCTCACGGACTACTGCACCTTTTTTACTGAGCTATTGACTATTTCTACTGAGCTACGGCTACAAACCAATCTGTAGTGCCGTCCCATCACAACATAAACTTCAACCCGTCTATAGTTCTCAGTTTGACCATCCACGATTTTATCAATAACTCTTTGATTATTAGGCACGTTTTAAATTCAAGATTTTTATAAATTTAGAACACGCGGTTTTTAAAGTGAAAATTTCTTTAGCGGCGTTGTGCACTTTTTTTTGGTATGGGTAAAAAATATTGAACTCTGGCCAGGATCACGTGACCCTGTTTTAAAATTCGTAGATCACATGACCCTGATAGAAAATTCGTTAGACGCAGGGAGAACAATAAAAAATTGCTATAATATCATTAGAATACGAAGGTAAGTTTCGCCACCATCTACAATGTTATTATAGTTAAGGTGGGAAATCGGGCGGTCCAGAAACCAGAAGCCCCCAGTTCGAGTCCGAGTAACGATTATTTTATCTCTTTTTTGTTTTAATATTTGATTTTGGTTTTTTGATTAGTGATTTATTATTTCATTTTTTTATTATGTCAGTAAGATCGAAAAATATTATTCAAATTTCATCAGTTCTAGTGTCTAGATACTGCCTGTTAATTACCTACTTTAATGTTCGATGATTTAATGTTTTCTAATTTAATTTATTTTGTTCAGTTGGCTGTCACAATAATTGTTTCTTTTTATTTAATTCCAATGAAACGCCGAGCGGTTCATCTGGTTGTAGTTGACTGAGTTGATGACACTGATTTCCGTTATTTGATTTAACATTCTTAATCAACCGAGGTAATAACTGTGTAAAGAGACGTTTTGAGAATCGAATCGACCTCAAGTATTTGCTAGGAGATCGTTATTTGATTTCCGTTGACCTAATTTCTGTTTTGGTTAAATAGTAAGTGTGTTGACTCATTTGAACTTGGCGGCCGTTAAGTGGCGTCACACTCGTTTGACGTTTACATTTAAAATGGCGGGAGCGAGGCAGTTAGTCTTACTGGAGAGTTGAACGGTCGTGCAAGAGCACCTCTCTGGTGGAATTGTCGCTAGTTATAGTCCTGTGTGCAAAGTGTTAGTGTGGTTGTACTGTCGGTGATGCGGTGGCATCTGTGTAATCGATGATAAAAATGATTAAAATATAGCCGGAACTTACCTTGTTCGGGGGGATACCCCGAACAAAGTAAGTTCCTGCTATATTTTGATTGCACCACATTATGATCGATTATCATAATGTTAATTCGAATATTGAGCCGCTAATAAGGCCAACCTAGTACTGCCTGTACGCCGACTACCCAAAGTATTTTTTTCGGTCACTTACCTCTTGTTAATCAGGGGGTTAAATCCTTTTAATTTTGTTTTTTTTTTCGCTCTTCTGTTTCCATAGTCCTTATTGGGATTTACTTCTGGTATGGTTAAATAACTTGCTAGCTTGTAGTCGAAATAAATTACGTACTGTTTTTCCGCAAACAGTTAATTATAAAGTTAAATTCAGTATGTAGATAACCTTAGCCTCGGCAAAGGTCACTTTTTATGGCTTCACAAAGGACAAAAGCTCGTGTGTAAATAAATGGCCAAATCTCGGTTGATGTTGGTACTCACGTCAGAAAATTAAACATCCCCTCATTCTTAATTCATCACAAAACTAATACTAAAATGGCGTTCACACAGGAGTGATAGCTTTAATCAAACCTTTTACAGAACTATAACAAAAGGGTAGTGTAAACCCACACGGAATGCTAAAATAACCTTGATAAAATATTCACATACACAACGAACTGGGCCCGTTCGAACGAATTCCTAGTAGGGGAGCAGGGAATTTATTGGACACCTTCCGTTTCAATTTGCGAATGCGCTGCGAAGATGGTGTCATTCCGGTCCGGTCGGCCCTCTTGAGAGTTTGAATGAGTGTCCTCGGACAGGAGAGATATGTTCGGGAGATGAAGCTTGGGATTTCTAGAACTTAACAATCCCTGCTTGTATGTTATACGGTTCTTCACACATTTGAAAAAAAATACAATTATTCTGTAGGGTTTTTTTTGATTAAATAGGTTATTTAAACTGTCACTAAAACTTTAGTCGGTAACTACGCTATACATTTAAGATAGTGAGATAAAAAAATGTATTTTTTTTCTAACAGAGGATAGTTTTAGGTTCAAATAGATCATCGTTGTGTTTGACCTCAAGAATTTCTGACTAACCGTAATACGAGTACATCGAGCTGTAATTATTAGTAACCAAAGATAATTTAACACCAATGAAGTTGCATCTTTTTGGAGTCCACGCTATGAGTACTTTACTTGAAGTCAAAATATTTAACCTAAAAAATAATCATTTCAGCTCCATCTCTTTCTAAATAGGGTATTCAATACTGACCTCTTTAGTACTAGTACCATATAGGTCAGTGTTGTTCAACCTTATTCAGAAATAGATGAGCTCACATGAATAATGCCTATTATATTTTGACACATCTTCAGAAAATTTATCAGCATGTGGACTCCATAAACTCCATCTCTATGATGTCTTGACAGACAGGCATATGACAACCCCATCATTATTCCAAACGCTAAAGTGCATAAGGTATAAAAGCAGTGATGGTTAGAAGCGACGTGATTGATTTATTTGTGTCACGTGATATTGAGCTTTAACCCCGCAAAAGATTGGCGGGACCATTTCCATAGTGAATGTTTGTTATTGACCGTCTCGTCTATCTTTAATGTTTTTGTAACATACATCTTTCCGTGCCTCTGGGAATACGTAGAGGTTTGTATCAATAAGTTATTATACGTAATAATAGTTTATTTTAGCTCAAATATCCGTAATAATTACGAAAACATTTTTAGAACAAATGAAACGAGCCTGTTTTTTATAGTTCTTACTATTTTGAGGGTTCCATACCTCAAAAGGATAAAACGGAACCCATAAAGGATCACTCGTGTTTCTGTTTATCCTTCGGTCATAGCCAATTTGCTCCGAATCAAATACACTTATGCATTTCTATGACCCAAACAATGTAGCATAACCTAAATATTTTATTTTTATTTTGTAAGCCACTTTTGTGGGGCAAACAATTTTTTTTTATAAACTAACTGTAATAATGAACTAACTAGGTTCATTATTACAGTTAGTGTGTGTGTTTGAGTCCTAGAAATACTTAAGTGTACTAATTTTGAACATCGTGTAACTTAACAAAAATAGACCTATGTAATTTATATCTGCCAATATAAAATCTGGAATATCGTCTTGCAAGCGTTATTATTTAGCTCCAATCAGAACCTGCACTCACCGAACCACGCGTGGGCCGCGTGCTATTAGGTCTACCTAGATTTCTAGTAGGCTCCTAAAGCCCTAAGCAACTATCAACGCGACACTGGCGCCCAACGTGGGGCCAGTTTTTTTTTCTTTTCACCTAAAAGTCCCTGATGCCTACTTTAACCTGGTTTCAGATCCTGCGCGGAGCCGGCTGCCAGACCACCTACAGCACCTCGAGCCCAGCAGCAGCGAATTTCCGCCCAGGGAAAATTCTCCCCAAACCGGGGGGGTGTGACACCGCGCTGATACAGCCGCGCGCCGTCCTCGCGGGATCAACCTACGTGGGCGTGGCCAATCCCCCCGCACGAGCCTATATAAGCGGCGCGCGCGCAGAAATCGTGCTTCTACCTGTGCCGCAGCGCACCGAGTTAAGTGGCTCCCTTCTATCAAGCCTGGACCCTGGAACCACGCCTTTCTCTGCAGAACCTAGCTCTCCGCTGAGCCTAGCCCTAACTTGTTCGCGGACCTATGTAATTTATATCTGCCAATATAAAATCTGGAATATCGTCTTGCAAGCGTTATTATTTAGCTCCAATCAGAACCTGCACTCACCGAACCACGCGTGGGCCGCGTGCTATTAGGTCTACCTAGATTTCTAGTAGGCTCCTAAAGCCCTAAGCAACTATCAACGCGACAGCTTGTTGTTATTTTTTTTATTTATTTCTTGTCATATTCAGTTTATTTCAATACTGTGGCCTGAAATGCTTTGGGTAACCACGACTGGTAAGTCACCACTTTGCAACCTGGTTGACACAGTGCGGTGTGTTTATATAGATTCCCGAACTACTTACACACCTTTAAGTATCTAAGGAACCATCAATGCGCGAGTCCCACTCGTACTTGGCCGTTTTTTTTTATACCCAAACCAAGAAAAATATACGAATTAAACGGTTATATTTTGTTATACTTCTAAATTACAAACACAATTTTGAATTAAATAGACGTATTATAATAAAACTAGGAATACCTTTTTAGGGCAGAGAGGGGGTGAATTACAAAGTTTGTTACCCTTCTCCGTCCTTAAAGTGTTGGCTTCAATTAAATAATTTATTATTAATGGATTACCATAGAGCAGAATATTAACTCAGATAATTAATACATTAACTGGACTTATTATAACGTTACATTTCAAAAAATGCTTTATCATAATAAAATATTTTGTTATACTTAGACGTTCTTTGAGCGCGGAACTGTAAACAAAGACCAAGTCTTACTTTAAACGAAATAAGAAACGAATAACGAATAAACTTACTAATGTATAATGTGACACATCGTCATTGTGACTTTTTTTACTTTTTGATGCTAATAAACTTATTAGTAAGTTTGTATTGACAGAAAAACAATAAGGAACAATTTGCTAAACTATTAGAATTTAATATTAAACATGTTGACACCGGCAACACACACACACACACACACACACACACACATATACACATACACACATAAACACATACACATGCTAACATACACGGGGTTCCAGTTGAAAACCAGCGCCAGGCTCTGTCAGCTTGGCAAAATGCTGAACTGGACACCCATTTGCTGCAGCCGCGAGGCACAGCTTTTGTTAATATGGTTTTCTTTTCCTTTTTTTTTCCAACCGAATTAATTATTATTACTATTTTTTAATTGATTTATTTTTTATATTAGTCACAGCAATAAAGAATTACATAAAATTTTAAAACAAAAAGAAATAACAGATAATCTGTTATTTCTTTTTGTTTTAAAATTTTATGTAATTCTTTATTGCTGTGACTTATGTGGTTCAACAAATAAATGTTTCTTTTCTTTTCTTTCACTAGGAAAGTATCTAAGAATTTAGTTTGTTTGAGTAACAATGATAATGACACAGCTTGTATTTTAAACTACAATTAGAGACAACGGACAAAATCAACCAACTGAATGTTGTGCATCAAAATATGCAGGGACTGTCCGGCAAAGATTAAGAATTAAGTTTATTCTTAGAGACGCACAATGTACAGTCGTGGAATGAAATGTTCGTCAGTTTTTATTTAACGCTTTGCAAGCACATGTAACATTTTCAAACTATGTACCACATTAAGCAGTTGTATACCCGTATGCTGTAAATTGTGCTTAAATGTTTGACCAATATTCCTTGACTATGAGTAGTTGAATAAAATCTTTTGGATTAATTAAATATAAGAATATATGAAACGTATCTAACTGACTCATTGTGAGTGTGACATTTCAAATAGCCGTGCTATCATTCTTGTCTATGAAGAAACTGTCAATTAATTTTCTTAGTAATAACCATAGAGATAGATTAACTATGGAGTGCACCAGCTGAGCAATTTCGGGGAAAAAAGTTGGTTTCTTCGTCTTCTTCGAAGTGTCCAACCAATGTTACCCATCACAAGATAAAAAGTTCCTTAAAAATCACTTTGTATATTAATTGTACTTGCATCTGACAGTGTAACTATATATTTAATTTTGAAATAATTAATTATGTTAAAAAAACATTTTTGGCATTATAGTTTAATATTACCTATTACATCTATACTAATATTATAAAGCGGAAGAGTTTGTTTGTTTGGTTGTTTGTTTGTTTGTTTGTTTGTTTAAACGCGCTAATCTCAGGATCTACTGGTCCGATTTGAAAAAATATTTTTTGTTGGATAGCCCATTTATCGAGGAAGGCTATAGGCTATATAACATCACGCTACGACTAATAGGAGCGGAGAAGCGACGAGAAATGTTTCAAAAACGGGGTGAAATTACGCATATGAAGTTGCGCGGGACAGCTAGTAATTTATATAAACAAATTTTTGTCAAAGAGTTTTATATTGGTATATGATGGCGGGAGATGTTTTTATTTTGTATTTTTTTTCATTTTAAGATATAAAAATAATTGTGCAACATTTATTCAAGAATGGTGCATGTTTGCATAGTGCAAGATTGCAAAAGTGAGTGGTACCCGGAATGTGGACTCTCTTTTCATTCGTAAGTATATCAATTTATGGTAAATTCCAAGATTTAAATTTGAACCATTTTATGTGTATAACGACGACTATAATTTTGCTACGACCGCTAATGGCCATAATAAACCTGAATAAAGTATTATTATTTATTGTTATTCAGTTTAATATTATGTTTACTTTAATTGTTGCTATAAGATGAGAAGGGTGACCATATTTTCAGCGGAATTTACAAACAATATGAATATGAACAATTTAAGTTTTAAGTATATAACTGTAATGAATTTTAACCCGCTTTATCTTTTCTAACCTTAAGAAAATAAAATCAAACATAAGTTAACAAAATTACGTTTTAATAACTGTAAATTAACAAAACTTGATTTCCGTACTTTTTAAAAATTTACAGTTCCGTAGATATTGAAATATATAGATAAACTTCATATTAGTAAGTTACTAGATATTTAGCATTTTTAAATTTATTTATTTATTGTCCCGAAGTACAGATAACATGGCCACCCCATTTATGAAAGAGAACCCCTATTTAGAAAGGGATGGATAGGACAACAATATTTTCAAGGTCATATCGTTGCATTTCTAAGTGTATTATTCTGCCAGCATTCGGCCGCCATTATTTACTCCATGGTAATAAATTCAATTCAAGAATAACCAATAATTTAAAGGTTTTTAAGTAACTTTTTTGATTATGTGAATATTTTTGGAAATAATCCCTCCGAAAGTTGCATAATTTTTACGCCCCCCACCCTTATCTTTTGAACTGTGTGACCATAATATGTGAAAGAAATCACAAAGATAGAGCATAATAAATACTTTCAACTAAAATTATTTCGGACGTGATTGGATATACCGTCATTGAGTTATTGCCGAAAAACTGCGTTTCTCATCAAAAGGGCGTAAGTGGCATGAACATACGCTCTTCTACTGATGCAATTGTTCAAGGTTATTTTCGTTTCTGTGAGATGTAATGTCAGGGATCGTCATGATTATTAATATCATATCACTGCTTGTGGTAGCGGTGTGGGTCGGGTCGTCTTCCTTACCTCCAATATGGCGAAGGGCATGATGGCTGACCCATGCGTCAAACTCCTGAATGGGTGCTACTTAGGGTGACTAATCGGTTTTGTTAATAATATCTTATAATATTAGTGGTTCATTAATATTTGTAAAATAAGTAGTTTTTCCTTATTACAATCGAATCGCATGTTGCCTTTACCCTCTTCTGTAAGTTGATGGTCCAATCTACACCATAGGAGGCTAATTCTTTACGTACTATGGTTATTGCTTGCGTGAGTTTCATGAGTGTAATGGTTAGAGCACCTTACTGGCATAACTGTATATATACAAATATATTGTAAAAAGGCCATGAGTTTTTATTGCCAAGTTATTTTCTTATGGCTTTACTTTTGCGAACTTGGCATTAAATGTAGAACCATTCTATTCCAAATTTTGTCTGACGTTGATAAGCGTTGCATTTTGTAAGCTAAGTGAATAAAGTATTTTGACTTGACTTTGACTTTACAAAATATTTAGACACATGCTAATCGCGTGTTCAAAAATACACTTGTTTACCGGAAGTTTTAGGTTTCAAATTACAACCTTTTAATTTTAGAAAATGTTTGTATGTATTTTAAAACGCGTTTACGTTACAATAACCAGGCTTATAGAGGTTCCACTACGGTAGTGTTAAAATGTTTGTTAGAGAAAACAGCCTTCTCTCAGAGCCTGTGTCCTAACACAGGCTTCTTCTCTGAACGATTGCGGTTTTCTCTAAATCATTATGCTATTCACCTTCAATCTAAAGAACTCGCGTGGCCTATACTCTATAGCTGACTGATATTTCTCTATTTCAGCAATATGACGTACGTTAAAAAAGCAACCTTAAAAAAATGTTTACATTCTTTGGAGAGACTGAGGCTGAAATCTATAGAGCGTACTTTGGCTTAACTCAAGCAAAGCATAAATTACATTTTAAGAAAATTTTGACAGAGCAAATGCTGAACGTTGGAATTTTTGGCCATTGTGCAAGCTTAGCATATGCTCAGCATATTATATCAACAAAGTCAACCATCAGCTAAGCCAAAGTATGCTCTATCGATCCCAGCCTAAATTAAAAATGTTAAACAAAAAAAAATAATGTTCCTAAGACTGGTACATATGGCATACTGTAAAACTAACCCCAATCACAATACGCTAATAATAGCGACTGTTTTGTTCATTCTATTTTGAAAATAGATTAAATAACTATTATATGACAAAACATTGCTAGTTCATCTTTATGACTGATTCAAAAAGACGCGTAAAGAAAGGTACTAAAATATGTGACCTCTTTTTATAGAAACCTCGGCTCATTTCCTTCATAGAATTGGGAAGTGTATGACGTAGTGAAGGGATGAATAGATGACTGATTTTATGCATAACGCATGTCGCTCGCATCTCGAGAGGTGTGTTATGATGCTGTCCGATACGCAAGTCACGTAGTTTGACTTTAGTTTAGGTTTACGTTCACTTTTACAAAGAAGGGGTCGAATTTAGAGTGGTGTCAATGTAGCAAATTTTAGGTTAAGTGCTTTTGATGTTATTTGATATTTGAAGTCCAAGTCCCTGAGCGGTAAGCAGTAATGGAAAATGGTTATATATTGTCACAAATTAAAAATATAAGTAAACTAAAGTAATACGGTTATAAGAGCCCACTTTGCGTTAATCCATTAAATCTACGTTTATGCATTCTCCGTTAGATTTGAAAGTAGATAGATTAAATTTTAAAAATATTATTTAATTTGTTTCAAGTTATTATATTTCGTAAAATTCGTTAATTATTGTTTAAAAACGTCAAATGAATGCATAAGTAAATGTCTATTATTAGAATAATGATGGAAGGTCAGGCGAATTTCTCTTTTGTCTGTATACCTATCTGTTTTATTTATTGTGGTCAATCTTAGCAACTACTATTTTTACTGACAAGTTACTTTATAACATCTACTTATACTAACATAAAAACCCGGGCAAGAGTATGTCGATTTTTTTCCATATTTATTGATTACACTGTTTAAAAGTTAAGGGGGGGGCACGACATAAGCAACTTTTGGAGCAATTATTTTCAAAAATATTCGCTCAACCAAAAAAGTTTATTAAAAATCTTAAAATGTTTTTAAAAGACCTGATGACGTTTAAAACTAAGTAGCGGCTACTACAAAACACCTTTTACACCAAATTTCATCAAGATTCTTTCAGCAGTCTTTGAGTAAAATGCCTGCGACATACACGGACAAATAGACAGACGGACATGACGAAACTATAAGGGTTCCGGTTTTTGCCACTTTGGCTACGGAACCCTAAAAACGGGTTGCACTCAACAGAAGTGAAAACTTGAATATTAACGTTGTGCATTTTTTAATATCTTGGAATGGTTAGGGAATAATTTCGCACTAAATGCTTTATTTATCAGTTTATAAGTCATTTATGTGGTTAAATACAATATTCATGTATTGCTCTATCGTACACAAACATTATACTTAATTATTTTTTTGCTGTTGCTGTATGGTTTGGGCGCCGCTTAGACGGAACAGCAGGAGCAGGCATACATTTTCGCCGCCCGGTAGAAAGAGGGGGATATTATTTCCTCTAAAACGCCGCGCCGGCGGTCTACTCTCCCTCCGTCTTACGAATTTTTGATTAGGTCACCTGTCCTGACGCGAATTTAACATTTTTTACCCATCCTAAAAAGTGCATAAAGCTGCTAAATAAGTTTTTACTTAAAAAATATAGTTTTTACAGACAAAGGTACTTGTTATTTTTTGGTTTATCTATATTTAAAAAAAAAATATTCACAATTCCGCTGATAAGTAATAAAAACTGTCATCTTCTACATAGATACAGTAAGCAACACAGAGTCTCAAATAAAATTTAAAAAGAAATATATTCGAGCTTATATATCACTAGTATGTAAAATGAGCTTGTGATAGAGTATAGCTACGTATACTTAAGTAGGTAGGTATTGTAGGATCAGCGCGAGTGGACTGAGGCGATACGACTGTAAGTGATGGGTTATTTCGAGCCCAGAGTGCTTTATATATTTCAGTATCACATAGAGATTTTCTGTTAAATAATGGCACTGTTAATCATAACTGTATAATATAACTAGGTGAAAGTGAGTATTAATATTACAATGTATCTACCTATAGGTAGTTAGATTATTGCTTCAGTGACGTACCTAGTGGACGAGTGTATGACAGCCGCGCAAGAAGTTATAGGTTGGATTCACACCAAACAATAAGACTATGAATAGAAAGTGTCAGCAAGCTTTTGTAAAAAAAGCCAAAATATTATTTCAGATATTTCTACATAGATAGTAAATAAACACACAGACTTCTAGCCAGTTAAACAAGAGATAATGATTAAACCAATCCTTTTCGTTAAAATAAGATTACCAAAATGACTTTAACTGGCTTGTGTTGGTTTAGTGGTTTGGCTTAGCAGTCATGCTAAGCCAGAGGTCGTGCGTTTGATTCCCACACGGGATATCACTTTGCGGGATCCACAAATTGATGTTCTGAGTCTAGGTCTATTTTGTGTCCGTGATTTGTTGTGTATTTTCATTGGTCAATGTGATACAATAAAAAATTTTGTCTGAAATACATCCTTTTGTATCAGTTTATTTTATGATTTTCATTATCTCAGGTATAATAAAAAGATCCCTTGCACATACAAAGGATGGATAGGATGCAATACATTATTGGAACAAAAGAGAACGGAGTTGTCCGATACGGCGATAAATTATTTGCTGGACTGGACTGAGTAACGGTGAAAGTCATTAATTGTGCCAATGATAAATTGTGATAGAGTCGTTAATGTATACCATATACCTTTAGTAATATAATTACATAGAAAAATATTTTAGGATGGTTCCTAAAATATTTTTCTATAGGGGCAAATTAAGTCGTTGCAGCTTATACCTAAACGTTCTGATGGATCCGTGTTATTAGATTAAGAATCAACTTTATTCCCTTAGTTTCTCTATTAATATTTAAGGCACAATTTTTACTATTATAATAATACAAACTTTTCTGTGTACTAATTAAAAATCTATTCTAACTTCTCCCACAGCTCCCCCCACGTGGATGTCAGTTGTCGCGATAAAAACCTGTGCCTTTTAGATTTAGGTGACATTTGGATCTCCTTATGATCCAAATTTCATCTAAATCGGTTTAGCGGTTTAAGCTTAAAAACTTTATAGACATATACGGTTCTTTTCACATTTATAATATTAATTTGGATTACTATAATTGTCCAGACTCAGAAACGAAATAATTTCATTGTCAATTTCAAAGTTTCAACACGGATATAATTCAAAAGTCTAGTATAAAACGTTAAAATTCTGACATCGTTATTTATTCATGCTTATTCTCTGTTAGACTTCAACTTGCACTGTCTAAGTAGTATTTTAGCTTTGCTGCGATTTGGAAGATCCGTTTAAAATTTTAGTCCATTATCTCAGAAAGACGAAACATTTGTTTAGCAGATACGTATTCTGTTGATTAAATATAGTTATATTATGTCTAATACACTGTTTACAAAAGATAAATTCAACATAATATGAAATTCAAAATACCTTTAAAATATTGGTCAGTTATAACGTTTAAATAATAATAATAATAATATAATAATATCTTGGGACAACGCACACAACGCTATCTGATCCCAAACTAAGCAGAGCTTGTACTATGGAAACCAGACAACTGATAAACATACTTATATATTTCTAAATACATACATATTATAGATAAATAACACCCAGACACAGAATAAACCATCATGCTCATCACACAAAGTTTTATCCTGGGTGGAGATCGAACCCATGACCTCTTGCGTAGCAGTCGGATACACTCCCACCGCGCCACAGAGGCTGTCAAATTTACGCTAACTTATAAATTTCCAAAGAACATAGCATAAAGGAACTAACAAGGTTCCAATAAATGCCTTGTATAAATGATTTCATCCTCATCATATTTAATTGAGTGCCAAATATCAACAATTATAAAATATATCCAAACTTATATTATAAATGTAAAAGTCACCACCCTATCTGTCTGTCTGTTATGTTTTCACGCTTAAACCGCTAAACCGATTTCAATGAAATTTAGTATGGAGTGTGCCGGCATTACGTTCGCTTGAGCGTCGCGCTTAATTTCCCTCCACGTTTTCCCGATGTTCTTCGTCTCTGCGATGATCGTCCTCTGTCAGGTGTGCTTTGAGCAACCACGATTACGCTTTCCTTCAGGATTCTAATCTAGGGCTCGCCTCGGTATGTGCTCAGAGTCCCTTCCCAGTTCCATTTGTGACGTTTGAAATGCTGGTGGATCGGAGTTTCATCGTAGCGTTCCCACATATCTAGGTTGGAGATTTCGGGCCAGTGAACACTGACTATACGAAGAAGGCAATTTTTATCTTTTTTTAGTCTTGGATAATTTTTATCTTAATATCATAATGCCGCGAATGAAAGCCAGTTAGTAAATAAAGCAAACGGATACGACGGTATGACGGTAGTTTATCTGTAGTAGGGCATATAAACTCACAAACTGTAAACCAAAGCTGACAGAATAGCATTAACAGCACTAGGTTGCTCCTCTTATCCGTAAACTGTCACATTGGACATCTTTCTCGTAATAAACTAACCAACTCAGAGAATGGAAGTCAAATGTGCGTAAACAATTCAAAGGTCCCTAAACGACTAATCATCCGGTTGCCAGGAGTGTTCAAAACGGGTCAGCAGGAAATGAAACCGCGTGTTTCGGTGCCAAACCTGGCAGTGCTTGGATTCGTTTCAAGTGGCGACGTATTGAACGCCGGATAAAATTTGTATGCATGGTCGCTATATTTTAGAAATTTTATTTGATTTCTGTGTCATATGTTTTTGAGGTGTTTTCGCCTGTGAAAGATAAATGGCAGGATTTTGAGGTTGGTGTTAATGTTGGATTATTTTTTGTGATAGCTATCTAAAATTTATTGAGCTACAATTTAAAAGCATTCCCAAAAACAAAATATTAGCTATTAAATGGTTGTTCACAATAAATGAATTTTAATTAAATTTGCGTTCATGTTGATAATTCAAAACCTAATATTGCAAATTTAAAAGCACTTGCGAATATTATCCATTAGCTGATACCACAATATGCACATCGGACAAACAACTCCGGAACAAGAAATTAGCTATAGCTTGCAGTAGTAGATAAGATACTTTCCATAGTTAAGGCTTTTTTACATTTTATAAAACCACTACTTATGTTTGTATAGAATAGATATTAAAAAAAAACTATGTTATGACAAACAAGGTTTTGTAAAAATATGGAATAGTAGATATAAAGTGTAAGAAAGAAAAAATAATAAATAATGAATCATATTAGGCAGTACCTGGATGACCGAGTTTCGCTGGGTATTTTTTTACGATGTTTTTCTAAAAATGAAACCTAGCTAGATCGATTTATCGGCCCTCCCCCCCCCCCTGTTTACTAAATTTCATGAAAATAGTTGGAGCCGATGCCGAGACTCAGAATGTTATCTGAGTCTCGGCATATATAACAATAATCGCTTGTTTATATAGATGAAAATCTGCTAAAACTGACTAACTGACTAAGGCTGGTTATTAGTATTGATATAATTTTAGAAAAATCCCCGATATTAAGTTTTAGTTCAATTCCACTTTAGTTCTTTAACTGTGGATATTTACATTTACTTTTAATTATATTTCAGGAGTAGTCTTTCACATAAATACAATTATCAGGGCCAATGTGGCTTATTGTAACTGACTCGTTCGTTTGTTCAAAATTAATTTATTAAAATCATTCGATTTGTCCCTGTGATTTGATTGAACAAATTAAATGAAATGACGCGTGCTGAAATTTTAGTTGTTATCTGAATATTAATGGTTTGTGCTTATTTTTATAATTGTTATTTTTTTACACAAAGTTTTTGTATACTTTATGTAAAAACATTTATTATTTTGTATATATAATTCTAATGTACGCGTGTTTGTCATCTAACTTCTCCTAAACGGCTGGACTGATTTGTATACATTTTGTGTGAATGTTTGTGGTCCCTGGATAGTAAAAAATACATTTGAACACGATTCACAAAAAAACACACGAAGCGATATAAAATTTGCCGGGATAACTAGTTTATTATGAAAATCTTTCTATATACGCTTATATTGTGTATTATATGGTTTTGTATTGTCCTTTTAAGTAGAGTATCTACTGGAATCGAATTGAAAGGGTTAGCGTAACACTGGTCAGTTTCATTACTCGTCAATTTCACTAATTCACCAATTTACTCATTAGGCAGTTTCTGAATTCGCCAAGCAATCTACCACGGATACTATTGCATATAAGTTTTGTTTTTTTTTACCATTTGGGTTTAATAAACTTTTTTTTTATATTAGCATATATTTACCTTAAGAAGGCGCCATCTAGCAAAAGTTACACAATGCGGAATGTGACTCAGTTTT
Source organism: Herminia tarsipennalis (assembly GCA_945859575.2). Classification (NCBI taxonomy): domain Eukaryota; kingdom Metazoa; phylum Arthropoda; class Insecta; order Lepidoptera; family Erebidae; genus Herminia; species Herminia tarsipennalis. Next base: position 16,610,477 of record OX243830.2, read on the forward strand.
GTGCGTTGTTAAAACCTTGTCTCGACTGAACAGTCAATAGATGGCAGTAGTAGAGCTGCCGCACCAAAGCACCGAAATTATTGCTCAGCAAAGAGAAATTCTATTACCTCTGTAGTACATCTGATATTGGCTAGATAGCGCTAAATAGAGAACAAAAAAACTACATTCAGAAAATATTGAAAATATTTTATTCTATTTTGTGACCCTTATTAAAAATTTGTTTTATCATTAGAAATTTTAGCTTAACTTTTTTAGCTTCAAAATCTTCCATTATATCATTACTGTCTATAGCAAGCAAGCATCAGCAGCCTGAACATTTGTATTTGTTCTTTGGTTTTTGTTTATCATTGTACAAACTATGTACCCATCCGAAATCAGGCTTGGGTGGAGCTGGTGAATCGAATACAAAGCCGAAACTTTCATCAAAACCAGCATCTGTATCGTAGTGGCTGTAATGATTGGTCCTGCTTTTATCTGGATTCTTCATAATTATAGAAGGCGAAGGAGTATTCAAAGATCGATCATCATCGTCGTCGTCACTAGAATATAATATATCATTTTCTGTTTCCAGTTTCTTTAGTTCATTAAGAAAGATTAAATCACGATTATAATGATTATTTGATTTTGCTGTACTTTCATTGCTTGAATCATAATAACTATTGAAATTATTGTAATTAGCTGCCGTTAGTCCGTTCTTTTCAGATACAATCATATTTATTTTTCCTTCCTCTATAGTTCTATTATTTGAATAGCACGATTGAATTATATCGATGACATCAGATTGGGGTCCCGAATGAGTAGTTGTACTTGCAAGAGGTTCGGTCAAATTTATTGTAGGCTGTAGTTCTGAGATATCTAAAGGAGTATCAAGATGATTAATTTTGTCATTGATGTTTATTGGAATCAAAGATGTAAGTGATAGACCTGATAGACCATAATCTAAATGCGAATTTTCCTTTGAATTAAGCGGATGGTTCTGCAGGTGGTCTATTATACTATTCAAGTTGTGTTCCGTAGTCTTAGTTTCAGTTTTATTCAGTTCAAATGATCCAGAGAAAGTCCTCCAGCTTCCTTCGCTACTTGACTGATCTGAACTTTCCAATAACGATTCAATGTTTTTTTCTGGCATTTTTTCATTTTTGTCCTATAATTTAATAAAGTATTATTTGATATTTATTAAAAGTATGTTTGTTTGAAATAAAAATATAGTAAAACTTATTTTTCTCGTAAAATATTAACTTTTAAGAAACAGAGAATAACAGGAATATTAATTTTACTAAGTTTAAATTTCGTACCTTATGTTTTGCTTCATGTGATTTCAGGCGGACTGCAGATGTAAACTGCTTGTTACACCCCGATTTGACACATGAAAACAATTTTTGAGAACTAGTTTCAGAATGACTACGCTCATGGGTCTTCAGATGATGTGATGTGGCAAAAGATTTGTCACAGCCTTCGCTCAAGCATCTGAAATCACAGAAATGTGTTTATTTTAAAATATTATATCACACAATTTTGTAATACACAAACTAGAAGCAAAATTGTAGAATATTCCACATTTTAAAATACAAAAACTTGGGGCTTAAAAATATATATATTTTAATACTCTACTTATTAGAATATAGTAGAATAACTTACTTAAAAGACATTTCTTGGGTATGCGTACGAATATGTTTCTTGAGGTCACTTAGTGTAGTGAAAAATTTGTAACAACCTTCAGTAGTACAATTAAATGTATTACCACTATGCAATCTTTGGTGTGCTCGTAACCTAAAATAAAAAAAAGGTTTAGCAATCAATAGTTGTGTAAAATTTATTTCTGATTGTGAGAGCTGGGTCCTTATTCACTATCTTCGTTTTCGTTTTTGCGGCAAGCCCGCGCGAACTGGCGCGTGCTTTTAAAGATGACCGCGCGCATGCGCGATCCATTTCTAAGCGCAGCTCACTATTTACCACTATGACAAGATTTTGACAGATAGACGCGGAAACAAAAAAAAATAAAAAAAAATAAAGCAAGGTCCTTATTCTCTTTTTTTTTTTGTTTGCATTTTAAATTATCCACCTTCACCAAAACTTCTTCCGAGTTTTATGTTTCCAGATAATGAATTAGTCACCAACTTTCCTATAGACGTTAATAAAATCGCTTTGTAATCTTTTAAATTTACTCTCGAGCTACAATATGTATGCACAAGTAAACCATAATGAAAAGTATACCTTTATGAGTAACTAACCTATATAAAGTATTGAACGCTTTCTTGCAATCAACCAAGTCGCAGACAAATGGCTTAACCTTAGTATGCACTCGAACATGGATCTTCCATCCGTACGACGTTAGGAATGCTTTGTCACATGATTCCATTGGGCATTTAAATTTGTAGTCTCCTGTAAAGAGATAGTAATTTGCTATATAATTGTAATCCTCAGAAATAGATACTTCTTTTTCTAACAGAACTAGCGGACGGCTCGCGGTTTCACCCGCGTAGTTCCCGTTCCCGTGGGAACACATGGATAAAAAATAGTCTATGTCACCTGGGGTTAGTGTAGCTTCACAACGATGAAAGAATTTTTCAAATCCGTCCAGTAGTTTTGGAGCCTATTCAATACAAACAAACAATCAAATCTTTCCTCTTTATAATATTATTACTAGCTGTCCCGCGCAACTTCGTTTGCGTAAATTTTCCCCTTTTTTTATAATCCTATGTTACTTCTAATACCTCCAAGAATATGTGTACAAAGTTTCATGATGATCGGTTGAATAGTTTTCGCGTGAACAAACAAACTTACATTCACATTTATATATTTGTATAAGTATTGATATTTTATTAGTATTAGTATTTTTTTTTTAGTTTTAGTATAGAAGTAAAGATTATGAGCTGAATACAAGTAAATTCGGTCGATTTTGTGCTATAAAAACTAACAAATTATAATTTTAGGTTTGTATAGCAGGAGAGAAGACACATACCATTGTGTGTTTTGATGTGAGTGCGGAGATTCCCGACTGTACTATACGTACGTTCGCATCCCTCAAATTCACATTTGAACCGCGAATGTTTTTCTTTTGGTACTTTATTCTTCTTCAAAGATTTTCTTTTTCTTGTATTTTCTATAATATTAGGTTTTGGAGTTTCAATTTTGGTAACCACTTTACTTGAATCTGGACTTTCAAGTAAAAGCAAAGAATGCTCTTCCGCATACTCAGGGCGAGTGTAATTTGGATGATGTGGGACATAGCTATCTTCACTTGCGGATGTTGTACTTATGTCTAAACTAGAAGACGACTCGGTCTTAGCTCCGAATGTTTCCAGGAAACTCCAATTGATCAAATCGTCAGCTCCCATGGCTGATGAAAGACAGTTAGTCTCCATTATCCTTAATGTTTTAAGTTTTTCTTAAGCTGTAAGCACACAAATGTCAAATATTACAAACAGGAATAGTAGATTGTCAAAAGTATGTGTTCATGAATATAAAAGATTCAATTTTTTTTAAATTAGGAGATGTATAAGTAACTAATCATACCTTTTTCCGATTTTTATAGCAATACGACCTTTAGTCACTGTAATAAGAAAGGTCAGGTGGCAACCTGTACCACAAAACAGTTTTTAATGGCCAACTTGATGAGATCTTTATAGACTTTCGTAGTGATATCAGGTCGCAAAGATCCTGGCGCATTCTCTTCGACATCTGGAAAAATGGAGACACACACTTTTAGTCTTTAGAAATTAAGCATACATTATCCTAAAGTAGGTTCACAAAATATAAAAGAGTAAACCTACTTAGATAATAATTTATTCGTTGGTGTATGGCGCCTATACTTCCACGAATATTTCAATGGCGAGGGAGATATTGTACATTCCTTGTCGTTAGTAGAACTTTGTACTATTTAAAAGCCTCACTCCTGACCTGTAGACAAATAAACATTATGTTGACACAATCTTTACGACTTTCTACAAATGCGAAAATACAATGATTCAGCAAAACAATATAGAGAACAAATGGAAGCAAACTTATCTAATTACTACGTTCTACAATTGGCACTGATGAGACTTTTATTGCGAACTTAAATATATTTAACAGATAACCTTTTACAAGAGCTATGTACCTACAGAAAATGTATATCGCACATATTCATCTACTTACTTATAAATATAAAAATGGCGTCCATGTATAACTTAATACTACCTATAGTGATTACTGTATTATTATCATAAGCTAATACAACTTTTTTAAATTCTAGGTATTTAGGATTTTGGCATCAAACGGATATGTGTAAAACCGGAAACTTAATTAAGTTCTAGGTTTATGGTAGACTAGCCATTGCTCATGAATTTTTTGCGTAGGATTTTTTCATTTTTTTTGGATGATAAGTATTCCGGACTAACTACAATCTTTATATGTGCCAAATTTCATTTACATCCCTTTAGCCGTTCTAGCGTGATTGAGTAATAAACATGCATCAAATCAAATCAAATCATCCATACTTCCATCCAAACTTTCGCATTTATAAATGCAGTAATATTAACTGATCCATAAAATTATTATTCAGCAAATAATGTTATTATAACTGTTTCTTTTATCATATTTACAATCTGAAAAAAATCATTGATATCGCGATTTTAATGATCATCTTTGCTTTAGATAACATTTTTATAATAAACTCTACAGAAAAAGTGATATTATTTTGCAAAATAAAAATAAAATTCTATTTACATAGATGATATTATATGAAAATAAAATCCAGACTTACACTTTATAATATTTCCAATATTGTTTTTAATGTTTTAATTCAGGCATTCACAAAACATGTGCACTAACACTTTTTATTAACATAACTAAATGGCAATATCAACTTTATCACTATTTATGGTCCAGTATTTTCTGTATCTTATCTATACTTATATGAATAGTAGGTAAGTAATCCATATAGTAGTTATCTTTATACTTTGTCTCGTTGTAGACATGCGAACGGTGCATGATATGAATGATGAGTATATTACGTACATACGATTCTATATTAAATATTATAATCATCAAGTTCGCATAATTAAAAAACAAAACACGCACAATGGTTCCGTAGCTGCCCAGTATTTCAGTATAAGAGGGTTTTTTAATTTTTTAGTTTCATAAAACGATAATTAAGTAATTTTCAATAACATTTCTACGAAAATTTTGTTACTTCTCACTTGGTCGGCTGTTACTTGTATAATTGTAAAGCCTACTTAGGTGTGTTTTCCTTTTAATTTCATTAATTAAACTACTATCCTGAATTCTTTTACATCTCCAGAAACAACCATTTAGCTGGCAGGATACACACACTTGACTCTAACGAAAAATTGCACTTTATAGCTCAATATATCACAAACGGATCTGTATAAAAAATGTTTTTTTTTATAAAATTTGTCAGCGTAAGTAATAGGTACATTCATGCAAAATAACAACTTTCTAGTCCTAAGAGGGCAGACGGAAGGACGGACATAGCAAAACTATAACGGTTCCGTTTTGTCATTTTTGCTACGGAACCCTTAAAACGATCAATAGCGTTTTGCAGTATCACTAAGCATGACTTATACTCTATGAACTGAATGAGAAGGCGTTGTTATATTAGGATAAATCAAACCAAAATACGTTTTAGCTTTCTGCAAAAAGAAATTATTGCTTTGTTGAATGCCTATATTGCCTATATTGCCTACCTAATTTAAAATGATGTTACTGAACACTTCACTGTATTATCTACTCCAATAAAATTACCAGTATGAAGAGCCGCTCAGATAAACTGGGTTTTTTTTTAGTCTGGCTGATGGCTTTTGATCCAATGTCAATTATTTTACTGTTGCATTGTTTGATTTGATGCTACTGTGGAACTACTGAAATTTGTTAGAATAAAAAACTTTTTTACAAAAAATCACATAACTGTTTTAAATTTTGGTTGATTTGAGGAGTTTTGTTGTCTGTCTTCGAAACTCATACGAAATTTATATGGGACCATATCGGAATAAAGCACCATAGTCGGGGATTTCCTTGCTATAGTGCTCTTAATTGGGCAAATGAAGCATACGAACTAATGAGGATCTTAAAGCGGTGACACTCAGATTTTTGCCAAACAAAGATTTGGGTGGAACTGACATTGACTTATAAGCGATCGTGATGCTTACCATAAGGCTTACGACCTGCTCGTCCGCTTATTAAGCGCAGAAATCATGTTAGTTTTGGCATACTTGTAGTGTAATGAAAAGGTAGGTTTAAGATAGGACTACATATAATTACATATACGAGGTAAGAATTATCACTACATACTATAAGGTAATTTAGAAAGAGGTCAAAATCAATTTAATTCGGTTAGAACTAGTTCAGGCGTTTCTTATGTTTACATAATTAGATTTTCACTTATAATCTTCATCACCAAATTTTAATAATCAAAAAGATAAATAATGACTTATCTATATAATAAGTAATTCATTATTGGAAATAATCTTGCCTTAAATCTAACCGAACCTTCAGCTAGCTGTCACAACCAGCGTTTTATTTTATCTTGACTATTTTTATCTTGCTTATGTCTGCAATTAGCCAAATAAATATACCTCTTGCTGATATCACGAGTCAATAAACTACCTAACATAAGTTATCATATCCGTGATGTGAAAAGATTATTATTTCACGACGGTAACGTATGGTCGTATCTTTTATTAATCTGATCATTGTTGCTAATACAGATTTGGAGTAAAGTATAGCGGCTAGCACTCAATACTGTAAACCTTTCATCTAAATTAATCTTATATGCAAAACTTATATTTTGCTGCCATTTACATGTCACTAGCATGGATTACTTCTGTTCATTTGCGCAGTATCTACTTTAAACCTTGCCGTGACCTGTCAAAGGAAATTGTTTAACCAAGGGACACAATTAGTATCATTATTTTTTATAACTTCAAGTAGCAAACAAAAATGCGCCCAGAGTGTAAGTTAATTATGGCTAGTTATCATGACTACGGAGTCACAACGAGTGGGTTCATAGGGGCTGAGACAAGGATAGTGAGTTACTGAGTTCTTCGGTATTCAATCAATCAGTCTGTATCGGTCCACTACTGGACATAGGTTTTTTCTAATTTACGCCACAACATCCGGTTTTCCGCCTTCCGTATCCAATTCATTCCAGCCACCGGCGACCTTTAGGTCGGTCCATCTGGCTAGTGGTCGTTCTACCTTTTACCGTCTGCTCCATCGGCGATCGGTTCTTTGGTAAATGTGGGCAGCCCATTGTTACTACAAAGTGCTTAGCCTCCGTGCTATGTCGGTTACTTTTGGTTCTTTGCCGTACGGCGTCATTTTAAATTGTATCCTTCAAAGAGACTCTAAACATATGTAGCTCGCTCCATAGCCCACTGCGCGACATTCAATTTGTGTATTAGTTCAACCGTTAGTGTCCACGTCTTGATACCTTAAGTCATAACACGTAGGACGCACTGGTTAAATACAGTAGGGGCGAACATAAGACTCAACAAAGTTTGCTAAACGCTGCCTAACTCAATCGGATCCTCCTGTCGACTTCTTTCTCGAAGTTGTTTCTACCAAGCTGAATAACCTGTCCTCTAAGTAGATATATTCTTCGTTATATAATGTTAAAATTTAAACCATAAATTACAACTGTGGATTACAACTTGGTTACACTTACCCACATACAAATTTACAAAATTTTATAAATGAATTGCTATTTTCAACCAACAATTACCGATCCCATTAGCGAAATAACTTTCGTTATCAAAAACTATGCTTAATCCATAGTTAGTGATAGTAAACTATCACTTAGGTGGCGTTAGTTATTGGTGAAAACGGTCATTAATTATTTACCTTGGTACGAGTTTATTTGTGTCATATAACTAACACTTTTTCTTTAAACTAAAGAAAACGAATCGTTCGCTTAACTAGGAAATTGTGCGTACTTCATAATTATGAGCATTATATTTGGATATGTTAGCGCAAATATGAATGATATCGTATATATCTATAGAAAGGTCAAGAAAACAAAAGATATTACTGTTGAAAACTTATGATTATTATGAATAAACTCGTGTAAGTATTGTTTATGAGTGATATGAACGTCAAGTATGTGCTTACATATGATTTGTAATATACTAATAACCTACCGCTCGTGGCTTCTTTCGGTTAAGTTGAAACGGCGTCAATTTGTATTATTTTTAATTACAAATAAACGCCCTTACTACCTACTACTTACTTTTGTAACACAACCATCTACCACACTCTAGTCTCACGTCGGTGAAACCTCGGAGTAAAATCGATATTTTTTTGTCAGGTGAAGGGTGCCTAAACCTTACAATAAACAACGATTTTACTCCAGTAAAATCGTCTGAAGTTGGTAAAGGTCATAACTCCAAAAACAAGTGGTAAATTCGGATAATATATTAAATATTTTCGAAAACTGATATTACAAAGTTATATTGTGTCATGTAAAGAAACCACAACCACGAGTAATATTTTCATTCATATTAAAAATCATCAGCCTGAATATAAATGAAAATATTACAATTTTATTTGATTTAGAAAGTTATATTTTGAAATAATTATATCAAATATCAATTTTCGAATAAAAAAAAAATTGCTTTTGTGATTCTTCTATTTTGGCTGACTGTAATATCATTACGCAAAAGTCTGATAGGTATCATACTAAGCCAAATTTACGCTTCCAGACATGACACGCAATATTGATTGATAAGGTTATCTGTATACGATATAAAATAAAAATAATGATTTCGATGCATTCTGTATATCACATGTCATATATCTGCTTACATGCCATGGGCGCACGAGCTATGTTTTTATCAAATCTAAACATCTTACAATTATCACAAACGGATACAAATCACAATAATAATAATAATCCATACCGATTGATTCTTGACTCTACAAATAAATATTAAAACTTTTTGAGATGACATCTATCGCAATAAGTTGGTACCTACAACATAACTTTGAATGTTTACGGCATGTCTAAAGGTACAGTTTCATAACATTGCCGATAGATGTCACTATTCCAAATAATACTCCACAAATATTCAACTAGGATGACATTGCCCTCAACTCATTTAAATTGTACAACGGGTCCACACGATGGCCCCAACGTCGGTCCCAACGCCACTTAGGCAACGTGTGGATCTTATCTAGAATAACGCTTGTCCCAATGTTAGCGCCAATCCAACCGTTGGACGAGTGGCGTTGAGTCCTATGTTGGGGCCAACGTGTCCAACCAAAAATGAAATGGCAATTATAATAATATAAATAGTAAACTTTTACACATTATTTTTTGGTCACTACAAACAAGCAGTAACTAGAATAATACAAAACAATAAACATAAATAAAGTAGGTACCTGCCTTCTGACAAATTATATTAATATTTATTTAGTCGTGTTCGAGTTTGTTGTCATTTGAGTATTCATTTATATATATATATATACGTACCTAATTTTAGTTTCGTGTTCCATGTATATGTTTACTTTCATAGTCCTTTGGTGATTTTCTTGTAAAGTTTCGAGTTCATTCTCATGTTTATTTTACGATAATGTTCTTATTTTACTAACGTCAAAATGTTGATTGACATTCATGATGATTGATGAACATGTTCTTGATAATTATCATGACTGACAGGCTTCGGTATTGATATTATTGATGATTGAATAATAAAATTATTAATTCATAATGATATATGATAATAGTCACAAGTTGACAAAGTTATGTTATATTTTTTTAGGGTTTCGTAGCCAAAATTGCAAAAACGGAACCATTATAGTTTCATCATGTGCGTCTGTCTGTCCGTGTGTCACAGGTATTTTACTCAAAGCCTACTCAATAAATATTAATTAAATTTGGTGAAAAGGTGTCCCATAGTAGTACTTTGTTTGATAGCTTAATTATAAAAATAAACATATTAGGTGGGGGGGGGGGGCACTCCATACATGTAACTTTTTTTCAAACAGCAACGTGTGGCACATCATTCGACAGGTCTGTCAAAAACGTTTTAAGGTTTGTAATCATTATTTTTGATTGAGTGAATTTTTTAGAATTTTTTTGGAAATAATGGATCCAAAATTTGCATAAATTGTGTGACCAAAAAATATGAAAAAAATCACAAAGATAACGCTTAATAAATAATTTAAACTAAAATTGTTTTAAACATAATCGGATGTAGGTACTGTCTTATGGCCGAAAAACTGCATTTCTTAACAAAATGGCGTAAGTGCCATGAACATACTCTTCTACTGATGCAAGTATACAAGGCTGCGGAACCCTACACTGAGCATGGTCCGACATGCTCTTGCCCGGTTTTATTTCTTTTTCTATTAGGCACCTGTCCCACCGCCGGCGATGAGCGAAAAACGAATAGCGATTTTGTCGCTCGAAAAACGTACAATACATGTATATTGTAGATCCCGTCCGCGTCCGGGTTAACAAAAGAATTGCACAATAGAGCGAGTACTCGCCGGCAGTGTGAACGGTCAGTGTTCAACTATTAGTATCTGTATCTCTTGTTTACATGGGCCTACATAAGTTTATACGTTTCTTGAGCGATAAATCGATACTCGCTACTCGCTTTCTTGCTGTTGGTGGGACAATTGCCCTAGTGTGTGGATGAATATACAGAATATCTAAAGGTACACTTTATCGATAGTACTTACCAGTTTATCTTTTTAAAATATTTCAGTTTGAAATATATTTTTTGACTTTAATGTAACCGACCTAAAGCCAGGTTTTTTAAGGGTCCACTAAGAAAAGCCTAGCTTTAGGCGAATACTCGCCTCCAGCTCCCCATCAAATATTTAATAGATAAATTTGGTAAATATTGTGCCACGAATTTAATATTCTCTAATCATTACATTAAGAATTGATGTGTTTCCTTGCCTAAATTTTCCTTTTAGTTACTACCACGGCTAAGTCACGTCCAACCACCTTCGGGTAACAATCTCAATTATTCGCAAACCTCTAATTTAATGCTGGCAACTTTTAATTTATTCGCTGAAGGAAAGTCTGATTGCAAATTGTTTCTCCGTTTCGGTATTCTGTGGTCGCGTCTAAAACAGTTTTTGCTGCGACGTCACAGCGGCGACGAACAAAAAAAAAAACAATTTTCTTAATTTTCTTGTTAAGGTGCATCTACGTGAAGTATCGGCGGACGACGGTGTGAGAATATTGTATTAAAACTAAATTATAAAAAAAAACTAAACAAAAAGATATGTTCCAATAATTTCTGTTAAATATTTCGTAAAAGTAAAATCAATTATTTTTATCAAGATTTTTAAATCTTGATAAAAATAATTGATTTTACATTATAATAGTATTCTATTTACACTGTCTTTAGTATCATAGGACATTAATAAAAAAATGGGTATTAAGAAAAAAAAACGACGTGCAAAGAAATAAGTATACAGGAAAATTCAATTAAGTCATAATAATGTAGTACCTACCTTATATTCCTCAAGATTGCAAAGTTGCGAATATAATTGATTTTGAAAAGAAAATAGAATTAATTTTATTAATTTTAAAGCTTTTCATTATCATTCAAACGGACCATAATTATTTATTTATAAGAATAATAAATATTGCTATTTTACAGTTACAACGACCATTCCGTTTATTTTATAAGCAATCATTCATTGTATTATTGCTTCAATAAGCTTATATTTATAAGGATTATTCTGACAATTTATTATCAACACCATACTATAAAATGCACTTGTACTAGCAGAGATAACAGTTTGGTTCAAAAACTTTTGCCTACTGATATTATATTGAAAATCAGTCGTTCTATCACTAAAAGTCTTGGAACAATTCACACAACGTCATCTGATTCCAAACTTAGCAGACCATGTACTAGGCAACCAGACAACTGACAAACATATTTATATGTTTTTAAATACATAATTATATAATATAGATAAATTACCACCAAACACAGAATAAACCATCGTGCTCATCGTAAAAAGTTTTATCCTGAATAGAGATCGAACACACGACCTCCGGCTTAGCAGTTAGGGTCACTAACCACTAGAACAATAGGCCAACCAACGCTACAAAAAACTAGCGCTTTCTTTGTGTATTTTAAAAAAAAAGAAAAAATGGCCTTTATTTGACACTAGCTTTAGCCCTCAGCGTACGAGAGCGTACTCTCGTGAGTGAATAGAGCACAAATTTCTTCAAATCCTTTTATACTTCTTGTCTTGAAAACTTGTCTGCCAAATATCAGTTTTCTAGGTCCAAGGGATGTCTTGGTGTTGATATGAAAGTAAGGTTGGAGGACCCTCAACTAGATGGGCCGACGACTATTACTATTAATTGAATGCAGAAAGGAAAGGACAGTAGTAGTGACGTAAATTAGGAGAGGCCTATGTCCAGCAGTGGACCGATACAGGCTAATTGATTTAGTAATAAAAACAATAACGTTATCATTGTTAGAAAGGTGAGAATATTATCAAGAACTTATGTCCAATTTTAACATTAAACTAGTATTTTTAGTCTTCTCTAGACTCTATCCGATAACTATATCAAAATAAAGTAAGATTCATCCTAGAGTACTTATCTCAAATACTTCCATAATTTTATCAAAAACTTTCATCACCCACATTGATTTTTTGGTATCTGCCATGGTATTGGTAGGGTCAGCAGGGGGTCAATATGAATAGACGAAGTTCAATATGAAGGGCTGGTTACAAAGATTGAAAAAGGTCTAGGGAACGTCACATAAATTTCTTTCTCGAGTACACTCTGGATAAGTAGAGTTTATTTCCGAACATTTGGGTCCAAGTTTCTAACGTACTAAATGGTTGACGTACATAGGTGACGTCCTAGTGTTGTAAATAGACGTTAGAAATGTCGATATTTTTTTATATTATTAATAAAAAAAATAACGTTGACGTTATATGGCCACGATACAGTTATCAATGCATCAGAATAAAATGTGTTTTAGAACCTAATTACTTGATCTTCTGAAAACCGTGACTGACTGACCTGTGCACTTTTTCTGATATATTTAGGCACAGCTCAAATCACACTACGGATGGGGTTACAATTTTGCATACGTGATGGTAGGTATAGATAATAGTTACCTATGACAGATTTATAAAAATCCAACCCCTGAGTTAACCGAAACGAAGTTCTCGCGAGACCGCGAGGTAAAGCAAGTTGTAGATTTATTAACGAACAGCGTTACAAGACGCTTAATGTTTTTTTAGTGAGTATATGTATGTAGTTATGTTCATTGTCGCGTGCAAAGGTAACAACGTGACTGCAGTCTTGTGTTTGTTGAGCGTCGTGATTGCGTTTTACGCGCGTCTTCAGCGCGTTCAAACGCTGAAGAAACGCCGTGTGCCAATATCCTATGACGGATTTCATCATGTGAGGTGCCGTTGAATTTATCTCAATAGTGGGAGTAAAATAGGGTAAATAGTTTTTTTAGGTAATCCGTTGAGATTTTTTGTTTTGTAGTAATTTAACAAGTACTTTGACGAGGTTCCTAATAAATAACAAACTCAATTGAATATCAAATATTCATAGTATCGTTTTCCAAAATTCAAATTTTTTTCAGAGAAAAATCGCCTCAGCACTAGTTCACTCCAAGATAAGTTCGACATCGACAAGTTACTGTCTCTCACTAAAATATGTAGCGGCACGGCATTGAAAATTTCTGCCTTGTAACAGCTTCGCTTCTATCAAGACTGATTATGAATGAGTCTCGTTAATGTCAATTCCAAGATCTTGTAATACAATAAGTAGTACTGCATATAAACTAACGAAAAAGCTGAAGAGCTTGTTTGTATGAACGAGTTAACTTCCGAAGATTCTTGGGCCGAGTTAGATGATATTTAGTATGAATGTAGCTCGAAGAAGGTGATAGTATTTGAACTTTTTATTGCCATAAAGCGAGCAAAGCTTCAGGGCAAAGGCTATCAAGAGCTAAACGATTATTTTCGAAACCGGTTTATGTTGAAAAAGTCTACGTTATAAGACTTATTTGTATAATATATATACAAATAAGTCTTATAACGTAGACTTTTTAAACAGACTTATCCCAAATTATATAAAATCACGAAGCCAAAACTTCCGATTAAAAGCTAGAACTTGACAAAGCAGAAATAGCGAAATCAAAATGTTGTTTAATAAAATGATTCTTTCTCGAGCTGCAAGCTTCAAATTGCAAGATAGTGAGAAAAAGCGAAAAATGCACCCGGCAACCGAATCTAACTGGTTCCATGCAGATATTAAGGCCGCCATCTTGTTTCGACCAGACAAAACACGTATAAATCAAGTCCATTTCAGTTTTATTAAAAACATCTGCATGACGTGCTGTGGTCGACGATATTTCTCATATTTCAGTTGTATAACGCCTTATGTGATATAACTGTCTTCTGGGGATGTGTGTTCAGAAAAAATGCATGAAATTGTCTGGAGCTAGCACAAAATGTTGAAGGCAACAGAAGCTTCATACAAACGCGTTCGAGTTACGCATTGATACATGTACATCGTTTAAGACAATGATGTTTTATGTAAAAAAATTAAACAACATTATAGATAGATATAGCGCGATTTATTTAACACGATTGAAAAAATAAAGTAATCCACTGCTTTAATCTGTTGACGCCGATGATGATACAGTGAAATCAAGATTTGCTAATCAGCCAACATAATAATAATAATAATAACTAAACTATCTGGCAACACCGAAGAAATATATCGTCGTACCGAAAATCTCAATCTTCAGTTTTCTTAATAGCCACAATTACTCAAACTCAAATACCTTTATTTCGTAAAATCAGGTTAATGATTATTTGAAAACGTCAAATTAATACATACTAAAAAAAATTATAAAATTATGACGGTTTAAAAAAAAACCAAAATGAGGTTAGGCGGCAGTTCCAAGTGTTAAGCTCATGAGAAGAAGCTGCCAAGAAACTCATGTGCATGTTACAATAAAAAGTCCGCAATAACCTTAATGAAACTATACAAAACTAAATCACAAACCATGTTGTACGAAATCACTATTAAATGAACCAGAAATACACAATGACAAATTTTGACACAATGTCACCCAAAAATATTTGCAAACATCAATTCAAGAAACCAAAAAGCCGATGATAAAAATGTTACCACGAAGTCGCGCCAGAGCACGAGCTGCACACCTGGACGCCCCGCTCCACTGGACTCGTAGCCCCGCTCTGCCTCGCAACCACAGGGTTGAACACCAACCGTTGCTGAGGCATCGAGCTCGTCAAGAGACGAGTTTTTCTCTCCGTCGGCGAGGGAGAGGCCAGCCACCGACCACCTTCGGACCCCGTGGCCTACCGGCCTTAATCAGGGCCCCCGCTATTGGTGGTGATGACCGCCGTATGAGATAAGTGCGCCGCAGAGACTACGCTTGGAGTACGCCCAGACTAGCCGCGAGATCCCTGCCCCGGTACAGGTTCCTTCAAATCTAGTTGACTGCGAAGCTACGGGGCTGGATACCGCAGCGATTGTGGTAAGTACTCAGTGCAATGAGGAGATAAAGCCGCTTTAGAATTTGCCCTTCGCGAATATCGGTCCACGCCTGCCTCAGCTAAAGAACATTACGCTGGTGTGTGCTCTTGATTCGCTATTGCCTACTTACCTAAACAATAGTGAAGACCTCAACGATACCTACTCAATCCTGTATTTTGCAGCTGTTGTCGTATAGCAGGTGTTAAACTTTTAGCAGAAACCCCTACTATACGACCAAGATGCGCCGTAACTGTCATTGCCAAATATTTAATTTTAATTGAACGCTGTATTGCCGAGGCAAGAGTGCGTATCGCCAAGTTGTCCTGCTTCAGGACCGGGAACACTTGCCCGACAGTGATGCGCTTTGTGAAACGAACATTCTTCGGGACTGACATCAGACCTCAGGATTCTATGTCGCGTGTCACAGAGTGCATCAATTTCCTGAAGCAAAAAATCTATGCATGGACAATCCGAACACGCAGGTACGAAAAACGTGAAGACAGGTATAACGTGAACTGCATGTTCCAAAGGGGCCAAAGGTGGAAAGACTGAGAGCGAACTGATTAAGGTGTGGTTGGCGGGCCCAGTTCGCAAGCTTGTTTGGCATTACAACTCCAGTCCGCTCTAGAATCTGCGTCGCTCCCAGCCTTTATGAATAAAGGAGTGACCCACCTACTCCATAAGACCGGTAGTACGTCGGATCCCAGTAATTATAGACTGACAACTTGTATACCATCGATCTATAAACTTCTTACATCAATACTGAGAGCCAAAATAAACAAACATATACACACAAACTCCATCATGTGTACCTCTCAGAATGGATATAGAAGTGGGGCCAGGGGTGCTGAAAGGCGCTCCTCATTGATACGACTATTAGCCAGCAGGTTCGCTACAACCAAAAGGATCTATCGGCATGTTGGATAAATTATAAGTATGACTCCATGCCACATACATGGTTTCTCGCAACTGAGACCTATAAATACTTGGGTATGTCGCAGGCGCTGTGCATAAATGAGGTTGACATGAAACAGCTGCTGCGGGAACATTTCTTCGTTTCTTCGGCCGCCTGAAAAAAGTACTTAATAGCCTTTTGTCAGGTGGCAACAAGATCTAAGACTGCAGAAGCTGGGTCATGCCACTTCTTGTATGAGTACATAAAAAGTCCACTTGAGTGTGCCGAAGGAGTCATTGGCATACTCAAGTGGACTCAGACTGAATTAGACACCCTGGATCGAAAAGTTCATACACTGATGATGGTCATACTGAATGCATCACCCTTGTTTATTTGTGATAAGATTGTATATCTCGCGGAACTGTGGGGGCCGGGGTTTATTGAACTTTAAGTTACTTCACCGCGAGGTATACAATCTCAGAGATTTTTTTCGGGTGTGCATCAGGATGTCGTCGCGGTGGACTAACCCCACCCTCCTTAGCTAAAGAAAACTGGCGCAGGACTGCAGTGCTTGATGTCAGCGAGCGCAGGGAAGTATGGCAGAGCAACGAGCTTCCCGGTAGGTTTTTACGGGCTCTTCATGGGTTCGATGTTGACCTATTAGCGCCCGTGGCCTGGCTACGTGTCGGTGACTTGTTTGGAGAGACCGAGGGTTTTGTCTGTGCAATTACTGACGAAGTTATCATGGCGAATAACTACCGAAAATATATCCTGAGGGATGGCACTGTTGACATCTGTTGTGCTGTCACCGACCCGATGAGACCCTCAGACGATCGTTTCCAGCTGTTCACTTCTTTCTAACGGCGAGAACTTGCATAGACACAATCAAGTAGCCAGGATAATCCACCAGCAACTTGCTCTGAAATACCACCTTTTGGATGTTGAGGTACCATACTGCCGGCACGCTGCTGAGCCAGTTCTTGAGAATAGTCGTATCACGTTGTACTGGGATTGCTCTATCATTAGTGCATTGATCGTCGACATCACCATCCCTCATGACGATATATCTCGTGAAAGCCGAAAAGGATAAAGAAATTAAATATCTGGATCTGGCGCACGAGATTGTTGACATGTGGGATGTTGATTCGGCGATCATTGTACCGATAGTCGTGTCCGATCCTGGTTTGATTGCCAAGATCTTCGACCAACACATTGAGAGGCTCGCGTTAGGCGCGTATTTTCAAGACGGGAGGCCTACATTCGAGGCCGCACTGAAGGAGAACTGGTTGCTCAGGTCTAAGTCCAGCAACTAAAGGACGGGCTTAGGTCGTCGGGAGGGGTAAGTGGTAAGTGGCTGTGGCAACCCAGGACAGAGAGCTGTCACCTGTCGACTTTTTCACAAAGGCGCAGATAAGACAGCTCTCACTCCTTTTCGGGGGCCTCATCGACATTCGCCTTGTTGGTATCAAGGCGCGTCTGCCCCCGGAACCGAGCTATCGGCCACCACTCGCGGCGCCTAAGCCCCCTCAAGGGCCACTGGTCACTGGCACCCCCCGCGCCACCCCGTAAAAGGGGACGCACCGGGTCTCTTGCAGCAGTGGCTGCCTCAGGGCAAGGTGCACGGCCACGGGGTCTCCTTCCCCGCATCCCCCGCCGCAGCGTGTACTGAGAAGAGCACCCCGGGCTTCCGTAGTGGCCTCCTCAAGGGCTCGAACGGCCCAGGTCTGCCCTCCGGCGCCAGCGTCTGCCCCCGCCTCTACCCCCTCTGATGAGGAATGGCGAACGGCGGAGAGTAGGAAATCGCGGCGCCGGTAAAAGAAAGAGGCTACTTCCGCCGCTGCTGTGCAGGAGGTTGCCTCAGCAAAGGAGAAAGTAAGGCGAAAGCCAAAACTGTCTCAGCCGAAAACGACCGCCGTCCTTGTAATGGTGTCACCAGAGGCGGAGAGCAGAGGCGTTACATACGCCAGCCTCTTCAGCGAGGTGAAGGAGGCTCTCTTGGCTTCTGGAGGCGTGGAAGTCGCTATCAGATCGGGGCCCGGCTCCTTTAGGTTTTAGGGGCGGGCTCGAAGAAGGCCGACCTCGTGGCAGAAACGCTCAGGCGTCTCGCGGGAGGCGAAGAAGGCATCCGTGCCGCTACGCCGACTCCTCGTGGGTTTCTCGGCTGCGAGTATCACCATCCTCGAGGCGAGGCCCGCGAAATGCTACCAGTGCATGGGCGCGGGGCACTGGCGCCCTCAACGCACCAGCGGCTTTGACTGCAGCGGACTTCGTATCCGCTGCGGTCAGCAGGGGCATACTGCCCGCCAACCACATGATGGGGAGGGTGGGCTACAGGCCCCACAAGGCCGCTAAGCCACCCGCGGGGTTGAGCCGAGCTCCTTGCGCCCAGGCTCCTGTGCGGATCGAAGAGGGTGAAGACGAGGCGCCCTCTCAAGCCTCGGCACCCTCCACCTAACGGACCCCTTAGCCGTGCTCGCTCCTCGCCCCTGGCGTCAGTGATAGGAGTGCCGGATGTGTTGCACGATAGGGGGTCCAGGACGCGGTTGCATCCTCCTGCGGGGACTTCATCTGGTGGGAGGAGGCGACGGGGCTAGTCTGCCCTGTCGCAGGCGAACCGAGCGACGTCAAGGTGTAGTCGCGCGTGATGTCGTTTGGTGGAGCTGTGGGCGTGATGTTTCCCACGCTCACGGCTTTCTGCGATGGCGACGTTCTGTGTGTACCCAGGACGCCGCCGGAGCAGGAATGCCCGATAGGGCTATGCCGCTGGTTGGGTCACCGAAGATATAGCAAGTTCCGGCGGCCTATCCGTGAATGCGACGAGTAGGTACAGGGCTGATTTTTTAGTGGGGACAAGTCCCACACTACCTCCAGCTTCTGCCCCGGGTGCTGGAAGTGTGCGTTAGGTATTTTTTACGGTCATAAAAAATAAGGCGGTTGGATCAAGCGCTTGATGCGGCATTACTTCTGGACACGGCTCGCATAGTGAAGAGGTTCCTTTTTTTGGAACCGTAACCACCGGTAGCTTGGTCCCTGTACCCGATGCCGGTGGGACACTATTTTTTATATTTTGAAATATATTTAATTTTTGTTACCTATATTTAAAAATGTAATTTATATGTATTGAGTTATAATAAAGAGAATAATAATAATTATAATAAGTAAATGAATAAATTCTTTATTCACTTAGGAAGCAAAATATTACTCGGGTAAATTCTACATGTACATGTAATGTTCGCTGTTCGCAAACTATAGGTAAAGCCGAAGAAAAGAAAGGCAATAAAACGGCCACTTTTTCTAAATTGCCAATCTTTTAGAAATATTTAAATAAGTATAATACATATTATATAAATACGACCATATAAATATAACGTTTGCAATTTTTAAGGTGCCGCTTGCTGAGTTCTTGTAATTGATATTTATATTTTTACTTCTAACATCATTGGCTTAAGGACATGAGGACATGGAATCTCGGACCACTTAGGTTCGAAGGTGTTCTGAGATTCCGTTTCCTTTCCAAACTGGAAAGTAAACGGAAGAAAGCAAACAAGTTTGGAAATGCATTGTTCGAGCAAATTACACATGAAGCTTAGCTTAAGTTGGTACTCTGTGTTTTGTGATTTAAGTTAGGTAGCTCATAAGTAGGTTCTTTAGAATAAGATATACCTACCTTGCTACTATTCCTCAAGGCTCCGTGGCTATTATTCTCAATTCTAGAAGAACAAATTAGATGTATTACTGTGGACCGTTTGGCCTTCAGCTAACCTCTCTTTAGCCGGTTAGTAGGTTTAGTAGGATTTTTGTCCTATTTGAATAAAATATTGTTCACTGTTTGCGACATATTTGGCTAAATGTATCGACATACGACGACATACATATTTGGCTAGATTCATTTATCTATTGACCCTTTTTTTAAAAAGTCATACCACTCTGTGCCTCTGAGAGCACGTTAAGCCGTCATTCTTGTGGCCAATCTCTCTCCGGTCACATCTGATTTCCGTCCCATTGGGCTATGAGAGTAAGGTAATGAGAGTAAACTTGTTCTGTCTGTGAATAAATATCTTCTACATAATACAAGTAACATAGTTGTTTTCTTTTCTCCGTGATAGGGTTTTACTACTCAGGTACATGCCACATTATTTAGATACCTAACACATTTTGAGAACTCCGCAAGTCTTAACCCTTTTCTTGCTTTTATTACTATTGTACCCTTAAAATTTATTTTAGTACTTGTCAAGCTCTTAATACAATTACACCTAAAATTGTACAATTGTACATATTTTAGAGGAAACGTAAGATAATTGTAAATGTTTTAGCAAATTTCTATTGTAATCAACTGAGGCGTGTGTGTGTGTGTAAGCGCGACTTACAAAATAACATCTATAATTCCTGTTTATCTTGAAACCAAAGAATATCTGACACAAAGGTCCTAAAATTGTACATAGGTATTACACAGAGTGAAAAATCACTCTGTGTAATACCTATGTACAATTTTAGGACCATAAGGTCGGGGTAAAAGTATTTTCGTATTTTTCATACAAAGATTTTTTTTTTAGATAAAGTATTTTTTTATTTATTTATAATATGTATGTGCCGTTTTGATCAATGACTTGTTGCCATCTTGTGGGTAGGCCCATGATTCCATTTCTGTAGGTGATCAAAAAAAATCTGACGGGTAGTCTTCACAGTGTTTTTTTTTGAAGTTAACTTTATGTTTTCTAAAGAGTTCGGAAGTGACCGAAACAGGTGGAAGTTTCTCTCAGTGAGGTCATGTGGTACCCAAATATCAAGCTTTTTCTTGTACCCAAACTTTTGTAAATAACGTAAAACTGTTTTGTGATCAACATCCAGTTCTTCAGCAATATCGTAGCGTTCCACACTAAAATTTACAGACAAGCGATTCAAGTGAAGTTAAAGTGGTCAAACTTTAACTTCACTTGAATCGCTTGAACCACATTTATACTACTCGTATTGATACCGCATTAAATGACCGTAAACCGCACAAATTTTATTCGCGGCGTTCGTCGCATTTTCACCTTTTTAGGGTTCCGTAACCAATATGGGTTACGGAACCCTAAAAAGGTGAAAAAAACCGAACCCTTATAGTTTCGTCATGTCCGTCTGTCTGTCTGTCCGTCCGTGTGTCACAGGCATTTTACTCGGAGAGTTCTCAAAAAATAAAAACATGTGTTATAGTGGCCGCTACTTAATTTGCTAACTAACTAATAAAAATAAACATTTTTAACATGTAACAGAAGCCGATATTTTTTTTCGGCTAACATCAATGTGTTTATTTTTTTTTAACGTTCGACAGGTCTTTTAAAAATATTTTAAGGTTTCTATTAAACTTTTTTGATTGAGTAAACATTTTTGAAAATTATCGCTCCGAGAGTTGCATAAATTGTGCTCCTTAACTTTTGAACCTAGTGACCAAAAAACATGAAAAAATCACAAAAAAATAAATAAATATATATATTTCGGATATACCATCATTGAGTTATAGCCCAAAAACTGCTTTTCTCCACAAAAGGACGTAAGTGCCATTAACATACGCTCTTCTGCTGATGCAATTATTTAAGGCTGCGGAACCCTAAACTGAGCATGGTCCGACATGCTCTTGCCCGGCTTTTTATAGTAAAACTTTAAAATGTACGGAGTTTCTTCGCCCCATACGTTCATTTTGCTTGCTTGAAAAACAATTGAAAAAATGTATTTATTGTATCTTCAGATTGTCAACATTTAATGGTTTTAAAACCAGCCAGTTACATTTTGTACAGCCAAAGAGGTTTGATTACTAACAATACATTCAAAATACGAAAATACTTTTGCCTTTACCTATTTTTATACTAATTTGCACCAAATATCTTTGGAAAATCAATTTTGAAAAATATAACCATAACCTTCTACTTTTGCCACACCACCATCTACCACACGTCAGTGAGACCTCGGGTTAAAGATGTTGTTTTTTGTCATAGTATGTGGTTATAGCCATAACTTCAAAAACATGGTTAAAATCACACTAATATTTTAAAAGCGCAAGTTTGTGAGTGTGTGAGTATGTACCTATGTTTGTTACTTCTTCACGTCTAAACGGCTGAAGCGATTTTAATAAAATTTGGTATGGAGTTAGCTGACATCCTTGATTAACACATAGGCTAATAAACCGCGGGTAACATCGCGGGGCACAGCTAGTATTAAATATTTTTCAAAATGTGTGTAGTGTAAAGAAGCCACGAGCGGGAGGTTATTAGTATATTAAAAATCTCCCTGTATATCACATTACATTGTAAGTATTATAGGTACCTACATTACATTGTACAAATTAAACAACTACATTGGCGGTCTTCCAAAAAGTAACTTTTCACACATAAGAATACTTACCGTCACATGGTTTCCCCGTACATTTATTAAAGATCTCAAATCTGAAGAAGTATTGGTAAGATTCGCAGATAAGTTTTATATACGCTGATCAATCCTTAAGTGTGTAAACGGAGTCAGCACTAAAATCTCAATTCATAATTTTTAACATTGTTATTATACCGAGTTCCTTTTTATACAAAATTGAAATTTTCATAATTACTAATTTGTAGAATTCCTATTTTTCCGAATTACTATTTTTTTCAAGTGGGTAATGTACTGATTCTAGAATTTTCCAAATATGTATAGTTCGATACATAAAGCATATCGACATCAGGGTCAGTAGTTTAAGCTTAAGTTTTATAAAATTAAAGCTCGGCGCAAAAAAATATTTATTCGCCAACAATTAAGCAACAAGGACAATAACTAACATTACAAATATTACATATCAATGAAACAATACATAATGTTATACAATACTAAAACCTATTACTTTTACTTAAACCAACATTTTTTTTAATGCTTCTTCTGGTGAAATTGTTCCTTTTAATAAATTTTGGCATCTTTCAATATAAATTTAGATCATCTTATCTTTTCTTTTATGTAAATTTTAGATTTTTTTTATAATACATACCTTATTTTTTTAGAAAGCTAATAAAACAAAATAGATTCGTTTTTCCTACTTTTTTATTCAACCGAAAGTGCCATCCCTCTAAGGCTAAATTAGTTGTCCTGTGGCAAACTGTTGTACATTTATATGCAAGAAGTTTGGATATATTTTAGTTTTAGTCTTAATTTCTAGTTTAAATATAGTATTTAATAGTTTAATCATATATCTTGTAAACTTTTATTGCATATGTTACATTACTTTGTAAAGAAATATAAATATTTTTTTGAAAATCTTAAAGAAGTTTGTGTATTTTCTGTAGTATTCGTTCTTCAAACCGGTATTGATCACAGACATAATATTAAAGTTCATTATGTCAGTGGTATTCATAAATGAATGTGATTGTACATACGTAAGGAAAATAGTAGAAAGTGGATTAAAATAGAACTCGCTAAAAAGTGTATATATAAATATAATATTAAGGAAAAAGATGAATGTGTAACAATAGATTACACATCTAGGACAATTTTAATTTCGGACTGTATCGCCGACTCCGTGTAAACGGAACATTCATTTAACGTACGTATCTGTTACACGCATATAAGGGACACATATTGGTCATCAAACAACAACGCACATATCGATACGCAAGTACTTTTTGCCTAAATTATGAATCAGGGAATATCATCGTCTAATTAAGTAGCATTCCTAATTATTACCATCGCCTTCGACGGTACCGTGACGTCACCGAACAAACGCATGTATATAATGTACTAGCTGTGCCCTGCGGTGTTACCCGCGGTTTATTAGTCTATGTGTTAATCCAGGGTGTCAGCTAACTCCATACCAAATTTTATTGAAATCGCTCCAGCCGTTTAGACGTGAAGAAGTAACAAACATACACACTCACACACTCACTAACTTTCGTTTTTATAATATTAGTGGGATATGTAAATTGGATTAGCTCTACAAATATAACCAAGCAACAACTTTACTAGAACCTAGCGATGTAAAACAATTACCCAGAATGCTGGATTAGCATAAATAAGGACAACTGAGTCGTTGAAGCGGACGTTATATTGACTTATGTCCTCGGGTGTCTCTTGCAGCTTGCGCTTAAAGATAAGCAGCTTATGCACTGTATAGGTAACAAGTTCCCTGTAACTTCATCTTTCAGGAGATTACGGTATAAGTAACTTTACTTTGCAACTGTAAATATGTTTCATCTACATCATACATTTTCAAAGCAACGGTAAACCTTTACTTTGTGTGAACGTAATATTGTATATCCAATTGTACCTTTCTTTCATATTAGTAATGTAAGCTTGGGATTTCTTATACAGAGAAAGGAAAACCTTAAATCAGACCGAAGATTTTTGCACTGGCACGTACCGCTACTCACGATAAAACTATCCCCAATAATATGTTTTACAAATTCGAACCTCATCGTTATCAAAAAGATTGCTTTCGAGTAGGTATTACGTCAGAAAGGAAGAAATAGAAGAGAGGATTTTCACACAATTTCTCCTACACAAATGAATGAGAGACCAAAGCAATCAGCTCGACACATTCGGAGAAAGGAATGAACGAGCAAATCGGCAGCCCGCATTCGATACCCCTTGAAATATTGATGACGGATCTGCCCAAGGGGACGATTATTCGAATCGGATCGCGTCTCGGTGTATCGAGAACATTTCGAACTGGCGATATCCACACTGACAATTTTAGAACTTTTTATTGCCGATACCAAATGGTGTTTTTTTAGGCCCCGTAGGTTACAGATCTGATATTTTTATGTTGTTGAAATAGAGTTGAGTTTCGTATCACGTTTTGCTATTAAATATGCGGAAGGTGAACACGTATTGTACGATTTTCGACTATGTAAACGAGTGTTCTCAACGTTTTTATGAGCCGTGACAGATTGGAATAAATCTGTCGAAGCGAAAGGCAGCTTTTTTACAACACCTATAAAGAAGGACAAAGAATTCGGAGGGAATATCTGAGGGAAATTGAGTTACCCATTCGGTTTATTATCTGATTCTCCACTTATCAAAGTAAATTCTAACTTGGAAGAGGTTGTAGAACATTTGTAGTATGTCTCCGATGAAATGATTTAGATTTGAATGCATGGACCGAGGCAAATAATCGTGTAATCGTATTACTAGCTACTCAATATCGTAGATTCGGTCAATGCGTAGATTAAAATTTAAGTGTTTCCAGATATCTGTTACCAGGTTATATTGTGTCCAAATAATCAGTCACTTCATAAATATAAGGCCTATTTGGCAAATTAAAATTAAATTTTGAACTTTTATTCGGTATTTATAAACTGTACTTATTCTAGCTACTCTATAAAAAATCCTGTAGCTCCAAAATTAAATTAAACTTAATTGTTTGATAGAATTTTCCTCCACAAATAATTAAGTTCGAGAACCGCGTAGTTTTAACACTTCAAATCGGCAGTATAACGGGTGAGATCTAACCGGGCATCGAAAAATTCAAGTTGTTCCAGAGCTTGACGGTTTTAAGCAGTCTGCAACGAAATACCCGGTCTAATTGGCACCGTCCCAGATTTCGGCCCCTCAAATAATTTATGGCGCTATCGGTCTTTCCTGCGGCTTCTCTCACTTGGGTTTTGTTGTATACAGGTGCAGTGGAATAATATATCGCGGGCTGTAGATAATGTTTTGTACTTATATAATGTTACTGGATTATGCTCCATTGCATCTCCATACAAAATTTTAAGAAACATCAGCCTGTAGGCTGTAAAATCTAGTAGCTGAAGAGAGATCAACAGATATATTCATTTCGTAGCCACAATTGGTGCAATTCAATCTAAACGTCGGGCAAATAAATGAGACCTACAAATATTTAATTCAATTATATCCTAATTAATATCTAATAAAGATAAATTCGTAAATAATGAAAACCACAACTTATTAAGGTAGGTTATGGTATCCACTCAAAATACTAGAACTATATTATACCTTTCCGTCGCAGGAATGGACACAAGTTTAAACTCCTAAATTCTTAAGTTGCACTCCAGGTGTCCCGGCAGAAGTGAAAACTTGAACATTATATTACATACTGATGAAATTTGAAAAATATTTTTCCATCTTACAGACTTATTAATAAAAAAATGTATAATAATAAATCACAAATCAAAAAACCAAAATCGAAAATTAAAATATAAAAGGAAAAAAAATAATCGTTACTCGGACTAGAACTGGGGTCTTCTGGTTTCCGGACCGCCCGATTTCCCACCTGAGCTATAATAACATTGTAGATGGTGGCGAAATTTACCTTCGTATTCTAATGATATTGCAGCAGTTTTTTTTTTGGATTGCTTTCCCCCGTCTTAAGAATTTTTGATCAGGTCACGTGTTCTGACGCGTTTTTTAACCATCCCAAAAAGTACACAACACCGCTAAAGAAGTGTTCACTTCAAAAACAATTTTAAGTACAGATCAAAAAGTCTTGTTCTACCAACCTTAAAATATTATTATCAGAAGCCCTGATAAATCCAGGTAGAATTTTCCTCCTATTATCATTTACGGTCCTGACTTCATTCTAACAATAATTACTCTTTATTATCCTTGGTGCCGTGTGAATCCGTAGCGAGGATTTTCCTTTTGTTAAAGCTAGTGATAAATATAGGTATAAGCCAACAAGATGGATGTAGACGAAAAAATTATCTTTGTAACCAGTGGAGTTGAAATTTGGGGTATTTTGTTTTCATGTGGTTTTCTGGGGAGACATTGGATAGTAAATTTTGATGACCTGCACTCATAAACAAATTTTATGCTATATTGTATGGTTCGTGTTAACTTTTCATTTTAATCTATAATAAATCAGCGCAAAATGTGAAATGCTTAATAACAGACCACAGAGTATAGGGTAATCAAATCACTTATTTTCGTCACTTACGAGTACATAATAATAGTATTTTGCCCTATTACTTAAAATTAACAGCTATTTATGCTGCACGAAGTAGGTACCTAACTACGGCACATAATAATAGGTGATGAATTTATTCACAATAATTTATCAATTTTCCGTTTTATTTGTTACTAGCTGTGCCCTGCGGTGTAACCCACGGTTTATTAGCCTATATGTTAATCCAGGGTATCAGCTAACTCCATACCAAATTTTATTAAAATCGCTCCAGCCGTTTAGACGTGAAGAAGTAACAAACATACACACTCACATACTAACAAACTTTCACCTTTATAATATTAGTGTGATTAAAAATATTTTAAATCACACTAATATTATAAAGGATATTTTGGAGATGATAAAATCCAATTGAATCTTGCATAACAGTCATATATTTATTACTAATAGATATTACCTTCAGTTATTTGTATACCTTCCCAGCAATCCGATCGATTCACCTAGATAGCACGTCCATAGCTGAACAAGTGGAACTTTTTGCTACTACGACTTGACCACTATCAACAATCGAATTTATGGCTGCTGCATCAGCAACAGACTTATATAAAATTAAACTTCAAGGTATGACCTGAATACGAGAACTAAGTAAAGCTCCAGTCTAGTCATAAATTCTAAGATCAAATGAACGTACTATACCAAGTCGTGTAATAGACGCTGTACAGAATATTGTAATACTTTAAATGCATTTTCAAATCCCTGAATTATTTTCTACTAAAAGGAACTTACGTTTCTAAGTAAAGTCCTCTTTGGTAGAAGGTAAAGATGCGAAGTAGCATTTTTTACACATTTCGTTCACTTTCTTAAAATTTGAGATTTCGTTATCCTTATTCTTAAACTATGGCAGGCGTCATGTTTATACATTATTGCTAAGAGAGTCAAGAAACGATGCAACTTAAAATCCCGGTGAGTCTTTCACGCCATAAGATGGACTGCGCCATATCGGGCACGATATTGTTACAAATATTGCATTTCTAGCCTCGCATAGGTTTTCTCGCTCATCTAGACTGTAATGTAATAAAATATTAGATAGAATTAAAGATAATTATAATGAAATAAGAAGAGCTAGGAAGGATAGGTCGCAAGTCATAAAAAACAAGGAGCCTTATGAACATAAGGCTTTACAAATGCCGGCAAAAAGAGAGATTGGATAGCGAATACTTTACAGTCTGTCTGTTTCATTTCCTTTTGCGTCGCTATGCACGTCCAAAGGCAGGCGTCGTCGTGGCGATGTAACAGCGGTGCGGGCAAATATAGCGCGGACAACCATGCAGCTATGTAGGTAGGTGTAGCGTCGGCAGCTATGCAACCATGCTTATTATTATTTATACTCGTAATATACTACTCCCGCTGAAAGGGCTCATTTTTGACAATTCATCATCAATGTTGCTAAAAAATCATTTAATAACCAAAATAGCCGAATTTTCCTAAAAATCTCATTCAAAATGATGTACAGTACTCCCAAATTAATAATGCACATGCAGATCTTCGCTAATTGTCGTATTCCCGGAAACACTCGAATCATGGAATCGTAAGAGCCCTAAACAAGGCATTTGCATTTTGCACCTTGTTTAAAAGAGATAGGAGTCAATATCATGTGTGCACAATCGAAAACAAATCGGGCGTTCGGCAGCTGTCGCCGGTCAGCGAAATGTCTGTCAGTCGTCTTTATATATTGGTAGTGACTGCACGTGTTCTCTATTTGTGGAAATATATAGAGCTGCTATTACACACCCTTCTTGGTAAATATAATTTCAACATTAATTAGCTTATTCAGATTTAAATAGTATATTTTGAAAAAAGGAAAATAAATAACATATTTCACGTTTTTTTAATATTAAAAATATAAAATACCTACATTAAATACATATTAAGTACTAGAAAAACATTTAAAAAATGAGATTTATTTAAATTAAATAAATAGATAAACATGCATAAAAAATATATACCTAACTCTGCCCATGCCATTTTCTTTCAGACGAATTCTTCCAAAATGGATAAATTTAAACGTGGAAAACCGCTTAATTCACAAGCACGGCAAATGGTATTTAATGTGTACCTTTATTTCTTAAATGAAGCCAATGTTTTCAACAGAGACCATGATGGTTATTTTAAAAAAATTCAAGACCGTGTTACAAAAGCTACAGGAATTTCGCGACGAACTTTGAGTAATATCTTAAACGAAAAAAAACATAATCAATCAAAGAAATTTTCTACACCGAAAAAAGGAAGACCTAAAAGTAGATTTCGGCTGGTACTTGATGATTTCGACTACTGTGTTATTCGTAATATGATATACAATTTTCAATTGACGCTGAAAGAACTCCCAACTGTAAATAATTTAAGAATAAAGTTGATCGAAGCTATTAATTTCAAAGGCTGTGCCGAGACTTTAAGGTTGATCTTGAAAGACATGGGGTTTAGGTTTCTGAAAACTGATAATAACAGACAATTACTTATGGAAAAACATGATATACGCCTAAAAAGGATCAAATATCTCAGAGAAATACAACAGCTGAGGAGTTCTGGTAGAAACATAGTATTTATGGACGAGTCGTATGTGCACACATCACATACTAAGGGTAAAACTTGGCAAGATAGCAACAAAAAAAGTATCAAACAACCCATTTCCAAAGGAGAGCGAATAATTATTGTACACGCAGGCAATGAAAAAGGCTTCGTCCCAGGGGCTCTAATGTTACATAAATGTGTCGACTCAGAAGGTGACTATCATAAAGAAATAAACGCGGAACGTTATCAAACTTGGCTACGCAATCAATTGATTCCCAACTTGCCTCCTAATAGTGTGTTGGTAATAGACAACGCCCCATATCATAATAAGCTGTCTGTGAAACCACCAAACTCAAACACATCTAAACCACAAATGACAGCTTGGTTACAACAACACAACATTCCGCATGACCCAAAGAAACTGAAACCCGATTTGTATAAAATTATACAAAGATACAAAGAAAATTACACAGAATTTGCCATTGACCGTATAATGGAGGAACATGGGCATAAAATTATACGATTGCCACCATATCATCCCGATTTTAACCCTATTGAAAATATTTGGTCCCAAATAAAGCAACACGTGGCCAAGAGAAATATTGCAATGACTGTGACGTCAGTTAAAGATGCTATATTAGAAAAAATCAATAAAATAGGACCAGAAGAATGGAAAAAAGTTTCTGATCATGCGGTTCAATGCGAAGATGAATATAGAAAATTTGAGCCAAGAATCGATAGTTATTCCGATAAACTGATTATTTACACAGGTGATAGCAGTGAGGAAAGTGTAAATGAACAAGAGCATAATGAAACTTCTGATGAATCTGCGATGTCGGGAATAGAGGTCTTCCTCGATTCTGATTAATTTTTTTATAATTGTATTATTTTTCTGGAATGATTAGTGCTGTAAACAAATTTGAACTGAGATTTTGATTATATTTTATGTAAACCTCTATTTGAAAACGTTTTTTTCTCCTTCTAATAAAACCTTATGTTATTTAAACCTTTTCCTCCATAATTACACCAACTTCGGTAAGACACTTGAAAACTAATCACTCCAACAATGATTGTAGCGTTTTCGCTATTTACTTACATGGAATTATCGAATCAAATTTCGTTACAGGTAAATCAAATCTGTTTTAGCACAAAACACATAATATATAAAATTAGGCATAGAGAAATTGCTCTTAACCACTCTATATAAATATCGTCTTTCGACGCTCGGGTAATACGACCGTTGCCGAACAATGACGAAGATTTCCGAAGATTTCTATGCGCATTATTACTTTTGGAGTACTGTACATATATAAAAGTACTTTTACTTAAGTACTTTTATTTTTGAAAATTTATACAAAGATTAAAATGTTTACAAGTTTCATAGAAAAAAAGAAAAAGAAAATAATTTTCTCAATGAATTTTAATGATTTATTTTAAAATATTAAAAATATGTAACACATAACTGCACTGTACTTATTTACGTACAAGTACAATTATTAGGGCCTCGCGTCTTTGACTCCCATTTTTTGGTTCCTCATTAGCTCACTATATTTCAGGGCAGATACACGTCACTCTGTACAATGTTTTGTGTTATAATTTTAAACCTTTGAAATTCGTTAAAAAATGGATGGCGCATGGGCAATTATATTATTGCTCAGATTTCAAGTAAACAATATGAATCTTAATTTTATAGTAGTAGTGTCAAAAATCACATAATTTTTAAACTTTATTGAATGACGATTAAATCAAGAAATATTGTTTAGAAGAATTTGTCATATTATTCGTTATTCGTGTTTTTCTCACAACGGACTTTTATACGTTAGGAAATCTAACAACGTTTGAATTTTGATCTTTGTGTGATTACTGCATATTATTATGCAGTTATTTTACATTTATTTAGATTCTACCATAGGCTTTGAATAAAAAAGCCTTAATGCAATGAAAATCACAGTCAGGCAATCATTTCAAGTCCTTTTACACGCTAAAGTAGACAACAAGTCCAGGATACAAGCAGGAGGTCAAAGTAAAAAAAAAAAGATCACTAAGAAACTTAAACGCACACGCTGCATGGAACGTTACTAATCATTAATTTGCATAAAAAATAAAATTTCAAACAAACGTCATCGCTCTCTAATTGGTTCTGTGCGGTAGATCGTGGGTCGAGGGGTGGAGCTTCTCACGGGCGCTTGCGATCGCAAGCGCATAGGAATATTTTGTCATAGGGTCAGTTGTAGAGGGCCCTGATTGTACATGTCAATAATCTATAAGACGTAACAATGTTCATTTTCACAAAACCATGTATGCTTTTTGTATTTAAATTTATTTTTGATCACTTTTATTTATTTATTGATCGGGGCTTAGAAATTGTTTTATAATAATTCGTATAATATAGTCAAATTTCTGATGGCTTATATTGTCAACGTAAAGTGTTGAATGATACATGAATACTTAGGTCGTGAGGACTACACAATCTTTTAAAAAATACATACAACCTTTATAACAAAACCTTCTTAGTCTAGATTTCACATCATCATAAATAACAGATTTTTTAACAATGTCAAAGTGTTACTGTTTTATTCATCTAGCCTCCCAGCCCGCACACAAATGATATTGTGCGATAAGGAACTTCGTTCCGAAAATTATAAATATAGTTCATTTCGCAAGAAGGATAATTTAAATCGACCATTGGTACGATCACAGAACATTAATAAAGGCCTACTAGAGGGTAGGACCAAGTTGCGATAAAAACTGCACAGATCGTATATCGAATTCACAATTGTCGTATCAAATGATTTTGAATATTCTGTTAGGTATAGTTTTTTATGTAAGTAAAGCATGCTTCAAAGTCAATACCAAACTTACTGCATAGAAATCAATTTGGGCCCCCAAAGAGGATATGACCGAAAACTAATAATATAAGAAGGGACCTCATAACCAGTCGTCCGTTAGAAAATATATCTATGCTGGTTTTTCCTTTGGTCTATAAGGGATATTCTCATATTGGCTGTAATATTACTACGCAGTAGTTAGGGATAGCCTACGTAATGGTATGTTCGAATACAAAAATGTATCGTAATCTTAACAAAATATGTAAGGTTATATTTTTTTACTTCTCATAAAAAGGAATATGAATATATTTTAGTTAATCATAACCTATTTCTGAGTCATTTAATTATTTACTGACCTAAGCATTAGCTAGCTAGCACATATTTTTGTACATATTAGTTATTATAAAACATTATCTATTATTTTAGTAGGTATTATGTAACTGATGGAATAAATACTACTGAAAAATGCATTTACTACTGCAAACAATCCAGTGTGAAAAATAACATGTAAAAATTATCTCGTGAAAACCTCATAATGGCTATAACTTCATGGCATAAATAGTAGCCGGACGATGATTCAACGATCTATTAGAAGTAATTCCTAAAATAAAATGGCAAAATACAAGATTCCTTCTAATAAAAAAAACATTTCAGTTGATTTAAACGGCTATTTGATTGAACAACTAATTAGCATCCTAAATAAAATTACCTCCAAATTTATTTATGTTTACGTGATTACTCTTTCCTGAGTCACTCTTCCATCACTCGCCTTTCAATATATTTTCTGCGAAAAATTCAACACTAAAATTAAGCTGAACCCGGTTTGGACCTTCATCGAGGCGTAAAATTCTTCATATTGGAAAAAGAGGCGTATAATAGATGTGCCAGGGGCTTTCACAATAAATTGCGTCCGTACTGGTCGAGGTAATTGGCAGGTGACCGGCGTGATTATTCAATCTGGGCATTGATGAATTTAAAGGCGAACGCGTACGTTTACGTAATGTTTCTGCCTATTGTGGCTTCTATATTTATCAGTAACTTTGTAATGTTTACTTTCATGTTATGACTTTTATTTCATTTAAAGTTAGTAATCTGCGTTTTGATGAGAACAGTAACGTAGTAGTAAAGTAAATAAGTTTTTATAACGTGTATTGTAGTCTGTTTAATTTTCAATAACTTTGTTTTCTCCGATGATGTGACTTTTTTAATATAATAATAAATCTTGATTAGTATTGATTTGGTCTCATAAAATACACACACATGGAATAAAAAAATGATTATTTACTATAATTTATACGGATTTTATCAAACTAATAAGCGCTATGATTTATAATGCGTACGTTTACATAATGTTTTTTAACCTTGACTGCTAAGCCAGAAGTCGTGGGTTCGATCCCCATCCAGGATAAAACTTTGTGTGATGAGCACGATGGTTTATTCTGTGTCTGGGTTTCATTTTTCTATTATATATATATATATATATAAATATATAAGTATGTTTTAACAGTCGTCTGGTTACCATAGTACAAGCTCGGCTTAGTTTGGGATTAGATGATATTGTGTAAGTTTTCCCAAGATTTATTATTATTATTATTTGATATCCTATATATAAGCTGAAATGTGTACATTAAAAATCCCGACACGGGGGATGAAAAGTTGATTATTATAATATAAACGGATTCTCATCAAACTAAAAATCCGTTTATATTATAATAATCAACTTTTCATCCCCCGAAAATCCGTTTATATCACAGATACACAAATACACAGACACAGATACCTACATGGCAAACTTATGACACCCTTCTGTTTCAGTTGGTGGTTGTTGGTTAATGAAAATAAATAAAGATTTCGTTTTCAGTGGAAAATTTATTGAAGCGTCAATATTCTGGGAATTTGGGCATTGATGAATTTAATGAATGTGTACTACGTTCAATTAATATTACTTCCTTTTGCAACTTATTGCATAATAATTACTAACTATATAGGTTTACTATTTACTACGATAATTAACTCAAGGCTTAAAATATAGAGCCATATTTCTCAGACGTTGAAAAACTTTGATTAAATCGATAATGTCTAATATGTAATCCCTTGTAAAAGAGATTGATTTAACCCGTGTCCAGATAAAGATGGCTTGAGTACCTAATTGGTTATATATATATATATTTATATTTAGTATCGTGTACATGATTGACTTCAACAAACCTGGAAGTAATTATACCTACTTTATTACGTCGTGTGCGACAAGCCTGAACAATTCATGACTGTTAATGGATACCTATTAATTGTTAATGCAATTACTACTAGTAATTAATTAATTGTAATCTGTTCACCTGCAAATATCATTAGGCTCGCTTTCTACATTATTATCTTCGCTAATATGAATGGAGGGAGCGGAGTAACTACTTAATAAAAATAAATTTATTTATATTGCGGGGCGTCGTTTTTTTTTATCTTTGCGTAAGCAAATACTTTGAATGTGTAAGAATTTGTGCAATGCATTGCCCTTATTGTATAAAAGGAAAGCTTTATACGTACTTTTCTCGACTTTGTTCACGAACACGTGATTTTAGAACTCTTTCGAAACAAAGTGGTCTGAGGTGGTCCAAGGTTCCGTGACTGTGAGCGATGTCTACGTGCGCTTCGTTAGAGCTTTCCTTCAGTAGGTACTCGCTTTGTAACCATGACCATGATCACGAGTAAAGGCCCGTCTACATGCTCAATCATAAAACCGCATATTCTTGTTTGTAACTGCAAATATGTACGTTAAGATAGCAAAACGGTATACCACAGTAAAAAATATTTTATCTTTGGTTGACTAAACAGCGCAAAAACTTTGCGCTTTGCGCTAATTCTCGCACTAACTGTTTGCCTATGCAAGTCGTTATCGTGTAGACCCCACACAGTTATACGCCATTTTTTCACAAACTGTTTGTGCATATAAGTCGCTGTGTGTAGCCAGTTTCTAAAGCACGGCCCGATTTCACGAATAGAAGAATATTTCACTTATACTATTTCGAGAACAAAAAAGAAATCAATTTATCACTAGTAATAAGGTTGCAAATCTATTTACTGCGATATACTATTTTATAAATCACCTTCATTTGAATTGAAAAGAGGCTTCATCGATATCGCTTTTCGGTAAGTATCAATTCAAAGTTTTTCAACAGAGATTGAATAA
This sequence comes from Herminia tarsipennalis, assembly GCA_945859575.2. Lineage (NCBI taxonomy): Eukaryota > Metazoa > Arthropoda > Insecta > Lepidoptera > Erebidae > Herminia > Herminia tarsipennalis. Next base: position 16,646,321 of record OX243830.2, read on the forward strand.
TTTCATTTCTTAGATCTTGAAAATCTGATATTGGAATCTAGACGATAGCTTCGTTGTTGTATTTATTGAATATTCAAGTTTAATCTGCAATGAATATTATTAAATAAAGGTAATTTATTGGATTAAATTACTTATATAATAATTATTACCATTCTGAAGGTAGGTAGGTATTAATCCTTATTATGAATTAGCTGACCCGCGCAACTTACCGTATGCGTCAATTTCACCCGTTTTTGCAATATTTTTTATTGCTACTCCGCTCCTATTAGTCGTAGCGTGATGTTATATAACTTAAAGCCTGCCTCAATAAATGGGCTACCGAACAGAATAGGATTTTTTCACTTCGGACCAGTAGTTCCTGAGATTACCGCTTTTGAACAAATAAATAAACTCTTCAGCATTATAATATGTATAGATGTAAAATCTAAAAGTCAGTTGGTTTGTTTTCTTTTCATGATTAAACGTCTGCACTGATCGCAATGAAACTTGGCAAAGGAGATAGCTACAGAACGGTATTCTTATAATTTTTCTCTGAAACGACTTAACAAATTTATACGAAATTTGGCTTGTAGGTAGTAGAAACTGCAAGAGTATCTTAGGTATTTCATTTTTCTTACGGTTACTCTTTAAATACGATACTATTCTTTCCTCTCATTTCATTTAATGCAAAAGGAACTCGAGAATTCTTAATATTCAGGCATAAATTAAGATAAAACTCCAAACATTCCCACATCCAACAAAAATACAGCGCTTATTCTTTAATGAGTTAATAAAAATATCTCACTATTTATAAAGTAATGTTTCAAAAGATAACTCTGAAGTTGCATTAACGCTAAAGCATCCGTCGACCGCAGTTGGCTACCAGACTTACGTGTAATCCTAAAAGGGTAATATTTTAAGTGAAAATAGCCTCCCACGGTAAAGTGCACTCAAGTGTTTACCTCAACCATTAACCCCATTAACGTGCTAGTGTTTTGACCACAATGCTAAATAAAATCTAAATACTGACGTTGTTACAAACTTTATTATAAGTTTGCGGGGCATTTGAAACTTTATTTTACACTAAACTTTGTTGCCTCACACGCGTAAATGCCGGTTACAATAAAAAAACCGGCAAGAGCATGTGTTGGTTCCGCAACCTTGAATATACATAATTGCATCAGCAAATGAGCGTATGTTGATGACGATATATCCGATCATGTCCAAAGCAGTTTTAGTTTAAAGTATTTATTAATCGCTACCTTTGTATTCTTTTTTTTAATTTTTGGTCACACGGTTCAAAAGTTAACTTTTGAATCGTGTGACGGTGTGACGGGTGGAGGAAGACACAATCTATGACACTTTCGAAACGATTATTTCCAAAAATATTTACTCAATCAAAAAAGTTTATTTGAAATCTTAAAACGGTTATAAAAGATGTCTGTCTAATGATGTGTCACACGTTGATGTATGCTAAAAACAAAATGCTTCTGTTACATGTATGGTGTGCCCCGCCTAAAAGAAATTATTTTTATTATTTAGCTATCAAACTAAGTTGTGGCTATTACAAGACACATTTTTACCAAATTTAGGTGATTAATATGCATTGCGTAGTCTTTGGGCAAAATGCCTGTGACATACGGACGGACAGACAGACAGACAGACAGACGGACATGACGTAACTAGCTAAAGGGTTCCGTTTTTGCCATTTTGGCTACGGAATCTTAAAAAAGATATTTATGATATAAATAGTGAAGATAATTTATTTCCTAGGTATCCAGATAATTGATTGTTTCTTGTTCTACAAGCTCGTTTCTTGGATTTTAATTAGGTATTACTTAGGAAAATATTTATTTGAAATTATATTTTCTCTTTTTTAGGGTTCCGTAGCCAAAATAGCAAAAACGGAACCCTTGTAGTTGCGTCATGTCCGTCGTATGTCTGTCCGCACCTTTGCTCAGAGACTGTTAGTGCTAGGAGGCTTACGCCGACAAAGTGGAAGAATACTATCTTGAAACATTCTTTTTAGGGTACCTTCCCTATATGTAAAGTGGGGGTATGTTTTTTTTTCTTAGCTATCCCATCGTGTGAGGTATCGTTAGATAGGTCTTGTAAAAACGTTTAGGAAACGGGAAGACCATTTTTAGATTTAGGGATCCGTTTGTAAAATATTAAGCTTTAAAGTGCAAATTTTTGTTAGAGTCGTGTGTCCCCCTCCCCCCGCCAGCTAAATGGTATAGCTAATGTTGGGTATGTGAAAAAAATCACGTATATATAGTGAAATTAAAAGGAAAACTATCACAGCTAAGTAGGCAGCTGATCAAATAAGAAGTAACAACATTTTCGTACAAATTCCATTGATATATATTATTAAGTAGATACGATTATAACGTTGTAAGTATGAAACTAAAACAACAGAAAATCCACTTCTGATGACGGGCCACGTTATTCGGATGGCGGGGGGCGGGACTACGGAACCCCACATTGTGCGTGGCCCGACATACATTTGCCCGGTTTTTTTTTATTTTACAGGCCCAGCGTGGCACTGTAGCAGATAGTGCCTCTGTTAGGCCTGATATAATGTATAATTAAACCCATCTAAATCAGCAAAAAGTTCTGAATCAGCGCCTGATTTTGTGGCGTTATATTTTAAAACTGTGATGTCTCCTAAGATATTAATTGAAATTAAACGAAGTAGCAGTTTTGTTCAAAATTATTTTTTTGTAATGAATAACGTTTTATTTGGATAAGAGTTATTACCATGTTTATTAGAACACATTCGCAAATAAATGCATTATTTTAGGACAAATTTGATTACTTTATAAGATTAGTAGATAGAAGCGGCGGTAGCCTAATGGCTAAGGCGTCGGTCTCTCAATCGTGAGGTCGCGGGCTCGAATCCTACCCATTATACTACCGTCGTGAACCCACTCCTAACACAAGCCTTTGAGCTTAGTTGGAGGGGTTAACAAGATTGCTAGTAATGTGGGACCCAATCAAACATTGCTAGTTATCTTTAAAAACAAATAAAAGATAGGCATTTGCTGGCGCAGACTTATTTTTAGTTCAGTGGGACAACTATTGGCTCAACTGGCCAAGTGTGAGTTGTTCGCATGACTGGAGCCCCCTTCAGTCATGCGAACAACTCACACGCCATTAGAGGGAGAGGCATTAGATTCAACACTGGTACATCAACCACCACCGCCGCCGAGGGGAGGGCAGGGGAGGAATATGTTTGAATATGCCGCCACACAAATATTTTTAATGTTCCTGTTTCACTCTTGCCGATTTTAGTGTGGTGTACCCTAAAATAGCCTATGTAGTAGGTACTTTTTTTATTAGTATAACTTTTAACGTTAGTAAAAAAAATGTACTACCCATTACAGACAAACCAACAATGTTTCTCCTGGTTTCTTTCGTGTGATTTTAAATTGCAACTGGATAAAACACGGATGGATGTGGCTCGTCTTCGTGGTCTCTACACTACAAAGCTTAAAGCAAATCTAATGGGCTAATAGCAGTCCAAACTTGCGGGCGAAGCCGCAGTCGGAAGCTAGTACAGGTGTATATCTAAGCGTGGCCTTTTGAGCTATTAGCATTGAGCCGCTAATAGCTTCGATATAACTTTATGCAACGCGAATGCCTCGAGCAAGGTAAAGTCCGCCAAAAGTTCTAATAATTTCAATTACACAAATGCAACTGTATCACTGACGCTATAATAACCACACTAACACTTTTCACATACGATCGTTGTAGAGAGAATCCGAAAGGCATTCTTAAGTACTCAAAAAGTCCAAAAGGTGTGATGATGGCTGTTTTTTCTATATCTTTAACAGGAATACAATGGTATGCTTTACGTATATCTATCTTGCTTAGTATCTTCTTATTTTCTAATATGTATGTAAAGTCAGTTAATCTTGGTAGTGGGTATTTGTCCGGTACTGTCGTGCTATTGAGCATTCGATAGTCTCCGCACGGTCTCCATTCGCCATTTTTCTTTTTTACCATATGTAATGGGCTTGCCCATGGGCTATCTGACGGTCGGCAAATTCCGAGTTCTATCATATTTTGAAATTCCTTTTTGGCTATGTCGTATTTTTCTGGAGGTAATGGTCTTGCCCGAGCTGCGACGGGTGGTCCTGTAGTGATAATGTGATGTTCAATCTTATGTTTGGGCGCATTGCGGAGAGAGGACCCTTTCGTGATGTCTTCGTATTTGTTTAAAAGTTGCGTAATACGTGGATTCGTTCCCACTGCGATAGTACGAATTGTTTGTTGTGTCGCTTTTTCCGAAGTTACATGCGTTGTCAGCTCTGTAACTTTGTCGATAAGTTTGCGACCTGCTATGTCGACTAATAGTTTATAGTGCTCTAGAAAATCTGCTCCAATTATTGGTTGTGTAACATCGGCGATTACAAAATTCCATTTATAACATCGTTGTAGTCCTAAATTCAAGGTAAGCGTCTTCTCGCCGTAAGTCCTAATTTTAGTCCCATTTGCAGCGTATAGTGTGTATTGTTCATTTTGTAAAATTGAATGTCTCTGTTGCTTGCTAATGACTGAAATATTTGCGCCCGTGTCAATCAAAAACTTCATACCACTTTTTCGGTCGGTAATGGTGAGGCGATTGGATGGGTGGATTGCACAGAGTTTCGCCGTTGTCTGTGCTCTTATTCGTTTCCCTGGTTCCGTACGTAAGTCATTGGTTTCCAACCGCATGGTTTAATGCAGTTCTTTGCATATTTTCCGAATCTTTCGTGGTAGTAACAAAATCGATTTGCTCCTCTATAGTTTGTTCTCGGCCTCATAATCGGGAATTGTTGACGTTTCTTGAAATGATTGTGCGTGTTGGGTCGATAGCCATATTGACCTTGCTGAATTGCGTCAATATCTATCTGTAATTTTGCTAGCTGGGCTAAAATGCATGCTGTATTGTTGTCGTTTGAAGTGTCGTTGCTAACAGCTGATGTTTCGGTTACTTTTGAATTCATTATTATTTTGTCTGCAATTTTGGCTCAGTTTGTCAATTTCCATGTCTTCCGTAACTGCTAGAACCGTAGTAACTGATGTTGGTAAAAGCCTGAACTATAGTAGTTTAATTGTTTCGTCACTGATTTTTCCTCTCCCGAGGACTCGCATTTGACGTAATAACTGCGAAGGTTTTTGATCACCGAGTTCTGTCTCTGATATTAATTTTTGAAACTGTCGCTGTTCTGTTTCTTCGTAACAATCAATTAAACGTTCCTTGATGTTTTTGTATTTATCTGTAGTCGGTGGTGAAGTGATTAGGTCACTAACTTGTAGTATTTCTTCCTTGGATAACTTTGCTATTACTGTACAGTATTTGTATTCGTCTCCTTGCTTCTGTGGTGCTAATATGGCTTCTAGTTGCGTGAACCATAATCTTGGTTGGTCTTTCCAAAATTCCGGAATGCGAGATAAAACCGAGGTGCCAGCAGCTACTTCAAGTGTTCCTTGCTGATTTATGTTCGCCTTGCACGGTGATTGTGCCATGTTTCTTGCTGCGTATTCGTTCGTCGGGGTCACCAATTTGCCAAACTTCTTGGCAGTATATGATTAGGTATAAATGAGACAAAAGATGTAGTATAGTCTGGTTATAATTATCCAAAGGTGCATCTTATATACTAACGACTTCGTGTTGATAACAGATAGTAGAAACATTTAATAGATACTGAACGTGCGATAAGGAACATAAGATTGTGATGTAGATTGTAGATACAGCACAAATATATTGTACTGTAACATACGACGATAAAAATAGCGACTTCTATCGGAAGACGTGCTGTCGCTACGACTGATCGATTAAGGCTGACCGAATGAGTCCAACTGGCCCACTACCGGCACTTCAAATGTAAACGTCAAACTAAAGTCACGCCATCTTGCGGCGACCATGTTCAATTGGGCCAATAGACTTGGTATTTAATCAGAACAGATGCCAAGTCAACGGAAATCGATTGGCGATTTAATAATTCTCCGACGTCTCGGAGAATTATTAGCCTTAGTATAAAATCTGATTTAATTCGAACAAAACTGTACGTGAACTATCTTAATTAAAGTAATAACCAGTTCAGAGCAGTTAGAGCGTCGTTGATTCATTTCACTCAAATAATTAAATCGCGAACTAAATCAATCATTTAATCTGTTCGGAATGTGATTCGCTTGTAAACCAGTAACCGGTTACTTAAACATTCAATTGCGCATCTCACCTGGATCGCCAAGTCTCCCCCGACTTGTTGATGCTGGTGGGAGCAAGACACATCCATTACATTTGACTGCAATACCATGTACTCACGGGCTACTGATACCAGCAGATATCAATTTCTACTGAGCTACGTGTACAATGCTTGCCTAAATTTTAAAATGGTTTAAGCATCTAACCTATTTATTACCTACGCTATCAAGTACGATTCGCCTTAAAACACTCACACAGCATTACAACAAGCTCAGATGCGTCCGTAATCCGCGGTTAATGCGTTGTCAACCCTCACGTTGCGGTCTTCGCGGCCAAATTGCGGTCTCCTCTGTCGCCTGTTGTCAACGAATACAATGAACGCACTATAGGATAAGCACTAGAGTAGTGTTACGGTAACCACGTAACACTAGGATGGAAATTGTTTGCTTGTTAACATAATATTACTGTTTGTCTCCACATTGTTCCTTCCATAGACTTAGGATCCTAAGTCAATGGTTCCTTCGAACAATTATTGTATGAGCATAATTTTTAAGCGTTTCGTACCCAAAGGGTACTGTCCGTCCGTCTGCATCAGCAGAAGAGCGTATGTTTATGGCACTTACACGCTTTTGTTGAGAAAAGCAGTTTTTCGGCTTTAATTCAATGACGGGATATACCGTAATGTCCGAAATAATTTTAGTTTAAAGTATTTGTTAAGCGCTACATTTGTGACTTTTTTTTCATATTTTTGGTCACACGGTTCATAAGTTAAGGGGGAGGAACACAATTTATGCAACTTTCGGAGCGATTATGTCCAAAAATATTTACTCAATCAAAAAAGTTTATTAGAAATTTTAAAATGCTTTTAAAAGACCTGTTGAATGATGTGCCACACGTTAATGTTAGCCGAAAAAAAAAATCAGCTTCTGTTACATGTATGGATGGTCCCTAAAATATTTATTTTTATTATTTAGCTATCAAACTAAGTAGCGGCCACTATAAGACACCTTTTCACCTAATTTCACCAATATTCATTGAGAAGTCTTTCGAGTAAAATGCTTGTGACATACGGACGGACAGACAGACAGATAGGCAGACAGACAGATAGACAGACGGACATGACGAAACTATAGGGACCCGAAACCCTAAAAAGGTGTTTTTCTTTTCTTAACGAACAGAATAACTCCAAAAATATAAAAACAAGGTTATGATTTTTATTCTCTTGAAATATTCTCTACAGCTGTTGGTTGATTTAATACCACAAATAGATCGTACGCACCTGTATACAGCCTTAAATGCATCTTCTTTGTCAGTACATCAAAACGTAGTATCCGAATTCACTGACAATTCGAGAGAGGTAGACTTTCGTCGTAAACTAGGTTACTAGACACCATAACGTATTTCAAATCGACTCAATGTTAGGCCCGTTGTTCAGGATGTCAATGTCATGGTAAACCTCCAAGATTACTTGCTTGATATTTACAACTTTCCTGAGAACTGTTGTCGTAGAAGAAGTAGGTAGTCGATAATCGTCAATTTTGAGGCAAACTTGAGGCAAGTCTACAACTCGAACTAAAGAGGCCAGGCGCGAACGATCGTCACGCTTCCAACACTACGTGAGAGGGAAACTGAAACGATGTTTATAACAAGATGAATATGAGATATCAGGACATAGGGCCTTTGGAAACTTCATAACTTGAAATATTCTTAGGAAACTATCAATAGCGATAGTTTACATTCCCTCGAGGTACGCAATATTAACAGTTGTATTTTACTTGTGGTTTTTGATTCATTTCAGTTATTATATTCTCCTAACCGATTTACTCAAGGCGGCCAATTCCATAGGATACTAGCCAACTACACATGAGAAATTTTTGTGCACGAGAATTTGCAACAAGTGCATTTTCTATTCCCTTCCTCTTTCATTATGATGAAGTAGTATGTTCTATTCAAAAGGAAAGACATTAGGCACTGAACTTACGACTAACAAGTAAATTGCTTTTTGTGGCACGAAGGGAGTTAACATAAAAGACTTATTATAAAAGTGAATTAGAATACGGTCACCCATCTATGGACCTACAGTAGGTATAGTAGAGATTATTAAGGTTAAGCAACGTTACATATATATGTAACGTTGCTTAACCTTAATAATCTCTTATGTGATTGTCAATTTAAAATAGTTCTTTTTTATTAACATCAATACATATATTTACTTTATATATTACTAGCTGACCCGCGCAACTTATTTACCCCGTTTTTGCAACATTTTTCATTGCTGCTCCGCTGCTATTGGTTGTATCGTGATGTTATATCGCCTATAACCTTCCTCAATAAATGGGTTATCTAACAGTAAAATGATTTTTCAATTCCGACCCGTTGTTCCTGAGATTATCGCGTTCAAACAAACAAACTCTTCAAACACAAAAAAAATCACATCCCCACTTTACATGTAGGGGAGGTACCCTAAAAATATTTTTTTAAGATTTAATCATTCACTTTATCGGCGTAAGTAATATGTGTATCCATGCAAAACTACAGACTCTTAGCACTAACAGTATCTGAGCGAAGGTGCGGACAGACGAACGGACATGGTGAAACTATAAGGGTTCCGTTTTGCCATTTTGGCTACGAAACTGTAAAAACAATAATATTGTCTTATAAACTTCACTGTTCACTGAAACCAAGACGGAACTACACAATTGTTATTCTGTATTCATTGCTTGCTACCATAAAAAGTGGGTCTGAAAAATTAAATCGACACCAACTGGTTCCTCGCAACGAATTTATCACAGGCATGTAAAAACGTTGTAGAAGCGTAACAAAACTGCTTACGTCCGTAGATGTTACACTACACTGAAAATTAAACATAAAAAGGATTAGTTAATTTAAAATTCACGCTATAACACGAAAGGGGCCGTATTCATACTCGTGCACCTTTGAATTACACCATTCATTTTCACTGCTGTTAAATATGTATGAGAATATGTCAAAAGTTTTGTGTGAGAACCAAAGTGGAAACTTTGAGTATCACTTAGAAGTTACCAGTTTAAGTACCTAGGTACGAGTTTAAGAGCAGGCGCTATTAAGATTCTGTGACACAGTATAGTCAAATACAATATTCAGGAAAAGCTATTGTGAGGAAAATGTCTCATTGTTCGTTCAGCTATTGTTGGTAGCGTTCGGTACTTGCTAATGGAGACTGCATTGTCTTGAGCTGTAGTGAATCAGCGTCGGTGGACTTGATTTGGTTCACGTTTAATTGTATTGCACTCAATTGTTAGTGGAAAAGTGATTAGATTTCGTTTCATTGACGTTTCTAGAGTGTTTTCAGGATTAATTCTCGGATCAACGTTGTTTAATTATGTCGACATCTGTTTATTTTGTATTCGAAATAACTTTTTGATGTTTTCAATTATAGAGCTATTGTTTAACTGAGAAATTACAAAGACGTTTTGCACTTTAAGCGCTTGACATCTGAATGTAGGTAAGCTTACTACATCGTATTATAATATCCTATTAGTTTGTAATAGACCCGTCAACGAAAGAAAAGTCAAAATACTTTATTCACTTAGGTTACATATTGCAAGTCTTATGAACGCCAGACAAAAGTTTTAATATAATGATTCTACAGTTAATGCCAAGATTGCAAAAGTAAAGTCGGTGAGGAAAAAACTTGGCAATAAGAGCTTATGGAAATGTGCGCATAGTGTCCATGGAATTTTGGCTATTATTTTTTAGAATGCTGAACGATTTTAGCGTCTGAGACCTCACTTTTACTACTTGTACTTTAATTCAAAACATATGACACTAGCTGACCCGCGCAACTTCGTCTGCGTAATTTTTTCCCGTTTTAGCAACTTTTTCATTGCTGCTCGGCTCCTATTGGTTGTAGCATGATGTTTTATAGCCTATAGCCTTTCTCGATACATGGGCTACCCAATACCAAAATATTTTTTCAATTCGGCCAGTACTTCCTGAGACAATCGCGTTCAAACAAACAAACAAATTCTTCAGCCTTACAATATTAGTATAGATTGAATTAACTTTACATTTGACTCCGGAGATCCAAATGTCGTAAAAAGAAACGCCTGGACTTCCAAAGTTACCTTGCGTGGCAAATATATTTTCAGTATAAATATATAGATAGGTTACATAGACAACAATCGATCTTTAAAAAGCGGCAAACTAGTGCACACATAGATAACCTATATATTGCAATGTCACACTATTATTAAAATACATAAAAGTGTTAAAACATGATTTAATTATCACGCGGGAAAAAGAGAAAAATGTGAACAGCTGCTTTCATCTCTTGATGCGACACCGACATAAAAACTTGGTCAATTGTCTATAGTAATAATAAAAATATTTATACACCTAGGAAGCAAAATACTACTCTTGTGAAAAGTCGATTTTACATGTACATGTAATGTCTGTTCGCAAACGTTAAGTAAAGCTGGCAAAAAGAACGAGGCAATAAAAACTCGCGGCCACTCTTTTCAAATTGCCAATGTTTACAATGTTTCTTTGTTTATAAACTGTATATGCAGGTTAGGTGCTGTCACCATTATAATAAACACCATTTTAGAGGACTGATGCAAAAACAAGAAAAAATAAATGAAATAAAAAATATTGTAAGATGCCGCTTGCAGAGTGCTTGTAACCTATTTACGCCTTTTTAGCTTTCCGTTGCCAAAATGGCATAAACGGAACCCTTATAGTTTCGTCATGTACGTCTGTCTGTCTGTCTGTCCGTCCGCATGTCACAGTCATTTTACTCAAAGACTACTCAATTAATCTTGATGAAATTAGGTGAAAAGGTGTCTTGCTAATAGCCACTACTTAGTTTGATAGCTAAATAATAATAATAGAAATGTTTTTGGAAATTGTTCGCTATAATAAACGATTGTATCGAGATTGCGTGTTTCGGAACGCACCTGGTAAATAATTTTTAGCTATCATCTGGTTGTGTTGGGGCTCCTCGCGCCTTTTTGATTGTACGCGCATTAGCTTTATTGAAAATTATTAAAACTATTAGATTTATTGAAAAACCTAGCCTTTATCGACGCATACGTGAACGGTCGACCTAGTGATTGTACGGATTATTGTTGATCCGGCTGATTGTCGGTTTTTTGAGTGTGGTCCGTGACCCATACACGTGTTGAACACAGAGAAATATTTGGTTAATTTATGCATAAGTGAACGATATTTGTGTCGACGAGTGTGATCGAGTGATTGGTCGTGGAACCTGCTTGACACCGCGGGATTAAGGGTGAAGTATTATCCATCTTTTCTCTATGGAGCCTCTAAGAGTTTAGGTAGGATATTATCTAGCCTTGGGTCAGGGCACCAACCTGCGAGATTGGGTAAGTGGTTCTAGATGTGATTTAGTTTATTTAGTATATAAGTATTTCATAATAGCCTTGAAAGCGAGGCTGATAGGCTAACGTTTGAGGTGCATTCTGGTTAGAAGACGACTCTGCTTTACATTATCCCTGACCAAGGTGAGCCTTATAGCCCACAGAAATAATCGCTCCGACAGTTGCATAAATCGTGTCCTAGGCTGCGGAATCCTTCACTGAGTATGGTCCGACATGAGTCAGAGCATTTCGGACCATGCTCAATGTAGGGCTCCACAGCCTTGAACAATTGCATCAGCAGAAAAAGCGTATATTTATGGCAGCAAAGCCCTTTTGTTGAGAAACGCAGTTTTTTTGGCAATAACTCAATGATGGTATATCCGATCTAATCAGAAATAATTTTAATTTAAAAAATTTATTAAGCGCTATCTTTGTGAGTTTTTCCTTATTTTTTGGTCACACGGTTCAAAATTTATGTAATTTTCTTAGCGAATATTTTCAAAAATATACACTCAGTCAAAAAAGTTTATAAGAAACCTCAAAACGTTTTTGAAAGACCTGTCGAAAGATATGCCACACGTTGATGTTTGCTAAAAAAAATTTTTTTCAGCTTCTGTTACATATATTGAGTGCCCCCTCTAAAATTATTTATTATTTTTATTTAGCTATTAAAATAAGTAGCGGCTACTACAAGACATCTTTTCACCAAATTTCATCAACATTAATTAAGTAGTCTTTGAGTAAAATGTCTGTGACATACGGACGGACAGAAAGACAGACGGACATGACGAAACTATAAGGGTTCTGTTTTTGCAATTTTGGCTACGGAACCCTAAAAAGAGAAAATATCATTCCAAATAAATATGTAATACCTACCTAAGTAAAATCCAAGAAACGAGCTTGTAGAACAAGAAACAATCAATTATCTAGATATCTTCACTATCTATATCATAGATATCGTTTTTAAGATTCCGTAGCCAAAATGGCAAAAACGGAACCGGTACCCTAAAAGTAAAATAATAATTAAATAGTATGTATTAGAACTTAATTTTACACTTAATGTAGGCATATAAGCAACTAGCTGTGCTCCGCGGTGTTACCCGCGGTTTATGCTATACCAGCCTATGTGTTAATTCAGGGTGTCAGCTAATTCCATACCAAATTTTATTAAAATCGCTCCATATGTTCAGACGTGAAGAAGTAACAAACATACACACTCACATACTCACAAACTTTCGCCTTTATAATATAAGTGTGATAAATACATTAGAACTTGGCGCGCATTGTTTTATTTTCACGATTTATTTTCAGTAAACGAGTATCACAAAGTAACGCATTTAAAATGTCATGCATTTGAGATTTTAAATGCGTTATTTTGCGATATTCGTTTAAACACTACCTATACCTACATTACCTATACCTACATTATTGCTAATGTACCCCAAGAACTAGTAACAAAAACGATCTGTCTGAAAGCGATAATGTTGCCTATCGACCTGCAAGACTCATACTACCAATTCACATTAAAACATATCCAACGAATTAGGATCTTACATTGAACACACTATACAGATATCGTTTCTTAAAAATCACATTATTTCGATGGTAACAAGAGACTATTACGGTCTGGAGTTTATCTCAGACATATTTCAGTCCTTTTCAGGGCCTTTTAGCCTTAAGAAAGCGAGTTGTTTAACCGTCTACTCGATAAGCACGCTGCATTTTATGGCTCTCAGAAGGAGATCGTGGATATAATTTGTGTTGATATTTTTTCTGCATTTTATGCGTTAAATAGCTGTCTCTGAGTAAGAAGATTATCATAAAAAGGCTCGAGAAGTTTATTTATATGAATTGTTGCGTTTATGTGTTTTTGTTACGGTGAAATGTATTCGGTTCGTTGTGAAGAGAAGGCTGTAAACAGTAAGCTTCATAATAACGTTTACGAAATATAAATTGGATTATTGAAGCAAAATATTTTGTTATTAGTAACACCTACAACCAAACATCATGGGCGAAATATTCAAAAAATATGTACGTACGTGTAACCTACGTAGATTCGTAGTATAGACAATTTTCTTAAGGATACTGACCGTATATCACGCATCAATGATATTTTAAGTAAAAAATCAGGGCAGACCCTCTATTACGTGAAAGAGTAATAGACACCATCCTAAGTACATGCATTGTCACAATTTTTGGCCATTATAATATTCGTAGGACTTTATAATTCCATTGAAAATATATATCCAAAAAAAGGTAGTGTACAAAGTAAAACTTATGAGTATTTGATAAACAGTTTGTATTTAACTTGTTTGTTTAGTCGCCGACCGCTCTAGAAACAAAGGTGTATGGACATGAGACCCCGAGCGCGAGACTGGCATCCAAACTGCTTAATCAACTAAGGTACTACATAGATACCAAATTCTGGAGACGTGCGAGATATTTTGTTGGTTACTTTGTGTAAGATCTACGTATATCAGTCTGCTGCGTACTACTTTGAAATTTATTTAGTAGACTTGTAAAAACTCTAGATATACCAACTGATCATCGTCGCATTCGGGTTTCTCACGGATTTTAATTAATATATTTCCATTGTTAAATGCATGTAACTATCGGTTATTACTATGGTCTTTCTTAGGACACAATAATAATATTTTAAATAAATGTATTAAATATCCATTTACTTGTGATAATGTAATAAACAGCCAGGCAGACATACCTACGTCCTTTTGCATGTTTGTATTAAATTATAGTATTAGTTATCAATATCGGATTTACGAAGAACAACTATCCTATAAATATGCTCTTGCCATCATCACTACATTGATTTTCTGTTAGATTTGTGAGACCATTATGTATTGTGCGCGTATCTGTGTATATGTATATCGGCAATAAGTACCTGTGAGTTGTATTCTTTATATAAAATCAGAATTTTTCAAATTATTTTAGATTATTCAAAAATGTAGAAAAACTTAGAAGGCAAACTCGTCATTTCCAAAAAGTTTCGTATGAAAATAAACTTGTTATAAACGTCCAACTTCGATCGTCAATCAAAACCGTTTAGATTTTAAATCTTAAATAACTCCTTACCTTAAACATAGCGATAAAGTTAAGTAAAGAGAAAAAGTGTGTCAATATTGATTTTCAATATACTTCTAAGAAAATTTTAATAGCACTGCAGCTGTGTAAAATATTTTATTTTTTATTTTGACGAACAAATAACTATATCTTTATCGTTTATCTTTGCAAATTCAGAATATTGAAAACTAGAAATATCGGGAAAATAGTCATTAGCAAGACAAGTATTTGAATAATACTTCATCAAAATAATAACAACTTATCATCTTATGATTCCTTATTGCACTAAGTGATCAAGCAGATAGAAACAAGGTGTGCAATTGACACGACATTCAATTCATCCATTACATATAATTGAAAATGTTCCATGCATAAAAGTATTTTAAAAAAATACAAAGAAACGCTACTTATTCAGTCAATCTGATGGACTTTTGAACATTTTCGTTTTCGAGAAAGTCATCACAGTGCACAGTAATAATAATAAATATGTTATCAAAATTTTAAACGCATAAATTAGTGATGGCGAGCTCATTCCCTACCACATGTTTTATAGGACTTTTCTGAAAGAAAACCATGAAAGGAAAACTTTTTAATTGTTTCACAGAACAACATCTTTTATTGCCGCCACGCCTTTTCTTAAATGCTCCACGTTTGAAATTAAAGAGCACAAAAGAGGTCGTGATGTGGTTTTGTGTTTTGTTTGAGTATCAACTGAAATAGAAAACCCTTAAACGCTGCCGACATTGAAACTTGGCCCGCAAACTCATCCCTTATGGGACTTGATTCGTACGTGACGAGAATTTTCATTCTCTGATGTTTTGGGTCGGTTAATGTCGTTTTACTGCTCAATCTCCTAGGAGGATTGGACAGAATTTGATACGAGAACTCACTATATTTTTTTGTAACAAAGGTAGAAGGGTGACTCGACAAAGAGTCAAGGATTATGTAGACCTTAGGGATATTGTTCGTAATAAATGAGTTACCATTTCTGTTCTGAGCATAGTCCAAGAAAAAAAGGTTTTAGTTATGTAGGTAACTGTGAACTCCTTAGCACGTTTTATGAGGATTAAGATAAAACTAAGAGTCCACACCTTTAGGTCAAAATATTTGATATTGACACTTATCTATCTCTTTGGTCTGGACGGATATCACTCGATGAATCTCATCATTAGTAAAAACTCTAATTAGATAATGCCTTCATGGGTTGTTCTTTTTCTGTTGTTACGATCGTTCTGCATTGTCTGACTTGAACTTAATCTCGCACTGAGACAGGGGGTTTTATTCATGTTTAGAGCCGCTGTCGAAAGTGTTAGTTTTTTCGACTCTTTCTGAGCATAAGCCTACGTTTGAACAAACAGTTACTATGTGAACGCCTTGAGCAATGGGGGTGAAGTTGTAATCGTGCGCAATATAGTTATGACAAAAAGTGGCAATACAGGATTAGTTTAGAACAAAAAGTAAACCATAAAACAGCAAAATTATTAAAAATTGGTAATTTTCTACGTGCTTTCCGAGAGTCACTTCGGATTACATAAAGTTTTAGGCTGTACAAAGTTCACCAGGTCAGAAAGTATAAAATAGTACGAATTACTGGTTAAAACGAGAGAACGAAAATAAAATCTATAGAAAGTAGCAAAAACAATTCCATTACAGTGTTTCCTCTAGACTTTTCCCACATACTGCAGCATTCACCTTTAATTTGTACGACACTAAAATTCAGCCAAACATGATCGAACAAATCCGCTTGTGGCCGCGTCTGGTCGGATTATACCAGAATATACTGGTTTCAGGCGGCTGCTCGCCATTGGAACAAATACATATTAATTCTCTTCCACAATCCACGCATAATTGAAATGACAATATCGGTTAACGTTCAGCTAATTTAAACGGTTTTTGGTAGCTATTTTAATGTTGTCCGTGATTTGCGGGTCGAGTACATTATTTTGAAACATCACGTGTGGGGGATTATTCGGATTTATGTGTTGATGGATACCAAAATGCTGTTGGAGTTTATATAATACAGAATTTACCCTTTTAAGTTCTTTTTGTTCAGGATTTCAGATAATGGAAAAACTGAAACTGAACGGAAAACCTTAATCAGAGTTATATATTTAAAAAATACCAACACCCTCTAGCAAAGGTCTTACATTATACAAGTTTCATTGTTACAACTTACAAAAAGTTAACATTTTAGAAAAAAACCAAGCTTTATTTAGTGTGGTAGTAAAATCAAAGTGCAATGGTTTTTTTTCGTTGGTTGTTCTTCTGTCACCCAAAAATACTGGTTGTTTTTTACGACTAGGTAGTGATAGTTATAAAAACTATTTTATAATTTTCCTATCTATGCAAATAAAGTTATATTTTTAAAATAACTCTGATTTATCACGGTTCAACAATATTAATGAAACTAGTAAATAAATGCATCTATAAAGTTATTCGTACATTTCGCTATCTCTGAAATTCAAACAAAATTAACATCGCATTAAAAATTCAACTGTGCTCGTCGCACGTGCGTTTTAATAATATCTTTTCTATTTGAGTTTTAACTAGATGAAACATGTTATAAGCATAAATTTAAAAAAAGTATGCGAGGCTATGACAGTTTCAACCTAAAATGAACTATAACATAAAATACTATTAATATTGTTTCGCTACTGGACATGATCCTTTTCCAGTTTATGCCCTCAATTCTTCGCGTTCCACATTCAGTCCCGTTCAGAGACCTACATTACGCCGTGGATCAAAGCTATTAGTTATTTCGTCATTTTTTTGTTTTCAAATCTTACTTTTGTAAATGTAGTGCTACACAAAATGTTAGTTATTTAAATTCCTTGTTAACCAATCTCTTTAATTTGATTATATTAAGATTATAACAAAAGTACCACCAATAACCAAAAGCGTCCATTTACTCGACCGGCTATCAAAGTGGCTCATTTCCATTATACCAACAACTATCCCTGAATATTCCAATTTACTTGAATATATCTTCAGCAGAATATACCTGTTCAATACTAAGGCGCTTTCATACTTCCTGCTATGGCCCTGGTAGTTAACGTCGCCGGTAACACGAAAGGGGCGGTCTCCTACAATTGAATACACTGTCGCTACCTTCCGGGTAGTGTGTATTTGGCTTTATTGTTGTATGTGAACAACGTTTTAGAACAGGATTATTACCTAATGCGAATAGGGAGATTTGTTTTGCTATAAAATTTAAATTAAAGTATAACCTGGTCTTTAAATTCTCGCTGATAGATCCTTTGGTTGTATGACATTCCAGTTTTCTTACACAAATATTCTGCGCCGTCTTGAAGCAAGGGTGCTAAAACAAGTGACACTAGGCTAATTCTGCACTTACGAGTGGATCCTCCATATTTGCACGAATACCCATATCAACATGTATTTGCAAATTAAAAAGTTTTTGAAACATTCGAGGGTTTGAGAGTCGACTGCTTAGATGACACAATTAACCCTCAAAACGTCTTATTCTTCGTTTTTGTATGAACTACATGGGTGAATGAGGAACCATGGTAACAGCGGAACCCCGATTAAACCACTCGATTTCATCTTTCCGACCAGTAATGGCTTTCACATATCGTCATCATTAACGTTAGATGAATGAACCGTAAAATCGATTGGTCAATGAATCGTCTGACAGTGGTAAGTCAGAATCAAACGCATGAAGATGAATATGTTCTTATTGAAAAATATTCCATCTATGTCCATCTATGTCTTTCTACGCCCATCTGGATATCTGTTTAGCAGAGAAGTAACTATTCAGGATCCTTAATCACGATCTTTTTGTTTTCGTTTTCGCTGCAAGACCGTAAAATAATTTTAGGAGAATCTTAAAGTTTAGTATCGTTCGAGTATTCCGAAGTTCACGAACCCTGGTGGTTAGAGTCTCCAGAATAGTTAGTTATAGTAGTGGCTTGCCTGTGTTGCATCTAAATAACTATTTCGTAGTGATTTTGATATTTTTGAAGTGAAAACTTCTTAAGCGGCGTCGTGCTCTTTTTTTGGTATGGGTAAAAAATGTTAAACTCGAGTCAGGATCACGTTACCTTGTTCGAAAAGTCGTAGATCACATCATGACGCTGATCGAAAATTCGTAAGACGGAGGGAGAGCAATGAAAAACTGCTACAATATCATTAGCAATGTTATTATAGCTCAGGTGGTAAATCGAGCGGTTCAGAAACCAGAAGACCCCAGTTCGAGTCCGAGTAACGGTTATTTTTTTCCCTTTTTTATTTTATTTTTTGATTTTGGTTTTTTGATTTGTTATTTGTTATTTTATATTTTTTATTATTATGTCAGTAGGATAAAAAAATATTATTCAAATTTCATCAATATATATTTAATTCTGAGAGATAAACTTTTTAATTGTCATGTCGTTGTCATTGTCATTTTTTAAATTGCCATTTTTGTGTACGATAGCGCAATAGATAAAAATTGTGTTTAACCACATAAAGGATAGTATTTTTTATACTGATAAAAAATATTCCCTAACCATTAAGAAAAATTCAAAAATACACAACGTTAATGTTCAAGTTTTCACTTCTGCCGGCACTCCCGAAGTGCAACCCGGTTTTTTATTATAACTTAAACTTAAGTGGGATCTGCCTGATAATTACCAGTTACTTTAAAAAACGTGTCACCTCCCACAACAGAGATATGACTCATGCTTTCCGAAATCTATTTAAGGGAAAAGTTCTTTTTAAATGGACATTTGGTCATGGACAGCACGTATCTTTAAGCAACATTCAATGTTATTAGAGTCTCCAAAGACCTCTGTAACAAACACCCAAACTACACAATATCCTTTTGCATTAACAGAATGTTAAATTCTTGCTAGGATTATACTGTCTGCAATTGTAGTTGCAAAATATGAGAACATTATTTCACTTTACTTAGGTATTATCAAAAGTGTTTTATTCAGTATACGTCAGAGGGTTAAGCTCGGTCTCCATTTGTGGATTTAAAGCCAGGCGAGAGCTATTTTGTCAGCGACAGTGTGGTTCTGACAGTCTACAAGCTATGTCGGTGTTAGTGGCTACTGTATGTTACACTGTAGCGTAATATTCTAAAGAAAATCTTTTCGGAAAACTTGTCCGAGTTAAAGATAGATATAGCTAATGACACAACGTCAATATGTTGAGTAGTATGTAAGTCCCTACATGGGGTTAAAATGATCGTACTAATATTATAAATTTAAAAGTTTCTGAGGATGGATAACAAAACTATTGAACAGATTTAAATATAATAAACTTTACAGCAATGAGGCAAGTGGGCTTTAAAAATCTAACACAATGCAGGTGAAGACACAGAAAAAGCTAGTACGAGCTATTTTCTAAAAAGCTATATTTAAATGCAACCGGAGTGCAAGACAAAATATTTTTGTACTCCAATTTTAGTTATTTAAATATTAATGTATAATTTATTTCTTTATTTTGACCTCTAGGTTTTTCTAATGCTGTGTCGATTTTTTTTGTATTAAATTAATTACAGTTACACTACGGTGTGTAGGACGTCATGCCTTTTACTCCATAGTTGTTGAACAGGAAAATTTATTTTCTTCACTCTTTAGAGCATTATTTCATTTGTAATTATTTATTATTACGATACAATGAATGGTTGATGAGATTACGGTGTAAAATCTTATATTAAGTTTTATAACAAAAATGAAAATCATTGAGTTACAACAGCGTTCCTTATTATACGAAAGATTTATATGAGCAAAAAAGCTTATTATTTATAGAAGTACTTGATATAAATTCTTTTCTTACAAAGATTTAGAAATATTCTTTGATGATATGATCACTAGTACAAAGGAATTGTTTTTGTGTAGCAGTTATTTAGAAGATAAAGAAAAAATGTTAACAAGTGAATAGAGACTTTTATTTTCGTTTGATAGTACCTACATAGTTTCGTGAATCCTCTAAGGACTTTTTTGTTATTGACTGTTTTTATTGTAATAACGTCATATTTGTCGTAGGATATCCGCGAAAACAGAATTTTCGCGACAATCCTAGGTCTATACCAAAAGAAAGAATGCAAGAAAATGTTAATACATTTTCATTATCATCCTAGTAATTTTTAAGATTATTGTGAAAATTCTAGTATTTCCAATATGTTTAAAAATGATTTAACGGATTTTCATCAAATTAAATTTAATGGTATTTTGAGTTTTGCTACCAATGTTCGCAAGATCAATGGCTGAACGGAGGCACAGAGCATGTGCCATTCGTCGAAAATGGTCACTCAAGGACCAACATGGGTATCGTATCTAAACCTCGCATATCTTTTGATTTGCTTGCCACTGATTCACGGACAATCCGTCGTAAAGAAAACATTTAATAAACAACAATCGTTATTTTGCAACGACCATCAGAATCACGGGTGTATTCATATCTCATAAAATGTAAATACTATAGTATTTCAATCTGAAGCTCGTCCACTGGCTGCCATCCAAAAATTGCTTCATTCACCTTTATGTAAACCATGTTTCAGGTGTATTCATTCGAAAAGATACTATTTGAACTAGACCGGATAGTTGTATCACATGAAAAGACCTATTGAACTGAAACTGGCTTAGTTAGTTTAATATTGAGTGCTTTGGTGTACGAGAATTTCATATGCAGATGCTAATGCGATCATGCTGGTAATGCATTCTGTGGAATTATGCGATCAATAAACAAGGAATGTGCATTAGAATCTGTATGCATAGTCAGTTTGTTACTAATAAATTTTAATAATGATTTCTGATAGTAGGTATTTAGAATGATGGTAAAGATTAGGTTTTTGAAAGTGGGCTGTAAAGGTGATGATATTTCTGGAATAAAAAACAAAAAGGGATGAATTTGCTAAGTACTTTTTAAATCGCTATATTTAGTTGAATTATAATAATATCTATAATAATAATATCTTCTATAGAGAACTCACACAACGTCATCTAATCCCAAACTAAGCTCGTACTATGGAACCAGACAACTGATAAACATACTTAAATATTTCTAAATCTATACCTAAACAACGTTAATCTTGGTATAGTGTCCTGACTGACTGATTCATCAACGCAGAGCCTAAGCCGCTGGGGTTACAAACCTAAAATTTTGGCAGTTGATGCCTTTTATATTTTAGGCATCCATTAAGAAAGGTTTCCTAGAAATTCAACCCCTAAGGGTTTAAATAGAGGTTACAAGTTTGTATGAAATTTCGTCAGTTTTGAAGTTAGATCAGAAAATGTTGTATTTAGCTTTATCGTTTAAAATTAACAAACACGTGTTTTATCGCTTTGTAAAATCAACTCTTAAGAGAATAAACTAGGGGTTGCGAGTCTGTGTGAAACTTCGTCTCAATCGCAAGATAGTATTAAAGTTCGATTTGTGAAATTTCGCATTTGAATTTTTGGTATAAAATAAAGAAACAAGTGTGTCAGCATTTTTTTGAAAATTATCCCCTAAGGGCGTAAAACAGAGGTTGCAAGTTTGTATGAAACTCCGTCAGTACTGAAATGAGATCTATGAAATTTCGTATTTGGCTTTATGCTATAAAATAAAAATACATGTTTCACCGTTTATGGAAAATCGACAACTTTATAAGAGGATAGAGAGATCATTTTATAAGAGGGGTTGCAAGTTTGTATGAAACTCCGTGAGTTAAATTTCGTATTTGCCTTTTTACTTTAAAATAAAAAAAACCGTGTTTCAGCGTTTCTAGAAATTCAAACTCTAGAGGGGTTAAATAGCCGTGGCAAGTTTGTATAAAATTTCATCAGTTTTATCGTTAGATCTGTGAAATATCGTATTTGACTTATTGGTTTAAAATAAAAAAAAACAAAAATCCCTACGCGGACGAAGCCACGAGCGACAACTGGTACTATAGTTTATTATAGACTAGCTGTCCCGCGCAACTTCTACTGCGTAAATATTTCCCATTTTTTCAAAATTTCTTATTGCTGCTCCGCTTCTACCTATTAGTCGTAATATTATATAGCCTATAGCCTTGCTCGATAAATATGCTATCCAATAGTAAAATATTTATTTCGGATCGGTAGTTCCTGAGATAACCGCGTTTAAACAAACAAACTCTTGAGCTTCATAATATACTAGCGGACGCCTCGCTGTTTAACCCGCGTAGTTCCCGTTCCCGTGGGAATACAGGGATAAAAAATAGCCTTTGTCACCCACGGTTAGTGTTGCTTCACAACGATGAAAGAATTTTTCAAATCCGTCCAGTAGTTTCGGAGCCTATACAATTCAAACAAACAATCAAATATTTCCTCGTTATAATATTATAAGTATAGAAGTCTAGATAAATAACACCCAGACACAGAATAAACCAACGTGCTCATCACACAAAGTTTTATGCGTGAATGTCGGTTATTGCAATAAAAAGTATCATTTTTCCCGAAATCATATCCATTAAACCGTTTAGTCATGAAAAGGTCAGTACGTAGTTAATCAGACACGCATTTGCATGCCTATGTCATATTAGTACTGAAGTATATATTAATAACTTTTAATTTATAAATAACCTGTAATCAAATAATATCCTTAGGCCATTATAATTTTTTTTAGCCATACTTAGTAAAGGCAAGTTGAGTCAACTTGTATCCGCACATTTTTGGGTCACATCTGGCCAGAATTCACACCCGCAAAATAGCCTTTAATATTGGCTAAAGTCTGAATAGTTCAATTCCCGGGGGTTGTTACCAAAATAACCGGGTTCTTTCATCGAAACTGCTTCATCTAGTAAGAAGTCTGGCGGTGCCTCAAAGGACTAAGCGAAATGACAGGCTCAAGTGTTAATAGCTGATGCGTATCTACATTTTCGTGAAGCAGACATTGCTTCAACGCCTCCGACGTCCTTTTGTTACCTGTTAAAGCCTTTAGTTTCGATGATATGAACGCTTGGAGGTATGAACGGGGAGTGACCTCTGAATTTGTGATACAAAGATTGTTGTGTATTTAATAATATCTGTAGCAAAAATAAACACAAAAAATTAAGAGGATACTCACAATTTATAAAAAAGAAGATGCGTCAATTACTTTGTCTGTGCTTTCGAAGTCAATAACGCTGTGGCAATGAAATTGTAGCCAAACGAGTACATTTAAACGGAAAATAAAACAAATTTTATTTTGATAATAGAAAATTAAAGATCTAAGCCAAGCTAAGCCATCCTCCCTTAAACCTGAAATTTTAAATATTCTTCTATAAAACGCTTCTACTTTACCCGGATGTATCATACTTACTTTACATTATAGCATACTAGCACTTATGCGGGTTCTAACAGTTTTACCATTAGTATTATGAACAAAGACCTCTAAAGTCTTTATAAATTACTAACTCACAAACTAATACATCGACAACCCACGAATAACCTCTATTGGCTCGAAACTTTCATATACACTTAATTACTCATGAGCTCACGCAATCCTACTTCATACGTTTCCCTCATGAATACATAGGAAGTGATTACAGTTGTGATCAACCCTTAAAAGCTTCTCGCAAATGGAGCCGAGACGTGAGATCGTTTTGGCCGGCCACTTATCACTTAGATTGATGACTATAGTCGGTGATCGGGTTGTTGGATGTACTGGTAAGTGGTAGTACGAGTACTAGTGTTTTTTAAGATCATTACTATTTAACTTGTGTCGAGCGTTACAAACTTTATATAAAGGGAGCCGTGTTGAATACCAAGAACGTATCTATTGCATCAGGAATGACTTAGGAAGTACCATAGACTAGAGTTATGAAAAAACTTTTTAGTGTATTGGTTTGTAATTGATTTATGTTACAATAGCATAATGCAAACTGCTCATTTATTTTTACAGTATGTTGCGTTTTGCGATACAAGGCCGTTGATTTTTGAGGACTTAATCTGATACTATACTATCAGTTCCATTACATGTTTTAACGGAGGCGAAGAATCAGGAATCGAACACGGTACTCTGATCGCCACCCGCAATATTTATTATTGAATAGTTCTGCTGGTCATCTGTGGTCTTCATCATCAGTTCCATTTCACTCAATGGTGTTTTTAAGAGTAAATGCACGAATTACAACATAATATACCGAAATTACTATACGTGTGCCTTTAATATTTGAAGAGTTCCCTCGATTTCTCCAAAATTTAATTATCAGATCCGAACTTTGATGACAATTGGACCAATCTGGAAGTCTGCCTTTTCAAACACAAAAAGATTTTTTCACAATCTTTTTCCAAACGATACCAACAAAACATTACTCAATACTAATGGAAACCTAGATAACAAATAGAACAGACCTAAGTAAAACAAAGATTCCAAAGTAAAGAGCAAACGTACTCTCACGAATGGGCGGAAATAACTAGAGGACATTGTTCCGAGTTGAACCAATGCGGTAATTGTGAAAGTAAATGAAAATGTTTGAAATACTTGGGGTGTATTGTCATACTTTTTTCGCCTTATTATAGAGTTTAGGATGGTAAATGATGACGTAATTATAAAAGGCCACCTTTTCCCTACGACTTCACCAGCGTTTTGCACTATTTTAAGGTAAAATTTCATCAAACCCCGTGCAGTGGTTTTTGTGTGAATGAGATATCCTGATATGATACATCTTCACAAACTTTTGGATAAATCATAATAGGATTTTAGAAGGAACACAAGACAGGCCATTAAAACTGGCGCCAAATGTTCTCAAACCACCAAACTTTACAATGAGTAAAAATTCAAATTACTCATTGAAAAGTTTGGTTATCACTATTTTGTCTAATTAAATAAAGACTTGATTGCATACAATTTGTGTATTTTTATCCGGATCTCATATACCTACGTACACAAACTAATGAGACAAATTGAAGAAGACGTCTGAGATTTATTAAGTTCTAGCTTTTAACCTCGGCTTTACCTGTGTAGATTGGTTGTTGTATAGTAGGTATACCTACCTACTAAGACTGATTTTATTTTATCTCATGTTCCAACTTTTAATCATTTAATTTGCATCAGTTGTTTGTAGTGGCATTAGTGGCAGAAGCCATAAACGACTGATCAACTTGACCTTACCCCCATATTAAGTTCATAAACATTAAAACATTGTAAAATTGGCAATTTGAAAAGAGTGGCCGCGAGTTTTTATTGCCATGTCCTTTTTTTCTCCGGCTTTACCTATTGTTTGATTGCATGCATGTAGAATCCTGTCGTATCACAAGTGTTGTTTTGCATCCTAAGTTAATAAGGAACTTTGAATTTTGAATTAAATTTTGGTTTATACTCCAAGTTTTTTACTGACTACAAACCACATCTAATTCAATACCGTTCACCTGTTTTTGCCTGATTAAGCGACAAATATTTAAAACGTACTGTATATAATATACAAATTTTCATATTTTTAATATTATAAAGTTTTTTAAGTTTATCCCACATTGCTCCACTGCAGGGCAAAACTAAAAATAACTCTCTTCCGCTTTTTGACTATAACTTATTATGTATAGCAGTAATAAAATTGAGACCGAAGACTTCGGTGGTAGGTGTGCATTCCGGTTCCTAATCAACAAATGCTTCCATTTGGCTTCCCACATTAAGTTCCATTGCGCTTCAGGTGCATATGTCACCTTAAGGGTAAAGTTACAGAGTTCCGACGGTTGAGACGTCCCGTCTTGCCCACCAAAGTTAGGTAGCGGCTATACCAGCAAGGATTTAATCGCTAAGAAAACTACTTTTGTTGAAAATTTTGCTTATTTAAAAAAAAAAGTAAATGCATTTCCGCTTATAGTAAGTTCTTTGAAACAACCGTTGCCAAAATAAATAATTTATTTTTGAAGTACTCCATAACAGAAGACTTGTATTCTAAGTTCTCTGAGATGGAATATATCTGAATGGAGACCTTATTACAAAATCCACATTGACAAAATTAAAAAAAATACAACAGAAGTTTATCAAACATTTAAATTATTAAGCCCATGTGACAAACAAACCATATGAGGAATCATGTAAGTACCATAAAATAAACACCATGGAAGACAGACGACAAATAATAGATATGTTATTTCTGTATGACTTACTCAATCATAAGTTTGACAGCATGGAATTGCAAGAAACAATAAAATTTAACGTTCCCTCTCGACGAACCAGACACACATCATTACTGGCTACCGCATCGACCACGACTAACTACTCAAAAATGTCTCCACTTATTCGCATACCAGACACATATAATAAAAAGTTTTCGTCACTTGACCCTTTCAGCACTCCTCGCAACTCATACAAAAATAAATTAAAAGAAAAAACTTACGAATTATCATCATAACCATAACAACCCTAAAATAAAACCAAACACACACACACACACACACACACACACACACACACACACACACACACACACACACATACATACTCTAGATTTGAGTTATATAATTTTAATGTGTTCTTCGTAATTGGCGTATTGTTCCGTCTACATTGTAAACAATAAAATTATTGTCAGCTGTGAAGAACCTTTGATGAGATAAAAATAAAAAAATAAAAATAAAAAAAATAGAACAAGATATATGGCACTAATGGACATTAAGTACAAATTCATGAACCAACATTAAAAGATCTCACAGAAGTCAGTCTCCTGTGGGAATTGAGCGCACAACAGTCTATATCGTAGCACATACACTCATCGTAAAATCATAATTCGTTATCTCAAGAAATATTTTCATGTTAGCAGTAATATATAACAAAATGATAATGTTCGGGTACCATAATAACTCCGTCAAAAGATTAATCGATCAAGCCGACAATACCGACATGTCAATTTATCATGTTCATCCTAACAAACAATTTAACAATCTTTCAATATCACTTGTTCGAGATTGGTACGCATATTGTCTCAACAACCCGACGTAACATTAATTTATTATTAATTTGTTTTTATTAGCTCTTCATTCGATATGTTGTAAAAGAATCTTTCTATTTCACGATGTGGTTGATTTATGAGAATTTCAATATATATGTATTTGTATAGGCACAGCTACTTTTCAATTGTATATTAATAGAGAAGAGACGACCACTAAAATCTTAAAACAATTGTTACCACTTATAACTATACAAAATCAGTATCATCAATATACTCCTAATTTATATGTTCTAATCTCAAATATAAATTGAAACCAAAGCGATTCAAAAATAAACCTTTGCTACTAAAACCACACCTGAACAAGCGGATGTTCTCTTTTCCGCCTTTATTGGACCGTATTGAGCCTCTGTGAAATGTGTAAAATTGCCAACAGTGGGATTCAAGAGAAACTTTTGAAACGAGTTTGCTAAGAACGGCTGCTCAAGAAAAACTAAACATTGGAAAGTACGGTGCGCTGTAACGTTTGACTGTGGAAACTTTTTGTGGTTATATTTGTGTGATTGTCAGTCGTTGATATGCAAGCTCGAAGCTCTATTGGAATACGCAGTTATGCAAACGATTTTGGAACCAATGGATTTATTCATATCTGACGCCATAGGTGGCTGCCTCGCTACTATCAATATGCCACTTGTCAAGCCTCGACCGCAACAAATGTTTAATATACCAGAAACGTAGTTATTCCGATTCTCTTGGTGTTCGTTTTTCTCATTTGATATTGAATATTAATGGGCAAGTCATATTTTTTTTATTAAACAAGCCAGATCGCTGCAGCAAGTAATCCCTGCAGGTATCACTGGACATTTTAACAAACCAATCAAGGATTCAAATTAGATACACCTTTCTGGGTATACATTTGTGGATCACGCTATCTGATATCCGAGAAGTTTGCAGCCGTTGGTTTGACTATTTTGGGCAGGTATGTTTAAAATACAGAAAATATTTAGTTTTATTAAATTGTTTTATCATACTCGTACACTGCTAAATCTAAAAACCGGGCAAGAGCATGCCGGACCATGTTCAGTGTAGGGTTCCGCAGCCTTGAATAATTGCATCTGCAGAAGTGCGTATGTTCATGGCACTTACGCCCTTTTGTTGAGAGTGAGAGAGAGAGAGTTTTTAGGCAAAAACTCAACGATGGTATATCGATCATGTACGAAATAATTTTAATTTAAAATATTTATTAAGCGGTATGTTTGTGATTTTTTTCATATTTTTTGGTCACACGTTTCAACAATTAAATGGGGTCACTTAATTTATGACACAATTTATGCAACTTTCGGAGCGATTTTTTAACTTTATTATTTAGCTATTAAACTAATTAGCGGCTACTACAAGACACCTTTTCATAAAATTTCATCGACAAGGGTTCCGTTTTTACCATTTTGCTACGGAACCCTAAAACACCAGTCATTATTTTGAAAAGGCGCTACAAAATATAATGTGTTTATAAAACTTAGCACTATCCCTCTAGTAGGTATCAATGTTCTGTACTTATAACACATTTCAGTAACAAAATTTACCTCACACTATCCCGAATATCAAAGGAATTCACATTCGGACGTTCTAGGCGGACTATACCATTGGTAACAGAATTTTTATGGTCCATTACGTCCCGGTCAGTAGCGGCAGAACTTAAATTTTCTAACACTCTAAAACATTTCCAACTATGAGGGTTTATTAGCACTAGTATGAAGATTAAAGCTAAACGGAGTTAGGGTCAGGGCCTTTAATTAAGAGACCTTGAATCTGAAAACTGTACCTTGGTCCGGATTTATATTATGATGTTAAAATTTCACGTCTATGTTTTGAGAGAGTTCGTGAATTATGACGTTTATTGGTATAAAAGCTGGTAAGAATAATGTTTTAGTATGATGTAATCTATACTAATATTATAAATGCGAATGTTAAAAAGTTAAATGTTATTCGGTCAAGGCTGAACGACTAAACGGGTGTGGATGAAATTTGTCACAGAGATAGATTGTAGGAAGGAACAGCACGTAGACTAATTATTATCCTGGAAAAAACTATGGTATTCGTTAAATCAATTTGTTTTACAAAATTTCTACGTGAATGAAGTGCGGCTAACTTAGTACGAATTGTATGTAAGTACGAGGTTAGAAACAACAAAATGTGTCATTGTTACATTTCAAATGGACTATTACATAGTTATTGTTATTAAAAATATACCTATTTCAAAGAGTTAAATTTGCTTTGAACTACTGACGTGATAGCTTGAACCAATAATACGTGTCTAGCCGTGTAGTTTGCAATCGAGTCCAGACATAGCAATACTTTCGCAACTGGAGTTTTTTGTTACTTTTTAAAGTGCAACAATACTATTTTATTATTTTAATTTTTTTAACGACTCAGAAATAAAAACAGTTAACGTAAGGGTGAATTTACAAATAATATTAATTATATCAGTAGGTACGTAAACAACTATCTGACATATAAATTTATTATTTGGGTTCCACAGATCTAACTTTAAAACTGACAGAGTTTGATAAAAATTTACAATCAATATTTTATTTTTTATTACTTATCCCCCTAGGGCATGAATTTCCAAAAATCTCTCTCTTCTTATCGGATGCCTACATTATATAAGGAATACATCCTCAAAATGTCAAGTCTCTACGATCAGCGGCTTAGACTGTGCGTTCATCGATCACTCAGTCAGTTAGTCAGTCAGGACAAACAACGTTATAGATATATATATAATAATGTTTATGCTCGTACAAAGCATTAGTGTGGCGCGACGAGTGGCGGCCGGCGTGCATAGTAACTAAAATATTCATAATTATAACAGACATCAGAAAATCTTTCTCGTAGTGACGAACAACTACAAAACCCTAAATTGCACGTGTCCCAACACGCACTTGGATGGATTTTTATGTTTTATCTATCACTAATGATAATGATTTTTATTAAAAAATAGCAAGATAAGTCTAAAAGACTAAACTCTTGTAGATTGACTCAGGTAGGTAAAGACGGTTGCTGTAGCTATATAGGCCAACGAAAAATTATCTTAAAATAAAAACCAACCCTTATCCGGGACTCTCAATAAGATAACTTATTGTAGAACCCTCAACGAAAACTTCGCAACAACATCATTATGAATCCCCGGATCACGTTTCCCTCTCAAAATTTTCTGTAAAACATTTTTAAACAAACAATTTTTCATAACAAGCAGTAACAATGTTCCACGCTGTCAGTTACAAAGTACAGACGAGGTGCGAGCTGTGGTCTCAGTTTAATCAAAGTGCTAACTTGTCCTGACATTGTCCCCCGGTAATTGTTTCGACAAAACTAGCTTTAGCAGTCGCCCGAGAATTAGCTGTTAAAGATTTGTTGGCTTTCATTACTAATGGATTAGATAACTCGGTTTGATTTTAAATCGATTTTGTGTCTTTAGTAATTTCCGTCTTACCATAACCGGTATCTTTAACGTCTAATGGGCTCCCGTAATTGATTACCCTCAAGCGAGGTACATTTTCAGGGCCTAAAAGTTTTAAATAGCCCCTATCATTTGCACCTGATACAGCACTTTCTTGAAAGTGGGGCTCAGTTCTGATTGTCCTTTTATTTGAAATGTTTATTTTTATGTTTATATAAAGTTACAAATGAAAATCTTTTTTTAAATACAATATACTCCTTTAAAAGCATGAGAATAAATAAAATGTCTGCCAAGCGTAAGTCGGACTAAAACACTTAGGTTCTAATGCCGTGGTCTTTTTCAAAATGCCGCTAATTTTATATTTTGTGCAGTTACTTTTGTAGTCATCATATGAAACCCGTGACTCATGATTTTCAGTTAATAAGAACCCTGGTTATTTTTTGTTATTTGTTTTATCTAAACTTATTTACTTGATGAATTCAATTACTTTGAGTTTGGTTAAAAATATAAACACAAACCGGAGCCTCTAAGTTTTCTTTTTACTTTGACTTTGATATTTTTAGCAGTCATAGCACTACGAGTAAACATTATACAAACAATATAGAATATATTAAAGTTATCTGAATTTTCTTTTAAAATATATCGTTTATTATAAATACGTACAAGTTTTATCTCGCTAAATGTGTGACATAATTCTACTTGGAAAGAGGGGATATAATATAAAATATCACAGGTATCATTAGAACTAATGACTGTGAAAAAAAATGATATTTATAAAGTACCTACTGAGTGGAGACCTTCGTTGTTCGTGTATTAATTATATTATCTACAAAATTACACTCCAATTCCGTTAGTACGCGCAGCCTAATATATGATAGATATTAAACTGGTTAAGGTCTGATGTTTTATGCTATGAAATGCGGCGAGCATTTCACATACCTATAATATGGTCTTACACAATAGTTTTTTTTATGCCCATATTGTTGGCATCTTTGACATAGAGCGATGAACTTCCTTTTTTTGCATCCTCAATAGTAACTGATTGGTGGTACCTAAATGTATTTAATCTCTTTCACAGCCTTGTTATTTGGTCCAGCTATGAGATTTACAAAGAATGTTGAGGTAGGTTTTTTTCTCTGGTCCATACTTTGAATGTCTTATTTCACCTACCTTATTTCTAGTGAGTTCTTTTTCTTCTTTTATTTCTTTTTATAATCCTATAGCTTCTCTGGTCCTTCCTGTTAAATGTATGACCAATAATGCCATGTTTACAAACAAGTACAATTAGTTTTTTATAGGTTTCTATTGTAGTACTGCTAACTGTTAGCTGGTTTGTGTTGACAATCTGAAATGTAAATTCCTTGAAAAAATCTAAAAATTTGCTATAGTGATTGGGCAACAACTGTCATACAAATAAGTAGAGCTAAGTTTTATGGAAGGTACGGTATGAAGCAATATAATTTCGACCCTAAGTTTTTTCAATATTTATTATATTACAATTAAAAAGTATTTGACATTTTCTAGAATTAATGTGTTTGTTGCAAAGATGTTCGTTGCTAAAAAAAGACATTGCATACGTAAAAAAAACATGTAGCGCTATCTATGAAATCAAATTGTTCACCATGATCAAATAATAATTCCTTAATTGTGAAAACATTTATTGCGGTTATAGGGGCTTGCGACCACGGTTTCGTTCTTTTTGAGTGGCAACTTTGTCCTATATTATGGTTTTAATGTACTAAAACCATATTGCATATATTAAAAACATTACCCTTCATTTTTGGCTGCGCCATAGTCAGGTAAAAACATTAAGTATTAAAAGAAACTTCACTGGTTTTGTAAAATAGATGGCGTTGTATTCATATGTTCTATACTTAGTAAAATAAGTAAGTAAGTATGTGAGTAAATATTAAGCTTTATAGTTAAAATTTTTGTTAGAGTCAAGTGTCCCCCTGCCAGCTAAATGGTTGATGTTGGGTATGTGAAAAAAATTACGATAGTAGTATATATAGTAACATTATAAGGAAAACTGTCACAGTAATATAATGACTGTCTTTATGGCGCGGTGAGAGTATGTCCGACTGCTACGCAAGAGGTCGTGGGTTCGATTCCCACCCAGGATAAAACTTTGTGTAATTCTGTGTTTTATGTTTATTCTGTGTCTGGGTGTTATTTATCTATAATATGTATTTATATAGAAATATATAAGTATATTTATCAGTTGTCTGGTTGACATAGTACAAGCTCTGCTTAGTTTGGAATCAGATGACGTTGTATGAGTTGTCCCAAGATATTATTATTATTATAGTTAAGTTCTTAGGCTTTACAAGTTTTCAATAAACATCTGATCAAATGAAAAGTTAAACAAAAATCGTACAAGTTCTATTGAAAATTATTAGGAACCCATTAGGTAGGTATAACGTTGTAAGTATGAAACAAAAACAACAAAAAACCCACTTTTTAAACCGCACACCAAACTAACTATATGTATTTGGTACTTATTTATTTTCACAAAGCTTTTGAGTGCTGCAGCCATCAATAGATGAGTATATGACGATTCTCCGCTGCTGAATCACATCGCGGCCGCAGTTCACCCAACAGGACTGTTTCCAACATATTTACACAGAAGTTTCGTAACATAAACTACCTTAATTTAGACCCGACTTTCACGCGATCGAAGTCGCGGGCACAGCTAGTTGATAATAAAATTGTAAATGACAAGTTAGATCTAGCGCAAACGTTATTTTTTTGCTGATCTATATATAAATACTACCAGCTCTTTAAATTTATGTCCGGCTAAAACGGAATCACTGATAAGAAGCAATGTGATATTGTTCTATTTACTGATGATACTTCTCATATATTTAAAACCAATAGTAAAAATGAACCAATAGTAAGTTTGTAACATGTTTTTAGTAAAGTTTTTATTACATTTAATTTTTTACAACAATCGTGAGTTTTTTTGTTTTCGAAGTTTGCACACGTGTATCTGCTAAAATGGGTCAAAATCGGTCGGTTCACGGTTCGATAGCACATTATATTATCTCGTTGCCCTAAAGTATGAAGCTTCTATAGTTTTAGTCGAAATATTTATTTATCATGTATTCATTTATATTTTTTTTTTTGTTAGTCATAGATACTTATTCATAAAACTAATACAGTACAGTTTAATATACCTAAGCAAGAAAATATCGCGCAAAATCCTAAAATTATCCAGTGTTAACTTAAGAAAATTGAACGGTGTCTTCAGTTTATGTCATACTTGAAACTCATCTCATAAACATATTTTATTCAAATCTCATTACAAAACCGGGTAAGTGCATGTCGCGTCACGCACACTGTAGGGTTCCGTACCCCCCCCCCCCCTCATTCACATAATGCGGCTTATGGAATGGGTTTTCGGTTATTACATTATAAAAAATTTCAACCACTACCACACAACTCCACTTTACATATATGGGAGGTACCCTAAAAAAAAATGTTTTCCATGATTTTATTTTTCACTTTGTTGGCGTAAGTAATATGTGTAGCCATGTAAAATTACAGTCTTGTAGCACTAACAGTCTCTGAGCTAAGCTGTGAATGGATGGACGGACGGATGGACGGATAGACGGATGGACGGACGGACGGATGAACGGATGGATGGATGGACGGACGGACGGACATAGTGAAACTATAAAGGCTCTGTTTTGCCATTTTGGCTTCAGAACTCTAAAAACTTATGCCGAGTACCTCCACATAATTGATTGCACGTCAAAGTTAATCAAATGCTCTTGTCAGGCTTGCTTGTAACTCATAGTAGTGAAGCCACTAAAGTCTGCTTTAGCAAATTAACTATAAATTAATCTACAGCAATCATATCCAATTTCGAAGCAAGCATTAAAAATAAGCAAGAGAAGTAATTTATTTTAATATACCTCTGTATCACTTAGCAAAAAAACTATTATAGACTACATGCATAGAGAAGAAAGGAAAAAGAAAAAAAAAAACACAGTGAAACAGCTCCTACTTTCGGTTTTACTAAAATACCGAAAGAATGGGCTAGTTTGGCAAATGGCTGGCACTGGTTTTCAAATAGTCCTGTTTGTGACTTAAATACATTTACATAATTTATTTTACAGAATGGAAAATCTGTAACTCCCATTGTACGTTGACGAATCGTTATTTTTGCCAGATCGTGATTTAATATGATTCAAGCCAGGGGCTTATCCTGTTAAATAACGATTCGAATCATAATGTATGCGAACATTTATTCGTCTTTAAGGACTCTTTATTTGTCATGAATGATTTAATTTTGTTGTGTAATTGCGTTGATGATTAACATTGAGTTAATCATGGTTCAGTTATAAATTTATGTGGCTGTTCGTTTTTTTAATTTGGTTTAACTTATGTACTTTAACATGATTTAAATTATATCCTATTTTTTATTTTAACGATAAATACTGTTAAAGAAAAGCATATCTTGCTCATAGTCTTGCTCTAAATAGCGTTGTATTGGTTAAACCATGACGGTTTAGCTAATCCAACGCCACAGTAAAATAGCTACTATTTTTTGGATCAGTAATACTGTGTTTCGTTTACCATCCCATTTTTCGGATGGCAAATGAAGTAGAGGTCGACTAGTGAAACGTTGGGAAGATGACTTCAAAAGAGTTGCCAATCCAGAATAGATTAGACTTGCAAAAGACAGAGATTGGTGGAAGTCATTGGAGGCCTTTGTCGAAGGGCAAGTTGTTGTTGAAAAACTGATTGTCAGTTTATTGGATTGTAAATTAATGGAAAACAGAAACAAAGGCTGTTTTAAATTTTATTTATTTTTAAAATACTTTAATAAAAATGATAAAATGCCACGTTTGACAAAACGTTTGAAATATTAAAACAACTTTCGACCAAAAATCTAGTTGACACAAAAGCGTAAAAATAACATTGCCATTTTATA
The DNA here is from genome assembly GCA_945859575.2 of Herminia tarsipennalis. Classification (NCBI taxonomy): domain Eukaryota; kingdom Metazoa; phylum Arthropoda; class Insecta; order Lepidoptera; family Erebidae; genus Herminia; species Herminia tarsipennalis. The sequence continues at coordinate 16,682,147 of OX243830.2, forward strand.
GTAACGACCATAACATTTAATCCCATGTAGCAAATCCTTTTACTGAATATTTTCAGGACATTGTCATTTTAACACCCCCATCTAAATTATTTTCTCTCTGTGTATGAGTAGTTGTTTTTGAATACAAACCAAGGTTATACAAGACCCTACTAAGTCGACAGCACCGGTTCCGGTACCTTAAGTACGGTGCGATACCTATTCATATTATAATCTACTTTGGTGCTAGTATCGGAAGTAAGAACAGACCTTTTGTTGGTCACTTACCTTTCCAGGCTTCAGAGAAGATCCGTAAAAGATTAAGTGTTGTAGTGTCCGCGTTTTCTCATGCCAGAAATAGAATTAATATCACCAAATATTTCTTTGACATTATACAACGTGTAACAAAAAGGTAAAAAAAATGGTTGTCGGTAAAGTCAGTTTACGAATGATAATTTTACGTGATAATGTCATAAGAAAAATGTATCTATAGTGAGTTTGGTTGTTTGTTTGAACGCGATAATTAAAAACTACTGATCCGAATTGAAAAAATCTTTTACAATTGGATAATCGAGGTAGGCTATCGGCTACACAACATTACGCTACGACCAATAGGAGCGGAGCTGCGATGAAAAATGTTGCAAAAACGGGGAAAACTTACGCAGACGAAGTTGCGCGGATCAGTTCATCTATAATATGTACGTATTTAGAAATATATAAGTATGTTTATCAGTTAACTTGTTCCCATTGTACTAGCACTGCTAAGTTTGGGATAAATATAATGTGGAGTGAGTTGTCACAAGAAGATATTATTATTATTATTGATGACATATCGCCAATCACGCTGCTTAGCAAGCAGTCAATAACGTTACTTCCAATTTTATCGCATGACGCTGCAATCACCTATCGCTGTTGCTTAGCAACCAATCAAATCAATGTCATGACACTTTTTTGTGCGTGCACCCAGTCATCGATTTGTAGGACTCTATCACGTCAAAAAGTAAAGATGGGAGCCGACAAAAACTACAGTTAACTAGTCGGCTATGAATTGCTAACTAATCGGCGACTAGTCGTACATCTCTTAGGACAAAATTGACGCACATACCTTGACAGTAGTACTGACATAATCCAATTGCGTTATTATGGCATAGATTTATCAAAGTATTTTTTATTCATTGCGTAACATAATATCGGTATTTTAAGCAACAAGTATCCTTTTTATCTGATAAAAGTATGTTAAAAACTTTTATTGTATAGATATGTAACGCCTTCTAACTTTTACCACATCTTCATGTTTAAAGTACTAGACCACTACCAAAAACAGAACTAGTATATTGGAAATCTTTTAATGTTAGCACAAACTAAAGAAAGGTAAATTAACACTGGATTTTTCTTTCAAATTGAGCTGCCTAACTGATTGCATTTCCTGAACTTTGTGACCATTTTAGGATATTTATAATTGTCCTATATATACCTACCGATTAATTTATATTATAATAATAATAATTTATTTATCAAAATATAATGAACGTACAGTAACACATTTTTAGAACATTTTATGCAAAAGTATGAAAAACCGAAACTCCTTTTAAATTTTTGATGTATAAATATTTAAATTCACTAAGTTGACCCTTAAGCAGAGCATGATCCATTTATTTAGTCTTAAGCTGTAGATCATAAACTTTTGGTATGATGAAGCTTACGGGCAAAAATTTGCACAATATAAATAAATACACAATAAAATAATGAAAGTTACTACAAAAGGAGTTCTAAATTCTAAACTGGAACTGATCGTTGGTATTAGTTTATCAATGTCACGCTCAAAGCTGGCAATGTGCTAGTATTAACTTGGACAGTAATTGGGTGAGTCACCAAGTTTATTAGATAACGTCCGAATCGCTCGACACTACGAGACTGGACATATTGTTGCAGGCGTCGAAGCTATTGCTGTTCTACTACAGTGTTATAATATGAGTTCTTGACTCAGTGGGGATTTAGTAAATCGACAGATTAGCTGGACTAAGCAATGTTAGCAATATCGGGAAAATATCACACTTCAGGTTCATTACCGTGCATCGCGGCCGATCGCGAGCTGCGCACGGCTTACTGTCTGTCTGTCTTACTTACGTCTGACGCGCGTGGTTGATGCAACAATAGTCAGAGTATGAGAATGTACGGTGCCGTTTCCGAGGTCTACGACAGACGCGCGCGGCGGACAACTGACGTAGGTTGCGCGCGCACTCTGACTATTGTCGCATCGGCCGCTCGCGTCAGCCGCTTGTCGTAAGCCGTGCGTGGCTCGCGATCGTCCGCAATGTACGGAAAGAACGTTAATCCGTCAGTTCTGCAATTAGTCTTACTCCCGTCGTATTTGATTCTTATCGGAATATGAGAGTGAGGAAATAGAGTGCACTTGTGTCCGCGCACACATTTGTGCCCTTTTATATCTCTTGGAATATTATTTTGTCCGATATTTTTATCTGGGTGTTATTTATCTATAATATGTCTGTATTTAGAAATATATAAGTATGTTTATCAGTTGTCTGGTTTCCATAGTACAAGCTCTGCTTAGTTTGGCATGAGATAGCGTTGTGTGAGTTGTCCCTAGATATTATTATTATTATTATCTAGCAACTATTACATAGATATATACCAACAGAAGAGCCGTGGTCGCATGGCAGTCGGCCAAAGGTGAGCAGATAAAAGATGGCATGCAACCACGCCTTTTCTGTATATCACTGTATAATAGTTGCTAGATAAAAATATCAGACAAGAATAATATTTTATTTCATACTTTTTAGATCACCATTTTATATCGTAGTCGGGTTATAGTTTTTCAATCGACTTCAAAAAAGAGGAGGTTCTCAATTGGGCTGTATTTTTTTTTGTTTGTTATCCGATTAGTCGCAGATGGCTGGACCGATTTGAACAAATATTTTTGTGTTTGAAAGATTGGTCCCATTGTCATCAAAGTTCGGATCTAATGATGAAATCTTGGAGAAATCGAAGGAACTCTTCAAATATTAAAGGCACACCCATAGTTATTTGGGTATTTTTTGTTGTAATTCGTGCATTTACTCTTAAAAAATACAATTGAGTGAAATGGAACTGATGACGAAGACCGCAGATGAACAGCGGAACTATTCAATAATAAATATTGCGGATTGCGATCTAAGTACCGTGTTCGATACCTACCTGATTCTTCGCCTTCGTCCAATCATGTAATAGAACTGATGGTCTAATATCAGGTGAACTCCTCAAAAATCAACGGCCTTGTATCACAAAATGCACATTTTGTAAAAATAAATTAGCAGTTTGGATTATGCTATTGTAACATAAATCAACTACAAACCAATATACTAAAAAGTGAGAAATAAAAACTTTCTAACAAAAAAATAAAAACCGACCTCTAAAACAAATATAAGGTAACTAAAAAGCAAAAAATAATATAGGTACAACAACAAAAAATAATTAAACGTTTTGAAGTTGGTGCCTAATACATAAAACTACGTTTCCTGGCACCAACTTCAAAATGTTTAATTATGTTTTGTTTTTGTACCTAAGTAGGTTTTTTTTTTAAAGTTTTTATTAAACTTTCATATTTTGCGTTAAATACCTACCTATCACGACTGAACTCAAAGGATTATAATAGTAAGCTTTGGTAGCCTAATGGCTAAGTCATCAGTATCGCAATCGTGAGGTCGTAGATTTGAATCCTGCCCATTATACTATCGACGTGAACCCACCCCTAGCACAAGTCATTGAGCTTAGCATGATGGGTTAACAGGATTGCTAGTAATGTGGGACCACAATCCCACATTGCTAGTTATCTTTTAAAAAAAATAGTCTATCAACTGTTAAACGGTATAAGGATTAGGTACAATTCTAATTTAATCTAATCCTACTCTCGACTAAAACACCAGTTGCAATTCAAACTAAACCTTATTTTAGATTTTGCTACTTGATTACAGTAAAGTTTGGGTTCATAATTCTTATCGTCCAGATCCACATGTGGATCCGAGCTGTGGATCCAAAAGGAGGGAGGAGTTGTTATAAGTACGCGTATTCATTAACATAATACATCGTATTGTTGTCTTTAATAGTTTTATTTTTTTGGATCTTGAAACAACTCGCACAACACCATCTGATCTCAAACTAGGCAGAGCCTAGTTTGAGATACTATATCAACCAGACATCTGATAAATATACTTATATTTCTAAACCATCGTTTTCGTCCCACAAAGTTTTATCCTGGGCAGGGATCGAACCCTCACCCCTGCCTTAGCAGTCAGGGTCACTAACCACTAGACCAACAGGCCAGTCAACTACTACTTTAATAACCTTGGTAGTTCAATATTTGCGAAGTTGTCGACGAAATTGACATGACTACAATCATGTATATTTATGTCGATCTCTCAAACACCTGGAAACACATTTTGGTACATTAATATCTCGATATGGTCTAATATTCATGTAACTACATACTTAATTCAATGCCCTGTTTCTTGTTACATAAATCGCAAAAGGTGTTGACAGCGGAACTACAAATAATAATGCAAGATTAGACTATCATCTGGTAGTGACCTTAGGTAATGTAAGAGTAGTTACGTCCCTAGCCAGTAAATGACAATATTATTTTTAACTAATATACTTTCGTATATTTCAATAATTAACGCGATTAAGTCCCGATATATATCTATCTATTATATATCAAAATCGGGAAAGCTTGAGAACAATAATATTAGGTATTCTTGTTTTTAAGCTTTCGCTTCAAAAATGCTTGATTACTCTACAAAAACGGAACCTTTTCAATTTATCCACGTCAGTACAAAAACTAGCGTTAGGTATTATAAAATCCGGGATGTTACAGAGTTCTTTGTCCTCAGCCGATGTGATTTGAATTCAATAAACGGGATTGACTCAGATCGCTTTCCATGGAAATGAAGGGAGTCACTTTTATTTTGCAAGAGAAAGAATTGGTGGGTAATCGGTCCGGAGATTGCAGGTAGATATTAAAAATCCTCAGGGAGGTTATTCAGCCATTCGGTGGATTTGCCTATTTCATTGTTGAAATTTTCCGCTCATTTTATGGTTAAGAAATTTTAATGAAGTAAGTATAACCAAGTAGTAAATTATGCATTTATTAACAGATCGTCATTATTATTTTTTTCCTAGTTCCATCATAGCTACAGAGCAAACCATATTTGCAGCCTGACTGATAATGTGAAAATGGGTCTAGCTAATTGAATAATGTATAATTGTATTTATCTAACATGCGGGATTTGACATTTTACGTTTTAGGTTATAGTTGGTCAATAAAATATAAGTTTACTTATCTATAACCCGACTTCGACATAAAATAGTGATCTAAAAAGTATCAAATAAAATATTATTTTTGTCCGACATTTTTATCTAGCAACTATTACATAGTGTTATGTATACATATAGAACCGAGATCTCGTGCCATCTTTTCCATGAGACCACGGCTTTTCTGCACGTCATATTTCTTGAAATACATATAATAAAAGTCAGTCATATATATACTAGCTGTACCCCGCGGTGTTACCCGCGGCTTATTAGCCTATGTGTTAATCGAGGGTGTCAGCTAACTCCATATCAAATTTTATGAAAATCGCTCCAGCTGTTTAGACATTAATAAGTAACAAACATACAGTGTGAGTGCACACACAATATATACACATATATATATATATATATATATATATATATATATATATATATATATTATTAAAATATATATATTACGGGTCTTAATGGCGTGAATAATTTAAGGTAAAATACCTTGTTTATTGCCCGACGTTTCGACCGTATTGCAACGGCCGTGGTCACGGGAAGACTAGTTGAGCTCAGCGTCGCCTCCGTGAAGCGCGGGTTTCGGAAACTACCCTCGCTTGATTTTTATCACTCACTATTACGGAACCGTCGGTACTTCGACACACAACACTAAGGACATCTGCACACTGGCGTGTAATGTTTGTTCGGCGGTGTATACACTTGCCGATCACGGGATTCCACGATGTTGACAAACGGTATCCGTCTTCTCGGTTGAAATTGACATGTTTTTTGGTTTCAACCGCTTCCCTCGCCATTCTGGAGTAATAGTGACGGTCGGTGGAGAGGATCTGTGGTTTGTGTAGTTCAATCCAGTGATTGGTTCCCGCATCCAGCAAGTGTTCCGCTATTGCTGACTTGTTTGTCTGTCGGTTTTTCACAGCCGCGATATGTTCCTTAACCCTTTCCGCTATGGTTCGCTTGGTTTGTCCGATGTAGGAACTGCCACAGCTGCAATCCACTTTGTAGACGCCAGGTGTCTGTGGAGGAATTACATCCTTAGGAGTACGTAGGTGCTTAGCTACCTTGGAGTGCGGACTATATACAGTCTTAATGGAGTATTTCTGCAGTACTGTTCCAACTTTGTCCGTCACTCCTTTCACATACGGTAGAAAAGCTGGAGCCCTGTCAACCCCCGGTCGGGAGTCTCTCCTCTTCGTACGTCGTGTGCTTCCTCTGTATCCGTTTCGCTTTAGTACCTCCTGAACATGTGTGAGCTCACTTTCTAAATGTTCAGGGTCACAAATGTCATATGCTCTATTTGTCAGCGATGATACCACGGATTGCAGATGTCTTGGATGGTGATGCGAGTCAGCATGTAAGTATCTGTCTGTGTGGGTCGGTTTTCTGTACACAGTGTGTGCTAGGGTACCATTGTCTCTAACCATTATTTTAACATCGAGAAAAGCTAGCGATCTGTTTATCTCCATTTCAAAAGTGAACCTGATCTTAGGGTGTATGGAGTTCAAGTCTTTAGCAAATTATTCTACTTCCTGCCTACCGCCCTTCATAATGCAGAACACGTCATCGACGTACCTCTTCCACAGTTTGACCTGGGACAATTGTAGCTCAATTGTTTCCTTAAAATGTTCCATCCAGATGTTGGCCATCACCGGCGCCACTGGGCTGCCCATGGCCACTCCGTCGATCTGGAGGTAGTGTTGTCCCTGGTAGATGAAGAAGTTGCCTTCCAGACAGTTTTTAAGTAAAACAATGTACTCATTGGACAGATCGTTTACTCTCAGCTTTCTCTCGATGACCTCAAGGCAGTCCTGAATGGGAACGTTGGTGAATAGTGACTCCACATCAAAACTCACCATCACCTCGTCTGGTTCCACTTTCATGCTCTTGATGATGTCCACGAAATGGCGAGAATCCTTTACGAACGATGTCGTTTTACCCACTAAAGGTTGCAGTATTGAAGAAAGGTATTTCGCTAGATCGTAAGTAGGCGAGTTAATTTGGCTTACGATTGGGCGTAGTGGGACGTTACCTTTGTGAACCTTTGGCAACCCATATAACTTGGGCGGCTGTACGCTCTTGGGTCGAAAGAGTCGGTCATAGACATCATTCGCGAACAGATCTTCATGGTCCCTAATCAGTGCTCGTATACGTTTCGTGACTCTGGCATAGTGGCGTAATAGTGAGTGATAAAAATCAAGCGAGGGTAGTTTCCGAAACCCGCGCTTCACGGAGGCGACGCTGAGCTCAACTAGTCTTCCCGTGACCACGGCCGTTGCAATACGGTCGAAACGTCGGGCAATAAACAAGGTATTTTACCTTAAATTATTCACGCGATTAAGACCCGTAATATATATATTTTAATAATGTGTACAAATCGCGAAAGTTTATCAACATTTATATATATATATATATATATATATATATATATATAGTCTTACTTTTACTTTTTTTATATATATATTACCTGATATTCTAAACCAGGGATTCCCAAAGAGGTCGATGTCGACCCTTTTGGGGACCTCTGGTTTAGATCGATATCGGTTGCCCTGGTGTCGACAAACGAAAATCGACGACGAGTTCTTAACACAAGTTCATAATTGTAATTTTCAAGATACTGTATAAGTAAATTGTGTTACGTGTTGGTACATGTAACACAACTTTTACTTATTATAAGAATGGCTAATATTTTAGGAGAGAACCTAGTTGAAATTAGTGTCATATGCTGAATTCGGTCCTATTTTCGACTGTTGTCATTTTATATTGTACGTGCTATATTTTGTTTGCATTAAATTTTTAAATATGTCAAAATACGTTATTTCTTCTTCTTCTAGTAAGAAGTAAGCTTTTTTGGCTGTGGTGGTCTAAGGTAGCATTTCATTTTGGATAAGGGGTCTCTTGCCCAAAATATTTTGAGAATCACTAATATAAACAATAGAGAAGATCTATAACTGGTATAGCTTAAACTTGTGCTTAAATTGTACAAGGTCAAGAACACCAAACTCTTAAGATGCGGTAAAATTATATCAAACAACAAATCCGACTGCTAAAATTTTATTTTAGCAGAAGTTCTATTTAGACTCTAGTTATTCGTTTAGTACATTATCCTAAATATTATTATCCCCAATATATTAAACTGCTAGAGATTAACTTTTTTCATAACTGAAAATATTTTTGCTATAGTCGGTAACTATATTATGTAAATGTATGTAGTATGATTGAGTAATGGCATACCGTCTAAACTGCTTTAGAAATTATATCTTGTTATTGAAACATTCAGTCCTACATTAGATTTAATTTTCTAGAGTGTTTACGATGCAAACAATATTAGGTGCACTACGCACCTTTACAGTTACAAATGTTGGTATCATCAAAATAATCAATTATAATCTTACTTCATTAACCCGTGTACGACGAGCTCATTGTCATTATCACAGCCAAACAGAGAAATTGAATGTGCACACAATTGCTACTGATTTTAAACATACCCCAGCTGATGTTTTATCAGATACGAGTCAACATAATTCAGCCTTCCGTGAAAAGCCATTGAATTTGTCCATTTTAATAAGTTTAATTAATAGATAGCGATGAATTATTACGCTTTTCAGATTTATCAATTGAAATATAATTTGCATATTGGTAATTGCATTTGCCACATAAATCTTGGGAATGAATGAATTACTCTCTCATCCCGATTAAATTGGTAAATAACTGCTTCAGACACAAAACTGTACTATAGAAATTGAGCTGTAGTTCATATGTAGGTAATACATGGCAGACTAATAATAATGAGAACATGAGCCGGTGTTTTCTCTCTACCAATCGTGACACAATTACTGCAGACTTATGGGTTCTAACTCCACTAAACAGTTTACCCAGCAACAAAATTTAATTTGCTATGGTATTCCTAAAATTAAAATATTTCCTAGTTTTAAGGTTTGTTCAAAAAAATGTCTTGCGTTTTTAATCTGCGACTCAACGATTCAACATGACAATAAGGTTATCAGATTATACGGGAGACATCAAAGATGATACGCATCCTAGACCCGCGTAGCAAAAATAAAATTAATAAAATAAGTCTGATTGGAACTCATAAGGCACTGGGCCTTATGAGATCCAATCAGATTTATTTTATTAATTTTAATTTTGCTTACATATTTGTCTAAAAAAATATGATTGATGATAAAATAATTCGTAAGTTGTCATGTCGACTAGAGAGTCGCGGACCATAAATTAGATACTAGTTTCGATAGACTTGATACGAAAAATTGGTAATAAAGTAAATTAATAGAAAACTTTGTTAAACTTGTAGATAATAATAAAAGAAAACACCCGCCTATTTTAAAAAAACTGCTAGAAGAGTAGATAATAGCGCATCTTGCCGGTGCAAGTTTATTACCGTCTGTTCAACAATGTCAAGAATTCTTTTACAGAAAATTACTGGTAAGTAAAAATCTTTAACTTTTTTAAAAGTATAATTTAAAAAATGAGATTTTTATTTACCAGTAATTTTCTGTGAGGAGACGAACAGGTCGTGCGCCTGATAGTAAGCGTCACGCTATCCCATAACAGTACTAGTGTCATCAAAATCCATGTTGAGCAAAGATTAAAGAGACATTAGTTCATATGTCTCATTTGCCCAGTAATTACACTTGCTACAGTGTCTTTTAAGTGAAACACAGTGATGTGTTAATATCACAAAAGAGTAACTGACATTATTATTGTACCCGGTCGGTCTATGGCCTAGACTTCGTAGTGTTAATTTTTACCTTGTTTATATATGTACAGAGTGGCGACAACATATCGACATTTACTGATACCCCGGGTATATTATCACACCACTCTCGGTTTAATTGCAGGTTTAATTTTCACTTTTTGAATTTTTACACATGATATAAATACACAGCGGCGACTTTGTTAGGTCAAAAACATCAGTAAGTACACTATGTACCTGCCCATCATATGCGAGGTTGCCATTCCGCCATAATTCATTAGGAAATTTATTAAATTTAATTTAGAAAGAAATTTATAAAGAAACGATGTAAAAAGCTATACCAAGGAAATGTATTGGCGGCATAGTCAAATAAACGCTCTTCAAAGAATTTCAAATGACGAAGCCTATAGTTTATCACTTTGTTTATACAAAGTCGCAACGCCCGTATATATCGCCGTATGATCCAGCGCTAGACGTACCCGTCGTTAAATTTCTATTTATCGATAAAATGAATTATTGACTATAATGTAAGGTATTAATTTATCCTCATATGTCTATCTGAGGATACATTAATTGCTAATTAATAAATATTGATATATTGACAAACTTTTCCAACCAAATTTTTCAGTTGTGGATAGTGCTGACTTAATCGTCTAATATCCTACAGCGTAGTTTAATGGGTTAGTAGTGTTTTGCAAACGACTTAAAAAAAAAAGTCAAGTCAAGTCTTTACGTCAATATTTAGTAACCATAGCAAATTAGATACTAAGAAACAACTTAGAACTAATTAATAAATTAGCTTAATTAGTTCTAATTGCCTTGAAAAATGTTCTAATAAAGAACATTTTTCAAGGTAATTCTAAAAAAAAAATGTCCTAATGAATGATGAAGGACTTATATTATCTTTCTAAAACACCAATGCTTCAACTACATAAAGTTTTCCAGAAATAGCACTTTGGTTTGTTATATAAAATGCAATACAATGCATTTTGTATTGTATTGCATCGATTAATTATCTTAAAGAAAATCATATATATAAACAAACAGGTCAGTACATTATTAAAATATATATATTACGGGTCTTAATCGCGTGAATAATTTAAGATAAAATGGCTCCAGCTTTTCTACCGTATGTGAAAGGAGTGACGGACAAAGTTGGAACAGTACTGCAGAAATACTCCATTAAGACTGTATATAGTCCGCACTCCAAGGTAGCTAAGCACCTACGTACTCCTAAGGATGTAATTCCTCTACAGACACCTGGCGTCTACAAAGTGGATTGCAGCTGTGGCAGTTCCTACGTCAGACAAACCAAGCGAACAATAGCGGAAAGGGTTAAGGAACATATCGCGGCTGTGAAAAACCGACAGACAAACAAGCCAGCAATAGCGGAACACTTGCTGGATGCGGGAACCAATCACTGGATTGAAATACACAAACCACAGGTCCTCTCCACTGACCGTCACGATTACTCCAGGATGGCGAGGGAAGCGGTTGAAATCAAAAAACATGTCAATTTCAACCGAGAAGACGGATACTGTTTGTCAACATCGTGGAATCCCGTGATCGGCAAGTGTATACACCGCCGAACAAACATTACACGCCAGTGTGCAGATGTCCTTAGTGTTGTGTGTCGAAGTACCGACGGTTCCGTAATAGTGAGTGATAAAAATCAAGCGAGGGTAGTTTCCGAAACCCGCGCTTCACGGAGGTGACGCTGAGCTCAACTAGTCTACCCGTGACCACGGCCGTTGCAATACGGTCGAAACGTCGGGCAATAAACAAGGTATTTTACCTTAAATTATTCACGCGATTAAGTAATATATATATTTTAATAATGTGTACAAATCGCGAAAGCTTATCAACATTTAGGTCAGTACATGTCTTTATTACCTACTAGTGTGTCGAAGGTCCTGTCTGTTGTGCGAATCTACGTAAATGACGTATTCATTTACGTAGATTCGGAGACACTAGATACGCGGTTATTAATTGTGATGAGATACGTAAAATTGTGCTTGTGATTGTGTTATCAATGTTGTGTGCATGTAGTTTTACGATACTTTAAGTGATTCTTCGTTTATGAAGCAGGACCGCGGTGAAGCTCGCGACGTCACACGCATAAATTTCAACGCGATGCACAACGCTCCGCATTGCAAAATGAACCCTTACTCCACAATATACACCATAGCATAGTGCCAAAGTACTATTATAGGCAGAAACAAACTACTGTGTCGTGGACTGTCGCGACGCACACTGGTCTGGATTTCGAATATAGTAGACTCATCATATATGTGGATCAAAATTGGTCAATAGCGCAGTTTTTTTTTGCTTACTTGTTTTGACAGTAGAAATAACTTTTGTTCAGGTAGTTTGCCGAGGAAGTGCTATAGGTAACAAAAATAAATATTAACTTTTTTTGTATGGAGAATCCATATCCATACTAATATTATAAATGTGAAAGTAACTCTGTCTGTCTGTTACGCTTTCACGCTAAAACAGTTGAAGCGATTTAGATAAAATTGGCTATGGAGATAGGTTGAGTACCGGGGAAGGACATAGGATAGTTTTTATCGCTATAACCGATATCCAGGCGGGCGGAGCTGCGGGCGAAAGCTAGTAAGTAATAATTATAAAAATCTCTAAAACGGTTATAGTGTTAAGCGGCTAGCAGGTGTTATAGTAGACATAATCCTTGACATTTTGTGCTCTGGGGATCATTATTATATGTCTGCCGCTTAGGCGTCCACAGTACCTGGAAACTTTCCATAATAAATGTATGGTCAATATTTCAAGTCAATATTTTGTATATATTGGCTTCCCCACCATTACGAAATTATACTCAAAGCTCATTGGCCAAGCCGATTTGTCAGTTGCCGATGCGTTGTTGACTCATATAAAAGAGACGCGCGCGCGTTATTTTGTCACTGCCAATTCAACTCTTGAAGAAGCAACACCTTTGGTAAATCAATCCTACAGAAAAAAACAGCACATCATGTCTCGATTTGGAACTTATTTGGACTTTAACTTATTTCTACGAGTCAAAGTCAAAGTCAAAGTCAAAGTCAAAGTCAAATATCTTTATTTCGTAAAATCAGGTTAATGATTATTTGAAAACGTCAAATTAAAACATACTAAAAATTTTATAAAATTATGTGTGTTTGAAAAAAAAAAACAAAATGAGGTTAGGTGGCAGTTCCAAGTGTAAAGCTCATGAGAAGAAGCTGCCAAGAAACTCATGTGCCACTCTTTTAAAATCATCAAATTTTTTCTTTACAAAAATAAATTTTACTGAATGAACCAGTGTGTCTGGTGAGTGTAATCGTTTATAAAATAAGGATAACTAATTAATAATACTATTAGTAACTCTAAAATGAGTATATATAAACGTATTCAGCAAACACAATACTTCACTTCTTACAAAGTAAATATGTATATATACAGTCATATAATCATAAAGTACATTTTAATAGCCTGTGAGAGAAAGCAGTTCAATCCCAAGCGTTTTTGTCTTCCATATAATCAATTATTGAGTAGTAACTTTTCATACACAATTTTTTCTTAATTAACACTTAAATTTATTACGACTTAATTTTTGAATGTCGCTAGGGATTTTATTGTAGAAACGTATACATTGGCCCCGAAATGATTTGTTTACTTTTTGTAACCTTGACGCTGGTACAACAAGTTTATGTTTGTTCCGCGTGTTAATATTATGTATGTCACATTTCTTACAGAAACTATCAATATTTTTGTGAACATATATAAGGTTTTCATAGATATACTGACATGCAACAGTCATGATATTGATTTCCTTAATTTTTTCTCTAAGTGAGTGTCTACTACTAAGATCGTAAATTGATCGAATAGCCCTCTTCTGCAGAACAAAAATGGTTTGAATGTCGGCAGCATTCCCCCACAGTAGAATACCGTACGACATTAAACTATGAAAGTAACTAAAATAAACTAATCGCGCTGTTTCAACGTCTGTTAGCTGACGAATTTTTCTAACTGCGTACGCTGCAGAACTGAGTCTATTAGACAATTCACTTATATGTGATGAGATGGAGAGATCAAGGACTACAAGCGATTTTGGCTTGTATTCCAGTTGACGTTTCAGTAGAAGATTTTTAATAGATATTGAAATTTGCAAGATCCATCACTGTCAGCTTGGAATCGAAAATGGATCGCGGCAAACAGAACTCGGAATACATTTATGAACAAATATATGGCTTGGTTAGAGACTGGAATCAAGTGGCTTTGCTGCTAATCCCTGAATCTCACCGAGGTTTTTGAAGGAGCCATTTATTTAGAGGAAGAGAATCAACTATCGGCAATTGTTGACGCTATTAATATATCAACATCAAGTACAAGGGACATGAGCTCTTCTAAAGAAATCGAAACCAGGAAACCATTTGAAGAGCTGGAAAACAAACAAAAAAATCTCTAATCTCAAAAATAAAGGAAGAATGGACCTTGCCCAAGTTTTTGAACATCTTATGAAGAATTCTTACCAAGCTCCAGACGTCAAATCATATTTGTTGGACAAGGAGAAAAATAACGTTATACAGGAAGATCAAGCTTTGGCTCTTACCACATCATTGGATTTGTCAAAATGGAAATACCTCACACTAAGGACATTTATGACTTCTATCAAGATTTCTGCACAGCTTCACTCGTGCTACAAATTATTTGATGCTGAAGTGCTATCCGGATCCCTCAGAAATTGAATTGAATGAACACGGAGCAAAGTTCAGAGAATGCTGAAACTTGTTGGCGACCCTCTTGGTGTATCAAGTGGAGAACTAAAGATGACCAGCAATGAGGATTCGACGGAGCTTCAGCACAAAGCGCCTACAAACATAAATGCGAGGTGCCGGATTTAGATGACTCATCGGTATTCATGACGAGTCTTGTGCCTTTGAAACCGGAGTCCGCAAACGTGGCCATATGTGAGAATCCAAAGCCTTCTTCGACGTTTTACTGCCGCCCTATCAAGTTCCAGTTTGTAAAGGAAATCAGCGTTTTTGTTAAAGAAGAAAAAGCTGTAATGGAGAAAGAAATCAAGAATAGGTATATGAATATCAACGCAGGAATTTCGAAATCAGTCATGAGCTGCATATGATTGATGGCAAAGTAGCCACAATTGTCATCGATACCCCATCTGCAGCTACTTGCAACATATGTCTGGCAAAACTAAGTGAGAGGAATGACCTGTCGAACATATTATCAAGACCTGTTCGGGACGAGGAGTACCAGTATAGACTCTCCACATTTCATATGTGAATTAGATGCATGGAGTGTTTACTGCATATATCTTACAACTTGGACTTCAAGATGTGGAGTGCAAGAGGCGAAAACAAAGATCTTAAGAAAACGTTTCTATTTATTATGACCCATACATTTAGTATGGAAAGTTTCAATGTGCTGTAGACGCCAAAGCGGCAGATATATCATAATGATCCACAGGAACACCAAATATCAAGGATTATGTCCACCATAATGCCTACTAGCCGCCCCGCTTAATACTATAACAGTGTTAGAGATTTTCACAATTATTACTTTTTCTCCATACAAAAAAACGGCAATATTATTTTTGTAACAAAAAGTCCTTTCTGAGAAAAATGCCCGAAGAAAAGTACTTTGGATTTAATAAAAACGAAAATATTTCACCACTACCACATGCTCTGGTATAAAACCATTGAGGCTAGAACTAACTATAAATTTCAACATGAAAAGCAAAACCGTAAAGTGAAAATATTCTTTGCCAAAATAAAGTACAAAATACAAATCGACCTACAAAAACTGGAAACATGTTCGCGCGGAATTATCTCTGTACAAAAAGATAACTTCAGTGAATATAGCCGGTCCTATTGTTCAACAGAATAATACGAAGTTGTTGTAAACATTATTTATAACGCCATTACGACAGGTCACGCCGATAGCTCTAGCAATAACCATGCTATCATTAATTTAAATTGAATTATTAAGTTTGGCTGCCAACTAACCAGATTTTATTGACCCTTACAATCCAACATGTTACACCTCAGAATACACGTGTAAATTTCTTTACAGGAGGTGAGGTAGACCTAGTTATATTGGT
Source organism: Herminia tarsipennalis (assembly GCA_945859575.2). Lineage (NCBI taxonomy): Eukaryota > Metazoa > Arthropoda > Insecta > Lepidoptera > Erebidae > Herminia > Herminia tarsipennalis. The sequence continues at coordinate 16,698,250 of OX243830.2, forward strand.
TGTAATTCATTAGATGGGTTCTTGGTCGAATGAAGATTATGTCCCAGCTAAGACCCTAGTAACAAAATTGAAGCCTCTTGGGCCCGATTCGGTGATTAACAGCAACATGATACGTATCCTCTAAGGGGTGTGTTCGAGAAGGTGTTAAGTTTAGCATAATGGAACTTAAGTTAATATCTACTCCCTGAGCACCACATTACCTTTAGAAACTTTAAGACTTTGACATGTCTTCGAAAGAATATAGTGTTTACTAGCAAGAAAGTCAATAGAAGATTATATTTCTAAACAGTAAGGTAATTATAATTTTATGGAACAACTAGCCTTTGTGTTCCGCCCGTATCCGTGTACTTGTCTCAAAAGCAACGCTAGAATGGCACACTCGAGAGCAATAAATAAAACTACGTAGAATAATTACGAGTGCAATTTAAAAATATAAATATTACCTAAGTAATAATAAGCTCAGTTCACTAAGCTGGCAAAGACAAACAAAACTATTTTAAACTTTTTTCTTGAATAGATACTTAATACAAAAAGTAAACAAAAGCCAAAAATGGAACAATCCGGTTGAGCTATTTGGCCGAAGCGAGGTTTAAATATTCAAACTTTGTACAGTACTCCCAAATTAATAATGCACATGCAGATCTTCGCTAATTGTCGTATTCCCGGAAACACTCGAATCATGGAATCGTAAGAGCCCTAAACAAGGCATTTGCATTTTGCACCTTGTTTAAAAGAGATAGGAGTCAATATCATGTGTGCACAATCGAAAACAAATCGGGCGTTCGGCAGCTGTCGCCGGTCAGCGAAATGTCTGTCAGTCGTCTTTATATATTGGTAGTGACTGCACGTGTTCTCTATTTGTGGAAATATATAGAGCTGCTATTACACACCCTTCTTGGTAAATATAATTTCAACATTAATTAGCTTATTCAGATTTAAATAGTATATTTTGAAAAAAGGAAAATAAATAACATATTTCACGTTTTTTTAATATTAAAAAAATAAAATACCTACATTAAATACATATTAAGTACTAGAAAAACATTTAAAAAATGAGATTTATTTAAATTAAATAAATAGATAAACATGCATAAAAAATATATACCTAACTCTGCCCATGCCATTTTCTTTCAGACGAATTCTTCCAAAATGGATAAATTTAAACGTGGAAAACCGCTTAATTCACAAGCACGGCAAATGGTATTTAATGTGTACCTTTATTTCTTAAATGAAGCCAATGTTTTCAACAGAGACCATGATGGTTATTTTAAAAAAATTCAAGACCGTGTTACAAAAGCTACAGGAATTTCGCGACGAACTTTGAGTAATATCTTAAACGAAAAAAAACATAATCAATCAAAGAAATTTTCTACACCGAAAAAAGGAAGACCTAAAAGTAGATTTCGGCTGGTACTTGATGATTTCGACTACTGTGTTATTCGTAATATGATATACAATTTTCAATTGACGCTGAAAGAACTCCCAACTGTAAATAATTTAAGAATAAAGTTGATCGAAGCTATTAATTTCAAAGGCTGTGCCGAGACTTTAAGGTTGATCTTGAAAGACATGGGGTTTAGGTTTCTGAAAACTGATAATAACAGACAATTACTTATGGAAAAACATGATATACGCCTAAAAAGGATCAAATATCTCAGAGAAATACAACAGCTGAGGAGTTCTGGTAGAAACATAGTATTTATGGACGAGTCGTATGTGCACACATCACATACTAAGGGTAAAACTTGGCAAGATAGCAACAAAAAAGGTATCAAACAACCCATTTCCAAAGGAGAGCGAATAATTATTGTACACGCAGGCAATGAAAAAGGCTTCGTCCCAGGGGCTCTAATGTTACATAAATGTGTCGACTCAGAAGGTGACTATCATAAAGAAATAAACGCGGAACGTTATCAAACTTGGCTACGCAATCAATTGATTCCCAACTTGCCTCCTAATAGTGTGTTGGTAATAGACAACGCCCCATATCATAATAAGCTGTCTGTGAAACCACCAAACTCAAACACATCTAAACCACAAATGACAGCTTGGTTACAACAACACAACATTCCGCATGACCCAAAGAAACTGAAACCCGATTTGTATAAAATTATACAAAGATACAAAGAAAATTACACAGAATTTGCCATTGACCGTATAATGGAGGAACATGGGCATAAAATTATACGATTGCCACCATATCATCCCGATTTTAACCCTATTGAAAATATTTGGTCCCAAATAAAGCAACACGTGGCCAAGAGAAATATTGCAATGACTGTGACGTCAGTTAAAGATGCTATATTAGAAAAAATCAATAAAATAGGACCAGAAGAATGGAAAAAAGTTTCTGATCATGCGGTTCAATGCGAAGATGAATATAGAAAATTTGAGCCAAGAATCGATAGTTATTCCGATAAACTGATTATTTACACAGGTGATAGCAGTGAGGAAAGTGTAAATGAACAAGAGCATAATGAAACTTCTGATGAATCTGCGATGTCGGGAATAGAGGTCTTCCTCGATTCTGATTAATTTTTTTATAATTGTATTATTTTTCTGGAATGATTAGTGCTGTAAACAAATTTGAACTGAGATTTTGATTATATTTTATGTAAACCTCTATTTGAAAACGTTTTTTTCTCCTTCTAATAAAACCTTATGTTATTTAAACCTTTTCCTCCATAATTACACCAACTTCGGTAAGACACTTGAAAACTAATCACTCCAACAATGATTGTAGCGTTTTCGCTATTTACTTACATGGAATTATCGAATCAAATTTCGTTACAGGTAAATCAAATCTGTTTTAGCACAAAACACATAATATATAAAATTAGGCATAGAGAAATTGCTCTTAACCACTCTATATAAATATCGTCTTTCGACGCTCGGGTAATACGACCGTTGCCGAACAATGACGAAGATTTCCGAAGATTTCTATGCGCATTATTACTTTTGGAGTACTGTAAGTGGTTCAGTGGGAAGTGACATTGGCCGTTCCAAAACCAGTAAATCATCAAAGCTCTTTTAAATTAAACCAAAAACGTCTCTAGTCCGCATCTTCAAGTCGTTTGAAGACATTCTGAACCTTCAGCCTTCGGGGTAAATTGGCCCTTTACAAAATTTCTCTGTGAAACTAACTTTACTAAAATTAATTTAGTGGATCCCGTCATTGTCCTGAATACAAAGTTAATTTTCTTGGCGGCAACCGTAAGTATTGCATGAACAACCACTTTGAACAGTTGTTGGATATAACTATTTCAATTGTGGCTCACGTTTTGATCAAAGATTGAATTGGAAATACAAATACATTGCTAGATTGATCGTGTATTGATACATTGAATTTCCTTTCAGGAAGTTACTATTATTTGTAATTTGGCAGAAGTTTTCTAAGTAGTAATTCAAATTAGCGAAAATTAAAAATAGTGCAACGGCTGTTAGCGACTAATATTGATACAAGTGTCGTCATTTTTTTACATAATATGCATACGTTTTTTTTACATTTTTGTAGATGGTTCTGATTACATAAATCTTATAGGCATTTTGAAATAAGAAGTAAACAGCGTCACCTCGCAAAGTACTAAATGTGATATGAGACTTTCGCGTAATTGACCATGTTGATGTTGTGATAACAAAATTTAGGATTTTGTGAACGGATGAGAAAGCTGTGCTAGCGCTAGTAACTTTTATTTAATGCACGCATACATCGGGTTGATTAAAGGAAAGCTTTATTTCAACCCTTCCATAATGTTTCATTGCTAGGCACGGGTCTGCCCAATAGACCCTACTTATTGTAGGTTCTGGGGGTTTTTGCCATAACTGCCAGGCTTGGCGAGCGGGTTGGCGATTGCAGTAAGACTTAAAAGTACGCAGAGGATGCTGCTGCCCGTCCTTCGGTGGGAAAAATAAGCGTTATTATAATAAAACTGGCTGACCCGGGGAACTTCGTATCACCTAATGACTTATACATTCCCGGCGATCGCGAGGTTAAGAAAGTCACTATTGTCAGCCTAAAGTTGAGTGGCCATTTTCGAAAAATCTCCTGCGTACTTAATCTTGATTAAATCGTGATGACAGCGCTTCGCCCATTTTGAGATAAACCCTTTGAAACGAATGTTGTGGTGGTGTGCTACGCTGCGGTGTCAGCGCTGCATAGAGTACTTAGTGCCACCTGAACCTGCCAGACTGTTTTCCGGTATGTCGTTAAAAAAAACAATATTTTGCCGTATTTATTTCATCCTCGGTAACCAAACTATATCTCGAATTTAAATCAATTGGCTCCATCAATATTAAAAAATATCAAACTTTTTTCTGTGTCTATATTCATAAAAAGAACATATCTGATGTTCAAATTTTAAACACTTTATTCCCATAAAAAATTACCAATATCGATTTTTTTCAATTAAAAGCCAAAATAGCCAAAGTGGCAAAAACAGAACCCTTATAATTTTGCCATGTCCGTCTGTCTGTCCGTATGTCACAGGCATTTTACTCAAAGGAATTTGGTGTCTACAAGACACCTTTTCACCAAATTTCAAACTTCTTAGTAGCCGCGAAAAATTTTAATAGCTATATACTTTTTTAAACATATTGCTTACGCCGACAAAATGATACACATATTGCCAAAGCCGACAAAGTGCAATAATAAAACCATGAAAAAAAATTGTTAGGGTACGTCAGGTACGTCTCCTATATGTTAAGTGGGGTGTGATTTTTTTTCTCACTTAATCATCATAGGGGGTATCATTAGAAAGGTCTTTTAAAAACGTTAGGGGTTGGTAAGACGATTTTTAGATTTAGGGATCCGTTTAAAAATATTAAGATTTAAAGTGCAAATTTTTGTTAAGAGTCAAGTGTCCCCCCCCCCCCCGGCAGCAAAATGGTTGACGTTGGGTATGTTTTATATATAAAGTGACATGTTTACAAGTTACTGCTGACCAAATGAGAAGTAACAAAATTTTCGTATAAATTCCATTGAAAATTACTTTTAAGTAGATACGAGTATAACGTTGTAAGTATGAAACCAAAGCAACAGAAAACCTACTTCTTATGCCGCATTATTCTACTATGGGACCCTACATTGTTCGTGGCCTGACATGCACTCATGCACTTGCCCGGTTTTTATATATAAAGATAGATATGAAAGAAAAAATATTACGAGCGATGGTTGCATTACAAAAACGAATAAATAAAGAACATTTTGACAGTAATATCATTACGCCAGAGAGTAACGATCATAGTCAAATATTTTACTGCAGTAAATGATTGTTGCTTTCAATTTCCTAACACAATGGAACAATAACAAAGGCGATAAGGAAAAATCTTCCCTTTTCTTTCACAATGTATTGGCTTCATTTTCCCTTTATCAAAACTTATATCCGTCAGGAAGCGCAACAGGCTAAGTATACATAGTAGAATACGGCGCTTTAATCACAAAGAAGACGAAATAAATTGTCCTTTAATTACCTCGCTAAGCATTTAACATTTAAAGAGGGGGTGCTAATGCATACAACTTGAGAAATAAGGAAAGGGAGTCCACCATGTTTTTTCCTCAACAAGTAATTTAGCGAGTAGATGAAATGAAAAAACGTTTATTTACATTTTGTAACTTTTTGTGCAAGTTAGGATGGCAAAAGGAAAGTTCGAAGACATTTTGTGCTGTGATTGAAATGACGCTGCTTTAAGTTATAGGATAATAATAATAATAATAACATACACGGCTAATTAGGGTGCTTGAGTTGAACAAAGTTAATGGAACTCTGTAGACCTTCTGATGTCGTGTATAGGGCAATGGAGAACGGTGCTTCATTATCCAGGGTGTAAGATTTTGGGCACTGGTGAGCCTATGAGGATCGAGCGGGAAATTTTCCAAGGTTTGTTTTAGTTCATTGTGGTTTGGTCTGGCCCTAATCCCACTCAGTACACTATTACCTGTACTAATGACCTATTTACTAAAACCGAGGATTTTGTATTTGCAATTATGGATGCAGTAATCAAGATGAATAACTATCGGCGATATATAATGAGGAACGGGGCGGTTGACAAGCTAACATAACCAAGTAGCCAGAATTGTCCATCAGCAAGTTGCCCTGCAACATGTGGATTCAGCAATCATTGTGCTGATAGTCGTCTCAGTCCATGGACTAATCGCAAAGAGCCTCGACCAACATCTACACAGGGTCGCGTTGGGCAGCTGGGTCAAGGGTCTGATGCAGCGAAGGTACTTCTTGGCACGGCACTCACTGAGAGGAGGTTCCTCTCTCTGAAGCCCTAACCACCGTTTACAAAATGAATAACAGCGACAATAATTAAATCTTTATTTGCTCAAAATATACATGGTGTGGTGGTATTTATGAAGTACAGTATATTCCACCACATGTGGCCTACAAAAATTAGGATAAAGTTAAAAAAACATCTTACATTAAATTTTAAAATTACATTTTATTACATTTTTTAATTTTTCATACATTTTTTATAATTAAATCTTATATGAAATTTAAATTTTCTCATTATTTTAAATTAAATATGAATCTCTTACATTTTTTAACTTATATCGGTACTTACACTGTAAGACTAGACTAACTGTAACTGTACTATTAAATTCTTATACAGTGTAGTAAGTATGTCTTATGAATTGACCATTTTAAATTAAATTATTAAAAAAATAAATACTTTTTATATTTATAAATTAAATTATACAATAAAATATAAATTTCTTACATGTTTTAACTAACATCAGTATTGTATCACTAGACTAACTGACGCTATTAAATTATTGTAGGTACAGAGTAGTATGTTTTTTGAATTGACCTTTTAACCTTTGCATTTTTTTTTAATGATATATTAGATAATGGCTTTTACTTTAACTGATTTTAAGCAGCATTTTATGCTAGTTTATAGCATATTAGGGAAAAAATTCATGAGCGGGAATCGAACCCAAGCAGGGATTCCCTAGACAGTTAACACGCCCGGAATTTTTGAATTGATCCTCCATAAAATTATGTGATTATTTAAGAACAATCGTCACACCATCTACCATGTCCCTGAGGAACTATGTACGGCTTTGTGACTTATGTTGCGAAAACCAGCTTGAAATTTGTTATTTATATTGGAACACAAGGAAAACATTTCATAACGGTAAAAAGAAAAAATATGTGACATAATATTGAAAGGTTCACCACCTACGCCGCCCCCACCGCATTGACATTTAAAGTGAGCACAACGATCTCTAACATAGCCACTCAGAGAAAATGTAAAATAATATCTTAAAGATAACGCTACCTAACCATTATTATGGTGAAAATTAACATAAAACCTATGTTTTAATAATTTATGTGGAATCGCGGGCGCCCCAATAAAATATGGAGAAATGAGATCGAAGCATTCGATAAGATTTAAGGGACGAAGAACAAAGAGGGCTGGAACATACAGCTTTTGATTCGCAATGAGATGAATAACACATTGTTCGTTCTATTCATAACCGTGAGAAGGCCGCTATGAGCATTTCTCTCACACAAAAAATCGACGCGATTGTTTTCTATGTTACCAACAATGTACTCTGGCGAATTTTTCAGTACCTTTCCAAATATTCGTCTCACTCTCACTTCATTCGGTGCCATTGCGACAGCACAGGCAATTTTTTGTGCGACCGAGACATATATATAGGTATATTTTCTTGGAAATGGATCATTGTCAAACTCATCAAATATGAGCATTGCTGAAAGAACCTCAAATGGCTCAAATGAAGAATGTATATTGACTGCGGGGGATATGAACGACAATCGCTTAGACAATCCTAAAAGCATCCAATGTAACATTGATAGTCTTCGTGATACCGATCTAGAACAATCTTCGGATTAAACAGTACCTACATAACGAGTTACAGAAATTGTAGTCCTAATCTTAACTTTATCAGGGTCTTGGGCACAAAATGGTATCCAACCACTTGGTGGTTGAATACCATTTTGTGCCCAAGAAGAAAGAAATTGACACTCTATAAAGTATGTATATTGTGCAGGGAATCACTCTAAACTGAACATTACATTAATGTGGAGTCTTTACTCACTCCACATTAATATTACATGTTCAGTTCAGAGATTCCCTACACACTACTGCAGAAAAAAATATGGAAAACTAAATCATTTATATTCATACTGATTTAATATTTTTTCGATTTATGTAAAATCTAAGTTAAAAAGATTTTTAAATTATGCATAAGACTGCATCTTTGTTAATTACTTCTAATTAAATGCTATTTTTATGTAACTAAACACATTTTATTTAATACAATAATTTCATTATTGTAATATGTATCTTCATAAAAATACGATTTAAATAGCGTGAGCGTATTTCTCCCGCATTATACGGATAGGCACCCGTGTAAAATTTAGAGCCGCGACTTCACGCGGGTTAATGCTCAGAACATTATCTTTGGGATAATAAATACACTTATTTCAATGTTATCACTAATATGCTACGAATAAAGTTTTATTCAGTCTTGCAGTATTTGTGAATAAAATTCCTTAAAAGGCATTTAAGTTTCGAAAAAAACCGGGCAAGAGCATCTCAAACCATGCTCAGTGTAAGGTTCCACAGCCTTGAATAATTGCATCAGCAGAAAAGCGTATGTTCATGGCACTTACGGAATTTTGTTAGGAAACACAGTTTTTAACTCAGTGAATTATCCGATCATGTCCGAATTAATTATTAGTTTAAAGTATACATTTTAACCTTCGTGATGTGATCGGGGGTGGGGGGGGGGGTGGGGGGGGACACAATTATGCAACTTTCGGAGTGAAGGATTACTTCCAAAAATATTCACTTAATCAAAAATATTTATTAGAAACCATAAAATGTTTTCGAAAGACCTGTCGAATGATGTACCACATGATGCTGTTTGCTGAAATTAAAAAAAATTGTATCTTATTATTATTTCTTCCCTCTTTTATAAATATGAAGTGCCCCCCCCCCCCCAATGTTTATTTTTATTATTTAGCTATCAAACTAAGTAACGGCTTTAATATTCATTGAGTCTTTGGGTAAAATGCCTTTGACATGACATTATAAGGATCTCGTTTTTGCCATTTTGGCTACGGAACCCTAAAAACAAACCTTAGAATAATTTCCACAGCGGTATTTTTTGATACATTTACTGCCCCAATTTATTCTAGATTCATTATTACCCACATATTTGCAATGCGCAGATCACAGCTCGTAGAATTATTTACCATCCCATGCGGCCATTTCCTATTCAAACTGACTGCTTAGAAATCACAGATGGATGCTACTGTACCTATAATATTATCTTTGACTTGACGCGATTCAACATGAATATTTATGCCGGTGCCTCGCAGCTAATAGATATCCATCGCTTTAAGTTTAGGCTACGTACCGGTCACTTTACTGTCGTTAGGTTTCAGCTACAGATTTAACATAATACCTTGTAGTAAATAGGAGTCATTAACTCCTTAGACGTCGATAGTAATTTGATTCGTCCTCTATTGAAGGATAACGGCTGCTACTTCATCAATAGAAATAGATAGTAGATTACAAATATAGAGTAAGTTAAATAATAATAATAATAATAAAAATGATTATGACACTTAGGAAGCAAAATACTACACTTGTGAAAAGTTGCCAATGTTTACTTAAAAACTATAAACTTAATAGTTACGTATATGTAAAAAAGTTTATAAATGATTCATTAAGAAGGGAAATTTCTCTAGTTCCCATCATAGACTGTCACAAATACGAGAGTATAATATCGTTTTTAGGGTTCCGTGGCCAAAATGGCAAAACGTAACCCTTATAGTTTCGCCATGTCCGTCCGTCCATCTGTCCAAATTTGCTCAGAGACTGTTAGTACTAAGAAACTGTAATTTTGCATGGATACGCTTATTACTTATGCCGCCGTACAAATAATAAAAACTTAATAACATTTTTTTTCGTAGGAGACCCCCCCTTTTATGTAAGGTGGGGATGTGATTTTTTTTCTCATCTACCTCATTGTGTGGGGTATCATTAGAGAGGTATTTTAAAAACGTTCAGAGGTTGGAAAGACGACTCTTAGATACTGATATATATACTATAGACTGCGATATTAAGGGATCCGTTTGTAAAATATTAAGCTTTAAAGTGCAAATTTTTGTTAGAGTCAAGTGTCCGTCCTCCTGCCAGCTAAATGGTTGATGTTGGGTATGTAAAAAAAATCATTGTAGTAGTATATATAGTTTAAATAAAAGCAAAACTATTACAGCTAGTTAGCCCTCACAAATTTACGAATAACAGCTGATCAAATTAGAAGTAACAACATTTTCGTACAAATTCCACTGAAAAATATTATTAAGTTGATATAACATTGCAAGTATGAAACAAAAACAACAGAAAATCCAATTCTTCCTTCGGGGTGCGAACCTGTTACGAGCGGACGAGCTCGAATGTTCGAGAAGCTCGTAGAATACTCGCAAACTCGCCTACAAGGCGAGAGTTTAGAACTAGTGTACAGTGATTTAGAGTTACTAGTATTATTAGTGTTGATCAATGGACATTGTAATAGTGTTCTGTGTGGAATAGTTATACAATAAAGACGTCATTACGGAATTTGACATTTTATTCGAACCTATCATCCTGATATATGTGTATGTCCTAGATAACAGTTCAAAACAAATATTTTTGTAAAGAAAATCTTGATGATTTTAAAAGAGCGGCCCTTAAGTTTCTTGGCAGCTACTTCTCATAAGCTTTACACTTCACTTCATTTTATTTTTTAATAAATATATATATCCTAATTTTATTATTCTTTTACCATGTATTAATTTGGTTTTACGAAATAATACGTTTTAAGAACGTTTTTAGCTTGAATCTTTCAAAGTCTATGCCAATATTAAAAAGGTAAACTTTGTGAGGTAATCTCATGATCCACTGAACCGATTTTGAATTCTTTTACCAATAGAAAGCACGTTTTTTGTGAGTGTCATAGACCCAACGAAGTGGGCAGCGGGTCAGCTAGTTTAAAATAAAACAATATTAAATAGTACAGCTGCATATATATATTTTTACAAAAATGTATAATCTGAATTTTTCTCTAACCAAAAGGTGTTTTAACATTTCATACTTGTACCGTCAAAGGCAGGTGCGAGCTAAGTGTCCCGGTCACTTTACAATTGCTAACAATTTATTGCCTGCAAGTAAAACGTTAAAAAATGTTATGCTTAAATAGTTCAAATGGGTTACTGGAACATATTTCTTATTAACAAGTTAAAACATATAAATTGAAGAATGATTACGATCAAAATAATTACGATTTTAAAAATGACTGTGAAAAATAGATGTCTATAGTAGTTACTAGCAAATATTTAACAAAATGAGACAGCATTGGAACGGAAAATGGTAAGAAGATAATGAGGTCTAAACTCAGTACTTGGCCCTTATTGCCCGTAGTACAGCTGTGTCAGTCCAGTTAACCGGACTATCGGTAAACTTTCTTTCGATATTACAGTGACTGGCCTACGGAATAAAAAATATAACCCTAGTACCGGCTGTTTTAAAAATACCATAACCGTTTCCGTGAAAAATGGTGACAGACAAGCACACAAACACCTGTCCCCAAACGCGTATACCGTCTCGGTAGCCGACGCGGGTAAAATATATCATCTCCGTGGCTGACGCGCGTAAAAAAAGATATAACACAAATTGACCGAAGACCTGTAAAAATGCAGTTTAATTCTAAGAAATCCACTAGTACATACATTGACCAGAACATCCAGTCGCCAAACATAGCATTCACGGAATGATATACGGTGGCAGGCTAAACTGCGCGGAAGTTTCATATTTGTATAGGAAGCAGTAATTTTATGTGTCCAGTACGCGCATTAAATAAAAATACTCTCTGTTTAGAATATTTTTCAGTAAATATATTTCGACAAATCGTTTAATGACTTCCTACTTTCAAAATGCAGATATTACTTCCAATTTGTAGGTATAAGCATACCACAGCGAAATTATAGACTAGGAAGCAATTTAGTAAAAATGTGTGCTGATATAGAAACTTTCCGAACTATTAGTTACTATCGAGTATAACGACTGATTCCACAAAATCACGTACGAACAATGAATCGAAATACCAGATCGACTGGCCGAGCCAAAAGAATGCCGTTAGGGTATCTAGATTGAGTGGGAAATCGTGGCTGAAGTTATTAATAGTAATGTACCGCAGGTTTCTAGTTGGATGAATATTGCTGACATTTAGGAGGCTACTTATCATTTAACTATTTAGGAATATACAGGACGAATATTTTATGAACTCTAACCACCAACGAATCCAGAAAAAGTAATGTTGCATAACTTTAACATACCAAGAATTTTTAAGATATCAATACAGATTATTGGATCCTGTCAGAATTCAACTGCGTGAAACGAACAAATTACCAGTCGTTGATTACGCTTGTTTTATATATTGTATTTTGATTAAAATAAATATGATAACAGTAGTAGGTAGTATTAAAATGAATATGGTATCGATGCTTTTTGCCATTACTATGATTTGCCAAAGATGACCTTTTGCCATAAACTGAAAATCAAATATTTTTTATATTTAGGCTTATATCATTGGACTGGTATCAATTCTTAGATCACAACGTAGGTGAAAATTAAATTAAAATGCTGCAGTATTAGATGAGCATGCCCACCAAAACTTCATTAAAAATGCTTTCTTTCTAAGTCTAAACCAAAATACAAATCCACAGAATAACAACACTTAATCACACAACAACACTGCCAAAATAAATTAGCTACAAAATATGTCACGGGACTATCTCGGAGCTTACCAGCCGTGTTTGGGCACCCAGCATCCCAAGTCGACCAACAACAGCATCCTGGAAGCTTTCCAACCACAAATCGCGGAATTTATTTGCCTTCAACCGTTGCTAGTGCATCTACGTGGGTAGTATACAAAATGCATTGGTAAGAAGACATAGAATTGCTGGATTAGACGGTTCATGTTTCTTAGCGTATAAATGGAAAACTTTATGTTCTTTAATTTGTAAGCATTATAATATGGTTTTGTTTTAGGGGGTGTTCTGTCGCTTTAACCAATTTTTGATTGAAAAAACTTTACTTCATGCAATTTATTTCCTATTTATCTATTTAGAAGGGTTTCTGTCAACGTTATTCACCAATACAGGTAAACAAACCTAAGGACATAGTTATCAGTTTTGAGACTGGACTTTACAAATATGCATATAAAGTATGATAACTTGTGATAGGTTGATCATGCATCAAAACACTCTTTCTGTTACAACATATTTTACATACAATAAAATAAGGGCCTCGCAGTTTGTCACCAAATAATTACAAGAACATCCAGATATTCTACATCTTCTTAAACAGACTTGTAGTCGAGGCCGTATTTTACTCTGTTCAGTTATGGCGTTGCAACTCAAGTATTGGGCGATAAATAAAGCCACAATACGTAGGTACAAATTTTATCTACCAATCCGTTACTGTCTTTGAGTGTCTTTTATTTTGAACAAGTATTACTTGTTTCTTCTTTATGATTTTTCTCTAAGAATCTACTTAATTTTAAAATTCCTGCTAGTCTCAGGTTCCCAGTATGTTCATGTGTGAATGTGTGGCGCAAAGGTCACAGAAGATACTTCTTTTGACAATGTATGTTAATGATTTGGTTTATCTAGGACTAAAACAAAATTGACCGAATATCATTGACCGATTTGATCGGTCTGACTATTTACTATTTATTTAGTGTGGATGCCGAAGGGACTTATTCTGCTGTTGGCTAGATTATTTTAAAATATACAGAAGTTTGGCAGACGATAGTTTAGAACTTCAGATGTATTATGTTTTTCTTACAAACGTATCGAACTGACTACTGACCAAATATTTAAAGTTTTAATTAGTTTTGGCGACATTCAGATGAAAATTAATGTTGTTGTCAAAATATAGTGGAAGTGAAACGATTTTTTTTTCTTTTTGACGTGTAAACTTCTTTAGCGGCGTTGTGAACGGTTCAACTGACTTCAAAAAGGAGGAGCCTGAGTACACTAAGACTCAGAACATCAATTTGTGGATCGCACAAACCCACGAGATTATGCGCAGCAGCCATACACACTCCCACCACGCCAGCAAAGCAGTTAAATTCAATTAAGGCAGATATCGGGATTGGAAGCCCTAGTCTGAATAGTAGGCTAGATCGTCTCTTAGAACTTGTACTATTTTCAATAATATATTTTTTTCATTAGGGATTGTAGGTACAATAAAATTCCTTATTACATTTTATCTCTTAATCAAATGTAAACTACACAATTACGTGGTTCATATATAATACTCTATTAAGCTGTAGGTAGATAAACATACAAGATCAGCCAATTTACTTACACAGTGATTGCCGTTAAACAATTAAGCGAAACCCTTTAAATGTCTTCTATTGATATAACTGTGGATCTTATGTTTAGTGTAGGTAGTGTAGTGTTCAATAAAATGTACCAAAACCCATACAAAGAGAGACTTTTAACTAATAACTCAGTCCGTTTTCGTATTTGCTGTTCTTCGCTTTCTACAAACCTTGTAGTATATATTCTTTAAATTATGCATAGTGTTGTAAATATAACATATCGTAGGTATATCTATGGGAAATATTTTGCTTTATACAAGGTAATGTTTACTTTGTACAAAGAAAAATACTTAGGATTCAACGAGTATGTATCTGAAAAGTATAGTTTAAAGCCATTCCTCGTTCTAAAAATGTTATGCAACCAAAATTACCTACATTATTGCCCCATATAAAGACAATTAAAGCGATAGGTATGTTACATTCTCCGACATTACTTTCCCATAAAAACGACATTTTAATTACTTTGAACCTCATTTAGATCTATAAACTCATCCTTTTAACCATTGACTTTCGATCTGAGGACTTAATTACCTCTCTAATTACTTTACGTAGTCATTAACATTCCTTACAAAGGTCCTAAGCAGAAAGGTATATTAAAACAACACATGAACGGCCAGACTTTGGCAGCAGAAAAAAAACACTGTACGGTACGAAACAACTGTTTAATTTACCTCCGAAATGTTTATTATCTTTAGGGAAATTTAACAGAATCGTGACTCGACTGTGGAACACTGTACTTTCATCAAACGTTTGGAGGGACGGGTACTAAGGCCTTTTCATTGTAATCATTAAATAAAATTTGAAGTAATTTTTCAAACAAATGATGGTAGATTCTTGCGCAATTTGGTTTAAGGATACTTTAAGAGGTTGGTAAATAGTTATACCTAAGAAGCTTTAAACAGAAGGTTAATCATAGAGATAGATTATCAATGGAGTGCACCAGCGGAGCAATTTCAGAGAGAATAGATCGAATCTTTATCTTCTTCGAAGTGTCCAACAAATGATACCCACCACAAGACAAAAAGTTCCATAAAAATCACTTTGTATATTGATTTTACACGAAACTGTAAGTGTAACTAATATTCAGTATTAAAATAATTGGTTAGGTTGTAAAATATATTAGGCATTTGACTATAGTTTAATATTCATTTACCTATTACTTAATTATTTTTTTTATATTAGTGGATGATGACAACCCTTGTTAATGTGTCACAGAGACTTAAATGGCGGGAGATGTTTTTATATTTGTATTTTTTTAAATTTTTAAAGTAACAATAATTGTACAATATTTATTCAAGAATGGTGCATGTTTGCATAGTGCAAGATTGCAAAAGTAAGTGGTGCCCAGAATGTGGACTCTCTTTTCACTTCTAAGTATGAAAATTTATGTTTGATTCCAAGATTTAAATTTCCCCGTTTTTGCAACATTTCTCATTGCTGCTCCGCTCCTATTAGTCGTAGCGCGATGTTATATAGCCTATAGCCTTTCTCGATAAATGGGCTATCCAACAGAAAAATAATGATTCAAATCGGACCAGTAGTTCCTGAGATTAGCGCGTTTAAACAAACAAACAAACTCTTCCGCTTTATAATATTAGTATAGATTAGGTATATAACGATGAGTATTAACTATTTTATATCTAGTGCTGATTATATTATTGATTATATTATTTGATTTTATAAACTAAGTTAATACATATTTTAGAGGAAAGATTAGCTATTGCATATAAAGGTACGTACTTCAGAGAAAAATATGCATGCCAATTACGCCCTTTTGTTTAGAAACACTTTTTCGGCAATAACTCAATGACGGTATATCCGATTACGTCCGAAATAAAATATTTTAGTTTAAAGTACTTATTAAGCACTTTTCTGTTTTTTTTCATATTTTTTAGTTAACTAGTAACTAATATTCAGTATTAAAATAATTGGTTAGGTTGTAAAATATATTAGGCATTTGACTATAGTTTAATATTCATTTACCTATTACTTAATTATTTTTTTTATATTAGTGGATGATGACAACCCTTGTTAATGTGTCACAGAGACTTAAATGGCGGGAGATGTTTTTATATTTGTATTTTTTTTAATTTTTAAATGTAACAATAATTGTACAATATTTATTCAAGAATGGTGCATGTTTGCATAGTGCAAGATTGCAAAAGTAAGTGGTGCCCAGAATGTGGACTCTCTTTTCACTTCTAAGTATGTAAATGTATGTTTGATTCCAAGATTTAAATTTGAACCGAAAGAAAATAAAATCAAACATTTACAAAATTACGTTTTAATACCTACTGAACTGTAATTTATCGAAACTTGATTTCCGTACTTTAAAAAAAAATACAGTTTAGTAGATATTTAAATAAATAGATAAATTCCTTATTAGTAAGTATCTCGATATTAAGCATTTTTCTATAAAGTAGTCGGCTCCGTTGCTCTAAATTTATTTATTTCAGATAGATAGTACAAAAAACCCGGCCACCCTATTTAAGAAAGAGAACCCCTATTTATAAAGAGATGGAGATGACAACAGTATTTTCAAGGTCATATCGTTTCACTTTTATTATTCGGCCAGCATGTGGCCTCCATTTTTACTCTATCTCCATGAGGTTAATACTTTCTCTACGGCTGAATACTCGAACGTCACTCAGTTTTGAGTTTGAGACGCCGTTAATGCTGTCACTGCTCCTCACTTGATGTCACTGTCAATACTAAAATGAATAGAAGAGACAGAAATACTTTTCAGCGCGTTTCAAATTTAGGCATCGTTTGAGTATTCGGGAGATAGTCTTCAACTGCTTCAAGCTAGTAGTGCTCGAATAAAGCATCAAGAATGGAAATCATTCGTAATGATTCATAATAATAGTGGAATTTGCAACAAAATCAAGTCAACATGATGTACATTTGTATATACTAATTCAGTGTTGTTATATATTTTTCTTTTTTAAAAAGACGACTTCCGTAGTATGGTAGAAGCTCTGTATCGCGGGGGACTTTACGAACATACATGTCACGGACACACAGTACACCCAGACTCGGAACAACAGTTTGTGGATCACACAAACTGTTGTTCACATGTCCCTTGTGGGAATTGAACCCACAACCTCTTACGTTGCAGTCGGACACACTCCCACTGCACCACTGATTCCTGCACACTCCTCAAATAGTGTTTCAGTTAACAAACACATACGCTACGGACAAAATATTAACCCTTAAGGAAAAACAGAATTTGGGAGGTACACTGCAAAATATGATATAAATCACTTAGGTTGTTTTACATATCCTCCCTATATATCTGAGTAAACATTACCTAAGCGCGTTTGAGCCAAAAAAGTATTCACCGAAGGTTTTTGACGCAGCGTTGACGAGACAAAATGTATGGCTTTAGTGTTAGCGGTTACAGCTAAAATATGATAACCTTATTCTTAGAAGAATTTGGCATTTTGTTAACATTTGTTGCAATATCCTTCGCTAGCTGACCCGCGCAACTTTGTCTACGTTAATTTTCCCGTTTGCGCTACATTTTTTATTGCTGTTCTACTCCTATTGGTCGTAGCGTGATGTTATGCCTAAAGCCTTCTTCGATAAATGGTCTATCCAACAGTAAAGAAACTTTTCAATTCGAATCAGGAGGTTCTGAGATAATCGCGTTCAAATAAACAAACAAACAAATCTTCAGCTTTATACAGTACTAGCTGACCCGCGCAACTTCGTCTGCGTAAATTTTCCCTTTTTTCTTTTTTCTCCCTTTTTTTTACAACATTTTTCATTGCTGCACCGCTCCTATTAGTCGTAGCGTGATGTTATAAAACCTATAACCTTCCTCGATAAATGGGCCATCTAACAGTAAAATATTTTTTTTATTTAGGACCCGCAGTTCCTGAGATTATAGCGTTCCAACAAACAAACAAACTCTTCAGCTTTAAAATATTATAGTATAGTTATAAATGTTAGGGGTGGGCAATGACCCGCGCAACTTCGTCTGCGTAAATTTTCCCTTTTTTCTTCCTTTTTTTTACAACATTTTTCATTGCTGCTCCGCTCCTATTGGTCGTAGCGTGATGTTATAACCTATAGCCTTCCTCGATAAATGGGCTATCCAACAATAAAATATTTTTTCAATGCGGCCCAGTAGTTCCTGAGATTATCGCGTTCAAACAAACAAACAAACTCCTAGGGGGATGAAAAATAGATGTTGTCCGATTCTCAGACCTACCCAATATGCACACAAAATTTCATCAAAATCGGTCAAGCCGTTTCGGAGGAGTATGGCAACGAAACCTGTGACACGAGAATTTTATATATTAGATATTTTCGACCGGAGAGGAAAAATGATTAAGTTACTAAAATGGCTATTAAAAAATAAGGGTTGATCGTAGAAAGGTGAAAATTGAGGATTGTATGTATTTTGTATGTTGTATCATAAAAAAATAGAAATTAAAAATTTTGTCTAAAAAATAAAAAATAAAATTTAGGGGTGACTACCCCTAACATTTAGGGGGATGAAAAATAGATGTTGTTCGATTCTCAGACCTACCCAATATGTACACAAAATTTCATCAAAATCAGTCAAGCCGTTTCGGAGGAGTATGGCAACGAAAACTGTGACACGAGAATTTTATATATTAGATTAGTATAGATTAGGTATATAACGATGAGTATTAACTAATTTATATCTACTGCTGATTATATTATTGATTTTATTATTTGATTTTAAAAAGCAAGTTAATACATATTTTAGAAGAAAGATTAGCTATTGAATATACACGTACCTACTTCAGAGAAAAATATGCATGCCACTTACGCCCTTTTGTTTAGAAACAGTTTTTCGGCAATAACTCAATGACGGTATATCCGATTACGTCCGAAATAAAATATTTCAGTTTAAAGTACTTATTAAGCACTTTTCTGATTTTTTTCATATTTTTTGTTTAACGGTTCAAAAGTTAAGGGCACAATTTATGCAACTTTCGGATCGATTATTTCCAAAAATATTAACTGAGTCCGAAAAGATTATTAGAAACCTTAAAATATTTTAAAATGACCTGTCACGTTCGACATGTGCCAAACGTTTATGTGTTACATATATGGAGTGCTAGCCCTAAAAATATTTGTTTTTTATTTAGCTATCAAACTAAGTAGCAGCTACTACAAGACACCTTTTCACTAAATTTCATCAATATTCATTGCGTAGTCTTTGAGTAAAAAATGCCTGTGACATACGGATGGATAGACAGACAGACAGACAGACGGACGGACATGACGAAACGAGTTCCGTTTTTGCCATTTTGGCTACGGAACCCAAAAAAACCGGTTGTTCAATGATGAATTAAAAGGGTGACGACCAAACGATTCAATTGCTCAATTGAACAGTTTTTAACCAGTTTTTTTTGTAGAGTTATCTGATTATTTATGGTTCAGGTAATACTTTTGTTTGTTGTACAATAAAGAATATAAGAATATTGTTATATTATATATCTATTTCTTAGAAAATTTTTCATACACTTTTTATTTTTATTTAATTCTAAACACACTTTTGAGGCGTGGCGCTACGAGTGCCGTTTTATTTTATTGATTCTTTGGTTGTACTTTAGCACATTTTCCAACATATAATTAAACACACACATACATATAATTTGTGTATATTTATAATATATGTATATATACAAATTTCACTAATGTTGTAAGTGCCCATATATTTTATTTATCCCGCTTACACTTGCACCTCGCGCAATAGAAGATCTTATTCAGTGTTGTCGATGTATGACATGTGAATTATTCATAGAATATTTTATCTTTTCAGTGTGCGAAGTGAGATGGTGTATGTTTTAGGACGTTGATACCCGGATCACGGTGTTTTCTGTCTCAATGAAGTAAGGAATTTCAATATAACGTTTGTTCTTTGATATAATTTGTTAGCCTTTGACAAGTGAGAAGGTGCAACTAAATATTTCAAACTTAACTGCAGTTTATTTCCCAGTCAACAAAGTTTAGGAATTTTATTATAAACATCAACGTAACAAAATGCTACTTAATGCCATAATAGGTCCTTTTAGCATTGGCGTTTAAATAACTTTTAGGAACAAGATACGGATATTTATCAAAAAATTACACTTCACTATTATTATTTTCAGAACATGATGTTGTTTTATGTAGTTTTTTAAATGTTAGGTCATTATCATCACCATCAGCCTGTATCGGTCCACTGCTGGACATAAGCTTCTGTTTTTTTTCGCCACAACATTCGATCCTCTGCCTTCCGCATCCAGTCCACCTCAGCGACCTTCTTTAGGTCGTCAGTCTACCTGGCTGTTCCACACTTCGTTTACCGAGTCGAGGTCTCTACTCTTGGACTCGTTAGCTCATAAGCAATTTAGCTTAGCAGGAGGGGTTAACAAGATTACTAATAATGTAGGACCCATACTTCCACGTTGCTAGTTATCTTAAAAAAACTGGTATAAAGGTAACTTGAGGCTTAGGAGAGTTGGGCTAGTAAAATATTCTAAAATACACCTAATTAGATTAGGGAATTAAACCGTAGTCTATTTTGAAAACGGTTCAGTACTGGAGAAACTGCATCTCTATCCTATTATCTAAATAATAGAAGACACTAGAGCGTTAAGCTTCTTAAAGCGTTAAATATTTGATAGTTCGAGAAGGCAACGTTAGAATTTCACAATCCTTCCTTGTTGTTGTTCAAAGAAATTTGCTGTGATTTAATTTGTAAATATTTATTTACAAATTAAATCACATCTATTTCTGTTTTTGATTGGATTATGAAAGGTGTAAATAAAGTGTGTAGGTATTCTGTTAACAATGCTAAAAAAAGAATTTTATTGAATATAAAAATTCAAGATTTAAGAACTAGTACTCAATTTCGGCGAAATGTGTAAATTTTCAAGATTTTTTATTAAAAATTGTTTGCAGCCTCTTTACAATCAAAATATTTTTTTACACCTTCACATGTTTTCCCATAATGACTTCTATCAAGAAAGAAAAATTAAGTTTTTTTTTTCGTAATTAAATATTTAAATAATTACATAAATAGAATGGTATATATATGGTACCTAGCAACGCCTTAATGGGTCGGACTGAGATTTAATATACATACTGTATATCTACCTAGTTATATTACTACATGTATCCCGCGGCCCTCGTTAAGATTGTTTTTGATCGAAGATTAGGGCTTGTTTTACCCCTTAACTAAATTTTCAAAAATCCGTTGCAGCTGTTGCCAAAATCCAAACCATTTAGTGGTTTGTGCTGTGCGTTGATATAGTCATCATTCTCTTTTATAAAATACAGATAATAGTTATCGTAAATGTAAACGATACAATGTGATCAACTAAATTCTGACAAAATAACAAAAAAACTGAGCTCAATATGTGCCCGTTCATAAATAGTTGGCTGTGTGCCGGCTTAAGAATAGTACCACCCCATCTCTTCCCGTGGGTGCCGTCAAGGCGGCTAAGGGAGTTTTATACCAGATGATGGGCAACAGCGTCCTCTGCATACCTTAAAGCTTTACTGCGATCGTCAACCCGCTCACCAAGCGTGGCGATTATTGCCAGGATCTATAATTAGTAGGTTCTACTGCAAGACCCGTGCCCAGCAGTGGGACATCATAATATGAGTTGATGTGTAGCCCGTTGTAGTAGATAGTCAAAATTACATAATATTGTCTAATTTGTAATTTTAGTAAAACAGGAAATTGTTTTATTCATACCTAATATGATTTAACTTATTAGTGTTTTTTTTGTTTTCTTTTTTTAAGTTTGGAATAAGTTAGTTCTTATTTAGGCAAATGATAATTATATTTAACTATAAACATTGTTTTTTTTTATAACACTTCATTTAGAATTTATCCCACAACTTTTATGTTGTTTTTATTTATAAGGTATGACAATGTAACCTTTGCTGGGTCTAGTTAGAATATAGCCAAAGAGGTAACACAACAAAGGAACAAATATGCTTATTATCTTAAACAAACTTTTCCTGTACTTTTGGTAGTGTATCAGGTTATCACGTTAATCTTACCCAATAAATACTGGGCGTGTATAACGTAGCTGACTATCTCGATCGGATATTGCAACACGAGCCTGGAAACCTTCCAAACACATCATGAACTGATATTTTCATCTGGAACGACGTCGCTTATTACCCTCACTGACAATTATTACCTTAATAGTTTGTTGCGAGTGGGACATTTCTATTTTCCTGATAATATTAATACAGGATCTATCTTTATGATGATTTTCCGTTCAGTTCCAACAGTTTTGGTGTAAGCAACTAAATAAACAGAGAAAAAACAACTAAGATTTCAGATACACGGATCGAATTTGATGTCAATTTGTTTTATTAGATATATAATATATATTTCGGGACTTATTTGCGTGAATTATTTAAAGGTACGAACCTTTTATTTACCAATAATTTGTTTTATCAAAAGTGTGGTCTTTAATGTTCGGTAGGTACTTACCTATTCACACTTACTAATTGGTTTGTATTGTCACACTTTTTATGTTATAATAAACAATACTTACCTAATAGATTTACGAGTATATTGTCAAATTATAGCATAAGGATAAACCTCAGTGGTTTATTTATACTACGCTGATTATAAATTATATGTTTTATGATTCGTTAATCGAGAACTATACCCTTTTTTTGTAATTTCCAAAAAAAAAA
This sequence comes from Herminia tarsipennalis, assembly GCA_945859575.2. Taxonomy (NCBI): domain Eukaryota; kingdom Metazoa; phylum Arthropoda; class Insecta; order Lepidoptera; family Erebidae; genus Herminia; species Herminia tarsipennalis. Next base: position 16,721,348 of record OX243830.2, read on the forward strand.
GTATTGTTCTCTATCAACATGAAATTTGCTGTATATGTTTAAACGGAGAATACCAAAATTGTACGTGTTGTAAGGTCAGATTCATTTAATCTAGCTTACTTTATGTACATTTTATGTAATAAAAATTGATTTAAAAATTGTAATTTCTTTATTTCTTTTCTTCATTCATAAAAAGTTTTAAATAATATTAGATTGATCCCAGTACAATCTATCAGAATTTTTCAAATACAACACATACAGGCATTTTTAATGTCATGTCAACCGGCCGTGTACTTCTAACTATCATATTTTTTATATAATTGTCAAATTTTTTTATTGTTATGAATCTATACTAATATTAAAAAGCTGAACAGTTTGTTTGTATGAATTATCGCATTCATACAAACAAACTGTTCAGCTTTTTAATATTAGTCTCTAGTTATCTCAGGTGCTACTGGTCCGAATTGAACAAATATTTTTGTGTTGGGTAGCCCATTTATCACCACACCACCATATATTATAATTATATTATTACGATACGACTAATAGGGGCGGAATAGCAATGAAAATGTTGCAAAAAAGGATGCATATTTATGCAGGCAGACGAAGTTGCGGGGGTCGGCTAGTTATAGATAAAGCAAGAATAGATAAAGCGTATCCACGAGCATTTATTGGACAACTTTCTTTAATAATAATCTTCTATATTTTTCACCTAGAATCAAATTACCTTTTATTTTCTGTTCGTACCTACAAGTTATGAACAGAGAATAAATAATTTCATCTTGCCAGTAGGAAGCCGCAAAATCTCCGGCTTCCTACAAATAGCCGCTGTCCCAGAAATCGTATTGATTGTTCCTGACTCCAGACATAGGAGCTTTTAGACCAGTGCAAGTTACAAGAAAAGCTTTAAATGTTGCCTGTGCCCACTTTCTATCTATTTGACAATTTACTCTATAACTCTCTATTCCCTATTTAAAATTGTTAGTGTTAAATCGATTATAAATATACGTAGTCAAAATTATTATAGTGAATTTTTATGTTCACTTGGGACCAAAGTTTTTATTCCAGCTCTACGGCAGATCAAGACCAGTCTATTTGAATCGAGTTCAGTTCATGCGATTATTCACCATCTTTGACTACATCCGTGTCTCTGTCGCCTGGCGTTTTCTCACCATGAAGCTTATCACTTGTGTCACATATCTTTAGTTCGCAACATCGGCCAACAGCGTCTAAGTTGACATCACGCGCAGCAAATATGTCGGGACAACACACAAACTTCACTAACTTTGTTTAGATTTCTTGTCACACTATAGCAACTTTTTAATTGGCTTCTGTTATATCGTATATTGGCTTAGTTTTCGGCTGTATTACGTTAGAGAGACCTAAGCTATCCATGAGATATATTAGTTTATAAGTTGATCCGAGAAATCGTGTTTGGCAATGGTAATATTTAGTAAAGCTTTTTATAAGACAAAAATTACAAATCACACAAACATCGTAGACGAATTGATTGACTTCTAGATGAATCTATTCACAACTTGAACGCTATGCATAGTGCGCCAGATACCTATTATAAAATAAATTTTCACTGATCCTTTTTTATTACAATTTTAAACATAATGTGTTGTTTATTTGTTATTGTGGGGCTAAAAGTGTGGAGAGAAAATAGTTTTAAAGTAAAAGGTCCGTCATAATTTTATGAATTCATTTGCTCGCAACTGGAAAACAAAATTTTGTAAAGCATAAATTGCATTCTGTAAAAATTCAGCGCAGTTGCAATCAGATTTAGCTAGCCGAAGTTATATGAGTATTTTTGGCAGCATGCGCCAGTTCTAAACAAAAAGTTTCTGAAGGACTTTTCTCACTAGACGGCCGGCGTGATTCCGGTTTCGATATTAAATTAGTTGGGCACTTATATTATTGGTTCTCTCTCCTAGGGACCCTCCTGTAATACTTTGATCGCGGGCGAGGTGGTTTGCGGCTTTTTATCAAATAACTTTGACGAGAATATTAGGTGTAGGTACTATTTACTAAACTTGATTCATAATTAAGTTCACTCAATATTAATCGTTGGTCTCTAAATCGACGATTTATAAGTAATTTGTCAAAATGTTATTACATTAAAAACAATTAAAATTGTAGGTTATAAAATGAATCATCCAAAATATGGAAACCGACTTTTAATTTTTTGTGTATCAGCAAAGATGTTTACGGTTCATAACGTAACCATGATATACTAATGAATAAAATAATATTTTTTATATTGAAATAAATCCATGTAAAAATATTATTTTTATACGTTAGTGTATCCTATGTAAATATGATCTTTATATGGTCTTAAAATATAAAGTGATATACCTGCTGTTTTTTATACTACAAAATGACACGAAGAGCAGAAAAGCTTTCATGCCTATTTAATAATATAATGTATTTTACGAAATAAAGATGTTTGAGTTTGAATTACATGTTTATTTTTTAATTTAAATAAAAAACAAACTTTTTTATTTAAAAGTTTGTATTATACTTTATCGCAAAAAATATTAAAAAACAGTTTACTAAACACAACCGTTCCATAGGAAGTCTGCCACGCGGCTTGCCTCGTAGAGCTACCGGCCTGACTTGGTACGGTGCCCACATAACCGATCACCTCACATATTATTCAGTAAAGGCTTATGGTACTTGACTCGCCTCCCAGCAGACTCGATTGATGAAAATTTTTACACTGTACTAATGTCTTTAGATTCATCCCCCGCCCTCCCCTCGGCGGTGGTGGTTGATGTACCGGTATTGAATCTAATGTCCCCCCCCTCCCTCCAGTCAAGCGAACAGCTCACAGTTGGCCAGTTGATCAACTAGAGGATAAAAGTAACAGTGCGTTAAAAGTGCTCCCGAGTTTCTTATTTAATAACCAGTGAAAACCAGCAAAAATCAATCCGAATTGGCAAAAATCACAACAGCAAAGCCAAAACAATTGGAATTGCGACAAAAGCTGACTAAAATAGGATCAGATTGAAAAATATCACCAACAATACCACAGTTCGGAGATACCAGAGTTCCTTTCTCATTGTAAACAAATTATCAACTTAACACTTGACGCGTCTCACTGACTTAAACAATCGCAGTAATACCAACTTAACGGAAGAAACATTAACGTTCGGATACACATATACTGATACGTTTTTAATGTTCCTATTATAATGTTCAATACAGAAGTTTAAAAACAATGTAGATAATAAATTAAAACTAACACTAAATAAGACTAAAATATATCTAAAAAATTGGGGCCCCTGGGCATGGTTCCACAGATGCTGGCAGCATTTCCTCGCTGTATAGCAATGCTGATGCGTTGTGCGAGAAAGCTGCCAGCTCTACGGTCACCAGTGGAGTCGACCAATATTTTTGGAAATTTCTTTAATGAATTTGTTCGCGCTGGGACCCCATGGGCCAATGGTCTCGACGCCAAATGGTACAAATATATATTCGCTGCCAAGACCCCTGTATTTAACAATTTTCAAATTTTCGGCCGCTTTAGCTGCCGCCCCAGCTTGAACGCTGGTTCTGTGGAGGTGGGAAGGAGCAAGTGTGTCTACACACGTGGCGTCCCACACAAGCACCCTTCCCATACTCCAAGGAATCAGTGACATCCCATCAGGTCTCTTGCCATCGTCCCTGGCTAAGCCGGTAGGTTCCAGCACAGCTGGTATGTTTACAGAAGCAAGAGACCGACGGATTATATCATTCAGGGCGGCGTGCCTAGAAAAGCGGCCTGCAATCTTTTGGCAAGAAAGCCCATGGTGTCCCAGTTGGTCGACTTTGCTGCCGCAGGGGCAACGGTGCAGAGAACATATTCGCAGCCCTAAGCGCAGACTGATAGCAAGCCGGAGGGTGTCAGGCTCCAGAAATGTGCCAGTGTTTGGCGACGGGTAAGCACGAAGCCATTCACCGGATTCTCTGGAGTTAGAAGCCATCAGTCTAGCGCGCTCAGAACCAGAACTAGCGTCCAGCAGAGTGTTGTAACAAAGTTGGCACAAAACATCATCCCAGCTTGTTTGGAAATTTGAATGAATAGGAAAATCTTTACCTGGGCAAGCTGGCGACCATGCTTTTTTAGCTTCCTCCAAGCCCGCAGTCTTATTGTTTGAGTGCAAGATTTTACCAATAAGACTAGCTGAGCTGTGGACAGAAGACAAAAAACCTGGTAAGGAGACACTTGAAATTTTGCGGATCCCTAATCCACCATGGCGGATGGGAAGGGATGCTTGGATCCAGGCCTTATCACTGAGCTGTATGTTCAAAATTGAATCTAAAGTTGACCTTATAAGGTCGTCCAGTGGTGTCAGCAAATTTTGAAATTTCCATTTTAGTTATTGCAGTATGGATAAAGGTATGTCAGAGGAAATGTTGCAACTATTTCAATTGATGAAAATGGAATTAGAAAAACAAACAACAACGATTACACAAAATATAACTGATACTTTACTACGCACTATAAACGATAAATACAACCATTATTTCAAGAAAATAAGCACCTAAAATCTGAAGTGCAAACATTAAATAGAAAAATAAAATATTTAGAAGATATGAAAATGGAATTAGAAAAACAAACAACAACGATTACACAAAATATAACTGATACTTTACTACGCACTATAAACGATAAATACAACCATTATTTGAAGAAAATAAGCACCTAAAATCTGAAGTGCAAACATTAAATAGAAAAATAAAATATTTAGAAGATTTGAACAGAAAGAATAATATAATACTACACGGTGTCAAGGAAACCGAGAATAATAATGCAGAGTTATTCAACATAATAACGGATATTTTACAAAAAAATAATGTTAAAATAGAAAAAGCCGAAATAAATAAATACTTTAGATTGGGAAAGAAACAAGATGAAAATAAAATCAGACCCATACTTATTTCGTTTACGTCATATCAAAGGAAGGCAGAAATAATGAAAAATAAAGCAAAAATTCCGCATCAAACTATTATTACCGAAGATTTCTCAAAAGAAACTCTTGATCTACGTAAGAATCTACAACAACAACTAAAAGAAGAAAGGAAGAAAGGAAACGAAGCATTCATCAAAAACAATAAACTTATTGTAAAAGGAAAACCAGAAGCCGAAAAGAGAAAAAGAGAAATTTCGATGTCCCCCAAGAACATACAAAAACCTCACTCCAGAAGGAAAAAATATTATTGCCCCGTCTAAAATGCACAAAACTGGTGCATTTGCATTAATGAGAGCCAGATCATTCTCACTGTCAGAGAAACAAACACAACCTCATAAGGCATAGGAATTATCTGACACCGGATCCATCCAAAAATCAAAATTTAAAAAATAATACTATTCTACCAAAAAACAAACAGATCCCCAACACGGTTGGTCACCGCGGGGAGATAGACCGTACCCTCCAAGAGCCTACAGTTAATAAATCCAAGAATCCTAACAAATACTACTACTTCAAAAAAATATAATAGAACAAAGAACAACAAGCTACACTAAACACAAGATCGTTAAAATCCCAAGAATCACTACTCGAATTAGAAAATGCATTGGAAACCATACACTGGGATATTTTAGGCTTAAGCGATGTGAGAAAAGCTGAAGAGAGAATTGAAGAACATGATAAATATATATTTTACTACAAAAACGTAATAGCTGGCCTTTACGGAGTAGGATTTATGGTTAAAAAATATCTCAAAAACGAAATAATAGAATTTCGAGGCATATCGGATAGAATAGCAGTTTTGAATATTAAATTACCTGGCTATAAACAACCATCTTCAATTGTTCAAACATATGCCCCGACTGATATCACCAAAGAGAAAATAAAAAACGATTTCTACGACAAACTTAACGAAATAATGCCAACTTTGTTTAAAACAATAATTGTATTAGGTGACTTCAATTGCCAATTAGGAAATACAAAAACAAATTATGCATTATCAGCAGCAACAAAAGGAATAGTATTCTTTCTATATCGAAAGAAACCTTCCCAACGTTTGACATATGTCATTATTTAACACCTACTTGTGGAATCAAGCATTTAATTAATAATATTCATGTTAAACTGGCTAACTACACGTTACAGGACTACTGCATAGTACTTATTGGTGAAGAAGATTTTCGGAGAACTAATAATTACTTTGACATAATTTTAAATATACGTGAAAAACTTTTGGCAATACAGCACACTAACATAATTCTTTGTGTACCTACTTATAAATTTTCTGAATATGCTGTAATGCACAATGTGAGAGTAGAAATATTCATTAATTTGCTCTATCATGACAACCTTACTTACAATTATGCAATCTTATTTGACTCAAATCTTAATCTGTCGTGTGACTATGTTATGTTCCAGCGAAATGGCTTACTGAATAATAACGGAATTAGAAATATATTTCAAAACTTAAAAAATATTATAAAAAATGAAAATGTAAAAAAAGCACAGTTCAATCAAACACCTGATGTAAGTAATAAAGTTAGTGATAAAAATATGATTTTTCGTTCAGGATAATTTGTGTATAATTCACCAAAATATTAATGGGCTCATAAGTAAATCAGATATTATGACAACCCATATGGATGAACTAAAAAATGTTATTGATGTTATATGTATATCTGAGCACAACATGATTTTAGGAGATGAGCAGTTTCTGCATATACCGAATTTTAGTTTAGCGTCATCTTTTACAAGGAAAAATAGGCACGGCGGCTCTTGTATTTTGATAAAAAATGGATATCCATACAGAACTGCGGAAGAAATAAATAAATTTTCCATTGTAAATATATTTGAGTGCTCGGCGGTTGAACTTACAGACCACAAGATTTACATAATGTGTATTTATAGACCACCAAAATATGATAATGTATCGAAAAATTATTTTCTTGAGAGATTAAATACTGTGTTATCTAAAATTAGTAAAAACAACAAAGTTATTATATGTGGGGATTTTAACATTAATATTTTGGAAAAAACTAAGTTATCCTTGGAATTTGAACATACCCTTTTAGCATTTAATTTAAAATTGGAATTTAAAGAAGCTACCCGTTTTCAGAGCAAAACATGCATTGATAATATTGCACACAATATTAAAGGCTGTAAAAGTGAGCAAATAGATTTATCTGTTTCAGATCACTCAGCTCAAATATTAAAATGTCCATTGCGAAATAAATGTCGTCTAAAATTTTGGTATGTAAAAAAAAGGGACTTCTCAACTGAAAATAGAATAAAATTTAAAAACTACCTAGAAGATCTAACTTTTTCCAACGTTTATAGTGAACTTGAAGCAAATCGGGCATTTAATAACTTTTTTGAATGGTTTATGCTTCTATATGATTTATGTTTTCCAGTTAGAAAATTTAAATGTTTTTCAACAAGTAAAGTAACTGGATCACTCGAGGACTTAAACTATGTAGTTCAACGAAGCGTAAAATGCTCTGGCAGTATAGGAAAGCTCCAACTCTAGCTAACAAATTAAAATACAAGACCTATGCAAGGCGCTTAAAAACTATAATCAAATCAACTCAAAAATCAAAAAATGACTATTATATCGCATCGTCGACTAATAAAACAAAAGCCACCTGGAACATTATAAATAAGCACAAAGCTAGGTTTCCTAAACATAATATTGCCCGTATAAAAGTCGATGGGAAATTAATTGAAAAAACACAGGATATATGTGAAGCATTTAATAATTATTTTGTTGACTTAGTAGATGAAAAGAGCCCTATAGGTAGTAGTATTAAAATGCCCAATAATAACTATAATTCAATCTATATGGCCCCAATAACAGCATCCCAAATATTTGATATAATTAAATTATTAAAAAATACGAATAGTGCTGGTTACGATGGCGTTATAACATCAGTTGTTAAGAGTGTAGGTGGCACTATCTCACATGTTTTGAGTTATATATTTAATCTATGCATAGAACAAGGGATATTTCCCGAAAAATTAAAAAAGACTATTATAAAGCCATTATTTAAAAAGGGAAATAAAGAGGAAATAAACAACTACAGACCGATAGCACTTATTCCCATATTTGCAAAAATATTTGAGAAAATATTATTTAATAACATTTACAAATTTTTAGAAAAAGAATGTCTGTTAGCACAACAACAATATGGATTTAGACAAAAGAAAAATATAAACATGGCCATTTTTAACTTCCTTAAATCAGTAATGACCAATATGGATAAGGCTCATCCAACTATAGGAATGTTTATGGATATGTCGAAGGCGTTTGACCGAGTCAAACATGACATCCTATTAAATAAGTTATATCGCTATGGTATAAGAGGCAACATTTATAATCTCATGAAATCCTATTTATCTGATAGACAGCAAGTCACAGAAATGGCTAGTATTTGCATTAAATCATTTTCTGAACGTGTATACCAGTCAGACTCAAGAACAGTGAAATTCGGAGTTCCGCAAGGTAGTGTTCTTGGCCCACTATTATTTATAGTTTATATAAATGATCTTCCATCAACTACATTGTATAATATGACGTTATTTGCTGACGACAGCACTATCTTATACTCTAATAAAAATATAGCCAATCTAGAAACTGACATAAATTATTCTTTATCATCAATTGTACAATGGCTAGAAGGACATAATTTACAAATAAATTTTAATAAAACAAATATAATCAATTTTAAACAAAGAAAAATAAATACTACAACAATAAATATTAATCATGAAGGCCTTAATATTAAAGAAACTGAAAGTACTAAATTTCTGGGCCTAAGAATTGACAGTAAAATGGATTGGAAGGTCCATATAGAATATGTTTGCAGCAAACTATCTCAACATGCCTATGGATTATATAAACTGAGAAATATAACAAGTGTGGCATCATTACTTATGGCATATCACGGGGTTGTTGCTTCTATATTACGATATGGAATTATATTTTGGGGCAACTCGACCAATTGGTCCTTACCATTTATAGCACAAAAACGATGTATTAGAGCTATATTTAATGTTAAAATGGTTGATAGCTGTAAGCCATATTTTAAATCATACAAATTACTTACCTTGCCGTGTATTTATATTCAGGAATGTGCAATTTTTGTTAAATTAAATGAAGAGCTCTTTAATAAACGGACGCGTGCACGTCATGTTGATAAGTTATGTGCTGTGCCGAGTAAAACGACACTTATGAATAAAAGCTTTTTTTGCATGGCACCTCGCATTTACAATAAGTTACCCTTGGAACTTAGAAATATTAGAAATTTAAGACTGTTTAAAAAGAATCTCAAAGAAATTTTAATAGATAAATGTTATTATTCAGTACGCGAATTCATGGAGGATTAGTTTAGGTACCTAGTTGATAAATTATGCTGTCTTGAAATAATTATTAATTTAATAGTTGTATTTATTATAGTAATTTGACATTCCAATAATTATTGCTCTAATGGCATAATAATAATTAATAATTGACTTATGATTTTAATTGTTACTGACATTTACATTTAATTTTTATTGAACATTTATTTTTCCTCCTATATTATAACCTCATATATTATAAGTTTATATTTGCATGCCGATATTGGTCATAATATAGTAGTACATATACAAAATTGTAACATCCCTTGCACCTATATTATGCAAATGAATAAATGAATCTGAATCTGAATCTGAATCTGAAAGAGAAGAACCAACGAGGTCAAAGTACTCGGACCATATACAACAGGCAAAAGGAACGACAATGGACAAAGACTGATAAACTTCGCGTTGGAAAACAACATACATATCATGAACAGCTTCTACAATAGGAATCCTAATAGAAAATGGACATGGGTGTCACCGAATGGTATGAGAAAAACGAAATAGACTACATTATAACAAATAAACCAAGATTGTTTTCAAACATAAATATTGTTAACCAATTTAACTACAATACAGACCACAGACTGCTTAGAGGACAACTGTATACACGATAACCAAAAACAGCAAGAAAAACAAATATTTACAATACGAAACCAGGGGCTTTACCAATCTCGGAAAACATTCTAGGGGCCTTACACACTAATCTAGAAACAATTAAAAATCTTAAAGAAGTCCAAGTAAAGTATGACGCTCTAGAAAAGGAATTAAAAGAAACTGAAACTAAACTGAGAACAACACGAGAGGAAAAAGACAAACTAGGTCCAGAAGCAAGGAAGTTGATCATGCAAAGAAAAACTTTAATCAGACACAGGAAAAACCACAAAAAAGAAATAGCAAATCTAAGCAAAGAAATAAACCTGCAAATTCGACAACACAGAGAGAAATTAAGAACTGAGACAATAAATTACCATATAGAAAAATCAGGCGGAGTCAAGAAAGCAAGGGTCGAATTAAGATACACTCTAACTTGGATTGATAGCATGAAACACCACAGAAACAAGAAAAATAATACAAAGAGAATCGAAATATTAGAAGTAGCAACAGAATATTACCGCAAATTATACAACAACGAGGTAATAATAGAGGAATCCAACCAGCTAGTAAATGATGCCAAAACTGACGAAGAAGAGACCCCCTGTATACTGAGAGATGAAATCAATAAGGCTATCAAATCACAGAAGAAAGGAAAAACGCCTGGAGGAGATTGCATATCTAACGAACTGCTAATAGAATCATACAAAGTAACAATAAACACTATCACAGAGATATTTAATGAAATTTTGCGCATAGAATATATACCGCAACAGTGGACTATATCAACTATTATATTACTTCACAAAAAAGGAAAGAAAGATGATATAGCCAACTATAGACCCATCAGCTTGATGTCCAATGTGTACAAAGTATTTTCAAAGGTACTGCTAGATCGTTTATCAAAGACTTTGGATAAAAACCAACCCAAAGAACAAGCGGTTTTCGTAGCGAATTCTCAACAATAGATCACATCCATTCTATAAAACAAGTAATCCAGAAGTGTAATGAATACAATATTACCTTTTACCTGGCATTCGTGGATCATAATAAAGCGTTCGACTCCTTAAAACACGCAAAAATTTGGGAAGCCTTAGAAACACAAGGAGTGGAGAAAAAGTATATTCGATTGATTACCAACATATATAACAACATAAAAGCAAAAATAAGAACTGAAAGAGATGGAGTTTTTTTTCCGATAAAAAGAGGCGTAAGACAAGGTGATCCTTTGTCACCCAAACTTTTCTCAGCTGTTCTCGAACACGTGTTTAGACGTTTCGAGTGGGATAACTACGGATTAAATATCAACGGAGTGCGACTAAACCACCTAAGGTTTGCAGATGATCTAATAATCATTTCTGAAGATTCAAAAAGCTTACAAAAGATGTTAGAACAACTGGTGTATGAAAGTAATAAAGTAGGACTGTCAATGAATACTGCGAAAACTAAGATAATGTCGAACTCGGAAAGCATCCCTATAATTGTTAATGAAAAAACGATAGAATATGTGAAGGAATACACGTACCTCCAATAGACCTAACAACGAAAGAAATTAACAATAGAGTCACTTTGGCATGGAAAAGATACTGGTCTCTTAAGGAGATAATGAAAAACCCACTCGTGCCACTGAAAGCGAAGAGCAGAATATTTAATTCGTGTATTCTGCCTGTCATGACATATGGTTGCCAAACCTGGAGCTTGACTAATCATAACATATATACATTAGAAACTTGCCAACACAATATGGAACGAAGCATACTTAACATCAAATTAAAACTTGATACTATAAGGAAAAAAACTAGATTATCAGGTGTTACTTACTGTATTAAAAAACTAAAGTGGAGGTGGGCAGGACATATGAGTAGGAATAACAAGGATAAATGGTCTAAGGACATAACAGAGTGGTGCCCGAGACAATACAAAAGAAGGAAAGGGAGACAGCGTCGTAGATGGGAAGACGATATTAAATAAATAACGGGACATACTTGGAAAAGACTAGCACAGAATCGCATTCTATGGCGAACTTTAGGGGAGGCCTATGCTGGACAGCAAGACAATCTTCACACACCGGTGTCAAATAATTAAATAAGATTATTATAACTTTATTGTAAAAAGATTGTTAAATAAAGGCTATTATTATTATTATTATACTTTATCGCAAAAAACATTAAAAAACAGTTTACTAAACATAACCGTTCCATAGGAAGTCTGCCACGCGGCTTGCCTCGTAGAGCTACCGGCCTGACTTGGTACGGTGCCCACATAACCGATCACCTCACATATTATTCCGTAAAGGCTTATGGTACTTGACTCGCCTCCCAGCAGACTCGATTGATGAAAATTTTTACACTGTACTAATGTCTTAAGATTCATCCCCCGCCCTCCCCTCGGCGGTGGTGGTTGATGTACCGGTATTGAATCTAATGCCCCCCCCCTCCCTCCAGTCAAGCGAACAGCTCACAGTTGGCCAGTTGATCAACTAGAGGATCCAGGAAGAGGATCCAGAACTTTGTTCAGGGGGGACAACTATATAGTGGTTCCCCCCTGAACAAAGTTCTGGATCCGCATCAGATTTCCTGTTTTGGTCACTTCAGAACTCTTTAGAAAGCATATACCTCAAAAGAACACTGTGGAAACTAAACACTGTAAAAAAATGATATTTTCGACCAAAAAAATCTGTCAGATTCTTTTGATCAAATATATCTTTTTTTTTTACAGCAATGGGATCATGCCACTACCCATAATATGGCAGGTTATAGATCAAAACGGCACATACATATTATAAATATATAAAAATTGTACCTAAAACAATTTTTTTTCTTTGTAATAAAAATACGAAAACACTTTTGCCCCGACTTTATATAAGAATAGATATTTTTTATTAAAATAAATCAGGTAGGTACGATAAGTTTCTTAATTGTTCTGATAGTGATGATGGATGGGACTGATTGTAATCAACCCTAGCTAAGCTATTGTTTGACCTTGTAACGCAATTTTAGTTATTCCATTTCAATAATTTTACAGACTTTTACACAACAAATAGAATTAAAGTTAAAGTGAATTTAACTTTAATTCTATTTGTTAGAAATGCAAAATAAATGAGTACTGTTTTCATGATTTTATGTGTCGCAATCGTGTTCATTTTACAGCATTTGGAATTGTTGCTCACAAATCACTATTACTTCAGCAATCTTAGCTGTCAAAACGGCTTGGAAAGTTTGTGGTTTATTGTGGTATGCGAGATTCAATCTCCAAAGGTCTCCATTCCTGGACGGCTAGTCCAAATCTCCAAAAGGAACATCATTCGGCCTCCATCGTTTCCTGTGCTATATGAGGGGCTGCTCCGTTCCACTGACTATTGTATTATACATTTTCAAATAAAAATTTCATGAAAACATATCTCATTTTTATTTTTGACAAAATGGTAGCCAATACAAACTATATCATTACTTTGACGCCCACCTGACACCCTATATTTTATTTTACTTGGATATTTGCCTGGCCTGCTGGATTCGTGGGATTGATTTCAACATAGGCGGCACACAACGCCGTGTGCTCCAAAAACTGTTTTTCCGAGTGTGGGTGCACTTTGTGTCCGTGATTTGTATGTAAAGTTCCGTGAAATACAGGGCTTATACAATAGTCCGAGAGTTGTTTTTAACAAAATTTTAACGGTGTTTTGCAACGACGGGAATACTATTATCGTTACACGGGACTTTATTTTATGCCATTAATAAAACAATCCCTAAATACTGGTGTACCAACTTTGTATTCGTCATTTTATATATCTGCTAGAGTACCACTACGCATTATAAACCTAAAAACATGAAATACGCTTGTAACATTAACCATGTTATGAACAAACATTCCATAGAAAATACCAACAGCTTTTGATGCGGATTAATGTTGGCCTTAACCCTTTCACGAACATTACTAAAATATTATATCTGAGACTAGTGAGAAACCGTCTTTAGTTAGCCGTGGAACCCACAGACAATGTTGTTCAAATACCGTCGTTCCGCAACTCCTGCTTCGTTAGAGGCCACGTCCCGAATCACGGTGCACTCGTGAAATAAACTTCCAGGAATATGCTTATATTTATTTTTATAAATTTTTGCTTACACAGTTTTGTAACGCTACATTTTTTTTATATTTCTTTTTATGACTGCATGGATGAAAAATGATTGTCCCAAATCTGGTGCGTGGCAGTAACAGTTTTATTTTGTTATTTCCAAGAAATTTAGGGATTTATGTACCTAGTATTCTTTTTATAAATATACTGGCTAAACATAAAACAATATAAAGGTAGCAGATATTTTTGTTTATACGGTAGATTTGTTTATATTTGCGAATGAAAACAAAAGAAAAAAGTAACATTCGTCTAAACGATATTTAGGTATTCGAATTGCGTTAGAGGCGTGATAATCGCGTCAACGTGCCTCTCTTTACCGTCACGTAGAATATGGACGGCGTGTTTGCGTGAACGCTGCTAATGGGCGCAACTCTTGATGTATCGTATATCTCGGTTGATTTGTGTTTTATGTGATTTTTTCGTGAATTATATCTATACTTGCAGCCCGCTCCTGCTCTGCTAATTCCACAAAAAATATCTTATTCTAATAGAATACCGCTGCATAGTTTAAAAAAAATAAGCGAACATAAGAACAGACAGCGGGAAACCACTTTGTTTTATATCATGAAAAAAAAAATATCACTCTGACCTTGGTGTATTTTTTTACCCTGTATTCATAACTTTATTCATCACCTATCAATCCTTTTAAGAATAAAATCAACATCAAATTCTACCACTTAAATACAATAATATACGAATAACACAAAACAGCACTGCTACGATAAAAAAATCTTCAATTGGCTAAAAAGAACACGTTTTTCCGCTCAAACGGACCCGATAATGGCTATGTAAAGTCCTTTTGTATTAAAGCTTTCACGATGACCGCAAAGGAACAACAGCGAGCTAAAAACATAATACCGTACAAGGAAAATTACAGGAACAAAACACCCCAACTGTGAATAGAGGCTGCGGAGCGCAAAATTGATTGAATTTTAAACTTTTGCTACCAACACGTTCGGTTGGGCAACGAAATAAGCTGATTGTTGCTGTGTGCATAAAGTATTACTAAAGCAAATAGATTTGTATTTTAGTTTATTCAACAATTTATTCATATTTGATACTAGCTGACATAAACTTATAACCAACCTTTCATTGTGTTTTCTTCAAAATTGTTTTTTTTACTCCTATTTAATCCTTTTAAAGGTAGACTGTCAAAACATTCTTCCTTTAGTTTATGTTCTGCAACTACCGATCAGTCAGAACATGTTTTTTTATACATAGAGATAGGCGACGACTCAGTTAACTGTATTGCTCTTTTCAAAGCTCGGTCATACTGGCAAATAGCTGTCAAAGCCAGAGCAACATTGCATGGAAATTCCATCACGAATCTTGGGCAGCAAGCTTGCTCTTTGATTCTGTAGTTTGACTGTTCACTCACTCACGTTCACTGCGAACACTGTCTGAATTTCTAATCCAGTGTGTCACATTAGCCACCGAACATTATGTAGACTAGACATCGAATTGAATACGTGAAAAAAATGTAAAGTAGTTGCATGTATACATAAAATGTATCTAAAACAATAACCAAAATCAATTTACTTAAGGTTTTAAAATTCTTATGAGATATATTTTGACCTTTGTAATGGGACCACTACGTTATAAAATAAACCTTGTGAAATAGAAATAAAAACAAAGCTTTTTAAAATAATTATTAAAGGTAATCGTAGATAATTAAAAAAGCAT
Source organism: Herminia tarsipennalis (assembly GCA_945859575.2). Lineage (NCBI taxonomy): Eukaryota > Metazoa > Arthropoda > Insecta > Lepidoptera > Erebidae > Herminia > Herminia tarsipennalis. The sequence goes on from OX243830.2 coordinate 16,737,086, forward strand.
GTTTACGTAATGATCTCACAACTTCTATTCACATATTGTATACCAATACGTGAATTTATTAATCAAAAAATAAATGTATTCCAGTGACATTCTCTATCTCACAAAGTAAGTATAAGCGTATGTATGTGGCATGTCTGAAGCACAATGCAATGGACATGATTGCGTTTCTCATAATCGTGTCTGGTATGGGACGAAATGAGAAATTATAATTATTATTTGTGCTAATAAAATGGCTACTGTATTTTAACTGAAAATCTACTTTAACATCAATGGCATAATATTGAAATGATTCTTCATTAGCATCTATTGCTTTGAGTGCAATATATAAATGTAAATATCTACACAAATAAACAATACATTCAGAGCACTGTCAAATCAGTTTAAACGTTACAGCTTAAAAGGTTTCAATTTCTTACAGGTTAGCACCACATGAGTTTATTTTGTGTATCTTACTTAAACCTCCTTAATCATTATGTGAATGGGTTTTAGCAGAGTCGGAACAAAGTGGTGTCCCGTGTGCGAATCGAACCCACGACCTCTTGCGTAGCAGTCGAACACAATCCCACCGCGCTACAAAGGCAGTCAAATTTCACTATGAGCTTTGGTGTTTTGCCTTCAATTTCAACGCAATGACATCCATATTGAATACATACGAAGGTTTAGATCAAAAACTGTTCAATCTATGATCCAGACTGTACTATGTCGTCATTAACTACTACAACTCTATCGCCATTAACGCTCTAATGATTAACCGTACTCTACTGCAACAAAGAAAAAGTTCAGGAAATGTTAATGCGTACAAATACATCTAAATAGTTGACTGCCTCTGTGGCGCGATGAGAATGTATGTGCTACGTATGAGGTCGTAGGTTCGATCCCCACCCAGGTTAAACTTTGTGTGATAAGCACGATGGTTTATTCTGTGTTTGGGTGTTAATCTATAAGATGTATGTATTTAGAAAATAAATAAGTATGTTTATCAGTTGTCTAGTTACCTTAGTATAAGCTCTGCTTAGTGTGGGATCAGATGACGTTGTGTGAGTTGTCCCAAGATATTATTAAGATTTTATAGTCTGGTGTGAAAAAAGCAGTAGCAGAAAAAACTTAGAGCATCATAAAATGATATATACTACGGGTAATATAACATAAACTTAATTGCGTTAGTCACGAGTAGACTACCTTACGGGTAAAAAAAGGTATTTACCTTAAATAATTCACGCGATTATGACCTGTAGTATATATATATATATATATATATATATATATATACAAATTGCGAAAGTTTATCAACTTGGCGTTTTCAAACCCAAATATCTTTTATTTCGTAAAACCAGGTTAATGATTATTTGGAAACGTCAAAATAATACGTACTAAAAAAATTAAAAAAAAATATAATTGTTAAAAAAAATACAAAATGAGGTCAGACCTCAGTTCTAAGTGTAAAGCTCATGAGATGAAACTGACAAGAAAATCACTTTTTTAAAATCATCAAGTTAAAACACAAAGAAGTTCGTTCAGTAAAGAATATTCTTTACAAAATATTTTTTACTGAACGAACTATATATATATATATATATATATATATATATATATAATCTAAATGTACATTTAAATAGCCTGTGAGACGAAACAGTAAAACAGTTTAATCCCAAGCGTTTTTATCTTCCAAACACACACAATATATAACTTTTCATACATATTTTTTTTCTTAATGGCACACTTAAATTTTTGAAGCATGACTGAAGGTAGGACTCTTTTCAAAAGTCAAAAAAAGCAGTGGCTAAACTAAGATGTTAAAGGGCCCTGGATTAGTGTAATATAAATATTTGTGGAAAGATAAATTAGAATCTAACAAACTATAGGTATCTTAATAATTCGTCGACATATCTATATTATTGTTTAAGTCATTTAGTTTAAACCATTAAATTATTAATGCTAGAGATGTATTTACATCATTTATCAAATAACGTAGTTTTGTGTGTCGTTATTTTATGCCAATTGTATATTAGGATTAATGTAAATTGGGTCTTTAATTATTTAAGTCTGATTTATTGTCTTTTTTATGGAGTGGTTTTATGACTGATATTTTTAGGTAGTCAGAATAGATATCCTGTTTTAGACACAGATTTATAATATAGGGGACCGGAAATATGGACCGCTACATCTTTTATGTGGTAAAACCATCATGCCCTGCGCTCTATGTATTTTTTAAAGAAGATATCACTGTAAAGATGTCAGGATGAATTGTACGAATCATACATACAGAGTGGAGGTTTTATGCTATTTTGGTAGAATTAGCTACTGATTTCTGTTGTGAATTGTCTATTTCTATTTCAACAAAACAATTATTGAGTGCAATAGCGATAGCTAAAGTTGTGGTCAATAATCAATTATTAACAAACCCCAATTGTTAATAATTGATTATTGACCACAACTTTATTTATATATTCTTTAGGATAATGAGAAAATAGTAAATCATCGCATATTCATCATCAGTCAGTGTTGGACCACTGTAGGTCTCTCTTAATTTACCCCACAACAATCAGTCCGCATGTCCAATGTTTGTCTATTGGTGGCTATTAATGCTACTAATGCAATAATCCGCTTCTATAAATTTAGAAGCCGCACACTTAGACCTGTTGGATCCGTACACTAACATTGGAGTTAATTACCACTTTGAAGCTCAATAGACACAATAACCTGCACTATGTGAGTAACCATTTAAGAGTGCAGAAAACCTAATTGAGTACTGTTATGAACCAAAAGCATTCGTGTGTTGATCTTACTGTAGCGACATAAACGACACTGTGTAGGCCATTTCCAACGGTTGAATAAAAAAACCTTAATTGACTGGTCTTTTGAAACATTAAGGTTTTAGAATGTCTTAAATATTTGTTGTTTAAGGATAAATGGATAACTATTTGTGACACTGATGTTGAACATTGACTAACACTGAATAAAATCACGGTTTCCTCGTTTATGATTATTTTAAATGAAAATGTAAGACAAATTAGAGAAGTGCTTGTTTCACACTAAAGTAATAATTAAATGTTTGTTAACTTTAATTTTTACTTTTAACAACACACTACAATGCACAAAACAAAACTATAATTTTCGCAAAAAAAATATGTTGCAAGACTTGTAAGCGCATTTTCACATTTTGCTTCCTATTTAAAGTGTTTCTTTCTGTTTGAAATTTTGCAAGCACAAAGAAATAGCTCTTGCGAAATTATTCACAATTTGCTAGTTGAGGGTGCTATGAATGCTTTTATTCCAGTAGCTACTTTACAAGAGTCTAAGATTTCCTTTTTGTCTAGTAATGAATCCGCCAGCTGTGCCATATTTCAGGCAATTTTGGTGAACGTTTCAGACTGGAGATGCGGTTATATATTTTGCGCCAAGATCAATTTGACGTTAGGTAAAACGTTATGGTGGTTTACACGCTCGCGTTCAATGCGACATTCAACGGAGACGAACACGAGCACGAGCATGTGAATAGGCGCAGCTTCCCGGGAGTCACGTAGCGTGCCGTATGTCTTAACAAACCATTGTGATGGACATCGGTACTTAAATCATATTTTAAATAAATTAAAGGTTTGGCAACTCGTGGACCTAGTGAACTTAAATTTAGCAGAGATCACTAAATCATTTTACATTTAATCATTCGTGACAAATTCGTCATTTGGTCAATATTTAAGCTTATATGGTTTTTATCTTTGTTGTAAGTAGATGCTTCTAACATAGGAGCATCTACTTACAACAAAGGTAAAAACTATATACGGTAGTTATGATACGTCACTACTACCACTTAAGTTTATTCGCTCCGGGGTTTTTGCCTATATTGAAAGGGGTTCTTTAAACTCCATATCAAAATATTCTATAAATAAAGACAAGAATTTCTATCAATCTAACTAAAACTATTTAACTTCAATTGGCGTCGTCTACTAATAAACAGAATCGGTATAAAACAATTCGCGTAACCGACACTTTGTAACAAAACCGTGCCAAATATATTTCCACATGACCACTTAGCAATTAAAACTTGTATGGTGAATGCGATTAGCAAAAACTATAGTTGAGTATACGCATGACGTCGAACGAGATAAATGGGGATAAGTTTTAATTGCTTTCCAACAGTACCGATCGAGTTGGTATTTGCCCTGTACGCTTTTTACAAGCTTTTATTTAACTTGCAATGTTACTAAATGGTACCTACATACAATTAAAATGAAAGTTGCACCTAGAGAGGTAAGTAAATATAAAACAGCGTTAAGCATTAAATGCTATTTTTGCATAACTTGACTATAGTAACTTCGATCTATCTGTTTGTCAAAATATTTTCTTTTCTTTAACACTTGAAATACCAAGAGTAAAATAAACAAATGTGGAATAGGGTCCCTAATGGAATATCGTAATTTCTCGTTAGTAAATAGTTGTAGACAAAATTATGGAACGTCTTCTGTCTCATTTACTCACTACATAACCGTATAGGTTTCGACGAGACAATCGCGCGAATGCTATGCCTGTAGTGTAAATATTTTGATTTGTCACGCTCCGAAAACTTACATAATTGTGTAACAAACAAGTATATCATACAATATTCTACTGGAAATAGTATTGCGTTTACCATCATTATACATAGATACCGATATATACTATGCATATTTATTGTACGGTTTTTAAAGTTTTTCAATGTCTAATTGTGATTATACAAATATATTTTATTTTTACAATGTTTATTTTCAATAATTTTGAAAATTTAAGTACAAATCAAAACTGATCAGAAATTCCAGATATGTACATTTTGAGGGATATAAATATAGACGATTTTGTATTTGGGTTCTGTAGTAGCATCTGATTGTATAATAGTAATATGTTTCACGAAAAAAAAACAGTTTGAGTTTGACCTTATCTGGCCTGTTGGTCTAGTAGTTAGTGTCCCTGACTGCTAAGCCGTAGGTGTTGGGTTCGATCCCCACCCAGGATAAAACTTTGTGTGATAAGCACTATGCTTTATTCTGTATCTGGGTATTATTTATCTATAATATATACCTATGTATTTAAAAATATATAAACATGTTTATCGGTTGTCTTGTTACCATAGTACAAGCTCTGCTTAATTTGTGAACAGATAGCGTTGTGTGAGTTGTCTCAGATATTATTATTATAATTATTATGCCCGTGCTCGGTGCATTTAACGACAGCACAAATTTAAATTTAGAGTTACAACATCTAAATTTGTGATGTTTTTTGACACATTTTTTTATAAGCTCAATAAGATCTAAGAGAGGTTAAAGAATTATTTTATATTGATTTACTTATTGCTGTGATGTATCACTACGGTTGGTTACAATATTCCATGTTTGGGTGTTTATTGTATAATTGGCCACTTTTATGTTAAATATTTAGATTTTTGGAAAAAAAATAGCACCTTGAATGTAATATAGAAAATAATCTTTTGCTTTCTTTATTATATTTTTGTTACTGTGTTACGCACAAATGTAACATATAATTTATTATGAACATATATTTATTATTTATTTTTTTATTCATCAATAACAAAACGGCAATTCATATTGAGTTACTTACATCTACTTAACTATCTTAATCCATCTACTATAGTTTAAATACATAATCGATTTAGTATTTTGATACACAGCACACGTGGTGCATTAGCATTTTCATCTACAAGTGTAAGATAAAGGTGTGGTCAAATTTAACAGCAAATAATGTATGTTATCAATATTGCATATACCATGGTACCATAGTAGAGTAAGATACCAGGGCCGCCAGACGTCACGTATTTTCTGACGAAGGAAATGTGGACGATTAAGTAGTGTTAGCATGTACTAAGAACGCATGCCTACCTGCTAGCTTGCTTAGACGGCCAATTTTCAGGTATCAGGTAATCAAGGTACGTAAAAACATTACTTACCTCACGTAAATTCTCCAAGCAGATTTTTACCGTTTGGTAGCAGAACGTCCCATTCCCAAACTCGTCACGCTGTTTCAGATGGTCCCAATCCCAGATGGTCCTATTCCCAGATGGTCCTATTTCCAGATTGTCCTATTCCCAGATTGTCCCATTCCCAGATGGTCCTAGGGATGGTAACGCATGACGCAATTTTATGATAGGAGTATGAATAAAAAATGCTTCTTGAATTAATTATTAGGCCTTATTAGGCCTGTTAATGACGTTGATAAATACTACTTCAATCTATTTTGACATGACTTTAATTTATTTTAACGTGTAAGTTTATGAAAAAAAGTACCTGGATACTTTTTTTATAAACTTTACGCCTGCATAATTCGTTACAGCAAGAACAGCATTCTTCCAATATTGCTAAGGTTTTAAAATCAGGCGCTTTTTTTGTGTTTTGTACCATGGATGAAAAATATTGTTTTAAAAACTTAGTGTGCATGTTTTAATAATCCTTGATATTGTGTTTTTCCTTACTTTAAAGTGTCATTTTGTCAGAAAACCGTACAAAAATTAAAAAATTACTAATATCGTATTTTATAAAAAAAATGAGGGTAGATGCTTATTCATAGAATATTATTATGATGTTTACGTTTCTGTTTAGTTCATTCCCCAACTAAGTGCACAGTCATTTATCGCGGATACATTGTAATTCTCTCTTTAAATTATAACGGTGTGATGGATCATAACTTTGAATTTATAAAAAATCAGCGAGGAGGACGAAGTTTAATTTGTGGAACATACACATACAATAAACATAACGATAACAGTGATGGAAGCTCCAAATGGCGTTGTGTGAAAAGAAAAGAGTGCAGTGCGGCTATAACAATACATGAAACGAGGAAAACTATTTATAGACAAGTACCACATACATGTCAAAGTAACGCGGACACAATAATTAAACAAAAAGTTGTTTCAAAACTTAAACAAGCAGTTTGTAAAGATTTTCGTTCAATCCAAACTATTTTCGAGGAAAAAATTATATGTTTTAAACATAAATATGCTGGACACAATATGCCATCCTTCAGAAACATCAAAAGTGCATTATACAGAGAACGTAAGTTTTTTTTAAATACCAGTAAATTAAACTTCCCTAGCCCAGCGTCCGTGATAATACCTGAGGGTTTAGTAAAAAAAATTATTGTATGTGAAGATGGTGACGACGACAAAATAATTATTTTTGCGACAAAAGTTAGCAGAAATATTATTAGAAATGCGCGATTTTACTACGCAGATGGGACATTTAAGATCACGCCTAGTCCATTTTATCAGGTATATGTATTACATACTGATATGGGTTCCGATGAACGGTCCACTAACATAATACCGGTAATTTATGCCTTATTACCAAACAAGACACAGGCGACTTACGTGCGGTTATTCGGCATTTTGAAAGAAAAATTACACATTAGAATATCAAATTTTAAAAGTGATTATGAAATCGCGCAATTGAATGCAGTTTCAGAAATCTTCCCAAACGCAAAAGTAAGTGGCTGCTATCACCACTACAATGCAGCCATTTGGAAGCAAGCTAAGAAATATGGTTTGAATGCTTATAGTGAAAGTCGCAATATAGCAAGAATTTGTGCTATGATTCCATTGGTACCAGCCAGTTTCATTCCCGAAACATGGCGTTTGATTATTAATAAGGCTCCAGGTACTCAAAACGTACAACGTTTCTTACGGTATTGTGAAAATCAGTGGTATCCAAGGATTCCGCCATCAATATTAAGCTGTGCTGGGCAAAGGCACAGAACTACAAACGCACTTGAAGGGTGGCATCACCGTATGAATGTGCGTATTCCCAAAAAGCCAAATCTATTTTTATTTTTGCATAAATTACATAAAGAAGCAAAACATTGGGATTCTATAATAAGATTCAGCTTATTCGAAAAAACTAAAAGTAAAAGAAGAAAAATAGATATATACTTTGATAAAGAGTACAATAAACTTTTACGAAAATTGGAAGGAAGAAGAATGCCATTGGAAAGATTTCTGAAAAAAGTAATTTTTTTACAGCTTCATAAATAATATTAATAATATTTTAGATGATATTATTTTTAGTATTTGACTATTATTTTTACTTAATCATTCTTTTATTTCCTAGGCAGCTTTGATTTCTTTTTGTCTAATTCAAAATAAATAGTCACACTGCGTCAGACACAAGGCCATAGCGTCTATATCCAAATAGTTTTTTTTTAAATATGTTGGACACTAATGCTATCGCCTTGTGTGTGTGTTTTAGTTACTTTTATTCAATTAATAAATGATACAGCGTTTAGAACAAATAATGTTTTTTTTTATGAAAAAAAAAAACATTTTTGAGACTAGACGCCATTTAAGTAAGATTTGATTTACTTTATTGTTTAAGTTAATAAAAAATATTATTTGATATAGTATTTTATACTAATACATTTTTTAATGATATTTTATCATCACAACTTTTTTTTAAATTTCAATAAATGTTAATTTGTATGTTAATTCAAGAAGCATTTTTTATTCATACTCCTATCATTAAAATTGTGTCATGCGTTACCATCCCTGGGACCATCTGGGATTGGGACCATCTGAAACAGCGTGACGAGTTTGGGAATGGGACGTTCTGCTACCAAACCATTTTTACGTATATTCTAGGCTAATATCCTTAAAAATAAGTCGCCAATACTCCCAGGCACTTTCCGTCGGCCGTATTGCTTTGCAGACGCTTTAAAGCTCCCAAAATAATTACTTAACTTCACGTAAATTCTGATGCTCCATTTTTATATATGTCCACCAGACAACTATTTTAAAACCTTATACAAGAAGACAGACCGATCCAAGGGGCCAATCATCCCCTAAATTCAATTTTAATGCCTCTAGGGGGAGGGTAGGAGCGCGAGGGCATTATATACGCGCATGAGACTGAGTGAGTCAGTGAGTGATATATTGACTTCTCTCTCTCTCACTCTCTTACAGTTTACTCATATCAATTAATTATTAATATTTTAAAAAATGAGCTAAAAATTAAAAAATCCGGTAAATAATTAAAAATTAAGTTGTAAAAAAATGCTCATTTCATAACAATAATTCTAGAATTTTATCCTGCATGCTTTTTCGATAAATTCGAAAAAACTTCAATTCTGTCTCTTCAATCTGATCTGTACGCCGCCCTTACAGAGAATAATGGCCGTCTGTGCACCCCTAAAAAATTCGCAACACAGACACGGAATTTGCGACGACGTATGTTTGGTTTTATTTTATTTACTCTGATTTTAATTGATATATGTGTTATTTCCTACTTATTGTTAATGCAATCAGTTATATTAAAATATTTTTTTTTATTTATTTTTTTAACATACCTTTCAAGTCCAGCTTTACATCACGTTTTGCGTTTTTTAAGGATTTTATTTGTAAAGTTTTACTGATGGCTTCTGTTGTATATGTGATGAATACACAATAAAAGTCAACATAGTGATGTTGTAAATAAAATGTTTTCTGCGTATTTAAAACTTGAAGATCATGACAAAATATGGTCTCTTTATAAGATATGCAGAAGATTCGAGGATGATCTAGGTTATAGTTTAGGGGTAAAAAATCTCATCTCGTTTTGATATACCTATCATATGGCGTGAACAGAAAAATCCCATAACACAACCGACTGCTACTATATCTATCGGCTATAGTCCAAGATCCCAGGGCCACCCCTGGGATCTTGGACTATAGCCGATTGCATTATTTATAGCATATTATTTTTGTCAAATTTCAGTAGCGAAATTCGTATAGCATAAGTATTACACCTTCCTGGTACGAAATTCGATTGGATTATTATGGCATAGTACTTTTTTTGATAACTGATAACTTTTTCATTAAAAAATAAGTTTTAGGGGTGGGCACATACCGACCACACACAACACAAAAGTGTGATCAAATATGATCACACTTTTCTGTAACATGATGTTCGAGTATATCTACACTAATAAGGAGACCGGGTTTGCTTGTTTGAAAGCGCTAATTTATGTATACCTGGTCCGGCCATAAATTATGTTACAAATGAAAATGCATTTTTCTAAATGCATTTATGTAATATTACTAAAACTTATATGTACATATTAAATAAAGTCTAAGCCAAAAACAAAAACAAAATTCTATTCAAATTGGCCACCTATGGCTTTTATATAAGCCTTTAATCTGTCTGGCCACGAATCCATGGATTTACGCACTGTTTCCATGGGAAATTTTGCCACTGCTTGCTCCAGAGATTTTTTAAGAGACTCAATGTCGCCGTTTCGTTTAGAGCAAGCCATGTCCTCTAAAACTGACCATAACTTGTAGTCTAAAGGGTTGAGGTCTGGGCTAGATGAGGGTCAGTCTTCAGCTCTTAAAAAGCCCGGAACGTTGGTTTCAAGCCAGGCTTGGATAGTTCGCGCCTTGTGACCAGGTGCAGAGAACTGCTGGAAAGTCCACGGTACATTTTTAAATAGAGTATTGCTGAGAGGTTTCAACACACGATCCCAGACTGTCTCTTGATACACTTTGGCTGAAGTTTTCAATCCTTTTTTACAGAAATGTAGCTTAGTGACGTCTTGATAAGACACGCCCCACCAAACCATCAGTGACGCAGGATGATGACCACGCTGTACCTTTTCGACCACTTGAGCAGCTTCTTTTGAAATGTGAGCGTACACTTTATCATTTTTTTCATCGGTAAAGAGGATATTTCTGTGCCCTTCACCTGCGTATCGCGACAGAAGACGTTTTGATCGATCCACTCTCTTTAATGTTTACAAGATTAATTTAGGGCACGTCCTGTATATCGACGATAAGCACTGAGCTTCACTTCTAGTTTTTTAATACGCGACAGAGTACTAGCGGGAATTTTCTTTACTCGCGATAAGATTTTTGCTTCCTAATAGGATTTCGATGAATTCTGGCTTAAACAGCAGTCTTTGTAGTTCTACCAGCACGTAGCAATCTTTTATGGTCATTGATAGAGGAAGTGTTGTTGTATCTGTTGATAGTACGATATACGATTACACGGCTGATACCAAGTTTTTGAAGTGTCTGGAATATGACCAACGGCTCCATACCCACTTTGTGCAAAGCCATCACCGCAATCCTATTTTCTTTAACATTCCAATTCATATTGTAATTTGATAATGAACACGAAAAAATATGTGAAATGGCGCGAAATCGAAATCGAAAACTTTTAAAAATAATAAACGCGTTCCAAATTAAAAGTAATTAAAAAGTTTAAATGTAACAGTATTTATGGTCGGACTATTTATATCATTGAATAGAATTTAACGCGGTTGAAATCACGGAGAACAGTTAGTTCAATAATACGACAAAGCAGCACTTTAGCACTTACTAATATTTACCATTATACTAAAAGTGCAATCATTTTAAGTTTATCCATGATTAATAAGTGATGGCCATTAAAATCTGTGGGTTTGTTTGTTCATTTAAATAACAGGATCAATTTCGTTCATTTTAAATAAATTGATGACTAAATGTATCTAGGTTAAATGTTTACTTTGATTTTCAGTTCATTGGTTTGAATAATAAATGATATATCAACAAATGTTTCATTGGTTATTAACAGAATACAAATAGTGTTTTTTTTCAGTTTGCATTTATTATAGGTATAAACCATTCGCAAAAAAATACCTTACTGATTGTAAAAACCACATCAAAATCAATTGCGTAGTTTTGGATGAGTTAGCGGATGTACCTACACACAGACAGGTGCGAATAGCAACTTTGCTTTATATTAAGTAAAGAAGATTTGATGTAGGATTTCCAAGATTCTTCTCCCTTTGTTAAAAATGAAAAGGAGTTTTTTCGATTTTTCTATAGGTACTACGTCGATATATCGGATATTCCTAGGCTTTAGTCTGAATAAAACATCGATGTGAACTGATCTCTTCAGTTTTAAATATCCAAATGCTAGGCGATTTGTTTCTATGTCATTATAATTCTGAGTATTGAAATCAAGAATTTTACAGACGATAGTAGTTGGATACTCATCAACATCATCATCACTCTGGAAACATTCACTGCTGAACAAAGGCCTCTACTCTCAATGACATCATCATATGAATGTGATTCGTGCGGTGATCTTTTTCACTTGAGAGTTAAAGTAAAAAAATAACCGCACAAATAAAAAATAAACCGATTTAAACTCCATAGTGCCTGAATCTAATTCAACATTTATTTTATTTGCACTACAAAACAAAGACACCGAATTTCTACCGGTGCAGAAATAGCTAGAATTTATCGTGGTCACGATGTCATTCAACTGTCTCATTTTCAGTCTCTATAGACCCAATTTAGATCGAGTTTCAATAACTGAAGTAAATTGTATATAGTTTATTATATAAAAGAAGAAAGGAAATATTTATTTGCTTTGCCAGTAGACTAATTATTATTTTTGATTAGTATAAATACAATTATTCGTTGTTTGCTAATTATTAGTAATTAATTAGTTATTGCATCATAGTAAAACATTTCACAGGCAAATGTATGCAAATCAAAAATTATACATATGTATAAAAAAGGAAAGTCTTAAGCATTATCACTAATTCTGTGTTTAAAGTATGTAATTTATCTATAACATTTAAACTGACGCGTTACATGATTGTAACTATTTATTAAACGGGAATTAACGCGCATTATTTACCCTAAAATTGTTTGACGTTTCAACCAGGTTGCACCGACCGTGGTCACAAGCGGTCTGTCGCAGCGATGTTAGGACTCCTACCCTCACTTTTACCTGATTGCTGATGGAAAGTTTGAGCAGCATGTCTATATTTAGGACTAGCTTCCCCGCGTTAAATTTGGACTGCCATTTCACCCCTTTAAAGATTTGCTTTAGGCTTTCTAGTGGATGCCTACATCATAACAACTATCTGTGTACCAAATTTCAACCCAATCCATTCAAAAGTGTGAGCTGCGTGTTGATATATCAGTCAATCACAGTTTCCTCTTATGGTTCCTAAATATACGGATATCTGATCCTTGCAACTTCGTCTGCGTCACATGAGAGTGCTAGAGAGAGTGGGCACCTACACTACAATCCTAAAGGAGCTGAAACTTTCTCTGTTTTATCCAGGAACCACTGAAACAGTGAACATTGAAACAAAATTAGATAAAATTTGGTACCTACAATGTTGATTTAAAATAAACGCGGAAGAAACCAGGGAAACTTTGTTTTGTACGTCTGTAATGGGTAAATGTTTTTAAATTATTAACGTTAAAAGTATGACATAGGCTATTTTAGGGTACACCACACTATGATCGGTAAGAGTGAAACAGGAATAATAGAGGAAAGCTGGGTGGCCACGATATGATACTGTGGCCTTTTAAAATTAAAATGTAGGCATTTTATATAGGTATTTGTGTGGCATACCTTGTATTTCAAAGAAATATATTAATACATATATATTTTTTTAATGAAACAAGAAAACAAACTTATTGATTTGTTTTTTATTTTATTAAAAAAATATGTTTTTCTGTGTTATTGTGTAGGTAATTAGTTGACAAAAACTTCTTTTACAAAATAATAAAAACTGACTTCCAAAATATAAGGTAACTAAAAAGCAAAAAAGTAATGTAGGTACAACAACAAAACATTTGTTTTTTTAAAAAAAGGTTGTAGTTGATTTATATTACAGTGGCATAATCCAAACTGCTCAATTCGTTTTACAAAATGTTGTGTTTTGCGATACAAGGCAGTTAATTTTTAAGGAGTTCACCTGATTTGATTGAAGCGAAGTATCAGGTATCGAACACGGTACTTAGATCGCAACCCGCAATATTTATTATTGAATAGTTCTGCTCAATGAAAAAACATCAAATTTCACTCAATGAAGTTTTTTAAGAGTAAATGCACGAATGACAACAAAATATACCCAAATTACTATGGGTGTGCCTTTGAGATTTGAATAGTTCCCTCGTTCCCACCCTTTTCTCTAAGATTTCATTATCAGATCCAAACTTTGATGACAATGGGACCAATCTAGAAGTATACCCCTTAAGATTTTTTTTCATACAAACATCGGCGCCATTTTATCGTCCTCACATTTATGTTCTCAATTTAAAATCCGTTCGGGTAACACGAAGTTCTTACACTTTTTATTTAACGTTACGGACGTTTTTTGCCGGGTATAGAACCCCTTCGCATCGCCTCATAAGGAACTTCAACCAAAAAAAAAAATACAGGCGAATTGAGAACCTCCTCCTTTTTGAAGTCGGTTGAAAAGGGGAAACGTTACACAAAGAAACAATTATTTTAAAATTTTATTTTCAATTTGAATTTAGCTTTGTGAAATAAAGTTATTTAGATTTTTTTGGTTTGTTAAACAGAATGTTATACTTCAATTAAATAGATACACCAATTAACAATTTCATAATACATGGTCTAGTGATCGGTCTTCACGAAGTCAACACAGCATGCAAAATAATGACAATACAAAATCGATTATTAACTATCTACTCAAAAAAAAATTGGAAAGAGAATAAAATAGACTGTTTAAAATAAAAAAAGTGAATGAGAGGAAACAAACAAAAACTTTAAAGCACAATGTTTTTCACATCTTTCTATAGTAGTATTTTTATTTTACGGCATTATGAATTTAATTTTAAATTCGAGTTGGTCGTACCACTCTATTTCACCTGAAAAAACAGTTTAAAATAAACCGTGAGGTAACAAAATGAGCAGAAAGTTATTTTTCACGACAGGTTCGAGTTTCTAGACTTAAATTTGAGTGAATGGCTTTATCTTATCGAATGCCTTAGGCGATGTGGCTTCTATCGGCTTACACGGATTTGATGAATCTCTCTAAAGCTGAGATAATATTAAAATGTTTGAAAGTCTTAGCGATTAGTCGATGGAAGTTCAGAAACTGTGATATTGTTTTTACTTTTGAAGTAGAATATAATTACGATTCGAACAACAATTTATTAAAATGGCAACTGTGAAAAAGTATAATTCATTCTTCAACAACTAAACATGGTTTATTTCTGTGCGCCCCAAATGTATTGTTTCTCAAAATGCACCTTTCATCATTTAAATTGCTAATATTTTTATTGTACGATGATGAGACACTAGCAATGATATTCTACTTGCTACTTCACTAGCTACTTGTGATAATTTCTTGTACATAAATCATCCGCTGTTATTTGCAAATATCTAAATTAATTCAGTTCAAAGATACAAAACATCCCATTAATAAGAGATAGGCATCCTAAAATTAAATTTGGCTTAAAATAAGTTCTTTAAACAATGGTTTGTCGCATTGGATAAGCGACTTACATAGCTTTTTTCATAAATACTGAATATTTATTTTTTGTTAACATTGCATCTTAGTTTATTGTTTCCAATGTTTGTAATTTTACAGTACGTGACTTAGAATTCTGTCGCAGTTTGTATTACTGTTACCGAAACTAGAATTGCAGTTTGTGTGAGAATTAACAATAGGTTTTGTTTGAAAAGTTATTCGAGTGTGTACAGAATACCTACATTATACCTGAGAAGTTTAAATTGTTGCACCTACGTGGTTAATGGATATCTCAGGTTATGATGCAACAGGAAACGAAAGCACTTAAATGGGGGTTGTTTGATTCCTTCTATATGTTTGTTGTTATGCTTAAGAGCTTGTTAGGATGGATGAATCGATAGACAACTTGCTTATTTAATGAACACAAAAACTACTAAACGGGTTTTGATAAAATTTTACAGTTAATTATTAAACATCAAAATAGATAATAGACAATAAAAACCATAAACTTGAATGAAGCCACGGGAAAAAAGCAAGTACGTTATAATGTAGCGCAGGACAAAATAAAGTCGAATATTCGTTCATACATTATGTTAGATTACGAACGCCATAACTCTGACAACACGACACGACAATCCTCGTTTTGTGCATTTTTTCGTAACGTCAAGGTTTTTTAAGGGTTTATAATAAGACAAATATCCTTATACATATTTATTTTTATCTATTAGAAGAATTAGTATCGCATATTTTTTGTGACATATTATTCAAGTTTTCTATACAATTTTTTGACAGTGCTGAACCCTGTTTCGCGTAATCTACCTCTAAGCAATTTTACCGTTAATGATTCATAGATGGGTGACGTGATAGCTCGTTAAACAATCGGTCCCGCGTCTAATCTTTCTTCGGTCGCGCCGATTTAAATGACAAATAGAGATTGCACTTATGTCTGTTATTGGGTAGCGCACATTATAGCGACAAATCGGACCAATGACATGATGGATTTTAAAGTGGCTAAATCTGAAAATGGTTGAACGTATACAAAATTGTATCTGATGGCAACTTAATCGCAGTCACAAAATTGAAGATTTAATATAAAAATATGCCAAGTAATAGAATCGTCTAGATGAGACGGAAACACAGGCTCCTTCTTTCACGAAAATATGAGATGTCGTACTAAAGCTGATTATATATTAAAGGGGAAAGTTCATCTGTATGTTAAACACGCAAATGTCCAGTATTTATTTGACTGTAAGTAGATCTCTGCATTTTAAGGCGTTAATATGGCAACCCTTTTTATGTCCGTAAAAGTTATTAAATTCCATCTACTAAGTAAAAAAATAGGAGCCCTAAAGTTACATAAAGAAAGCGAGTTATGGCAAAATAGTAAAAAGTCTACAAAATGCTTGGGATCCTTAACTTTTAATAAGATTACCACTATAAAACCAAAGTATTTTCACAAACAACTCAAAAACATGAACAGATTTTATGAATGTACACTTAGAACAAGAGACCTAAACTAAAAATGTAGGCCGCAAAACCGATATGCGGTACGTGCAGCGGGGCGTCCACGTTGGTCTACTGAACATATAAGGCCCCGAGCACACTGCCAGCGGTCTAGAGTTCTAAATAAACGAACAGATTACAGTGTTAGGGGGGGTGGGCCTTATCTCCGAAGCTACTTTGCCTAATAATAATATAATACAATAATATAATAGTTCTTAACCAATAGATTACAGGAAAACCTAAAGAAAGTATAAATTTTAAACATGGGGTCATTTTTGGGGGTCAAATTAGAAATTTATTTTTTGGGGGTAAAAATGATAGGGTTTGTTGTAAGGATGTCTAATATATTTTTATTATAATTTTGAAATTATTAGTTTAAAAGTTATTCAAGAAAAAACATTCAAACAGACCATCCCCCCCAGCGAGTTTTTATTGCCTTGTTCCTTTCGCCTGAAGCGGCTTTACCTATTGCTTGCGAACAGGTATGTAGTATGTATACATGTAGAATCATGGCTTTTCACAAGTGTAGTGTTTTGCTTCATAAGTAAATAAAAAAAATTTGATTGATTTGATAAATATGTACCTATTTAGAATTATCTAAGAATGTTTACGAGTATCAGTTGTCTGGTATAATACCTCAGTTTGGGATCAGAAGGTCTTTTGTAAGTTGTATGATAAAAGTTAAATCATATTGTTTCGTTACAGAGATCCCGTTAAAAACAAAAATGTGAAAATATGCCAAGGTTTCGTTAATAACAGAAATGAAATCTAACTGATAATCATATTATTTTTTAACTCTAAAAAAATATTTTTTTGTAAAAAAGTTTTTTATTTCTCACTTTTTAGTGGGTTGGTATGTAACTCACTTAAGTTACAATAGGCTTATGTCAACTGCTCAAATCCTTTTACAAAATATTGCTTGCCCCGATGCAGGGCCGATAATTGTTGAGGAGTTCACTCTATTACATTGTGTAATAGTAGTATAACGAGAATAAAGTGCTACTCAATACCATATTAAAGTAACTGAATCGCAAACTGTGAAATATTGAATAGGTCTGCTCGTCATTTGTGGTCTTCATCATCAGTTCCACTTCACCAATTGGTGTTTTTTTAAGAGTAAATGCACGAATCACTGTGAAATATACCTAAATCACTGTAGGTGTGCCTTTGATATCAGATCGTGATCGGATGACAATGGGACCAACTTGGAAGTATACCCTTTGAAACACAAAAATAATAATTTTGCGTAATCGGTGAACAAACATACAAAAAAAAAAACATACAGACGAATTGAGAACCTCCTCCCTTTTGAAGTCGGTTGAAAAAAAACATAGGTATATCTTGCACGACGTTTTTATTTTATTTTAATAATTTGTTTTTGCGACTCAATAGAGCAATTTGGCAACTAAGTTTTTTTCAATTACTAGCAATATGTGTCGCACATTACCGTGGCCCGAAATGCTTCGTGTTACCGCGGTCGGTAAGTAGCCCTTTTGCAACTTGTTTGATACAGTGCTGGGTGTTTAGATAGATTGTCCATGTGATCGAACTGTTTACATATTTATAAGTTAGTAAGAAACCCTCAGTGCGCGAGTCCCACTCGCACTTGACCGGTTTTTTTACAACTAACTACAATTTTTTTTTTAAAAGGTAATGGTGTCAGGAAAGTCGTTTCTAAAGTTACGTAAAAGTAACCTTTTGGTATCGATTATATTAATCTTGGTACATTTGACGAGATTGGTTCACGGTGACACCCTATTTCAAGACTATATTTAAATCAAATTCTTGTTTATAATCACTTTAATGATGATAAACTTTCGCGATTTGTACACATTATTAAAAGAGCATCCAAGAAGATCCAACGTCGGGCAATAAACAAGGTATTTTACCTTAAATTATTCACGCGATTAAGACCCGTAATATATATATTTTAATAATCACTTTAATGATTAAATTTTACATTGATCAAAGATAGGAATGAAATATTAAAACCAAAAATAAAGTTCTTTCTAAAAAAAATATAGCCGTCTTCAAATTTATATACAAAATAACTAAAAAAAAAACAAAATATAACATCGAAAACAAAACAAATTGTAATTTGTATTTGTAATGTTACATTAGCCTTATGTCAACTGCTCAAATCCTTATACAAAATATTGCTTTTCCCGATGCAAGACCGTTAATTGTTAAGGGATTCACATGATATTTCATCATCAGCTCTATTATATTGTGTAATGGTAACATAAGGAAAATAAAGTGCTACTCAATACCAAGAGAAACCATTACAACAGAAACTGCTATTCTGGCATTCAAGAACACCGTCAGTGACTATACAGACAGAAACACACCGGTATATGCTGCCCCTGGTCTAGAAATAGACTTTTATAAGGGATTTCACCTGGTTAACTATAGCATATTGTGGTCGAAGCTACTTGGAAGATCTAAACCTAGATCTATACCTACGGGGTATTCATTGTACTAAGTAGTGGCATGACCATCAAATTAACCAGTTCAGATGGTCGAATGTCCTGTCGCAAATGTATTGACTGGATTGTTGGGTTAGACAGGGGGGCTCAACCTCTCCATCTCTCTTCAGCCTATACGTCAACCAGTACTGTGATTGGATGCTCTATTGATGGTAAAATAATAAATAGTATTAGTTATGCGGATGATATGGTGCTGCTGAGTACCTCGATTGACGGCTTAAGGCAACTGCTTGGTGTATGTGAGAGATATGCGATGTCACATGGGCTCAACGACCATACGGTATATGGTCGTTGCATGGGCTGTTGTCTAATGTAAGCAATAGTGAGCTCGTGGTATTAAATAACGTGATACTATACCCCCGGTGTATCTATAAGGTGTATCACTAAATAGGGTGACCCAATTCTAATACCTTGGGCACATTGTAGACGAGGATTTAATTGATAATAAAGACATAGAAAGAAAGAGAGAAGGGCGTCGTTTGTCCGCCACAATATGTTAGCCCGCAGGTTTGCCAGGTTCAATCATGGTGTGAAAGGTACTCTTTTCAAGGCATATTGCCAAACGTTTTATACATGTAGCCTGTGGGATGCGTATATGCAGTGGGCCTACAACACTCTTCGAGTACAATACAATAATGCCTTCCGGTTGTTGTTGGCGCTTCCGCAGTCTAGTAGCGCGTCGGGTATGTTTGCTCAGGCGCATACAGATGACTTTCACGCCACAATGCGAAAAAGAGTTGCTTACCAAATGCACAGGATCCGCGGTAGTACTAACAGCAACCTTATAGTTATAGCTAACAAACTGAATAGTCCCTACCTGAGGCATTGGAGCAGGAAGGTACCGACCGGGGACCGAATCCAGAAATTCCGTAACGAAAAAACCTCACGCTCCCCACTCCGACGGGCACAGCGGTGACACTTTTTAGTTTTGCCATCTATCGATGAATAGCAGAACTTATAATTACTTTTTTTAAATTTAAAAAGAAAAAAATTATAAAAAAAGAAATATTTTATAATAAAAAAAAATATATATATTTTTTTTTGCTTTTTTTTTAAAAAAAAATTAAAAAAAAAAATTAGAAAGAATTTTTAAATTATAAAAAAAAAAAAAAAAAAAAATATATATTTTATAATAAAAAAAAAACTTAAAATTTTTTTTTATGCTTTTTAAAAAAAAAATTAAAAACATTGTTTTTTTTATAATTCAAAATAAAAAAAAACATTTTTAATTTTTTTTTTTTTTTGATTGCTTAAGTTGATAAAAATGCTATGCAATAGCTTTACCGTGGCAGTTCCCGAGTGCCACACATTTTTTTTATTTACAAATCATTGTATTTATTGAAATTTATATAGACATCTTATCGAAATTTATATTGAAAATTTATTAAAATTTTTATTGTTTTTTTTAATTTATACTGAAATTTTATTGTAATCTTAGATATTATATATTTATACTCTTATCTGTACCTAACATAAATAAATAAAATAAATTTAATTGTAATAATAACCCAATATGGATCATGATCCGAAATAATAAATATAAAAATACACATTATAAGTAATTGAGTCGCAAACCGTGAAATATTAAATACATAGTTCTGCTCATCATTTGTGGTCTTTACCATCAGTTCCTCTCCACCCATTCGTGCTTTTTGGGTGTAAATGCATGAATCACTAAGAAATAATATACCTAAATCACTATTGGTGAGCCAAATCTTTGAAGAGTTCCCTCTATTTCCCCGAAACCCTATCATCAGGTCCTGATCTGATGACAATTGAACCAACTTGAAAGTATACCTTATAAAACGAAAAAATAATTTTGCAAATCGGTACAGCCATCTTCGCGTAATCGGTGAACAAATATGCAAAAATATACAGTCGAATTGAGAACCTCCTCTTTCTCAAATATCTTCTATGGCCTACGAGAATAGCGTTGCAGTTTTTGTACTGCAACAATAGCTGACGTACGAGTAGGTCCTATTTTTCCGGCACAAAATTACAATTTACCTACTTTGTATGAGTTTTATTAAGTACACTGTGACAAATAAAATTATTTTCTTTCTTTCCACCTGATGCACTTGCTTGCTCAGATAAACAGAATAAATGTCACACAACTTCCCCTTTTGAATGATAACATGATTTCTTCTTCTTCTTATTGGTAAAGAATTGAACCCAAAGAAGGTTCAAATCGTTACCAAGAATACGATTTATTGTAGCGTCAGCTCCTTTAGCAAGTGAGTATGATACATCGATTCAAATACGGCACAAGCATCTTTCTAGCAAGGCTTTCCAAGAATCTCCCTCGTGCAATCCGAGGTACTTTTGCACATTTGTGCCCAAACTCTCATATACTTGGTTGTGACATCTGAAAAAAATAAGTTCAATATATGGTCGGGGCAAAAGTATTTTTGTATTTTCCATATAAGAATACAAGTTTTTAGGTATCATTTTTTATTTACTTATAATATGTATATGCCGTTTTGATCGATGTTTTGTTGCCATCTTGTGGATAGTGCCATGACCCCATTGCTGTAAAAAAATTAATATTTTTGATAAAAAAAAAAATTGACAGGTGGTCGATCTTTTGAGGTTAACTTTATGCTTCTTAAAGAGTTCTGAAGTGACCGAAACAGGTGAAAATCTGATGGAGCAAGATCAGGGCTATCATCATCAGCTTATCGCAGTCCACTGCTGGACAAAGGCCTCTCCAATAGCACGCCAGTTTGTTCTATCTTCAGCTTCTCGCATATAGCTTTTGCCAGCCGTTTTGCGTAAATCATTACTCCACCTGGCTTGAGGGCGTCCTACACTACGTTTGTCGAGACGCGGTCTCCACTCAAGAACTCGTTTACCCCAACGGTTGTCGGTTCTTCGGCTAATATGGCCAGGGCCAGCCCACTGCCACTTCAGCTTGCTAATTCGGTGGACCAGCCGTACCGTCAGTGTCCACGTTTCGGCTCCACATGTCATGACCGATAGGACACACTGATTGAAGACTTTAGTCTTAAGGCATTGTGGACAATGAGAATACGATGAGACGACTTGACGTAACTTTCCAAACGCTGCCCAACCTAACCGAATTCTCCTGTTCATCTCGTCCTCAAAGTTGTTTCTACCTAACTAGAATGACTGCCCGAGGTACACATATTTTTGAACAACTTCGAGAACGGCGCCGTGCACCGGTGTTGGTTCCAGTAGCACATGTTCATTAAACATGACCTTGGTTTTATCCAAGTTCATCCGTAGGCCAATGCGTACAGAGGAGTCAGCTAGGTCATTCAGCATCTGTTGTAGGTCCTGCAGCGTTGCTGCCGTGATGACGATGTCATCTGCAAATCGCAAGTGAGAGATGTATTCTCCATTGATGTTGATGCCCCGCCCTTTCCAGTGCAGCGTATTGAACATATCCTCCATTGCATTTGTGAACAGTTTCGGGAAAATAACGTCTCCTTGCCTCACTCCTCGATGCAATGGTATAGATTTTGTTTGCTGATTCCGTACTTGAATGGACATGGTGGCGGCTTTGCAAAGACATTTCATCACTTTTATATATCGCCAATCTATCATCATAGACTTCTGAACGGACCAGATTTTTGTTGCATTAGCTACACCTTGAATTGGAATGGTTTTACGTCACCAGTTGGTCGCCAGAGTCTCGTTCGTTGTACCGCGTGCAGGTAAGGTTGGCTTGGAGCGAAAGATGGTGGTGCGCCCCCTTACATCCCATACGGAGGATGCATCAACACATCCCAGCCAAGCTCTCTCAATTTTCGCTGAGTGGCTATAGATGGTTGCTGTCTGGCGTTGTCATGATGGAACACCACTTTCTTTCACTTTCACTTTCTCAATGGCTTCTTTAAACCTCATCAGTTGCTGACAGTAGAGGTCAGAGTCGATAGTTTTATCCGGCGGCAAAAGCCCTTAGTTTACGATTTCTTTTAAATCCCACGATCACACAGCATCACTTTGTTCCGAGTTAGGCCAAGCTTCGCCACGGTCTGTGGGGTTTGTCAATGCTTCGACCACGATCTTTTTCTAAAATTATTATCGTAATTGACCCATTTTTCATTACCCGTAATCAACCGTTTAACAAATGGGACGGAATCGTTACAGAACAAATTGCATTAAGTTTCTCTCAGTGAGATCATGTGGTACCCAAATATGCAGTTTTTTCTTGTACCGAGACTTTTGCAAATGACGTTAAACTAGTTTGTGATCAACGTCCAGTTTTTCAGTAATATCGTAACTACTAACATATCGATCTTGCTCCACTTTTTCAAAGATGGCACTGATTTTATTCGTGAACTTTAACCACATTTATGCTACTCATATTGATACCGCATTAGGTCCGTAAACCGCACAAATTATATTCGCTGCGTTCTTTGCATTTCTACCATTTTAGGGTTCCGTAGCCAAAATGCCAAAAAACGGAACCCTTATAGTTTTGTCATGTCCGTTCGTATGTCTGTCTGTCTGTCTATATGTCTGTCTGTCTGTTCGTCCGTATGTCACAGGCATTTTACCCAAAGACTACACGATGAATATTGACGAAATTTAATTAAATGTGTCTTGTAGTAGCCATTACTTAGTTTGATAGCTACAAATTAAAAAATAATGGTTAGGGGGGCACTCCATACATGTAACAGAAGCTGTTTTTTTTAGCAATTGTCAATGTTTGGCACATCTTTCAACAGGTCCTTTAAAAACATTTTAAGGATTTTAATAAACTTTATTGATTGAGTGAAAATTTTTGGAAAAAATCACTCCGAAAGATGCCTGAATTGTGTTTCCTTAACTTTTGAACCGAGGGAACAAAAAGTATGAAAAAATCACAAAGGTAGCGCAAAATAAATACATTAAATTAAAATTTGGCCATGATCGAAAATACCATCATTGAGTTAAAGTCGAAAAAACAGGTTTCCTCAACAAAAGGGTGTAAGTGCCATGAACATACGCTCTTCTGCCGATACAACTATTCAAGGCTGCAGAACCCCACACTGAGCTTGATTCGACATGCCCTTTAAAACTTTAAAATGTATCGAATTTCTTCGGCACATACGTTCATATTGCTTGCTTGAAATACAATTGAAAAATGGTGGGAACTAGTTTTTTTTATTTATTGCATCTTCAGAATGTCAACATTCCAAACCAAAGAGGTTTGATTACTAAAAATACATTCAAAATACGAAGGTACTATAAGCGAGACTAAATGGACTGACTGATTTTACATAACTATATTTTCCCTTAAATACTAAATTATAACAAAAGATTTAAAATACAAAACGCATGTATTCTGCTAGCAAAGCAATCTATACCCCACGTATAGATTGCTTTGCTAGCAGAATACATGCGTTTATACTTCCTAATAACTATCTATATCTATACTATCTATTCTTCTATACTAATAGGTATTATAAAGAGAAAAGATTTGATTGTTCGTTTGTATTGAATAGGCTCCGAAACTACTGGACGGATTTGAAAAATTATTTCATCGTTGTGAAGCTACACTAACAAAAATCGCGAAAAAAGCAATATTTCAAATAATTTATTAACAAAATGGCCGAAATTTCTAAATAAAACTATTTGTACTAACCTGAATTTTCGTGAATACCGTATAGAAGGAGATATTTGTGCTGACTTGGTTCAAATATTTGCATAAGTTAAGCGACTAGCTGACGGTAGAAGATAAACATTTACTTGGTGCAAGCTGCGAATGAACAAATGTGAGACAACTCAACACAACGCCTGTTGTGTATGCTATTTTACCTACTTTCTGTATTTTTTTAAGCTACGAGATTTGCCGATACAGTGTCGACAATTTTGATTGTAATAAGTATAGCTAAGTTTCATATTTTTTACTAGCGGCCCATTCCGGCTTTACACGGAATTTTCTACATTATCTATACACTTAATATGCATGTATTATCTAGAAGAAACTATCCAATTGACGGTGAAAATCGTATCAATAACTGTTGTGTGGTTTAGAATATACATCCGTATAATGTCGCTCCCCGCATAGGTCGCCCCGGTAAGTAAGGTTCTTTTACAAATCCAGTACAATGTGTTTTTAAAAATGAATAAATGTTGGGGAGAACTTTACTTACACAATTATTATTGTTTTTAAACTTTCGCGATTAACATGTATAAAACATGTTAAATATATTTCGGGACTTATCGCGTGAATTATTTAAAGGTACGAACCTTTTATTTACCCGATGTTTCGATTTCGAAAAGGTTTGTACATTTAAATAATTTACGCGATTAAGTCTCGAAATATATCTAATATACACAATAATTGTATTACCATAGACGCAAAGTACATCTAGACTCTAAACAATAAATTGTGGAAATCCAAAAAATCGAATCACCCATAAGCTCTTACACAACAGTCCAAAGGCACTCCCACTAAGGCACAGAGGTAGTCAAAAATATTTATGAAGGTTGCATTTCTCAGATCACCCAAAAATACTAATTAAGAGCCATTTTGTGAAGAATTGAATTAAAATTTGAATCATTTATTCATAAGAATTTATTTACGTAGACAGTATACACAGTGATATTAAAAATAATGTAGTCCTATCATATTCTATCATAACAATGGTGCCTAAATATCAAGCAAACACGAGAAAATATGAACGACAACGTAGCTATCATTTCCAAATGTCACCTAAAAGTTTTATCAAACTACTGAAATAAAATATCTCCCTCGAATGCACTTAAGGCTATCAAGATGCAAGACGGGTATAGTTACAACATATTGCTTGTGTGAGGAGGCAATTTCATTCGAACATGGTGAGTCGACCTTTTATTCGCTCGTCTTTCATTTTAGTATAGCTATTTTACACTTTAACGCACTTGAGACAACAATTTTCTAACCTTTTATAGTGTAAATGATTTTCTAATAAATGCTAGGTGAAATAATTTAATTGAAGTTTTTTTTTTTATAGAGTAATAACAAATATTTTAATTTTAATGTAGATACATTATAAAAATTACTTAACTACTTACTAGCTGTTTAAAACTATATTTAAACTAAAAACTAATGCTAAATAAATCTAAAATATATACAAAACATTAGGAGCTCTGGACATGGTTCCACAGATACTGGCCAATTTTCTCCCTGTATATCAATGCTGATGTGTTGTGCAAGGAAGCTGCCAGCTCTACGGTCACCAGTGGAGTCGACCATTTTTTTTTAAAAGTAGTTTTTATGTCACTTTTGTACACTGTCAAACAAAGTGGGACCCCACAAGTCAAAGGTCTCGACACCAAATTGTACAAATATATATTGGTTGCCGAGACCCCTGTATTTTTGCCACTCGGGCTTGGCGTGGAAGTCGGAAGGAGCAAGTGTGTATACACAAGTGGCGTACTACACAAGCACCCTTCCCAAACTCCAAGGAATCAGCGTCATCCCTCCAGGTCTCCGGCCATCGTCCATGGTTAAGCTGGTAGGTTCCAGCAGATCTGGTACGTTTTCAAAGACATTTAGCACCAGTAATAAAAGAAGAAAGGAAATCTTGTTTGTACCTTGGTATGGACATGTAATGAGAAGAGATAAAAGGCATGTGAAAAAAAGATGACGATTGGTGCGAGACTTAGTATCAAATCAAATCAAATCAAATCATTTATTGCATACCATACGTTATGTAGTAGTAATTAGTAGTAATTAGTAGAAGACATGAATTGAATGTGAGAGAGCAACAGACGATGATGATTAATGCAAAAAAGAAAATAAAATATTAATGCACTGGCTTCTGATAAAAACTGAGAACAAAACAGAGGACAATGATAACGGTGTAAATT
This sequence comes from Herminia tarsipennalis, assembly GCA_945859575.2. Taxonomy (NCBI): domain Eukaryota; kingdom Metazoa; phylum Arthropoda; class Insecta; order Lepidoptera; family Erebidae; genus Herminia; species Herminia tarsipennalis. The sequence goes on from OX243830.2 coordinate 16,764,118, forward strand.
AATTTTAGTTTTTTTTGGTAGGGCTGGTTGGAAGATGACATATTCCCACCATTTAACGTTGACTAAATACTAACCCTTGTTCCAGACATACATATAATAAAATCGTAAGCATAGTAACCTAAACATTATTCTGTGGCCTAGACCAAGAAGACCAAATATAAGAACAATCAATATCATATATGTCATAAAGTTAAAATGCTCCCTGAAAATAGAAAAGAATGGAGGAAACTCCACCAACGAAAGTTAAGTTCTTAAAAAGGACTAAAGCCCCATTTCCACTTCTTCAAACATTATTTTTTATTTAATTTCATATTCCGTGCGCTGATTTTTATTTTCAACTTCATTTCCAAAATACTATTGCGACTTCATTAGCACCTATCACACAACTTTTGACGTATACTTAACTACTTTTATGAAGCGTAAATGGATTTTTTATGTACAATTCTCACTTTTTAATTCACTTAGCCAGTTCGCTTTATCGTAGTTTTATTTATATCTGTAGTAAAATAAACATTTAGGAATTGGAATGAACGCATAGGAAAATAAACATTAACGTATGTATACGTTTTTGTCTAATTTGGAGAATAACTAATTTAATTTAGCTTGCAAAGTCACCAGCATGTCTTACAAATATTGGAAAGTATTTTCTTGGTTAAAGTGGTTGTGTCTTTAATATTGTCTAGTCTAGATATTCTCTAAATATTGTTAAAGGCATCACGGAGATCATGCCGGAGATGTATTTAAGTAGGTCAGCAACAGAAAACCCTATTAACCAAAGAAAATCCCAAAGAAGTGAACAATAGATAATTTGTGCATATTCCCTTGAAAGAAAATAGTTTCACCTGAAAAAAATAAAAGTATAGGTACAAACTTAAAAGGTACATTGCATTCAATGGAACAAGAACTCAAGCAATCTAAGTTACAAGCACACGTGCAGATACGGATTTTTAAACTAAGTAACGTATAAACTTGGGGTGTAATTTCATACTTTGATTAACGCGAGATATTAAACTTAGGAAGAAAACTTTTGCCACTTATAAGTTGAATCTTAATTAGCTTAATGGTGTTTTATGCATTTCAGTACAGCTGGTAGATATTTTTTTTTACAATTTTGAACTAGTTATATAAGGAAGGTAGGTAACACAATTAAAAGAGTAAGAGATTAAGAAAACAATAAGAACTTAAAAGTTTGGAACTTAGAGCTAAACTCAAATGACTGTTAATTAAAATAAAATAGCACAAGCAAAATTTTTACAAAACAAAAAATCGTCAATTTTTTTTTTTTTAAATATTGACCTACCTAGTGCCACTTTTTTATCTGAGATTAACCTAACGATACCTCCCAAGATAAGATCTATCAAGCCATTTAGGCACTAGAGCGTGCCAAAGAAATATACACACATACACTCGAATCGGGTAATAAGCATAAATGATTACAATTATGTACTTAGTCATCCTCATCATTACCTTATCGAGTCAAACTTACACTAGACTATTAGCAAAATAACAAAACATACACTGAGATAACGTTAGGTGTATTATATTAATTTTGAAAGTATTTTTCATGTGTCGTGTGCATGAATGTCTACACTGTATAATAATAATAATTTGATACTAAAATAATAAAAACATTCAGAACACAAAACGAAAGTCGTCTCGTCTTTATATAAAATTCAAAAAGCCATATTATTTTTAAGAGCATTATACAAAGATGCAGCTAAGACCCTTACAACTTTATATTGCAGGGTTTTATTTATTCTGAACGTCTCGAATACAATATACTTGCAAATTTTTCGATATGTGCTGTCATTTGAGAACTATGAATAAAATATAGCTGTTTAAGATACACTATATAATTCTGTAATACATTCATGAAAAGCCGAACAATGTGATCTTTTATTTACAGTGTTACTGAGCTCATTTTTAGGGTTCCGTAGCCAAAGGTACAAAAACGGAACCCTTATAGTTTCGTCATGTCCGTCTGTCTGTCCGTCCTTATGTTTCAGGCGTTTTACTCAAGGACTACTCTATAAATATTAATGAAATTTTGTAAAAAGGTGTCTTGTAGAACCCGCTACTTAGTTTAATAGCTAAATAATCAAAATAAATATATTAAGGGGGGCACTTCATACATGTAACAAAAGCTGTTTTTTTTAGCAAACTTCAACGTACAGCACATTATTCGACAGGTCTTTTAAAAACATTTTAAGGTTTCTGGTAAACTTTTTTGATTAAGTGAATATTTTTGAAAATGATCATTACCTAGAATAGAAATACCGTCATTGAGTTATTGCCGAAAAGCTGCATTTATCAGCAAAAGGGCTTAAGTGCCATGAGTATACGCTCTTCTGTTGATGCAATCATGCAAGGTTGCGGAACCCTAGACTGAGCATGGTCCGACATGCCTTGCCCGGTTTTTTTTAGTGTTACATCTTTGATTTTATTTAGGTACCTATTTACTTATACTTAAGGGCTTAGAGTAAGTGAGTCGTAAAGGCTTTTTATAGCAATTTAGAAAAGAGTGTAAGAAAAGAGTGTGGATTTAAGTTTGGCATGTAATAACTGAATTAGAAGTAATAAGGATCATCTTAGGAATTGACTTCTTATTGGTTTTTTAGTTTACTTTCTTTACTCTACAACGTGTAACAGAAAGGCATGGTCAAATTTCATGGTATCATTTTTGATTATCTTATTATTTTTAATTTTTTTATAATAAATAATAGAATAGTTGTAACGTTTTCTGATTTAACATTAGGCAATTTCAGTAGGAAACGGTTACATTACACAATACGTTACATAATACATGAAAAATGAATTTAAAAATATTAATTCACATAATTAAAATTTGACAGACCTCAGATTTTGATAATGATAAAAAACTGTTACATGTTGTATAACGGACCTAAACAGCTATCATTGGATGAGAAAACATAATTAAATGAACAATGTGGAAATATTATTAACAAGATGACACAAATATCACTAAAACTCTTGACGGCATTTAATATATAACAAACATTATATGTATCATTAAACAATACACAGCAACACAACATTCTAAAACATAACACATGAACAACGAATAACAAAATTCTCACCGTAATTTTAACTTTAAGATGTACCATGTTCTGCCAACTTTCCCGACAAAATGTAAAGTAAGCATAAACGAGGCTTAAATTTTGGTAAACTGCCACATATAACGCTCTGAGTCGTAAACAAAAGATAAAACAGTCTTACTTAGGTACTGTTGGGGTGGTCCATACCATTTCCCTTTATAACAGATACCAGAACGTTACGCTTAATAATCTTTTTTTACGTTACCAGATTTGTGAGACCATTTTTGTAATGTTGAATGACTATTTAATTTATACAAAAAAAAAAAATTGTAACGGATTGACCTTCTCCGTTTTTAAATTCGGTTAAAAACACATTCTTCCACTATGCATTTCGCTTTGAATTTTCTCCGTTTAGCTTCTAATTCAATAAACTTAGCAATAATATTATAAACTGATATGACTGGTATGAATAATTAATTAAATTGTATAAGAAAATACATTTAATTATTCATGTATTCTCTAATAATATTTTATAATTTTTTGTATTCTCGCCGCTATCGGATACTGAAGTAGCTACATTTACCTTCAGCACAATTTAATTACAGTTTTGTTTAATATACTTGAATTACCCAATATGTTACTTACTTTACGATACAATATCACAAGTGTTACGTCTATATAAATTTAATAATGTATTTTTAGATTTAAATTCGTAATCCAATATTAGCTTTTCTGTCTATAAACAATGCGCTTCATTTATCGCGGTACTGACCTGAACACATTTTGTCCTTCCCGTATCATTTAACTCATGCAGAATTTGCGTTTGTGGAATTTACGATAAGCGTCTGTCGCATTCATTGAGCAAACTTCAGATAGATATATTAAACGTACGTATTCAATTTCCCGTGTTCAATTGAATGGACTGCATGTTACAAATTTCATGGCAAATTGAAACAACACGTTCAGAAGTTTAAAGTATCAATAAATTGAACAAAAAGTTTGTACTCATTTCTACGAAAATTGCGAGGACGGAGAAGTATGAAATTTGGCACAGTTAAAGTTTATTTGAAGAAGAAGTGCAGACAACCACTTTTTTAAATTATATGCATTGGAAATACATTAAATAAGTTGAAATGAATATTACACACACAATCAAATACACCTTACATAAACTATCGCGTGTATGACACGCTCTACCAATGTCACAGACAATTGACCTGACAGATTGAGTTTAATAATAATAATAATAATAATCTTTATTGTAATTGAGAATATTCGGAGCAAACTGGCCTAACATAAAAAAATGGGTTACACTTCGGGAGTGCCAGCAAAAGAGAACACTTTAACATTAACGTTGTGCATTTTTGAATATTTTAGAATGGTTAGGGAATTTTAATTTTTTTTGGGATTTTTTTTACATGACAATTTAAAAATGTCAATTAAAAAGATTATCTTTCAGAAAAAATTACATACTGATGAAATTTGAATAATATTTCTTGATTTTACTGACATATTAAAAAAAAAATTAAATAATAAATCACAAATCAAAGAACCAAAATCAAAAATAAAGTGAAAAAATAATCGTTACTCGGACTCGAAGGTCTTCTGATTTCTGGACCGCCCGATTTCCCACCTGAGCTATAATAACATTGTAGATGGTGGCGAAATTTACCTTCGTATTCTAATGATATTAGATCAGTTTTTCATTGCTGTCCCTCCGTCTTACGAATTTTCGATCAGGGTTACGTCATATACGAATTTATTTTTTGTACCCATACCAAAAAAAGTGTACAATGCTGCTAATGAAGTTTTCACTTCAAAAAAGGGATGCATTGTATAACTTAAACGTACAAAGGACGGCCTTATCACTGAGAGCGATCTCTTCCAGGCAACCTTTGGATGAATAGAGACTTAAATACACGAAATAGGTAGGGGTAGGGTACAACGTGAATCATATGTGATATTAATTTATAGTTATGAAGAATAGCAAGGAAAAGAAAAGATAATTATATAAAAAAAATATATGTTTTTTTCAGAGGTCCTTCAACAATATTTTAAAGTTAGTGTTAAAAATAAAAAAAAATATAGGTATATATACAATAAGTAGAGTTGATATTTATAACGATAATGAACTACGGTCTATTTTAGACCACTACGCTACCGCGAAGTAATATCTGTAGTACCTACCTAAGTAGTGAAAAGTAAACAAGATGAGGTAATTATTTCGCGGACGCTGTAATAGACTTCTTAATTGGGAGAATGGGTTAGTATGGCGCTGTGTAATAATCCAACATGGCTATATTCTCCCGTAAGAGGCTAATTTAAGGGAATGCACAAGTTGGAGGCAGTAATTGTTGTTATGAACTCGTTGAATTTATAACTGCTGGTCCCCTTAGAACTAATGGATATCATTATTAATATAAACAGTTTCCTACTGAAAAAACAGATAAGGGAAAGTATGAAAGCAGTTTAAGATACTTTTCACACGTCCCTTTTTGTGTTTTATCACGTGATTGGAACCGGGTACCCGGCGCGAAGTGCATGGCGATGTGCGGAAGCTTTCAGATGTTCCGACATCCGTCCAGTCCGGTCGCCATACATTCGCCGCCGGGTAGACGGCGACCGGGTACACGGCGCCGGATTGAAATCGGAATGAATGAAATAGACATTATTCTAAACCTACTTGTGATGGAGCATAGGAGAATTTTTATACAATATGCAATAGCAGAAGCAAACAAAGTTCAAAAATATTCTCAAATATATTTCTGTCGCTCATTATACTTTAGAAGGACAGTGTCATCAGAAAAAACATTGTTAAAGATACGTTTTAGTGTTCAATCATAAGTTGGATAGACAGAAAAATCATGCCGTGCCTCAGAGAGCATGTTAAGTAGACTGAATGTCGGGTCAGTCTGACGCTTAATTTCTCTCCGGTCATCTCGGATTTTCCTCTCACCGGCTTTGAGAGTGAAGGACTTGAAAATGCATAATGATAACATCAAGACAGTTGGCAATTTTCTGTTAAGAATTGAAATTATTAGCTAATTATTTCGATATATCGAAATTATTAGCAATTTTCTGTTAATAATTGAAATTATTAGCTAATAATTATCCAGTACATTTCGTACCAACTAAAGCTCGATATACTTAATCCAAAGTGGTTATTCCAATACAAAATTACCTTTTTAGGGTTCCGTACCCCAAAAGGAAAAAACGCAACCCTTATCACTCGTATTTCTGTCTGTCCGTCTCTCACAGCCAATTATCAGTTGTCTGGTTTCCATAGCACAAGCTCTGCTTAGTTTGGGATCAGATAGCGTTGTTGTCCCAAGATATTATTATAATTATTAGCACGGAATCTACTATACCGAATTAATTAAAATTTAGTACACGTAAGTGTTTTTGTCACCCAAACACGGACGCATAACGTAAATAGAAGAATTTAAAACATGAGAGCCATATTTGGGGGGCAAACTGTATCGTGTAACATATCAAATGAAAGGGCTTGTTGTAAGGGCTTGTTGGAAGGATATCAAATATATATTTTTTACAATTTTAATATTGAAGTTATTTAGAAAAAAAATATGAAAATAGACCATTCCCCCCCCCCTTATCTCTGAAGCTACTGGGCCTAATATTTTGAAAAAATTACAAAACGTAGTTCTTAACCTAAGTAGATTGCAGAAAAACTTCTAGGACGTCTGAATTTTAAACATGGGGGTAATTTTTGGGGGTCAAGTTTTTTAATGAAGTAAAGTAATATTACTAAAACTTATATTATAAACATATTTATTAAAGTCTCAGCAAAAAATAAAAACAATATTCTATTCAAAATGGCCACTTTGTCAGTTTTTATACAGGTCTTTAATCTGTCTGGCCACGATGGATTTACGATTCCAGAGATTTTTTAAGAAACTCAATTACGCCGTGCGCCGCTCAATTTATTGTGCCCGCAATTATTTCAAAAAGTGTGTTTTTTTCTATTTATTATTTAGGTAATTTTATTTAAAAACAGCCCTAAGACCAGCTAATCTCGTCATAAACCTCTCATATAATGTCTTTCAATATTTCATCAAAATATATTAAAGCTTTTAAATAAACAAAGTTATAAATAACTGCCTAACATACTTATATTATTATTCGTAATTGTTTGAAAAACTTTTAGACAGTTTATGACTTAGAACCAAATCACTATTGAAGGTTGTTTACACGTTTATTAAAGAAGTTTCGAAGATTTATTAGTATTTTGTAGTTTCATCTCATACTTTTATATCGTCTAGGCTAGACGCGCAATATTAATATTTTGGGATAATGATTGAACTTTATAAAGACTTAGTTTATAATATAAAATGTATTGGTGAGTACGTAATCAACTGTAATTAATATTTCTATATTTTTACTTCAGTTATCGCAGAGGTTTATTTAAATCTTAGTGATTTACTAAGCAACTAAGTTTAACGTTTAGTGTATTTTTAATTTTTATTACTCTAGTATCTACTTTTAAAATTGGAACTAGATAATAAATAAAATTATTAAAATCAAATCCGCACAGGATAGAGACAGAGAGAGAGTGAAAGAGATAAAATATTTGACGGAAAATAAAATATAAACAAATTATGAAAAAAATAGAAACCATTACTTTTTTAATGCAGAAAATAAAAAAAACCCAGAAAATATACATAGAATTTTAACATAATAATAATAATATCTTGGGCAACTCACACAATGCTATCTGATCCCAAACTAAGCAGAGCTTGTACTATGGAAAGCAGACAACTGATAAACATACTTATATATTTTTAAATTCATGCATATTTTAGATAAATAACACCCAGACACAGAATAAACCATCGTGCTCATCACACAAAGTTTTATCCTGGGTTAGGATCGAGCCCATGACCTCTTGCTTAGCAGTCGGATACACTCCCACTGCGCTATAAGGTACTTGAATAAAAAAAAAAAAGAAAGAATTAAGTCGTCTCGTACCTACCTATCTGCAATAAAAAGCCATTCAACTAAACAAGTAATACGTACAAACGCCATACCCTGAAGATATAGATAAAAACATTTCGCGAGTAGTACCTTATCTTGCAACAACGGAACGGAATATAATGTAGCAAGTCAGTTAATTCTGCCACAGCCATGGATCTCCTGGACCCACCACTATTCAGCCAAGGCTACTAGAAAGGGTTATCAATAGTCATCATAGCAGACATTGACAATAAAGTAAAAATTGAAAATTTAGAAAAAATATTTAAGGCAAAGAAAAAATAACCCAATTACCATACTCTCTGGATACTTTTTCGTTAGTGTAACACTTTTTCATAAATAACTTGAATGTGCGGACACAACGTTTTCTTAATGGGGTGCCAAGCGCCATTTTAGTCTACAGCAGTTACTGCAAGATATCACAATATCCACATTATTGCTTTACTAGTAGGGTCCGAATCTCCACGAATATCTTGGCTATAACGACCCATTAAATCACTCCTAAAGTCCAATACAGTCGAATTTCTCAGTTTTATGTAGTTCGAATGTTCTTCGGAATTTTATTAAGAAGTACATTATTGAGTTTCAGAATTAGTGGTCGGGTTTATTGGCTAAGTTCGGCTTTAGTGGGGACATGTTAATTTTTATTGGGTCTGTCTTGAGAAACTGTATTTGAGTTGTTCAAGTTGATGACGATAGGATAATAAAATTATCTGTCAAGTTTATGTTATTTTTATCTGCGCTAACTCATAAAAAAAGAAATTTGAATATTTAATATGGACTAGGTATAGCTATTGTTTGGAATTCATTAGACTATCTATTAATCATCAAATTATAATGAGTGACATGAGCGACACGAACGCCATTAACCGATTCTATCAATTGGACACTACTAGCACAACTTATGTTGTTGGAACATCTATTATTACTTTAAGTAATCATTTTTAACACATCCACTGCTTACTTTATACTCATTTTTAGACAGCTTAGGATTATGCAACTAACCTGTTATTATTATTAGAAGGAAAATTATTGCATTACCTAATTTAATTAATTAAGAGGCGATACTGCGCTGTCAGCCTTGTCTACGCGGACAATATGCGAAGCGTTTTCGGTGGCGTTCGTCTAGTGTTTTGTTACGTTCGAAAAATGAGGGAGAAAGAGACAAGATAATGTGTCTTAATAAAAAAAAAGTCTATACGAAAGACAAGAACTTGATATCTTCCAACCATCCCGTATATACTTTGCTTACCGTAAAGCTTTTTACAGAGAGAGAAGTGAAAAAAAAGCACAAGCACTCAGTATTAAATATATAATATCCATCCTTGAATTTGTCATAAGCATGTTGCATTGTATTGATCAGCAGTCTATCCTGTTAATAAACTTACTCACCCTTTCTCCCCTAACATACTGCAAACTTCAAAAGAGTGCGCTATATACGCTATATTATAACATTATAAATCTCTATGCAAAAATAAATATTCTCGTTTTTATGTGCCGTTACGATCTTATGTTACAGTTTTCGTTTCCCCTCGAAGGGTTAGGGGGAAGATCTAAGGGACGCAGCAAAGTGGTATATGAAAAAAGTCGGTCAAGTGAGCTAAATGTGTTCACTGAGTAGATTTGGTATTGTTACTCGTGTTTGGAACTTGCACGTGGCACTAGGAAAATGACGATATTTTGGCAGAAAAAGACGAAACACTTGTCGAGATGTCCAACGAGAAGGTTTCTTATACGTTGTACATGTATGAATTGTGCTGGATGCGGAAAATGAGATCTGCAGGAAAAAATATTTGGAATACCTCAATCTCGTTTTGTACAAATGTTAAATATAGCTAAAATCTAAAACGAAGTGTTCAATACGAATCAAATTGGTCTAGTCGGTTGGTTTGTTATTGGTCCTTTACTGGCTTTTGTCTGAAATTGGGGAAGTATTTTGCTAGTGTTTACTACGCATAAAGTCATGTAACAGCATAAAAGCCACACTTTAGAAACTTGATAGTTTATCTTATTTACTACTGGTGACTCATTTCAATAAAAAAATGCTATCTGTCGAATCACTGCTCTTACTTGAAAAAATCCCAAAACCTTTGAAAGCATGTTATAGAAAAGTGAAATTTACGTCTACTCGTATTATTGTAACACCAAATAATTGTAAACATCTTTCTCGCCTTGGTGCGTTAATGCTGGTTTGTGATCCTGACTGCTTAGCCATGGGCATGGAAAAAGATAATTAAGCTTTAAAAAAAATGAAATCTTTCTGTTGCAAGTTTTATTTTTTCTTTTAAATTACTGGCAATGTGGGATTGAAGGTCCCACATTACTAGTTATCCTGCTAACCCCCCTAGCTAAGCTCAACAATGGCTTGTGGAAGTTAGGAGTGGGTTCACGTCGGTAGTATAATGGGCAGGATTATTATTATTTACAAAAATATTCAATTCCTTTAAATGGGCACATAATTTTCTGCTCTATTGTACCTATTTAGTTAAAAGAACAAAGCACTGTTTGGTTCCTTTGTATTGAATAAAATATTAAAATTAGTCTAAACTTAATAAAATAAACCCGAAAATGTTGTGCCCTTTTCAAATAATTGAAATATTTTTTCGTGGTGTTGTTCTATTGTCTATCCTGTTTGTTCCGGGTGATGTAAGATAACGTCTTGGTGGGGATAAAGTATGTAAATAACTAATTTAAACATAAACTTTGTGAATAAGACTGACTCTCCAACCAAAATTTGTTCCAATAATACGCACACATAATAAACTAAAGCAATTTATCTGCAGTAAATTTTAAGAACAATTTGTAACTGTGAATCGTGTGTTGTAAAGTAGTGATGGTATCTTACATTGTTACCAATCAATTCTGGAGTTTCTTGTGCTAAGTAATGAAGTTAATAAGCTTTTTACCTGACTGTAAGGAAGGGTTATGTTTTTCGCAGGTATTTTGTTTGTATGTAATATTCTTTATTATCATCTAATCTAAACCACTGGACAGATTTATACAAATAAGAAGTCGTTAGATTCGTCTTGACTGCCCAAGTGTTCTTACATAGGTGACGTCTGTGAGATGTCAAAATAAAGAGGTTTGAAAAAATAGTTGTTTCGAATATTGAAAAAGGTATAACATGATTATGATTGTAATCCAAAAAAAAGTCACTCGGGGACTGCCGCGGTAAAGCTATTGCATAGCATTTTTTATCAACATATGCAATTATATATTTTTTTTCTTTTCATTACATTTCGAAGTAGCTCATCTCGATTTGTGCAAGCTTCGTACAGTTGTACCATATTCATATACGTTAAGCGAACGCTCAGCCGAGCTACATGGTAGGTGGAGTGTGGGGTGTAAGGTTTTATTTTCGTTACGAAATTTCTTGATTCGGTCACCGCGCTCAAAGGCCCGCGATAAAAGCTATGCAATAGCTTAAAAGTTAGTTAGCAACAATTCTTTTTTCAAGTTTCAATACTTGACAATAGCTGTGATAAAAGTTAGTTGTTAAATCCTAAAACTACTCAAATTATTAAATAAAAATAAATTTAAAAAAAAAAACCGCCTACACCAAAAAGGGCAGAGATAATTATATAATTTCACGCAATCGGAAACATTAATGAAACTCGATGAACTTAGTAAAGTGCCTTATCTAGGGTATCTTGTTTCCATCTTTTTTGTGCAGGCAGGTATTTTTATTTTTTTTATTGAAGGATAAATTATACCCAACACGTAACATTAAATGGCTCAACAAAATTGCAGAAGCAATTACGAAAAATATGAAGCCATACAATATGACAAAGACGTACGTAATGTATGCAGATGACGCTCCAATCTTTTCCTCGTAGGCACGACGTGTGTAAGAAAACAATTTTCTTCTACAACGATATACAGTATTCAATAAATCACGTATACTACTATCTGTACCATATTTCAGAGTCCCCCCAACAGATTCAAAATGATAACTCATCAAACGGCTGTTTGACACACACAATACTTCCAACTAGCAATACATTACGAAATATAGTGGATATTACAACGTAAACTTTAGTGAATTTCCCGCTAGAATGGTTTTATATAGGCTGTTACATACACTCGGCTTTCGAGCTTAGGGCTTTTATGGGGAGCTCATAAAAATGATAGATCACTGTGCGGTTCGAGCTCTTTACATAGTAAGGTAGTATCACGCTTTACTCTTTATCGTATTTCGCTTAATACTTTAATCAGAATGTTGTCCAGTATTGAATTGTTGTTGCAGTTAGGTTTAAATTGATTGGCAATGGACCGCTGTGCCGCCTTCATATCCACAATGTGCTATGCTATAGTTCAGTAAACCTAGTCTGTGCGAATTATCATATAATAAATAAGTAGCGGTGCGTACTTACTTTGTTCAAGGAATCCATCTTTACTAGATTATTAAGGAAAAAACCAACCGCACATCTTCAATTTGTGAATCACCACGCTTAAAGTAGCGAGGAAACCGAACACAAAAGGAAGACCTGCAACAAAGAAAATAATATATTCCGCTTCGCGCTAAGCGGAATACTGTGAGTCCTGGGTCCGGAGGTGCCTATCACTCCACGTGGTGAGAGTACGTGTCCTTTGTCTCTCCTTTTGCGTTCGGTCCTTCAATCTATATCGAAACTTCCTTACTACTTCAATCGTTTCGAATCAATATACAAATGAAGGGCGAGTGGTGGTCTCCCTCCGCTTGAAGTTAAAATATTTGACCTTGATTTATTTTAGAGATCTATATATCTCTTTTATGCCATCTGAACAGAGTTAGATAGGTATTTAATCTGGAATATTTTGTAATCAAGTTATAATTCATCGTGTAGACTCCGTGTAGGTACTGTCTTCATTTTGTGTGGCACAGTAAATCAGCCGTGTCACAGTATATGTTAAATATTTATTTGATAACCTTTATTGGTATTTCGACACAACATCTCATACACACACACACAGAGACACACACACACACACACACACACACTAAAAATAAACCAGTGCCAGGTATCAAACTGAACTGGGTTTCGTATTATGGTGAAGACAATGAGCTTCTCACGGCTGTCCCCGAGAAGTCAATTTTTCTTGTGATATTAAAAATGCCTATGGCGTTGCAAACGGCCACATGCTACGGTAATTACTTACCATCAGGCGGGTCGTAAGCTTGTTTGCTACCACAGTGGTATATAAAAAAACTAATTATTATTAATTGTAGTACTAGGTATTACTATAATTTGTTATTGAATAATTGTATTTCAATCAAATGTAGGTATATTCTACCGTCTCTTGTTCTTTCTAATAGCGAATGTTTTGTCGTCGTCGATTCTATTTTAAAAATAGAAAATAATAGTAGACAAAACATTCGCTAGTTAAGCGAATGTTTTGTCTCCTATTGTTTTCTGCTGTTATTAACTCACTATAAATACTGGAGTGCATATTGGTTTCGAGCAAAAATAAGTGAAGCGTAACACATCAGTTATTAAAAACATTGGTTTTTATGAAATGGTTAAATTCTCCTCCTGTAAAAAGTGAAACAAGTTAAAAAATCGACACTTACAGGAGAACAAAAAATGGTAGTCTGTAAAGTCAGTTTATGGATGATAATTTTACGTGATATCGTCATAAGAAAACATTGATGACATTAAATGAACAACCATGCCTGTTACAGCTTTACCCGGGCGAGTACAACTCAACTTAAATCAATCATCACAGGTGACACAAAATTACTTTACACATTTCTTTACTTTTCAAAAACTAATTTTGTAACGTACATTTTATTCGGAATAAGCTTGGTTAAATTCTTTAAAAAAAACGCACTATAAAAATATGATCGAATTACGTATCTAATGTAAACAACAAAAAGAAGCATTCATAACATATTACCCAACGCAATGTTTTTAATCTAATTCTGTAAATACCTAGTATAGCTATAGTTTTTTTGGTACTATACATCCAATTTCATTTTAGATTTAAAACCTTCAAAAGGATTTGCGATCTAGACCAGTGACTCTTACGATGTGCAAAACGGCTATTACCAGATACCTAAAGGTAAGAAAGTAGATATATACATAACCTAAAGAGTACCGTGACACTTAGATATTGTTAGTTTGCATTTGTGATCTCTAATGAATGCATTCCTTTTAACAAATATCGCATTATATTCTTATTCGATCAACAAATTATAGCTTAACTACGAGTCTATATTAATCGATAACATACAACGTATAAAACCAATTTCATACTATATTCAAAACAAACCTTATCTAACTCAAGTCTATAAATAAACACAAGTATCTTATATCTCTTTTACTACCAACATTCATAATGCAGTCCAATCAATCTAAAATTCAAAAGAAACCAAAACGAAGTACCGAAGAAATCAAATTTCCGCCGACGTCACTGCGGATTTGCGGACACGAGTTATTGGTCAAGCGAATATTCATAGGGAGGTTACAAGGAAACTCATTTTTCCAAAAATACAAAACGATATTTTCGTTCAGCGATATATTGGTCAAGCAGAATATATAGTTACCAATATATTTTAAATTGTAACGGATTGTGTGACATTCAGTAAGTTTATTGTGGCCTGTATTGGCTTGTTCAGATAGTATGAATTAATGACTGAATGTGCTTTTGGAATTAATATGGGATATTATTTTCTTGAAATTAATGGTCAGAAAGGTGGTGTACATTCATACAACATTTATTCGCACTGTGTAAAGACACTAAAGTTTATAAAAAATGATTTTATCGCAGATTTAGAGTTAAATTTGTGGATTTTATGGTGTTTATTACAACATTTGTCACGGTCAAAGTGATAACACATAATGCTGGCACATGTGTAAACGGCGACACACTTTAAGTATAATATATATCTTTTTATAGTTTTTAAGTACCTATTTTTTATATTATTTATACTCTTTACTAGTATTATAAAAAGGTAAAGTTTGTAAGATAGTAGAGGGCAACCTCTGGATTTTCTAAACAGATTTTGAAAAATTTACCAATAGAAAGCCACGTGGTACATTATTTGTAAGTGTCGGACGGACCAGCTGGTGTTACCTAAGCCACTGTGCCACACTGACACATCTGTGTCTATGTTACTGCTTATATCTGTGACTTTATTGGGTCTTTTTAATTTATTTTCCTGTAAAAATATGAAATTAAGTGAGCCTTATTAAATTTCGCGGCCTAGTAACTGTAATATGGTACTTATTTTTAGTCTTGTATATCCATTTTTAATGTTTCCGTCATCAACACATTTTCAGTATAAAAATATAAAGAGACGACAACATCAATTTGTCATTTAAATGTAAGCTCCACTTTATTGTAATTCTTACTCACTTTGTTCTTTTCACTTTATTTGATACTAGCTGTGCCCGCGACTTCGTTCGCGTGGAAGTTGGGTTTATATTAAGGTAGTTTATGTTACAATTTAACTTCTGTGTAAAACATATTGGAAACATGCTCCACAATGCTCTGTGGCATCTATGGATATTAGGGCCTAGCTCTAATCAGGGCCCGACCTATGGCAAGGCAAGCCAAGCAAATGCCCAGTGCAGCAAAATGAAGGGCGACAAAGTTTATGGCGCCAGACGGTTATAAGACAAATTATAATAGTATTTTACCAAAATGATTTGCATCACATCAAATATTACTATTATCGGTTTCGGGTTAAATGAAGCCCGAAACCGCCCAAGTACTCGCGCGAAATAGGGCTAGTGTGAGATAAGTTTTTAAAAAAATATCCTGTTTTTAAAACATTGCATTCCCGCGGTACTGTGATGCGTGTTCAAACAAACAGACAACATTCAAACGTTTCTAAAAGATATACTGAATTAGTATATCTTTTAGAAACGTTTAGTTTAAATACTAAACTTATTTCTTTATAATGTCTACATTGGTGAATTAAAAAATAGGTGTGTCAACCTGTCGTAGCCGAGGATAGAACAAAGTGGCGTGCAATTAGAGAGGCCTATGTCCAGCAGTGGACTGCGATAGGCTGATGATGATGATGATGAACCTGTCGTTAATTAAGATCATCATAAATTCATATCCCTCTACGTAAGATTTTCAGATTTATTTTTTTAATAAATTTACCTGATTATGTTTCATTTGTATTTAAACGCCATCTATTTTCAAAACTGGATAAGTTTATTTTAATACTTGATGACTTTAAATTAAATTATACTTAAACTATCATGCATATTAAACGTAGGTAAGCAAGGTATTTAACCTAAAATTATTCACGCGATTAAGACCCGTAATATATATAAATATATTCATAATAGCTGTGCCCGCGAATTCGTTCGCGTGAAGTCGGGTTTAAATTAAGGTAGTTTAGGTAACGAAATAACTTCTGTGTAAATATGTTGGAAACAGTCCTGTTGACTAAATACTTACTAAATAAAAATCGATCTGTTCTATTCTTTTAGATAGTTAGTTTGGTGTGCGGCTTAAGAAGTGGGTTTTCTGTTGTTTTTGTTTCATTCTTTCAACGTTATACCTACTTATTACCTAATAATTTTTAATAGAATTTGTACGAAAATGTTGTTACTTCTCATGTGATCGTAAACTTGTAAAGCCTAAGTACTTAACTGTGATAGTTTTCCTTATCATTTTAGTGTTTATACTACTACCCTGAATTTTTTCACATACCCAACATCAACCATTTAGCTGGCAGGGGGACACTTGACTCTAACAAAAATGTTCACTATAAAGCCTAATATTATACACAAAGGAATCCTTAAATCTAAAAATAGTCTTCACAAACCCTAAACGCTTTTTAAAAGACCTATCTAATGATACCACACACGATGGGGTAGGTAGGTGAGAAAAAAATCACATCCCCACTTTACATATAAGAGAGGTACCCTTAAAAAAATTATGATTTTCAAGATTTTGTTCTTTAATAATTTATTCATGCAAAAGTTGCAACCTTCTAGCACTAACAGTCTCTGAGCTAAGCTGCGGACGGACGGACATAAGGGAACTATAAGGGTTCTGTTTTGCCATTTTGGCCAAAAATGGGGTGTATTTCATATAGTGTTACAACGCAATACTAATAATAAAACTGCTGTAACACTTTAGTAAGCAAACACAGAGCGTGTCATGTGTGTCATGCCCGCGAAAATGTCAGATATCCCTAAAGGTAGGTAGGTACGGTTGACAGACAAAGACCCCCCTCCTCCCGTCACCCGAACTACTCACACTTGACCGATGTTGAGCTATTCATTATCGTTGAATTGATGAACACGTAATCTCCAACCATAACCCCAAAACATGATCCTCGATGCACCTGTGTGATGCGTGGTCAAACAAACGGACAGACAGACAAACATTTCTAAAAATCATAGCAATGTGTTTCTTTTAAAACTTCTTTTACTAAGTATAGAACGTTATTGAATACAACGCCATCTACTTTCAAGAATGTGGCCACTCAGCATCTCAAGCACCTACCCTAATAAATGTTTTTACAATTAAGGAATTATTTGATCACGAAACAATTTGATTTCATAGATGGCGCTACATGTTTTTTTTTTTACGTGTGTAATGTCTTTTTTTAGACGAACACATCATTTCTGGAAAATGTCGAATACTTTTTAATTATAATGTAATATTGTTTTTCATTTCTACTACGATTAATTAATTACTCTCAGCAGTGCATGCAATACCTATAATTAACTTACCTACGTGCATAATTTACTTGAGTTTTAATATAAAAAAATAATAACCAAAGTAAATAAGTTACTTACGGTCGAAAAAATAACTAAAACATTGAGAAAAATATTAGAAAAGGATAAAGACAATTTAAAAAAGTACAAAAAGAACATAATCACACATCGGATTCGAGCCCGGGACTTCGTCGCCAAAGTCCGCTAGCATAGCTTCGAGGCTATACTATTCGCTACATACCACGTCAAAATAACTGTTCTTATGAAACTTAACAATGTTGTGCTTAGCTCCTTTTAGTTTTAGCGTGAAGTTATGTATTCCATGTGTTACAATTATAGATAGTTAATGTCTAATTGTGGAAAATTTTATGATAAACCATTATGGTGCGACAAAAAATACGTTGCTACTCGTTCCCCATAGACGTTAGCGTAATGATTCATAGTGTAAATAATGTCCTATAGTATTTACTATAAAACTGCAAATTTTCATAAAGATCCGTCTAGTAGTTACTGTTTTATAACGGTAAATAGCTACAGACATTATCCCTTACTGCTTAGCTCCTATGGGAAAAAGCGTGATAATTTATAGCCTAAATGTTAATCTGCATCTATTAGATTGCACGTGCAAAATTTCAACCGAATCTGTACGGTAGTTTTTGCGTGATGCGTGTTCAAACAAACAGACAGACAGACAGACAGACAGACAGACAGACATTTCTAAAAATGCAGCAAAGTGTTTGAATACTCTTTTCGAACATTTCCTAATATTTTTTTTCACTAAGTTCGGCCATGTACAGACACGTGAAATTTACAGTTTTATTAAATGTATAGATATAGATCATTTTTGGTGAACCGCAAAATTTTATGTTGTTGTCAAACAAAATAGCTTTGTGTTTTATCTCACAAATTAAGGATTTTATTTATAAATAATGACAAAGTAAGTAATTAAAAAGCCAATATTGGTTTAAAGTTGAATTGTCATAACATAGAATTGTTTTAATGTCCTAAAAAGAAAGGGTTTTGTTGTTCTTTCTCTCGAATAACAAAGTTGGTAATATATCACATTATTTTTAACCCACAACGCCAATGGGTTTTATGTTAAACGTGTGTGTCTATATGTCTAAACGGGTAGATTTTTACGTTTAATATAATTTTAACGTTTTACGTTTTGTTATTAGAAAATTTGTTTTACTAAATTCTGCCTGTTCTGAAATGCTAAGTAATATATTCTTGTACGTAGAGATGGTCCTAGAAAATAAAATATTTAGAGTTTATTTATTTCCAGGATAAAAAGCATCATAGCAAATAAAAACACATTATTTTTACCTGTCGCTTTTATAAGTTCATAAATATACTAGCTTTTTGTTTTTTACAGCGATTAAAAAGTTTTTATCGCATTAACAAACATCCAATCGGCAAAGGACATCTCATGTTCTTTCTCGAGACTTAAGCTATCTCCGTACTAAATTTCGTTTGAATTAGTTCAGTTATTAATCGTCAAAACGTTGCTGATGCCTACATTAGATAAGGAATACGTCCTATACAATATGTCCTATACAATATGTCCCATACAATAGATATATAGATTCTATTTTGAAACAGAATGTATGAATGAACTTCTTACTAGAAGTAAGCTTTCTAGTGGTAAAAATACAAGGCACACCACTTGATTCTCATATTCTTGATTCCATTGACTACGTTTTGTCCATTCTATACTTTGAAACACGAACCGATTTTCTCTTTTCATCACTCTATTAACATAATTCAGGTAACATCTCCCACAAAAATTTAAAACACCGCGTTCCAAAAGCCGATGAAAATTACCACCATAAAACTGTCACACTACCTTCTTAAAACAACCGTAAGACATTGCGTTAAGGAAAGAGATATCACCTCGTTCCCTTTTACGAACAACGAGATCGTCGCAAGTAATGTTGCGGATAATCGTGATAAACAAACTCCGTGCGTCTCGTGACGTCGAGTGTAGAAGATTCACACGATACGATGATCGAGCCAAATGTCCAGTGAAGCGTACACGCAAAATATACTCGTAGTCTGGTTATGACTGGTTATGAAGGCTCTCTTTGAAATGGTTTTCAACTGTAGAGTCTGCTCGTGTTATTAAAAAAACATCGCGTTTGTTTATCGATTGAGTAATTTTGGAGGTTGTGTTAGGCAACTGGATAAACACGTATGTATTATGTATTTGGAGATGAGAGAGTATTAGTTTATGTTTATTATATTTTAATATTTTTTTAAGGGATGTTCTAGAAGATGGCCTTCTGTCTATTTAGGTTCATTTCCGTGCATCGCGGTATAATGCAGCCGCGCCCCTCAGCCGTACGTCGTAAGGCACCTTTCCGACCAATGGTGATAAAAGGGTAGCGAGTAGCGATTTCATCGCTCAAGACACGTACATACTTATGTAGATTCCGTGTAAACAAAAGAGATACAGATATTAATAGTTGATCGCTGAGTGTTTACACTGCCGGCGAGTACTCGCTCTATAACGCATCTCTTTTGTTTACACGGACGGTATCTACAAAATACATCTGTTGTACGTTTCTTAAGCGATAAATCGTTACTCGCTACTCCGTCATCCTTGTTGATGGGACAGGTACCTCAGCCGCGCGCGGCGCGATCGACGGCAATGCACGAAAAGAAACCGCGCATTTCAGACTACGGAATAATATATAGCACAACAATATCGTTCACCATACATTCTTATGAACATGATCACACTAAGCTTTACTGTATATTATTGGCTTGCTATACGCTATAAAATTGAGCGATAACGAACAATGCTACAATTGTTTAGTTTATTTGTTCAACAACTTAGTAGTAGTAGTAATTAGGCTATACTTTAACTCAAAATAATAGCTTAAGTTTTAAACTTAATCAATTTATGTCGAACACACAGGTTATTCTTTGATAGATTCTCTATTAAAGTTCAGGAACAGTATCCCAAGAGAAATTGCATACCTTTCTGAATTTTCTAGACGTGAGATTTCTTTCCTGTTTAAGTTTAGAATGCTAATCAGATAATATAAAGTTTCTTTGGGATTGAATATTGAAATTTTAGAACAAAGATATTGACATGAAATATTTTTAAAAAGAGAGATAGATATTTAAACTATAAAAACCATTGTATAAAAACATAATATGAAAAGTAATTTTACAGTGTGAAACTATTACCTGGAAGCAAACGTTCTTGCAAATCGAAATTTAAGCATGTAGAAGGAGACCGTACAACATTTAAAATTGAAAAGATTTTTGATGACAGCATTTCCGACTTTCTCATATAAATTCAGACTACATGAACTATTCCAGTTCACTTAACCAACCATAATACGCCAGGTAAAAAGTATCTTATCCGTTGCCCGGTACTATAAAAGCTATGTATATAAGAAGTACACTAAAACACTACGATGCTTTCAACTTATAACGTTTCATGGTTTCACCGGGAGCTCTCAAGAGTACCCTGTACTGTTTTATTAAAACTTTTATACCAAGTACTTCTTTGTTTTCTAGAGTATGCAGAAAATCGTATATAAACTGGTCCCATTTTATGAGTCAATGGGAATAGATTGGTTATCTTTACATAAATAATCACTTGTCTTGACTGGCGGACTGATTCATCATGCAGAGCATTCGTCCCCTTAGGGGGTAAAATAGGGTTTGCAAATTTGTATGAAACTCTGTCAGATTTAAAGTAAAGTTGGAACGGTGAAATTTTGTATTTAGCTAGAACGTTTATAATAAAGAAACATGTGTGTCAGCGTTTTTTGAAAATCATCCCCTAAGAGGGTAAAATAGGGGTTGCATATTCGTTGGAAATTCTGTCGGTATTGAAGCTAGACGTATGAAATTTCATATTTGGCTTTTTGCTATAAAATAAAGAAATACGTATTTCAGCGTTTTTTTGGAAAATCAACACATTAGGGAGTGAAATAGGGGCTGCAAATTTGTGTGTATCAGTCTATAAGTTTTGAAGTTAAATCTACTAAATTTCGTATTTGGCTTTTTACTTGAAACCAAAGAAATATAAGTGGTTTAGGGTTTTTAGAAAATCTACCCCCAAAGGGATAAAATTGAGGTTGGAAGTTTTGTGAAACTTCATCCCAAGACTTTGTAAAACTCCGTCAGTGTTGAAGATAGATCTGTGAAATTTCGTGTTTGGCTATTGGGTTTAAAATAAAGAAACATGCATCTTAGTGTTTGTGGGTATTCAATCCTTAAGAGGATAAAATAGGGGTTGGAAGTTTGTATGAAACTCCGTCAGTTTGAAGTAAGATTTAAGGAAATTGGTGTTTGGCTTTACTGAAAAATTGTTTTTGGTTGTAAATCAAGGAACACGTATTTTAGTATTTTGTCTGAAAGCGAAAATAAACCCTTTACGGAGTAAAGTTATCCACGCAAGCAAAGGCGCGCGCAGCAGCTATCTTAGGCATATTTTTGTCTACGTTTTCTTTTTCTTATATCGATTGGAGCTAATGGCTGGTGGAAGTCGGTTGTTGCGACCATTCTATTTGAGCTCGTTAATGTATTGCATGGCTTGCAAAACGGAGATAAAGCTTAATCCATCGTTATAGTTGCTGAACCAATTTGAATGAAAATTAAAATATAAGATGGAATATTTGGATTCGAAATTGCATTAAAGGAATAAAATCTATTTAAGGAGTTTTGCTGACACAGATAATATAATACTATAGGTACTAGTAGCGTGGAAAAATACCCGCAAAATCAAACACTTACACTTAACAATTTTACTCATAATAAAGAAGACAGTGTAGTTGTCCCTTCTTCAAGCTACCAATTTATACTAACACCCTATTAATCTCCATAATGCCTAGTCTTGCGAAAAACCTAAAATTCTTTTCAGTAGCTTAAGCACGTTTTATATATGAAATTCCCATGTCTTCAGCTTGTTCAAACATGTGTAAATTGTATCTACTAGTGCTCGGAATGGCACTGTTAAATAAATGTTCCAATAGTGAAATATCGTAGTAGTGTTTCGATAAGGAATAAGCTTTTTGAATGTTCTAGGACTTTTCTAATGTCTGATAGAACTAGAACAGTCCATGTTCCCTATTTGTTTGCCTTAAAATGTTTTCTAAGTAGAGTCATGTAATTTGGGTTTTTATTTAACCTTTCGTACAACCAATTTACCAATCAATTGAGATCAAATACCGAGTTAAACGGTATTTGTAGATCTCGTAAAACAGTGATTTAAGTTATATTGGGTAGGCATATTGGAAAGGCCTATCAACAACAAATATTTGTAAAAAATGGTATATCCGCCTGCAATAAATCATGATGATCTGTTTATCTGTCACTTCCTTTAAAAAGGATAATCAACAAACAAAGACGAATTTGCATTTTATAATTAGTAAAAAATGTTGTTTCATAAACTTGTTTTTTTTTTGTTAATGTTTATTATTATGATAATACCTACCAAGAATATGTAAATAAAATAGGAAGTGAAAATGTTTAATAATATAATAATAATAAAAGCCTTTATTCACTTACCAAAATGTACAGTTTCAACTTACGAGTATATACTCACTAACTGTAGTATTATGTAATATTTTAATTTAAGTAATTTGTTTGTAATATTATAAATACCTACGTATTTTTCAGCAGCCAGTTTGTTGATCAGGTTGTCCTTCGACATGGGCCTCCTCTAGTTTCTTCTAGACATCTCTCTTACGAGTTAATCTTCTCCATCCTTTTAGTAGGTCATCTTCCCATCTTTGGAAGTGAAAATAACAAATCACCATTTACAAACCATATTCTCTTTTATGATAATACTGTTAATAGTAATCTTAAAACCAACGGCGTTAATGTAAATGTAATTGTTGAGATTAGCCATCTCAACAATTACATTTACAATTACACCCACAACGCGACAATGTTAAACTATACAGGTACAAGCACAGACACAAGTACCCTTTTGCAAAAACATTTGCAAGAAACCAAACCCTTTTTTTATTTTTTAGTTATTTGTCTGTAACTTCGGTAATTTTTGCGAGCAGTATTTGTGAATTCCGAATCGATTAACACCGCGTCCATAGTCTTAGAAGACTGCTGATGAAAATTAAGAAAAAAACACTAATTAACCAGACTATCTGAGGCACTAATAGGTGCAACATTTTCTGGAAATGGTCACGACAAATTATTTAATAGGATTAATAGAGGCCAAACGGGTGACCTTTAAATGGCTGTCTTCACTTAATTATTATGATACGGAAAACATAATTGGACTACTCTCATAAAAATATAGGTTAATTGTGAACTAAACCTTTAAGACATAATTATTATACTACATTATATATGTTGTAATTTTTTAAGCCTCTTGTTAAACGCTGAAATAAAACGTATTTTTTTATTATCATTTTCAGTTAACATTGCTTAACCTTGCTCGATCGATATATCAATATTGATGTGCTGGGTCGCCACTTCTTCACCGTAATATTGCTACGCCATGAGAGCTTTTTTGATTTCTTATAAAGTTTGTATACTATTCTGATGTATAAACTACAGTACTGTAAAGTTTCAACAATTTCAGTTTAGTATTTTTATTATTATTATTATAATTAGTATTTTTTGCGTGAAAAAGCAACAAACTTCCATCTCTCTCAAATATTTTCGTATTTACAATATTGGTAGAATTCGTACGATTACGATGATTATGTAGAGTTGTATTCACAATACTCTTACAGAATAACATTGTTATAGCAAATGTTAAAGAAAATTACAACATATTCGTAAAACAATTAACTAAAAGATACATCAGCCAGTACATAGTTGTTTAACATTAAATTAGTAAACTTCTCTGATATCCTATAGCGTTTGTTCGTTATGGCAGTACTATGGGAAAACTTTTCGCATTACCCTAACCGAGGTATTTTGGTGTACTAAATATATTTACGAGTATAAATTGCGTTTAACATGCTTCTTTTAATATAATTTATAGGTGTTACTAGATATAACATGTAAAGTTATTGCTCAAAAAATACCGATAATACAGAAAGTAGACTTTATTTAATGTCAAAACCAATCAAATAAAAATTGTTTAGTCACATATGAAGCAAGAACGACGCTTGTGATAAGTCATGATTTTACATGTACATGTAATGCAAAGTTCGCAAAGTAATAGGTAAAGCTGGCAAAAAGAACAGTGCAATAAAAACTTTCGTATTGCCTATGTCTTTTTATAAACTGTATAAGCAGGTTAGATGCTCCCATCAATGGATGCTTGATCAACTCACACATGGACACTGTTCACGGTTACAGAATCTTGAAACGCCTTTCAAACAAAGTGGTCTGATAATCACGTCTGTAAATACAGACCACTTTGTTCGGAAGACGTTCCAATCACAGATTATACACATACAGATCACACACACTTTATACAAAACTCTCAGGAACGAGCTGGAAGGAGTAACGATCAGAGACAGAACGAGTGCCACGCTCGCTCGGCGCGGATAATGAGAATAAAAATCACAGTATATTTACATAAGTTTAGCTATCATTCTTTTATAAATACGTTTCACGCAGTACACTACAAGCCTTGTGTCGAGGGGTCTTTACAAAAACACAAGACATGGACAAAAAGTATACCCAATAGTATACTCAGAACAACAATTTGTAGATCACACAAAGTGTCTCGAGTGGAAATCGAACCCACGACCTCTTTACTTTTGTTCCCAGGTTCCGCGTATGAGAACGATGACTATGTTTGCGTGCAGAATAGAGCTTCTATGAATGACCCTTACTCTCGGTCGTTTTATGGTACGTATGAAGGGGACCTTCTGCATTCCCAGTATTTTGTTGTTATTGTAAGAAAATATAGGCAAAACTTCGGTTTTGTTCAAGTACGATAAGAGTTGTGATTCACTTTAAATGTTCATAAAAACCTTCGTTTGCGTATTCACTGTGTTTAAAGACGCTTGTTTTCATGTGCTCTCACTGATGATGTTTAATAGGAAGGAAAAGGTCCGTAGACTGGTGATTGTGTAGGACTGTTAAATACTTGCACAAAAAGATTGAAGATTGTTTATAAATATTTAGAAAAAAAATCTTAGAAATGTTAGTTACTTGGGTCTGTTTTCAACCGACTTCAAAATGGAGGAGGTTCTCAATTCGTCTGTATGTTTTTGTTTTTTTGTATTTGTTCACCGATTACGCAAAGACGGCTAGACCGATTTGAAAAATCGTTTTTGTGTTTGAAAGGGTATACTTCTAAGTTGGCCCCATTGTCATCAAATCGCGATCTGATGATGGGATCCTGGAGAAATCGAGGGAACTCTTGAAATATCAAAGGCACACCTACAGTGATGTAGGTATATTTTATAGTGATTAGTGCATTTACTCTTAAAAAACACCAATTGGTGAAGTGGAACTGATGATGAAGACCACAAATGACGAGCAGACCTATTCAATATTTAACAGTTTGCGTTTCAGTTACTTTAATATGGTATTGAGTAGCACTTTATTCTCGTTATACTACTATTACACAATGTAATAGAGCTCATAGTGAACTCCTTAACAATTAACGGCCCTGCATCGGGGCAAGCAATATTTTGTAAAAGGATTTCAGCAGTTAACATAAGTCTATTGTAAATGAGAATTACAAACCAACCCACTAAAAAGTGAGAAATAAAAAACTTTTTTAGAAAAAGTATTACCGACTTTAAAAATAAATACAAGGCAACTAAAAAGCAAAAAATAATATTGCCTAGAATAACAAACACAAATTAAACATTTTGAAGTTGGTGCCGAATAAAATATAAAGACTTACTATTTCCTGGATATTTTTTGCTTTTGAAGTCGGTAATATTTTTTTCTAAAATATTTTTTTATGTAAACATAAAAATGTTAAGTCTTTACTATTACAAAATTGTGAAGTAGTAATTTGTTTGTACACTGAAGATACCTGTTTAAAAAAACGGGTTGCAATAAGGCAGTGCCGGCAGAAGTGAAAACTCGAATATTAACGTTGTGCATTTTATAAAATATCAATTTAAAATATATATTTTTTGAACATTAGGTACGATTAATGTTTCCGGAAAATAAATGAAAACTTGTGGTAACGCTACTCGACTTCGTGTATTAATAAAAAATGAATTATAAAAATAAAAAAGTGCAGGCGGGTTTTTTTATTTTTATAATTTATTTTATATTTAATACTTTTTAGTGGTTATAGGATGTTACCGATGTAACAACTAACTTTTATCTCAGCTATTGTCAAGTATTGACAATTTAAAAAAGAATGATTGCTAACTAACTTTTTTAGTATTACGGTCATAATCATGTTATACCTTTTTGAAATTCTTAAGATAAGCCCTTTAATTTGATACCCATATTGTAGTATTCTAAACATCTTTTTTTTCATGCCTCTTTATTTTGACATCTCACAGCCGCCATGTTTGTTTTTTTTTTCAAAAGCCACATTTCTAAGAACACTTGAGCAATCAAGTCAAATTTTATGACGTCTTAATTGTATACATCCGTTCAATGGATTGTGAGATATCAGGTAATAAAGAATATTACATACATACAAGATACGCGCGAAAAAATAACCCTTCTTTACATACATACATACATACATATCAACCCATAAGATGGCCCACTGCTGGGCACGGGTCTCCCCAGTAGAACCTACTAGTATGTAGATCCTGGGGGTAATTGCCATAATCGCCACGCTTGGCGAGCGGGTTGGCGATCGCAGTAAGGCTTTAAGTACGCAGAGGACGCTGCTGCCCGTCCTCCGGGGTGAAATCCCTTAGTCGCCTTGACGACACCCACGGGTAGAGATGGGCCCTTCTTTACAGTCAGGTAAAAATACTACGATCACATGTTAGAAATCATTCATAGTTTTAACCATAGCTAAGTTTATAGCAGTGGGAAATGATTTATTTATTTTATATATAGTTCATTGAAACGGTCCATCACCAATTACATTAAACAACATATAATAAAACAAAAAAACATTAAACTATATCAAACAGTAAATAACATTACAAAATATTCAAATACATTTATAAATTTAATAACACTTAAAGATTTAGAAATTAATATGGAATAGTAGACTCTCTCATATATCTTTTCTCGCAAAACATTAGAACTACTTGCATAATCTTTGCCTACTCATCGGCAAACTCATCACTCTCAGGGTTGACAGACAGTAGGGCGTTAAGCACCTCTAGAGTACGGCATATGGGGGACTCTGCTCTGGCGACAGTTCTACATGCCGGCCTCGCAAACAGATTATAATCTGTCCATTTGTTTGTCTGTGAGATGTCAAAATAGTGACGCGCTCATACGTTAGCGGTTCGATTTGAAATCAAAATCGATTTCCTTTAAGAAGAACTTTCAGTCGATTTAATGCATCGAAATATTTTTAATTTAAATATTAATTATAAGTTTACTGGTTTTTTAAATTATTTATAAAATAAATATATATATATATATATATATATATACACTGACGGACTTATAAACTGCATCAAAGTAATAGACGACTTTGAAATAAATATTTTAACCAAGTATGCAAACTTTCTATACAGATTTAAATTGAAACCTCTAGATTGGTTCGTGAACTTTAAAACAGCGTAGGATCATATCTTTAAGTTTAAGTTTATGTACTGGAAAGGACCTTAAGACCTTTTTTGAAGAAAAAACAGAAGTTTAAGGAAAAATTGTTTAATTAAAAAAATGGTTTTAACAATAGACACAAACTTTATGCAAGGGTTTATTTGTGTTTTAATAAGGTGTATTACCCCCACGTGCCCTTATTACGGATTCTAATCGGTTCCGCATAGATTTTATAAGGGTTTTTAAAATATCTTGCGGAATATTGTCCCATTCTTCTAAAAGTGCTGTTCTTATAATAAATAAATAATAATAATAATCTTTATTTCTCTAAAACATGGTACAAGTTTGTTCAATTTTGTTAGGCTCATTATAATTATGTGACAAGAAAAAAAAACCTCTGACCACTAAACTAGGTGAAAACCTGTATCTTAGAGGTCAGTGCTCAGTCCGTATCTTACATGTGGTACAACAAGCCTACGGCAAATAGTATGTTCAAGAAAAACATAGTAGGTAAGAAAAGTGATTACACTATAAAAAATAAAAAAGTTTAACAAAGTAACTGTAAGTGTGTGTGTGTGTGTGTGTGTGTGTGTGTGTGTGTGTGTGTTTGGGTGGCAATTATAGGTGTGTGCGCATGTTTGTTGTAGAATATAAGTCTTTCGTGTAGAGTTATTTTAATAAATCTTCTGTAGTTTGTTGAGACAGCTTGAGGAGATATTCAGCAATATGATATTTACATTGATTTCTTGATTTTGGGAAAATATTCAATTGCTGCTATCTTAGTGCTGCCACTGTCGTAGGCGAAGGGTTTCTCGCATATACAGCTCTTTTTAAATTGTCCCAAACATGCTCGATGGGATTAAGATCCGGGCTGCGTGCTGGCCAATTCATTGTACGTATCCCAACCTCTTCGCAATAATGTTGAACTTGTGCAGCTGCATGCGGCCGGGCATTATCCTGCATTAAAGTAAAATTTTCGCCTATGAATCCCATGTAAGGCACCACGTGATCTTCTAATATCTCTGTTATGTAGCGATGTGCTGTCAAACCCCCTCTATTACCGTTTTGATGGACCATGTCTATGAACACAAGTTCTGTTCGCCCGTTCATCGATATGCCACCCCAGACCATACATGAACCGCCTCCAAAAGGAACACGCTCCTCAATGCAACTTTGAGCATATCGCTCCCCACGTCGACGATAGACTCTTCTGCGACCATCTGCACCATATAAACATGTCCTACACTCGTCCGTGAACAATACAGAGGCCCACTGCTCTTCTGTCCAATTCAGGTGATGACGCGCAAATCTTAAGCGAGCTTGTCTGTGAGCTGCAGACAACTTTGGACCATTTGCTGGTCTAAAAGGGGTGATAGCCGCTTCCTTTAACCTTCTTCTTATTGTTCGTGCACACACGTTTTTTCCACGCACTTCATTAAGCTCGGTTTTGATGTTAACTGACGTGAGGAAACGATTTCGCAGGGAAGTTGTAACAATAAATCGGTCATCACGACCTGTGGTTGCTCGAGTTCTGCCTGTACCACGTCTCCTCCTGTAAGAACCTGTCTCTACAAACCTTCTGTATATTCTACAAACCGTAGACTGGTTTAAATTTAAATTTCTACCAATCGTTCGTTGATCCAAGCCCTCCCGCACCAATGCTACAATTTGTGCCGCTTGTTCGGACGAAGTATCCATATTATGGTTCAAAAACTCTCGATGTGTTAAAAAACTAACCCAACAATTATGCTGGTAACAATAATTCAATTGACCAAACAAAAAAAATCAATGAGAATTAATTTAAAACTTTGCTATAAATAACACGCAAATCTGATACTACGAGTAAATTTTCTTTTCCCGGCTATATTCATTTGTTTTACCGCAGTTCTATTTTTAAATTTTTTTTTTTTTTAAGATTAAGAGCCAGTCTTTCCATATTTATTTATTTTAATCTAAAAAGTTTGCATACTTATTATAAAAAAATCCTTTTAGAGTAAACCTGAACTTTGATGCAGTTTATGAGTCCGTCAGTGTATATATATATATATATATATATATATATATATATATATATATATATATATATACATAAAAGGATCATTAAAATTAAAATACAACGTTTAAGCGCATTATCAACAGGTTATCACTAGCAATACCATAACGCAACGCATCGAAGTATTAATTTTAGTTGCGCTGTCCCGGGGACGCCATTTTGTTGTCACTGCTTGCCACGCGACGCTTGTGTGACATTCACTGTTTTTCGGTTCGTTGAGTATTCTATTACAATATCATACGTTGAGTTGAGTATTAATATTCCTCCGTATTAATACGTAAATTTTTTAGTTGAGCATAAGTAAACTCTTAAAATGCCGAAAGGAACTGTGTTAAAAGGACAATCGAAGGATTTTGTGAGACGCCTTCAAGATTACTTTGAGAAGGAATTTCGTAAT
Source organism: Herminia tarsipennalis (assembly GCA_945859575.2). Taxonomy (NCBI): domain Eukaryota; kingdom Metazoa; phylum Arthropoda; class Insecta; order Lepidoptera; family Erebidae; genus Herminia; species Herminia tarsipennalis. The sequence continues at coordinate 16,794,880 of OX243830.2, forward strand.
AGTGCTCCGCTACTACCAATAGCGCAGGTTCGAAATCGCGTTGCAGCCGCCTTAGGAATCAGTGTTCCAACCATTACAAATAATACTAAAGAAGCCTGCGGCAGCAGTGGTATGGAGCAAAATAAGCTGTCTAAACTGAAGAAAAAAACGCCAGCCGAGTTACATGCATTGACGATTTTGACGCCGATGCCATTCGTCGTCATATATACGACTACTACCAACGCAAGTAAATACCAACTTTAAGAAGAATAGTGATTTCACTGAGGGATAGTGGTTTGTTCCGTGGCCAAAAATCGTAGCTAGGTAAAGTGCTAAGAAAAATTGGATTTTATTTCAAAAAGTCTGATAAGAGAAAAATCTTATTAGAACGCCACGACATAGCGCTGGCTCGATGTGACTTCCTAAGGAAAGTCAATCAATAGACTGGTCGAATGACGACACTGCAGCATCGACTTCGGCTGTGCCTATAGGCAAGGGCAAACGCCTTATAATTTGCCAAGCGGGTACTGCAAAAGGATTTGTAGCAGATGCTCTACTGGCTTTCAAATCAAAAAAATCGTGCGACTATCACGAAGAGATGAATGCAGAAGTCTATGAAAATTGGTTCAAGGAAATGCTGATGTTACTGGAAGAACATTCAATTATATTTATAGATAACGCGCCCTACCATTTACGGCAAATAAATAAAATGCCAACGCAAGCGAACACCAAAGATGAAATTATTAACTGACTTCGTGATAATGGCGAGGATGTTAATCATTCATTATTGAAAGCAGAACTAATAAGAATTTTACATCAGAAACGTCAACCTAAACGATACGTCATCGATGAAATGGCAGAGGAATATGGACATACTGTTATTAGAATCCCACCTAATCATTGCCAATACAATGCCATTGAGTTAATATGGGCACAAATAAAAGGGAAGGCAGCAAGAAACAACACAACGCCGCCGTTTACAGCAAATAAAATGCTGCAATTATTAAATAATGCGTGTGATGATGTGACACCTGAAAACTGGGCGAGTGTCGTGGAGAGGATGTTGCAATTGATAATATAAATAAACAAGAATTGATTATTCATGTAATTGAGGATTCAACTGATGAGTCTAGTATAGATTATGAAGAGTCTGTTTAATTGTTGTAATAAATAATATTTAATAATATTACTTGTTTCATTTGTATACCCAATTACCTAACTAGTTTGTTAAATAAATAAGTAGTGTTTAAGATTTCGACTTTAAACCACGCGTTTTAAAGTTAAATTTCACTAACGCGTGCATATTTAAGGCAGCTGTCAAAAAACAAAATTAATGACAGGACAGAGTTTTTATTCTTGGTTTGAACTGAAAATCCAAGATTTCGACTTAATTCCTTACAAATAATTTATCATGGAGTCACAGATAATTTTTTATTACATTTACAGAAACAATACTTACATACAGTCAATTACTTTTTCATATGATCGATTTATCTTATTTCAAGACCTGTTTTATAGTCCGTGGCTGTTTGATAAGCACAGGGCACTTCACTAAGTGGGCGTGACACGTCAATAAAGTACGACATTATATCTCATCATTATATCATCATTATATCATTCGTAGTACATTATTCCGAAAAAAATAACGATAATTCATAGGCGTGAGCTGTCAAAAAGAAAATAAACGAATGGACAGACTATAGGTCGGTGGCTCTCACGGTGTCGGAGGTATCTGTCAGGTGCGTATAGTCTACAGAACTCTGGGCTGTCGATTCGTCCGTGTAGAACTTTACAGGCTATGATGAGCTGATTTAGGCCACGTCTTACCTCCAAAGAGTTAAAACCTAACACCCCCCAGAGGTAGTTAGTAGGGTACATGTCCAGACACATGAGCCAGCCTCGAGTTTACTTCTTACAAGGAGAGTATATAGAACTCTTATGGCATGTAGGTCCTGGAAATCGTTAGAGTTCCGCAAAACAAAGCTTAGCCGTTTAAATGATTCTTTAGCAAGAGCGGAGATATGATCATTAAATGTCAGACTACGGTCAAAGGTTATTCCCAAGTCTTTAATGGTGTGAACACGCGTCATATCATTACCGTTAAGTGTGTACTTGTTATGAATTGGTCGCAGACCACGACCGTAGGTCAGGCATAGCATTTTATTGTGTTAAAAAGTAATTTGTTCCTGGTGCTCCATTGATAGAGAGCGTCAATATCCTTCTGTAAGTTTGAGCAGTCTTCAGTGGTATGGACTTCCAAGGCAAGATTTGACTCCCGTTGGGAGATCGTTTAAAAGCAGCCGATCGCCAGCCGGTCAACCACCCCCGGCACAGACACTCCACCCTAAAGTGCCTTACGCTTCCGAAACACAACTACTCGAGCGAACCTTCCCCCGACTGCCTTAAGTACCCCGCACGGCGACCGGCGGCGGGAGCGGCCGAACACTGCCAACGCCCAGAGTCGGCGACTCTGGCGCACACAACACGCCGCGAAGAGATAATGCCATAGTAAATCAATTCTCAATCCGCTACAATTATCAAACTCGAATAAGTGACAACGGACAATTTATAATATCATTTTGATATCTACCCTTAATTCAATTTAAGTTACTACGTCTTGGTTTCCAAACGACTACAAATTCACGGCGTATTAGAGAGCTCAACAAAAATGTGGTTTATAAAGGTTTGTCAATTATGAAAAGACTTTTTAGGGTTTCCTACCCAAAGAGTAAAACTGGACCTTATTACTAAGACTTCGCAGTCCGTCTGTTGCCTGTTGGACAGGTTCATGAGATACATCTCATGAACCGTGATAGTTCGATATTTGAAATTTTCACAGAAGATTTATTTCTGTTGCTGCTATAACAAAAAATACTAAATTACAGAATAAAACAAATATTTAGAGGAGCTCCCACACAAAAAACGTGATTTTTTGCTCGATGTTATCTCATAAACTGTGATTGTTAGACCGTTTAGTTTTCGCAGATGACGTATTTCTGTTGCCGTTATAACAATAAATTAAAAAAAAAACCGCCTGCACAACACACCCGCCTGTACATTTATAGGGGATCTTATTTGCTTCTTTTTGCGCAGGCGTGTTTTTTATTTTCATAATTTATTTTTTAATACTTTTTAGTTATTGTAGGATGTAACCGATGTAATACCTAACTTTTACAATTAAGATACAAACATACAAGATACGAGCGAAAAACATTACCCTCTTCAGTAGTCGAGTAAAAACAGAATAAAAAAATGGTATATGCCTCTTTAATACACAGATAGCTGATCCTCGCAGCTTCGTCCGCGCCACACGAGAATGCTAAAGATAAGGGTTAATACCAGACAATTTTGATTATCACAAAAAAGGTAATAGTGGGTCAACCTTAAAATATGGGTATTTGCTGCCGCGGACTTTTTTTAGAACTTTTTAAGAGAAACAAATACTTCATACATTATTGTTGTTTAGCTTTAACAGTTTATGCAGCGCTCGAAACGAAAGCCTTCAAAGGTTTTTGTTATGTTATATAGCCTTTACCCTTCCTCAATAAATGGGCAATCCAACACAAAAATATTTTTTCCATTCGAACCAGTAGTAGTTCCTGAGATCTTCGCGTTCAAACAAACTCTTCAGCTTTATAATATAAGTATAGATTATTCACTTAAAAAAACATGTCTTTTGTATGGGGGGCTCCCATACATGTTTTTATGAATAATGGTACGGAACACTTCGTGCGCGAGTCCGACTCGCACTTGGCCGGTTTTTATATTTGTGTTGGTAATATACTACTTACACTGCATGCATACAGCTCACAGTCCTGCTATGATTTTGTCTCTCAAGAATAAATATTACACTAGTATACTGTTACAGTACAATATCTTTGTGCTGTATCTACAATCTACATCACAATCTTATGTTCCTTATCGCACGTTCAGTATCTATTAAATGTTTCCACTATCTGTTATCAACACGAAGTCGTTAGTATATAAGATGCACCTTTAGATAATTATAACCAGACTATACTACATCTTTTGTCTCATTTATACCTAATCATATATTGCCAAGTAGTTTGGCAAATTGGTGACCCCGACGAACGAATACGCAGCAAGAAACATGGCACAATCACCGTGCAAGGCGAACATAAATCAGCAAGGAACACTTGAAGTAGCTGCTGGCACCTCGGTTTTATCCCGCATTCCGGAATTTTGGAAAGACCAACCAAGATTATGGTTCACGCAACTAGAAGCCATATTAGCACCACAGAAGCAAGGAGACGAATACAAATACTGTACAGTAATAGCAAAGTTATCCAAGGAAGAAATACTACAGGTTAGTGACCTAATCACTTCACCACCGACTACAGATAAATACAAAAACATCAAGGAACGTTTAATTGATTGTTACGAAGAAACAGAACAGCGACAGTTTCAAAAATTAATATCAGAGACAGAACTCGGTGATCAAAAACCTTCGCAGTTATTACGTCAAATGCGAGTCCTCGGGAGAGGAAAAATCAGTGACGAAACAATTAAACTACTATGGTTCAGGCTTTTACCAACATCAGTTACTACGGTTCTAGCAGTTACGGAAGACATGGAAATTGACAAACTGAGCCAAATTGCAGACAAAATAATAATGAATTCAAAAGTAACCGAAATATCAGCTGTTAGCAACGACACTTCAAACGACAACAATACAGCATGCATTTTAGCCCAGCTAGCAAAATTACAGATAGATATTGACGCAATTCAGCAAGGTCAATATGGCTATCGACCCAACACGCACAATCATTTCAAGAAACGTCAACAATTCCCGATTATGAGGCCGAGAACAAACTATAGAGGAGCAAATCGATTTTGTTACTACCACGAAAGATTCGGAAAATATGCAAAGAACTGCATTAAACCATGCAGTTGGAAACCAATGACTTACGTACGGAACCAGGGAAACGAATAAGAGCACAGACAACGGCGAAACTCTGTGCAATCCACCCATCCAATCGCCTCACCATTACCGACCGAAAAAGTGGTATGAAGTTTTTGATTGACACGGGCGCAAATATTTCAGTCATTAGCAAGCAACAGAGACATTCAGTTTTACAAAATGAACAATACACACTATACGCTGCAAATGGGACTAAAATTAGGACTTACGGCGAGAAGACGCTTACCTTGAATTTAGGACTACAACGATGTTATAAATGGAATTTTGTAATCGCCGATGTTACACAACCAATAATTGGAGCAGATTTTCTAGAGCACTATAAACTACTAGTCGACATAGCAGGTCGCAAACTTATCGACAAAGTTACAGAGCTGACAACGCATGTAACTTCGGAAAAAGCGACACAACAAACAATTCGTAATATCGCAGTGGGAACGAATCCACGTATTACGCAACTTTTAAACAAATACGAAGACATCACGAAAGGGTCCTCTCTCCGCAATGCGCCCAAACATAAGATTGAACATCACATTATCACTACAGGACCACCCGTCGCAGCTCGGGCAAGACCATTACCTCCAGAAAAATACGACATAGCCAAAAAGGAATTTCAAAATATGATAGAACTCGGAATTTGCCGACCGTCAGATAGCCCATGGGCAAGCCCATTACATATGGTAAAAAAGAAAAATGGCGAATGGAGACCATGCGGAGACTATCGAATGCTCAATAGCACGACAGTACCGGACAAATACCCACTACCAAGATTAACTGACTTTACATACATATTAGAAAATAAGAAGATACTAAGCAAGATAGATATACGTAAAGCATACCATTGTATTCCTGTTAAAGATATAGAAAAAACAGCCATCATCACACCTTTTGGACTTTTTGAGTACTTAAGAATGCCTTTCGGATTACGCAATGCGGCACAAACATTTCAACGATTCATGGATTCCTTATTTAGAGATTTAAACTACGTATTTATATTTGTAGACGACTGTCTCATTGCATCGGACAACGAAGATTTGCATTATCAGCATTTAGAAACGGTTTTCAAACGTTTACACGAGAATGGAATAACCATTAATCTCGAAAAATGCGAATTTCTCAGAAGGGAAATAGATTTCTTAGGTTATCATATAACGAGCCAAGGAATACTCCCTACCGAAGAAAATTACAAAGCAATCATGGAATTTCCCAAACCGAAAACAATTCAAGAATTAAGAAGATTTTTGGGCATGGTCAATTTCTACAGAAGTAATATTCCATGCGCAGCGGAAAATCAAAGAATTTTAAACGAATATCTACATGGTTCAAAAAAGAACGATAATTCACCTGTTCCTTGGACAACGGAAGCAGACAAAGCTTACGAAAAATGCAAGGAAAGCATGAAAAACGCAGTGTTAACAGCGCATCCTTCCCGCAACGCATCACTAGCGCTCATGACCGACGCTAGTGCTACTTGCGTTGGTGGAGTTTTACAACAAAAATCCGGACGCAATTGGGAACCATTAGGATTTTTTTCACAAAAATTGAGCGAAACTCAACAAAAATATTCTACGTTTGACAGAGAGCTGTTAGGAATATACATGGCCGTCAAACATTTTCACAGATTAATCGAGGGAAGAGAATTTACAATATTTACGGATCACCGACCTTTGACATACGCATTCTCCCAAAAACCATCATCAAACGATACACCGCGACGGGTCCGGCAGTTAGATTTCATTTCACAATACAGTACCAACATTCAACACATAAGCGGACGTGACAATATTACCGCCGATGCCTTATCTCGAATAGAGGAAATATACGTGCCATCACCTATCGATTACGCTGAATTGGAAAAATGTCAATCAACAGATAATGAACTAAGTAAATTACATGACAATAAAAGATTAAAATTCAAAAACATTACGCTTCCGGGTTCCACAATAAACATCACCTGCGACACCTCTACTGGAAAAAGCCGCCCCTACTTACCAAAGCATTTTCGCAAACAAATTTTCGATACCATTCATGGTATGAGCCATCCAGGAAAAAGAACTACGAGAAAAATGATAACCCAAAGGTATTTATGGCCGTATATGAACAAAGATATCAATAACTGGTGTAGATCATGTATAGCCTGCCAAAAATCAAAAATACAACGACATACGATATCACCTCCTGGTACATTTATGACAGCGCAACGTTTTGAACATTTACATATTGACATCGTCGGACCACTTCCGATTTCACAAGGGAAGAGATATTTAATCACAATCATAGATCGTTGTACGTCATGGCCCGAAATATTTCCGGTAGAAGATATAACTGCAGAAACAGTAGCCAAGACACTTTTCGAGGGATGGATTACTCGTTTTGGATGTCCATTGCGCATTACTACGGATCAAGGCCGACAGTTTGAATCAAGAATATTTGAGTCACTCTCACAATTTTTGGGAATACATAAAATTAGGACAACACCTTATCATCCACAATCCAATGGAATGATAGAGAGATTTCATAGAACTTTAAAGGCGGCGTTAATGACAAGAGAATCCAACGAAAATTGGTTAAAAGAAATTCCAACAGTTTTACTCGGGTTGCGGAGTAGCTTGCGAGAAGACACAGGTTATAGTTCAGCAGAGATGACATATGGAACGCCAATACGACTCCCTGGAGGATTTTTTGAGTCATCAGCAGCACAGTTATCAACGTACGAAGAGTTTGTAAAACAAATTCAAAAGGACATCACACAAATGACATCAATTCCGAAAAGAAAAAAACACAATCAAGCTATATTTGTGCATCCCGAACTCAAAGAATGCTCACACGTATTTGTTCGGTGTGATAGAATTAAGAAAGCCCTGACACCGCCGTATGAAGGACCCTACCCAGTAATTAGTAAAACAGATAAAACATTTTGCATTAGAATTAGGGATAAAGAGACAGTGATATCAATTGATAGATTGAAACCAGCTTTCATGATCAATGACGAATCAAACTACGTGCCAGATTCAAAGGATTGCGACAGGCATTCACACACGTACACTACACGATCGGGACGTAAAGTAAAGCCAGTAGTACGTCTATAAAAAATCGCTGATATAAGCAAGCTATTCGTATATATATTAACATAGATCTTAACATATACCATTAATTCACAACTACTCGTAACAACAAGACATCTAAAATGGGAAATCAAAGTTCTAAGGACCAGATAACATACAATACGGACAATTGCCTCAATCAAAACGAAGCGGACCAACTCCGTAACCTGATCCAGGAGGACTTACGGTGGACAAGAAATGTTGCAATGGGACAGATTATTTTAACAATCGGCGTGATCCTAATTTACGGCATAATGAAAACACTGGACAGAAGAATGAAGAGTTTAACGGAAAAAAATAATAAACACTCGTGCAACAGCTAAGTCAAAATTACAGACGTCAGCAAATCACACCACAACAGGCGTCATCAAATTCCACCGCGTACAATAGCATTATTATTTATATACATCAGCAAATAACTAGTAAGGTCTAGGTCAAATTTATATTGTAAACACTATTACCATATTTTTTTTTTTTAAAGGGGGGTGTACTGTTACAGTACAATATCTTTGTGCTGTATCTACAATCTACATCACAATCTTATGTTCCTTATCGCACGTTCAGTATCTATTAAATGTTTCCACTATCTGTTATCAACACGAAGTCGTTAGTATATAAGATGCACCTTTAGATAATTATAACCAGACTATACTACATCTTTTGTCTCATTTATACCTAATCATATATTGCCAAGTAGTTTGGCAAATATACCATCGAAATGAGTAGCAACTCAACCTCAGAGCAAATAACAACAAAGTTACATATTTGCAACGAGCGAGATCAAGCTGCAAAAAGTGAAACTACCAATACAAACAAACTGTTGATGGTTGTTTACAATTAATTAACAAACTGTTGCGGTAACGAGGCAGTTACTATTTTCGTGTTTATTGAAATATCAACGTAGAACCCGAGGGGTGTTCACTATTCAGAGTTGCAATGTTTGACATCGATGTCCCACAAGTAATTTGTTAACTTTTTCCTTTGCGCCACGATCGGTCATTAAAACCACTGTGTTTGCGTAACATAATAATGATTTTGATGAAGACAACTAACTTGTACTTTTAAGAATGACGATGACAGAAGACAGAAAGCCAACTTTATTAGGCTCTAGGCATCAGGCTCTTTAAAACAACTTACACAAAACCTTGGAGAAAGCATTTACAAAATGCATTTAAAATATTACGTTACATTAACTCCTAGTAGTACAGGCTGTTTTCATTTTAATAATTCAGCTTTACAAAACTGTAAGCAAAAACACGATTTATTATAGCATTTATGGTAAATAAAATAGGTAAATATTCAGAAGAACGAGAGCAGCGCATTTGTATGAGACAAACGTGACGCGAATGACGGTAACGAAGCGAAAGCACGGTTGGGTAAACTCACTAGTTTATTTGCAAAAAAGTTAATGCGAAAGGTTTGTTCACATTATTCTAAGGCTCGGACTAGTGGCAAGGCTTGTTAGGATTAGGAATATCCGGGCGGGATGCTCGTTGAATGTGTGTGTGATCTGAGATACCATGTTGTCTGCAAGGGGAACTGACATCTTTCTTTGCGAAAAGAAATGTTTCCTTTTATTATTTATAAAATTTCGCAATTTTTATACATAAACGTTATATTACGGGACTTAATCGCGTGAATAATTTAAAGGCTAATAACTACCTTTTATTTACCAGAAGTCGGTTAAACGAGAGGTAAATAAAAGGTTAGTACTTTTAAATAATTGGCGCTATTAGGTCCCGAAATATAACTAATCGGAAATGTTTCTTTTCGTGCAAATATCATGACGTAGGTAACATGACCTATCATATTCACATTTAATTGGACTGCATGCTGTTTTTGTTTACTGAATATTGAAAGTCCGCGTAACAATCAATATTTATCCGAAATTTCTATATTTTGTTCATTATTTTTGCCGCTACCGTTAAAATTTTACACTAATGGGCTGCCATGCGATATATTCCTGTCGTTTCGTTTTAATGATCGTGTTCGTAGTTTGGTCAGATAAAAACTGAATCTTTTATGTTGTTTTATTTCGATATTATCTTTAATATATTTGACCGTTTCAATACACATTTAATGCTTAAAATACTTAGACTTATCTAATAAAAAAAACTATACCTTTTAATTAAAGATGTGGATTGCTGTGTGTCACACATTGACTCCTTCACCTAAGCAAACTTGCTTATCTTATCATCCTCACGTCCATTTCTTAACCCTTTAGACCAAATAAAAATAATAGTAGTCCAGCATAAAAAATAAATCTTTGCGTTTTTCTAAGTTTGTGGCTTAGGAAAACGCAAGTGAATATTGCGTGAGCGTCTTTATTCTAGTTTGGTATCTTTACATTTGAAGATAATAGTAGTCCAGTATTCAAATAAGATATATTTTTATTTGACGATAATAGTAGTCCAGTATTTAAAATAAATCTTTGCGTTTTCCTAAGTTTGTTGTTTGGGAAAACGCAAATTAATATTGCGTGAACATCTTTATTCTAGTTAGGTACCACAAAATAAGAATTTTATAAGCTACTAGCTGACCCGCGCAACTTCGTCTGCGTAAATTTTCCCTTTTTCTTTTTCTTCCATTTTCCTCGATAAATGGGCTATCCAACAATAAAATATTTTTTCAGTGCAGCCCAGTAGTTCCTGAGATTATCGCGTTCAAACAAACAAACAAACTCTTAGGGGTATGAAAAATAGATGTTGGCCGATTCTCATAGATACCGGATAAGCACAAAAAATTTCATCAAAATCGGTCAAGCCGTTTCAGAGGAGTATGGCAACGAAAACTGTGACACGAGAATTTTATATATTAGATTGCAACGGCCGTGCATTACGTTACCACAGCCTTTGCAATACGGCCGAAACGGCGGGCAATAACACAAAGATTATTAGCCTTCAAATTTGAGTAAAATGCCTGTGACATACGGACGGACAGACAGTCTGTTTGTCTGTTCGTCCATATGCCAAAAAACTGCGTTTCTCAATAAAGGGGCGTAAGTGCCATGACCATACGCTCTCCTGCTGATGCACTTGTTTGAGGCTGCGGAACCCTACACTGAGCATGGTCCGACATGCTCTTGCCAGGTTTTTTTGCATAGCTGGTACGTGTCTTAGGTAGAACAAGTAAACTAGGCCGTCGAAGACTTCGTTTGCTTATTTGAGACTTTTTGGTAAATATTAAATTTGTGTCAATTGTTTGTTCAAAATTTTACTGATAAAAATACAAGTATTATGAGCATAAAGTTTTCTAATATTCATTAGTTTTGTTTTAAAAAATATTGTCTGTTGGTGTCAAATAGAGATATCGAAATAATCTAATATATAAAATTCTCGTGTCACAATGTTCGTTCCCATACTCCTCCGAAACGGCTTGACCGATTTTTATGAAATTTTATATGCATATTCAGTAGATCTGAGAATCGGCTACTATCTATTTTTCATACCCCTAAGAGTTTATTTGTTTGTTTGAACGCGATAATCTCTAGAACTACTGGGCCGCATTGAAAAAATATTTTATTGTTGGATAGCCCATTTATCGAGGAAGGCTATAGATTATAATATCCCGCTACGACCAATAGGAGCGGAGCAGCAATGAAAAATATTGTAAAAAAAGGAAGAAAAAAGGGAAAAATTACGCAGACGAAGTTGCGCGGGTCAGCTAGTATCTTAATAATTCTGTTTTGCATTCTTTGCACTTCCTGTATCTTTGTCTTACCGGCGTCACCCCAGATTTCTTTAAGATAAAGTAGATGTGATTTGACGAGTGAATTATAGACTGTGATACAAAGTTTTTTAGGTATGCAATGTCTGATATTATGGAGTGATCCAGCAAGTCAAGAGATTTTATTTTTGATATAATCGATTTGTACATTCCAATTCTTTATGACTATCCCACTATAAGCCAAGGTATTTTTTTGCATTTTTTTTGTACTAGTGGGATGTTATCTATAGTTAACGGGTTATGTGATGAAATTATTTTATTTTTAGCTTTAAAAATAATATAGCATGTCTTGGAAATGTTCACGGTTAGCAAGTTATATTTGAACCATTCTGACATGGTATTAAGATCTTCTCGAGCTTGAGAAACAACGATATTTATATTAGTGCCGAATTAAAACAAGCAGGTGTCATCTGCGTATAACGTTAGGTAGCCATGCATTTTTAGATTTGTAATGTTCTTAATATATACTAAAAATAATAACGGCCCTAAAATCAAACCTTGTGGCACGCCGCAAGTGACAGCCATGGGACTACTATCTACGTTGTCTATTTTGACTACCTGGAATATATTCGTTAAGTACGATTTTAAAAATTTTAATGCATTACCTTTAAGACCAGCGTTTTCTAATCTTTCTAATAGCAGTTTATGACTCACAAAAATAAAATAAAATACTTACGCGATTAAGACCCGTAGCTTACAAAATTCAATAAAACATATATTTTTATAAGTAAGCAACATACATTTCGCGTTGATTATTTAGCTGATCTGAATAGCAAGATAAAATGCACATTTAAGTACTACGAGGATATAAATCCTCAAAGAAGCCGTAAAAGTCAACTGGAGGAAATGGACCAATTCATATACTTCTTCTACTTTAAGGATAAGTAAAGATAACGTGTTTGCGTTTTTGTTCATGCGTTTGTACTCTAGACTTTTAATCTTGTAGACCCGCTTTTTTCGATACCCGTTTTTTTTTAAAACTTTACTCTATTTTTTAAACTTATAGAAGATTATTTATTACTTACTTATTTTAGTACAGATATTTACAAAAGCGTGATTTTCAGTGTTTTAAACTAGGTATTATTTATTATTTCAAAAACAGACTAAAGCACTTATATGTGCAAGCTTAGTGCACCAGACACTATAATATTTCTCGCGTTACTTTTTAAGTTACGTTTTTTTGAAGTGGACTAAATTTATTATGAGGTTGTATTATCACTGGTAGTTTAGTTGTTTAGTTAACTTTTTTCTTTATTTAGGTTCTCTTTTATCTTCTAAATTGTACCGTAGATTAATAAACGCTAACAATTGAAACAACTGCTTTTACAAACAGTATAAAGTAGTACTGCTCATTTACTTTATATTTACTAAACTTTATAAACTGCTAAAACTAATCTGTTGGTCTAGTGGTTAGTGGCTCTGACTGCTAAACCGGAGTACGTGGGTTCGATCCCCACCCAAGACAAAACTTTGTGTGATGAACACACCGATTTTTTCTGTATCTGGGTGTGTGGGGGTGTGTTAACTAAAATATGTATGTATTTAGAAATATATAAGTATGTTTATCATTTGTCTGGTTTCCATAGTACAAACTCTGCTTAGTGTGGGATCAGATAGCAATGTGGGATTAATTCCCACATTTCTAGCAATTTTGTTAACCTCCAGCTAAGCTCAAAGTCTTGTGTTAGGAGTGGTTTCACGTCGGTAGTATAATGGGTAGGATTCAAACCCGCGACCTCACTATTGCGAGACTGATGCCTTAGCCATTAGGCTACCGCCGCTTTATTTAATATTATTATTTTTTATTTCATGATGCTTGGATAACCCTCGTAGTCATAAAACTGGAATTAAAGTCAATTTATCATAAGACTTTGCTTGCCAGCCTTACCATATACAACTACTAATATCACTAATGAGTAAGGAGTGATGAATACGAGTATGTATAACCAGAACAGCAATAATCCGAACATCAAACTATTACTATCTGAACAGAATTAGTATTCAGAACGACTTGTCATAATATTTACCATCCCTTACATTCCTTCAATATAATCTGACATCTATAACTTAATTCATAACGCGTAGTCCTCCCTGTCAAATTACAACAGTATTAGAAAGAGGGTGTTGACACTACCTGCGATATTAAAAGTCCCGGCTCAAGTAGACTTGTTATTGCCCCTGTGGTCACGTCAGCTGTCTCGAGCCTGACCCATGTTAGGCCTAGGTATGTGCCCTTATGAATAAACCGAATCAACAAGTGGACTGTAATTTAATGTAACGGATTAGTCTTGTTCGTACGGTGGTCGACACTTTCCTTGTTTGTAATTAAGAAAACAAGTACAGAATATTGATATCAGAAAGTTTAGCGGTGTAAGTCTGTGGATTACAATGTTGGCGCAGTAAAATAAGAATGAAAAAATATTTTTTGTAGTTTATTTTCAGTCATTTTCTGTTATTCACAACCACCTTCTGGAATCAATTTTCGACGTATAGGTATGACTTGGCGACCTACAAAAATCTACTCTTTTCTAAAAGGCTGGCAATGCAGCTGCTATATCTCTGGTGTTGCGAATGCCCATAGGTAGCGGTAATCACTTACCATAAGGGTGAGTATACACTCGAGCATTTGCTAGAGCATTACAACGTAACGAGTACCTAACATTCTTACGAATGGTACAACTTATTTATTTATAATTTTTTACATCATGTTGTGTACACCCATATGTTATTAGAAAATACTTAAAAACTATGTTAGTATAAAAAAAATAAAATAATAAAAATAACAAAACTAACTACCACGCAACGCAACACTCGGCACCAACACATGTATAGCGCACAGGTGCCTTATCATATGGCCTTTAGCTTTGCTAGCAAAGCTAGAGGCAGTTTAGTCCATGCGCTCTAGCACTCGCATATACTTAATAACTTCCGGATCGCGCTAATCGATGGAGCCAGTATCGCCACGTCATCAGCATAGGTAAGAATGCTCGACACTATGTAATGACGTAATTACGGGTAAATGCTATAAGGCGAGTTTGACATTTATCTATAACATTTCTTTTGTTCTTGCATATAAGTACTGCCGATATCCGGCTCGTGCCTTTGCTCGATAAAATGTTATACCAAAATGCTCGTTGGTTTTTTAAATTAAGTTGTAATAAAACATCGTGCGTTCGAGTAATTACACAACAGCGAATGCTTAAGTTCGTTCTGTTACTAGTATATGCTCAAGTGTGTACTCACCCTTAGATGAGCCACTTGTTTGTTTGCCCATAAAATAAGAAATACTGGTATAACCTTTTAATATTATGTTTTACTTTTAAGGGATCCGTAGCCAAAATGGAAAAACGAAACCCTTATAGCTTTGCCATGTGCGTCTGTCTGTTCGAAGCTTAGCTCAGAGACTGTTAGTGCTGGAAAATATTACTTACGCGGACAAAGTGGAAGAATAAAATCTTGAAATACATTTTTTTGACGGTACCCCACGTATATTTAAAGTGGAGATGTAATTTTGGTTTCTCACCTACACCATCGTATGGGGTATGATATGACAGGTATTTTAAAAACGTTTAATAAAGAAAAAAAAATAAAGAAAAGAAAACGTTTATTTTGTTGCGATTTGGGCATAGACTACATAACTACAATGACATGATACAGAACAGTAGGCAAAAATACAAATATGTTGGCGCGTGCGCTTCTCCGTTAATGTCTATAGGTCTCGCCGTTTTTATGGCTTAGGGTTGCGGCGTGCGACTAATCAGACATGCAAGAAGACGCGCTGAGAGGCGCGCTGCCAGGCAGCAACGCGGGGCGCGGGGCGGCGGCCCGCTACCGTACCAAAAGTCATTGTTATTATATATATGACATTAACATACAGGCTATGCGCGTGAGCGAACCAGTCGCGATCTGCAGCGCCTTACAAAACACAACAATTGCCAAATCGTTTTACCCCGGTAGGCACCATTTGTCCATGCAACAGTGTATACGAGAAACAAGCAACGAACGAATCAAATAGGTAATTCTGGAAGACATTTGACAATGCCATAAGAAAAAAAAAGATCCTCTTGTGTGTATCCGGCGAGGACTCGTCAGTCAATTGTTATAAGGAAATGACGATCGTGTTTGCCCGGCGAGACAGCAACACTTAACCTGGTTGTGAAGAAATATTAATATTGCTGATTTTTGTTAGAGCCAAATGTAAGCTAAATGGTTACTGTTGGATAGTGATGATTAATTTGTAGATAAATGTCAACTGGTCAAATGTAATATCAAAATGATTTTAGCAGGATCAGAAAACTCAAAAATTTCATAAGTGATCGTCACGCTAATTTTGCAAAAGTTTGATTCATTAAGCTACTTATAGTATACTGTGCTATTTTTATCTGTATGTAAACATTTGTTAAAACTATTGTAAACAGTGCATATTAATTGATCTACCAGGAAATGCGACATAAAAACTGAGTATCGCTTTGAAGATTTATCTGGCGCTATTGTGTGATTGTACACAACGGCCGAATTCCGAAAGGGTTATAAATTTCCTTCCAAATGAAGTTCGTATAAAATATTCATAAAATTGTTCAGAGAAATTATAATCCCATTTTTCCGATGTTCCAGTAGTGATAGTAGTTCTCGTGTTACCGTGACCTAGAAGGGCACCAGACCCTCTTGAAGGGTCACCCGTGCAATTGACTGACCAGCCAAATCCCTGCTTTTCCGGTCAGCTTCACAAGATAGCCGGTCGTGTCCCTCCGCATCCAACCCAACGCCTTCTTCACGGTGTATAATTTTACTTTTAGTGTAAATTGAAATCCATATGAAAAAACAACAGTGACTTTTGAACCAACATAGCTTACGTAACTCAATTTTCAAAAATGAATCCGTTTAAAACTGTCTTCCCCTAAACTCAGGCCCTAAAATGTTTTTTAACTTGGAAAATACATACTATGATTTGGACTTTTGCGTTGCATGATTATAAGTTTTTTACATACGGCAAATAACGCGTATTATTTAAATATCTTTAAATTGCTTGACTTGTGATCCTGGTTAAAACGTCAAGCTATTTAAAGGTAAATAATGCGCGTTAATAACCTTGTCTAAAATAATTGGAAAATATATTATGTTCTTTTTCTACCTCTTCTTTCCCGCTAAATGAACTTTAACTACAAACAAATAAATGAAGAGTTAAATTAATTTTGTCAAGTTGGTACTTTACACAGTGCTGGCCACACTTTTTAAGTGAATAAAGATTTGAATTTTATTTGAGTAATCTTCGTAGGAGTCACAAAATAAGAAGTCAAAACTCTGATTACGTTTGTAAATTTTTTATTGGTACAACACTATTATTAAATTCATAAAACTCAGATACTGCATTATTCATTAGAATTTTAATCTGCACTCTTAGTTGAAGATACTTTTTCATAAACTTTTCCTATAATGGCGTAAAATGAAGTTGGTGCGAAATTTTAAATCTCAGTCTAGGTACATTTTATATGAGAGAAATATGCATTAGGTATAAGAAATTTTAAAAGCTAGCACGACTGAACCGTTTAG
Source organism: Herminia tarsipennalis (assembly GCA_945859575.2). Lineage (NCBI taxonomy): Eukaryota > Metazoa > Arthropoda > Insecta > Lepidoptera > Erebidae > Herminia > Herminia tarsipennalis. The sequence goes on from OX243830.2 coordinate 16,812,178, forward strand.
TGCAGGGGATTAAACGACACACGACACTGAAAGCTCTTTGACACTCAACGAACGAGTAATTGAATGTGCGCCCAAAGTAAGTCTCGCGCTTAATACATGAGAGGAAACGTCGGCTACCGTGCTGTACTGAATGTTCGATGAAACGATCATCTTGTATTTTGTATATACGTAGTTATTGCACTAGTTTTTAACATATTACGCTTCATTTCCTTTGAAAAGGGTTTGCGTAACAGTTCAGCGAAACAAAATCTTCATATTGAGGTCTATGACATCCGAATATTCAATCGATACCTAAAGTTGAGTAGTGGTCAAAAGTTTTCCTGTCGCTACTATTATGTCGCTCAGCTTCCTAAAGTATTTCTATGTAATGTAGCGTGCTTGCGAATGCTTGACGCTATGTTTAACGTTATTGCAGGTAAATGCTGTAAGGCGAGTGAACATTTACCTGTAACATTTCTTTCTGCCTTGCATACACTGCCGTCACTCGCGGTCGTGCCTTTGCTCGATAAAACGTTACACCAAAACGGTCGATGTTCGAAGTGTGGTTCGAGTAAATTTATTATCATCGAATGCTCGACGTTCTGTTACTAGTAAATGCTCACCCTTAAAATGACAGTGACAACATGAATGTTAACGTCGCGAACAATAAAATTAACACTACGGCGGAACAATAAAATTGGACACGCTTAAAAATTACCACCGAACAAACAACCCAGCCACCATAAATCATCTGATTACATTAGCATCATTAAAATACTTTTATTTGATAATTTTGTTGGCTTATTTTACAAAATTACAGTTTCACTCGAAAACTGAATAAAATAAGGCTCTCAAATCTAACCCAACTGTGTAATGTAGTTAACCCGTGTAATCTATTTAGTTGGCTCATGACCGGTGAGACTGTGATGGACTTGAGCCGTCGAAAGAGTGAAAATTTAGTTAAAACAATATAACCCAAATTACGCGTAGTGCAAAGTTAGTTTTATTTTAACTTGGTTTTCATGTTTTGAAATCAAATTTTGTTTAAGTAGATTTTCTGAACAGCCAGTTTACCTACTTAAGTTTTGAAAACTATAATAGTATCAGTAGTGTCAAAAACACCACTTTATACGTACGTAGTTTAAACGTAGGTGTCGTTCATAGACACAGAATCTTAAACGTTCCGAACAAAGGGGTCCGAGCTTCGGTATCTATGAGCGAAATTTAAGTATGTTGCTCGTACGCGTTTGTGTGAGACTTTGCTGCGGTGCTCTCAGTGTTTTATAAGACACGTGTTTTATCATCCGTTAATATTATACATTATTTCACAATTTGCCCGTAGTACGTTAAGTGCTTTATGTGTATACAAACATAACACAGTATAAAGTATAACTATTGATCCCCTGCCCTAGTGCAACTTTTTGCCTTATATGTCCAATTATTGGCCTATACTGTAGAGGGGTTAACAAGATCGCTAGTAATGTGGGACCCAATCTCACACATTTGAAAAAATTACAGTCGGAGCTTGACATTTGTCACATATTTTAATCTATATTAAATCAGGAACACGTTACTTACCGACGCGCTATAAGACGCAAACTACAGTATAACACTGCATAATATTTATGTCCATAACTGCATCACTATATCGATGCTGCCTTAAGCTACTTATTTCTGTTATGAACTAATTATTGCCTGCGGCTTCGCCCACGTGGATCAAATTGCGTTTATAAGAGCATGTCGCCTTTCTGTCAGTTTTCAACCCAAAACCTATAGGGTACTTCCGGTTGACTTGGAATTGACAAGTCTAGTTAAATGCAAGGTACAGCAAAAGTAAAGGGAAAATTCCGAAAAATAAGGTAAAGTTCGCTACTTACAAGTTTTCACAAAAGTCTAAATTTGCCTATATATTTTATAAACCTACAGTCACAGTCAAAGTCAAAATACTTTATTCATTTAAGTTACAAATGCAACGCTTATGAACGTCAAATGACAAAATGTGGAATAGAATGATTCTATATTTAATGCCATGTTCGCAAGAGTAAAGCCTTGAAAAAAAAGAACTTGGTAATAAAAACTCATGGGCACTTTTTTTAAGTGCCAGGTTTAGGCAAGGCAAAACGGAACCCTTATAGTTTCGTCATGTCCGTCTGTCTGTCTATCTGTCTATCTGTGTGTCTATTTGTCCGTCCGTCCGTATGTCACAGGCATTTTACTCAAAGACTACTCAACGAATCTTACTGAAATTTGGTGAAAAGGTGTCTTGTAGTAGCCGCTACTTATTTTAATAGCTTAAATAAAAAAATACATTTTTAGGGGGACAACATAAACATTTTCACTCCATAGGTACATGTAACAGAAGCTTTTTTGTCAGGAATCATCAGCGTGTGGCACATCATTTGACAGGTCTTTCAAAATCATTGGAGATTTTTTTTCTTTTCGATTTTGATTAAGGTTTCTAAAAAAATTTTTGATTGTGTTATAAATATTTCTGAAAATAATCGCTCCGAAAGTTGCCTAAATAGTGTCCCCCCCCCTTAACTTTTGAATCGTGCGACCGATATAAAAAATCACAAATGTAGCGCATAATAAATACTTTAAACTAAAATTATTTAACAAAAGAGCGTAAGTGCCATGAACATACGCCCTTCTCTTGATGCAATTGTTCAAGGCTGCGGAACCCTACACTGAGCATGGTATGACATGCTCTTGTCCGGTATTTTACAACTTCTTTGTGTATATACAGTTATGCCAGTAACGTGCTGTAACCAATACACCATGAAACTCATGCAAGCAATAACCATAGCACCACAAGTTTGCATGGTTATTGTATTAATAAAGTAATTGGCAAGAAATGCCTATAAAAATTACTAAAATGTTTACTCGGTAAAATACAAAATAAAAAATTAACAAACAATGTCTATGAAACGATTCTACTAACTACGAAATTGCTGGCGATGTGCTTCAGCTAACACAGCTCAAAGGACGGCTGCAAAAGGCAGAGCCACGATGTGTCAAAGCTAAAGAGAAAGAGGGTTTTACGTTCAGACTTTTAAATCGTATTCGACATTTTAAATACGTATCGCAAATGAATAGTAGTTAAGGGGTTTTGTTGGACAATTTCGACCCATACACAACTTTATTGTTAGGTTTAATTATCTGAATGTTTAAATATTAGGTTCTGTGAAATACTAAACAAGAGAAGTTTGCAAAACTCGTGGTTGAACATCGCTAAGCTGTCATGTCCAAAAAGTTTAGAATGGAATTGAAACGATCGTAATCAATGGGTTTATACCTGAAACTATTTTAATATTATTATTGTGGTTGAATTTTGACAATTGATGTATTTGGGATCAAGCTTAGCCGGGTTAATTCCTAATAATAAGTTGAAAGGTTTTGAGTAGGCATTTCAAAATGTATATATATTATATATACCTACTCAGAACCTTTCAACTTATTACTTATTTTTTTTGTTTTATTTAAATAACAAAGATGGTATAAAATAATAATTTTAACAAAAACAATAATAAGTTAGCATACAAAACAAGCCTCCTCTTTCACCAAAAAACTGATCAGATAGGTAGATACTAAAGTATGTACTCTATGGAACACGGCCTCTTGGTTCCGTAGCCAAAATGGCAAAAACGGAACCCTTATTAGTCCGTCCATATGTCACAGGTATTTTACTCAAAGACTACTTAATGAATATTAATGAAATTCAGTGGAAAAGTGTCTTGGCGCTACTTAGTTTGATTATAACTATTTATTATACGGGAAGTAACGCGCATTATTTACCTTAAAATTGCTTAAAAAAATGTAAGTAAAAACTAAGTTTGATAGCTAAATTATAAAAATAAACATTTTTAGAGGGTATACTCCCTCTAAAAATGTTTATTTTTATAATTTCCATTCATGTAACAGAAGCTGATTTTTTTTTAGCAAACATCAACGTGAACGTCAAAATGTGGCACATCATTCGACAGGTCTTTCAAAAACATTTTAAGGTTTCTAATAAATATTTTTGATTGAGTGAATATTTTTGTAAATAATCGCTCCGAAAGTTGCATAAATTGCGTCCTTAACTTTTAACAAAAAATATGAAAAAAACACAAAGGTAGCGCTTAATAAATACTTTAAATTTAGATATGCTGTCATTGAGTTATTGTCGAAAAACTGCGTTTCTAAACAAAAGGGCGTAAGTGCCAAGAACATACGCTCTTCTACTGATGCAATTATTCAAGGCTGCGGAACCCTACACTGAGCATGGTACAACATGCTTTTCCCCGTTTTTTAAGTATTAAGATACTATTAAAATTATTTACTATTGCATCATGACACTGAATAACTTTCCTGAATTTTTATACCCAGATGTTAAGTTGCATGCACATTTGAATTTCCTGAAAGTTTGAACAGCCTTTCCATTTTCTGGCGTGAATATTCTGTAGTGATATATGGCTGGCGCGTGATCCGAATGGTTCAGTAATAGCTGATTTGTAAAGACCTTAAAATATTTTATTCATGTTTAATTTTTTTTCGAAAAATTGTAGGTAATATAATTTAGTCCATTTTTAGTCCACTTTAAAATTTACATAACTTTCAACAATTTGGTTTTAAAACTGTGATTTTTCTTGCGGTCGTAGGTTAACACTACAATGCGTTATCGTTCCAGTGAGATTTAGTCCACTAAAAACATAACACAGATCACGGGTTGATTTAAAACATTAGTATGAAGGAAATGTTACGTCCTTTCAACACAAAGGGAGTGATCCTCAACCTGGCCAGGTCACCGTGCATAGCAGGCCGTGGCCCAACGGATAACGTAGGCACTTGTATATGTAGCTAACAACTATACATTTAATTTGTTTGCCTAGTGCCAGTTTCAAGCACGATGTTGAACTACCGGTCAGTTCAACCTTATGCTTAAGATTGAAACGCTGTTTAAAATTAGTATCACGAGCATTTTTCGCTGACTTATAGCGCGTTGAACCAATCAAACTCAAACCTTTGATTAATTATTCTTTAAATTTTGTACGGAAATTATGCTAATGGAACCCTATTATAAATCTACGGCCTTTCTTTAACCTAAAGTTATGTGGCTGTATCAAAATCAGTCTGTTTAAAAATGGAACAGGAAACCTTTGTATTATTTTTAATAACTAAAAAATAAAACAAACTTCAATTTGTAAGATTCTAATTATCTTTTATTTACGATCTTAAATCTAAACAAAGAAGTGCAAAGAGTAGATACATAATGTGTTTCATTTAGCAACTTTTCCTGGGCACCAAAAAGGCAAACGTTAATACCAAAAATCCACACGAAAATAAGGTTCACAAAATCCAGTCGTCAAACAACTAGGAATACCGAACACAAACAAAATATCCCCGCTTGCCCGTCCTTATAATAAGCTGACTAAAGGAGCCGCTACATTAACTTTGTTTTGGCGACCGACAAAATAAATTTACTTTTAGAAACAACAGTCGATAATTATGTGTTTGTTTAGTCAATCATTTTTTTATTGATTTATCCAATAAACAAATTGATTTAATTTTTAGTTATAATACTATACTGCCTAAGTAGTGGTTTCAAAATTTGAAGTCTACGTTATTAACTTCGTTATTGACCGCTCTAGGCAACTCAAAACTAAACCAAATTTGGAGAATGGGTACCTATGAGTCCGGATACCTTGTACCTTAATACAATAGAGACTCATATACATCTATTGAGAAATTATCGAGAAGACGAGGATAACTATATATAGTTCTCGTCGCCTTCTCGATATTTTGAGGTATGTACTTCTCATAAAAACTGGCTGGGCACGGGTCTCCCCAGTAGAACCAACTTATGGTAGATCCTACTACAGATATTAATACAGATAGTTTCTACTACAGATTTGTCGAAGTTTGGTTGATTTTTTTTTAGTTAGATACAAGCCCTGTCTTTACATACGTACAAGTCACGGTCACAAAGTACACCCAGACTCGGAACAACAATTTGTGGATCACACAAGGTCATATCCCGTGTGGGAACCCACGACCCCTTGCGTAGCAGTCGGACACACTTCCACCGCGCCAATATATATTTTTTTTAATTATAGTTATTTATTTTAAGTTGGTATTTAAAGTGTAAAGTTCGGCAAAGTGTTCCGCAATTTGGCAGTGCAGGGCACACTGCCAAATTGCGGAACCCTTTGCCGAACTTTGCTTTTCATTTACTGGCAAGACCTAGGCACGTTCCTGAACAAAATGGTTAAATAAATTTGACTACACTGTCAATTAGTGCATTTTCAAAATGTATATTTACTTTCTAGAAGAGTCAAAAACAGTAAATGTGGCGACGTCTTAATATTAAGACATTTGTGTTCCTTTGACCCTCCTTGTTCGGCACGGATATTCAATTGAAAACTTCTCAATATCTTTGATGAAGCAAAGCGGATCATTTCGACGGTCAATTTATGAATATCCTTGTAACCTTTTCTCTGTATTGCTGTTTTTTGCTTCCGGGTCGTATGGATGTTTAGCTGAATCATGTTTTTTTACTGGAGTTGAACAAAGGATCGTTGATTTCAAATGATGTGTATTTATGTTATGTAGTACCGGCTTAAATTTTATTGTTGGGGTACCCACTTTAAGGATTTCGATAAACTCTTTCTGTAATTCTTTTACTTTTATATTGAGTGACGTCAGTTAAATACTGTAACTTTTTAAGAAAAAATAACGATATTCAAGAGAATTGTTAAGTGGTGTAAAACAACAGAAAAAATATTAAGATAATAAATATGACAGATTATCAAAAATGTCACTGTCCTACTTTTATGTTTTAGACTATACCTCTGGTGGCTTAAAGGTCTAAAGCGGTACCTAGACGGTCATGCGGCTTTACGTGCTGTCCTGTATGCATTACCATTTAATTATAATATCTTGGGACAACTCGCCCAACGCTATCTGATCCCAAACTAAGCAAAGCCTGTACTTTGGAAACCAGACAACTGTTAAACATACTTATATATTTCTAAATACATACATATTATAGATATATAACACCTAGACACATTCTTTTTCATTCAGCAAGCTATGACTGACTTGCATGCATGATCGTTTACATTAATGTTTGTTTATGGATTACGCGAAGACGGCTGGACCGATTTAAAAAAATATTTTTGTGTTTGAAAGAGTATGCTTCCAAGTTGGTTCCATTGTCCTCATATCACGATCTGATAATGGGATCCTAGAGTATCGAGGGAACTCTTAAAGTATTAAAGGCACACCTACAGTGATTTAGGACATTCGTGCAATTACTCTTAAAAAGCACCAATTGGTGAAGTGTGACTGATGATGAAGACCATAAATGACGAGCGGACCTATTCAATATTTCAAAGTTTGCATTTCAGTTACTTTAATATGGTATTGAGTAGCACTTTATTCGGGATACCTTTTTTACTCATAATGATTTTTGTCCTATTTAAAATTGTCATAATAAATTAGGCATAATTTTCTTTGTCATAAAAATAGTGTGCCATAACTGGTTTTTAGCATACTGTGTTATTAAGGGTATTCTCTCGTTTGCCATAAATTAATTTGCACTAATATTGTTTGCCATAATCGTCCCCGATCATAATATTTACTTGCACTATTATCATTTATACTAATAACGTTTGCCTTAACAACTCAACAGTAATAACTTTTATTTGCCATAAAATGACTTTCCATAGCAACATATATCATAATAATTAGTTTCCATAAGTAACACGTCTCATAATCGACTCTTGACATAATCAAAATTTGATATAATTATGAAAATAATACATAATATTGTTAGGTCGAAATTAATTATCTTTAACACCCCAACTCAGAGCAATCCGACTCGGATAGGTTAGGTTAGAAGACTAAGGCGGGAGCGAAGCGAAGCGGAGCTCCCGCCTTAGTCTTCGTGTTAGGTTTTTTTTTTAAACCACCCAAAAGTAGGAGCCCCGCGAAGCGGGGCTCCGTCGAGTTTAGTAAGTAGGCGCCATATGAGGTTTAGTTTCAGGTTTAATTGTAAATAAAAAATCTGTGTCGTATAATATTGCAGGCGCTTATACTATATTATCTTTATTTATATTATGGTAAATAAAAGTTATGGAAAATGGTATTATTGAAAACGAAAATTATAGCAAATACATTTATGGATTTAAATTATTATGACACTTGATCGATTATGACCAATGGAATTAGTGAAAGTCATTTTATGTCATTTCACGATTATGGCAACTGAAGCGTTATTTCTAATGAAATTATGGCAAATACCGGTATGGCATGTGAAATTATGGCATTTTAAATTATGACAAACATTAGTAAACCGTTATTAAGCATAAATATTATATATCCTATTATATTTATTCATAACTTTGATATGCATAAAGTTGTAAAGCATAATCGACTCTTGACATAATCAAAATTTGATATAATTATGAAAATAATACATAATATTGTTAGGTCGAAATTAATTATCTTTAACACCCCGACTCAGAGCAATCCGACTCGGATAGGTTAGGTTAGAAGACTAAGGCGGGAGCGAAGCGAAGCGGAGCTCCCGCCTTAGTCTTCGTGTTAGGTTTTTTTTTTTTAAACCACCCAAAAGTAGGGGCTCCGTCGAAGATAGTACAATTTTATGCGCCTACATGTTTGACGATAGCAATGTATAAAATAGTGTAATATTGTTATTAAAACTTTTGTAGTTAATTTTTCGGCATATAGTTTGTATGCTTATAATAGTTATGGTTATGCGTCGTTATGCGTAAGTAAAGTTATGCTTTGGCATAGTATGCGTTTTAAATATTATGCTTATAGTGATTAGGATTAAAAAATTATGATTAAAAAAGTTATGACGCATGAGAATTATGCGTAACTAATATTAGGAGTATAAACATTATGCAATGTTAAATTATGACATAAAATCGTAGGAATAAAAATAGAGAACCACTTTATTCTCGTCATACTACTATTACACAATGTAATAGAGCTGATATGGAAACTTCATGACTTCTTGAGAAGTTGACATAAGCCTATTGTACTCGTAACTTAAGTGAATTACAAACCAATCCACTAAAAAGTGAGAAATACAAAACGTTTCTACAAAAAAAATATTACCGACTTCAAAATAAATACAAGGCAACTAAAAAGCAAGAAATAATACACCTATTGGTGAAGTAGAACTGATGATGAAGACCACAAATGACGAGCAGGCCAATAGGCCTGCTCGTCATTTGTGGATTTAATCGCAAACCGTGAAATATTGAATACAATATTTCACGGTTTGCGATTAAATTACTTTAATATGATATTGAGTAGCATTGTATTGTCGTCATATTACTATTACATAATGTAATAGAGCTGATAGTGAACTATCATGACAACTCCTCAACAATTAACGGCCCTGCATCGGAGCAAGCAATATTTTGTAACGGGATTTGAGTAGTTAACATATGCCTATTGTAACTTAAGTGAATTATAAACCAATCCACTAAAAAGAGAGAAATAAAAAACTTTTTAAAATACCGACTGTAAAAGTAAATACAAGGCAACTAAAAAGCAAGAAATAATACACCTAGAATAACAAAAACAAATTAAACATAAAGACTATTATTTCATGGCAGCAACTTCAAAATGTTTAATTTGTTTTTGTTATTCTAGGTTTCTTGCTTTTTAGTTGCCTTGTATTTATTTTTGAAATCGGTAATATTTTTTTTTTAAATCTTTTTTCATTCGATTTACAGTGGTGGATCAATTAAAATTCGATTATCGGCTTAATCTCGTATTATGCCAAAAAAAAAATCGGTATTTGACAATTCCATAATATTATCTAGTACGTTAAAGAAGCAGCGAGCGACGCTGTTTACTGCACTATACTGGGGCTGGACTGGAATTGCGATTAAAATGAATGATTCGTTTTTTTTGGTCGATCATGCAGCGTGCTAATTTAGGTAAACGCATGTCATGCCGCATGATCGTCTAGGGACCTCTTATGGTCTCAATTGGCCGCTGTCGTCAGCCGTGCTCAATCCCGTCCAGTAATTGTGCTTGGTGATTTTAATGCCAAATCCACGGTCTGGGGTTCTCCGGCCTCGAGTGCGAGAGGTAGAGCTCTGGAAGAGTGGGCTATATCGTCTGGCTTATAAATCCTTAACCGGGGCTCCGTTAACACGTGCATGCGCCAGCGGGGTAGCTTTATAGTGGACATTACATTCACCTGTCTTTCTATAGCCAGTCGTGTTCACGACTGGCGAGTTGTGGAAGAGATAGAGACGTTATCTGACCATCGCTACATTAGATTTAACATCTCAGCTCAAACCCCTATCTCACCAGCTCCAGTGGCCCAAATTAATAACTATCCCCATTGGGCGCTAAAACGCTTGAATAAAGAGTTACTTTTGGAGGCATCAATTGTGCAGTCCTGGGCGACAGCCCCGGATAGACCTGTAGATATTCAAGGTGAGGCAAACTGGTTTCGCGAGGCCCTGACGCAAATCTGCGATGCGGCAATGCCTAGAGTCCGGTCTAGACCTGCGAGGAACCAGGTGTACTGGTCTCAAGTAATCGCTCAAAAGCGCTTTGCATGTGTTGCAGCACGGCGCCAGTATGCCAAATTTCGAAGACGACATCGCCGTCCAGAGGACGCAGCAGTGAGGGAGGCAGAGTTATACGAGAGGTACAGAGGAGCTAAAAAGACCCTACAAGCAGAGATAAAGCGAGCTAAACTCCAAGCCCGCGAAGAGCTGCTTCAGATTATGAATCGCGATCCATGGGGGCGTCCTTATCTCATGGTACGGGGCAAACTTCATCCGTGGACTCCTCCAATCACTCATACTCTGCAACCAGGTCTGCTTGAAGACGTTGTAAGCTCGCTATTTCCCCAAAGAGGGGATCTCATGGCACCGCAGATGGCTCAGCCCTCTGCGCTTGACGAATCGAATAACAACGTGCCCGAGGTGACTTATGGCGAAATTGGAAGGGCAGTGCAGTGGCTTCAGACCAAAAATACCGCACCAGGACCTGATGGTATACCAGGCTGCGCGTAGGTTCTTGCTCTTAAAGTTCTCGGGCCCCGACTGAGAGCACTTTTCAGCGCATGCTGTGAAAGAGGCCAGTTTCCACGACAGTGGAAGACTGATAAACTTGTCCTCATCAAGAAGCCCGGTCGCCCAGCGGACTCACCGTCTGCTTATCGATCCATTGTGCTCCTCGACGAAGTGGGCAAGCTCCTTGAGTGCATTATTGCAAACCGCCTAGTTGAACATTTGGTAGGATCTGGCCCGAACCTGACAGATAACCAGTTTGGTTTTCGTAGGTAACGATCCACAGTAGATGCAATAATGCGTGTTCAGGCTTTGGCGGAAGACGCGATATCACAAAGTGAGGTCATTCTTGCAGTGTCTCTTGATATCGCTAATGCCTTTAACACCCTGTCCTGGAACTGCATCAGGGCGGTGCTGGTACATCACGATGTGCCTCTCTACCTCCGTCGAGGGATCGGTTTTAGGACCACTCGTGTGGAACATCAGTTACGACTGGGTGCTGCGCGGCGATTTCCCACATGGTACAACAGTTACGTGTTATGCGGACGATACCCTAGTTATGGCTCGAGGAAAGACACACCGTCAAGCGTGTTTATTGGCCACGGCCGGGGTGGCACGAGTTATTGGTAGGATTCGTCGACTAGGTCTTGAGGTGGCTCTCAACAAATCCGAGGCACTATGTTTTCACGCCCTCGAAACAAGCCACCCTCAGGCTCCAGCATAATGTTGGGAGGCACTAGTATCGGCATCGAAAATCGAAAAACGATGAAATTTCCTTGGTAGCGAAAGGTCTTGCGTCACTGTATTAGTGGCGTAAGGAGGCACTGGAACGCGAATTACGACTGACGCTTCGAGAGACTAAGGTACAACTATCTCAGCTCTACGATACATTACTGGCGGATTGGGCAACAAGGCTTGAACACCTAAGCGCAGAGCATGCTACAATAGCGGCAGTAAGATCCATTATGAAGGATTTGCTGAACAGAAGACATGGCTGTCTTACATACCGGCTGACGCAGGTACTCACGGGGCATGGTTGCTTTGGTAAGTAGCTGCACCGCATAGGCCGGGAACCAACTTCCGAATGTCACGACTGTGGGAGTTGTAGCGAGGATACGGCACTGCACACCTTGACGGAATGTCCAGCTTGGGCTGAGCAACGCCACGACCTTGCGGTAGCCATCGGAGTCCAAAGCCTCTCGCTAGAAAGTGTAGTAACGTCGAAGGCACGCAATGAAAGGGAGTGGACATATGTCGATACCTTCTGCCAGCAGGTTATGTGCGCCAAGGAGGAGGCGGAGAGAAAACGGGAGAGAACCAGCTCACATCCGTCCCGTAGTACACGAACGGGGCGTCGAAGAGCACTAAATGATCTTTGGCCCCCACAGGCTCTGACCTGAGGGCGACAAGGGGGGCAACTTGTCGTCCTTAACGAAGTAAGCCCGAGATGGAGTTGCGACGTGTTCCACGCGCACCTTCTGTCACAAAGTGGTAATGAAACCACCCACATTGTCGTAATAATTGTCGTTGTAACCAACGACCAAGCCTGCTAATGGTGGAGGCACCAATTCCGCAAGGGACACCCTCACCTTTGGCCGTAGGCTTTGCGCCGGAACACCGTGTGATTTTTAGTCGGTTCGACTCCGACATACCCCCTCCTGCGTGCCCTCGTAGGAGTGGAATCCGTGGGGAAGGGACCGCTTATGAATTTGCTAAAATACATACGGATACTTGACTGCCTCTGTGGCGCGGTGGGAGTGTATCCGACTGCTACGCAAGAGGTCGTGGGTTCGATCCCCACCCAGGATAAAACTTTGTGTGATGAGCACGATGGTTTATTCTGTGTCTGGGTGTTATTTATCTATACCTATAATATGTATGTATTTAGAAATATATAAGTATGTTTATCAGTTGTCTGGTTTCCATAGTACAAGCTCTGCTTAGTTTGGGATCAGATGGCGTTGTGTGAGTTGTCCCAAGATATTATTATTATTAGATATTACATACGGATCAAAAAGTGAACGAACTTCTTTTGAAGTCTCTTTATAGTCAGTTATTATTCGTTACATTCTCGACGATCTTTTATCATGTTTACAGCTTATGCCCGCAATAAATTGTGACTACAAGAGAGTAAAAACTCCAACACGATGTTAAAATGAACAAGAAAATAATGTCATAGATGACAGAAAATATTACTACAAGAGACAATTCAGCTCACATTTTATCAACCTAATATAAGAAGTGTGGCAACTGACCTATTTGCAGTAGCTCGTATTTGCGATCACATTTCTCCAAGATACGAGTATTTTCTCGACTGTAGCTTAGATTTTCGCTTGACTGGCTTTCTTTAAAAAATCCAGTGATTTTAGAACTTGCTCATATCTCAAAGGTGCTTTGACAAAAAAGGCATTCCAAATGTCTTTTTTAAACTTTGGATCTGCATATATTCTACGTTCAACGCTACTAACTACTAGTGTGGTTTATTTCATAATAGGACAAAACTTTTTTTTAAAGCAATGTCCAGCGTACCTTTGGTATAAGCTTTTATATTTATTTATTAAACCTTCAAAACACTTTCCGTTCCGGAATTGAAAAGTTTTTTGGATTTTTAATATCTTTAGGGATTTTTAGGACTTAAAGAAACAATAACGACTGGAATACGACGAACGAATTTAATACGACTGGAACTTTCTAGTACATTGGATTTAGTCATAAGTCTATTTTATAAAGAATATGTTAAAAACCTCTTGTTATTGAACTAATTATTTAACAATAACTAATACTCTTTATAATTGTTAGACATGATTGGAATGTATTTAACTAATTGTTCTGCCTAGCCTGACAGTAACCCTTTTATATAGTGCATTTTCTTAATTTTGTTATGTATCAAATACATAAATAACTGCCTTAGAATAATTGCCCGAAAATGTGTTAATTTATATTTTTAATAATTTGACTGTAGTGTTTGAATTCATGAAGACTGACTTAATTCCTTTCTCAGACATACGATCATTACATTGTTCAAGTGTATGTATATGAAATTTTGAAATCCAAGATTTGGTCCCGCCATCTTGACACTCACATGAATAGTCTATGCCTTACTGAACTCTTTTAACAAAACCTTTGCACATCACCCCGTTGCGGAAACGTGGCGATTACGTAACGAATCGTTGCGGACACGCGTCAATTCCGTTGCAAGTCGCGACGATACGCTGGTGGAATAATTGCTTGCATGTGGAGACTACCCGACGATAGTAAAGCGGATACGTCGCGATTCTCTCGCTCGTGGAGACCGTCCCTAAGTCCCTAGACCCTATTTTCTTCTGTCTTCGTCTTCTTGACTTGCACTTTAAACACAAAAATGTACTTACAGTTTTTTCATCCACATACTGCACGACTATACCAGACAATCGTCTTTTCTTTTGCGAAAAAACGCATCGTCTAAACGCTGGAATCGCTTAACCGCAGCTTATCTTCCGTCATCACTGGCACCGTCTACCAATCACCAGCTAGCAAGCGCTTCAGTTACGATCCATCACTGGTATCTACGCCACCACGTCCTTACACCATGACAACTAGCTCTCCTTGAGCGCTAGTATCAGCATCGATTAGGACCATGCATACATTATTCAATTGTCCTTGGATATGAAACACTTCACTTTTCAGAATATTGAATTGTAATAATAATAATATTTATTTATGGAATAAGAAACAGGTTCTACATAGTACATATGGAAACGATGAAACCTGTAGTAGTATTAAACTGTGTCACAGATATCAACGCTCGTTACCACCACGACACCTACGTTACCCTAGATTTCAATATTCCAAAGGATACATTATTAATTTAATTCAAAATTACCTTTCCTTATAACTGGTGACAAAATTATTTATGTTAATACATGATCATGATATACATGATCTTCTAAGTCTTTATAACGTAGAGTAAGCAGCCATTCCAGGAAAACTTTTTTACATGTTTTTAAAGGAAGTGGAAAGATATTTAATTGCCTATTAGTGTCATACACCCGTATTTATAAACGAGTCATTACTTAATACTTAGCGATTGCTCCATTGAGACACGGCTAGTTTTTAAAGTAATTACTTAGAAAAAACTATTTTATAGACAAGGAATATTCGTTACTTCCTTGAGCAATGTAACCAAGTATTACTTATTACTTAGCAACCGGTGAGTCGCAAAAAATGTTCCTTTACATAAATAAGGTTTTAATAAATTTGAAAAATAGAGGGCAAAAAATATATTACGACAAACTAAAATACCTACAAATTTAAAAAAAGTTATAAATGTTGATAAACTTTCGCGATTTGTACACATTATTAAATTATATATATTACGGGTCACTTCCCGTGACCACGGCCGTTGCAATACGGTCGAAACGTCGGGCAATAAACAAGGTATTTTACCTTAAATTATTCACGCGATTAAGACCCGTAATATATATAATTAAAAAAAGTTAATAATACAAAAATGAATCGGCCCAAATTAAGATTGTATCAATATTCTTTAATTTTAGTTTTCTGGGTGTAACAAAATACAAGATAATTGAATAGTTATGTTACCAAATGAAATAGTCCGTTTAAAGTATTTTTGAAGAACTTATTTTTCATTTAGCGTTGAAGTCACCCAAGAAATGACACTGAAGACGTCACCTGTATTTTACTTTTTTATTTAAAGGACGTTTTGCTGGTTAAATACGTGCACAAATTACTATAATTTAAGTAGCAAGGGTATACTTTTTAAAGGTTGAAAGCCCACAAGCTTGCGACCGCGGTCAGCCACCCCGTTCTGTCGACTGCATTGCTTGTCCCGGTGAAATCTCAAGTACCAACTCAATAGATTTTGCCAGTGTAGCCAAAGCCCCTGTCAAGCATTACACGGATAGGTATAGATGATGGTTATGTAACGGTGCAAGGAAAAAAGCGCCGACAGCCAAACGTCAAGAACCGCTGCGGCAAAGTTAGTTTAAATCTTTACCTTACCGACTAACATAGGTTTAGGTCTATGTTAGTCGGTAAGGTAAAGATTTCTGTGGGCCATTGATGCCTAAAATAAATGGTATATTATTATAATAATATTATTATTTACCCACTGACTGGCATAGTTCCAAATACATTGTTTTATTTTCCAAACTTTTCATATTTTTAAAATACCTCTTAAGAAAAATAACCTCTACATAAAATTCCTAATTAAAGCTATTACTCAAGTAATAGGTAGTAATAGGTAACTAACGTTTGACGTTTCTTACTTCACTCATTTTCTTAACTATAAAATAGAAACAGTTACGCAAGTAATTACTTTTACTTTTTTTACTTAAGTAACTGCTATTACTGGTTTATAAATACGGGGAATAGACTTTTGGACTCTTGAATAAATAATGACGACAGGTAACTGTTGTACGTTGCGGAAGAATTTGGCAAACCTTGTCAGAGCGGCGCTTTGTAAAATCGGGGCCAAAATATTTTCGTACTTTTACTACAAAAAAAAAAAATAGGTATAATTTTTTATTTATTTATAATATGTGTATGCCGTTTTGATCGATGACTTGTTGCTATCTTGTGGGTAGTGCCGTTGCCAAAATTCTCAAAAGTTTTACAGCGATGGTATCATGTACCATCGTTGTAAAACTTTTGAGAATTTTGATCAAAAAAATCTGGCAGGTAGTTTTGACATTGTTCTTTTGAGGTTAACTTTATTTTTTTTTAACTTTTTTTTATTATATTAACCTAAATAACTCTGAAGTGACCGAAACAGGGGGATATTTAATGGAGCAAGATCAGGGCTATACGGATGATGCATCAACATGTCCCAGCTAAGCTCTCTCGATTTTTGCTGAGTGGCCATAGATGAGTGCGGTCTGGTGTTGTAACCAACATTCCTGTTCACCAGCTCGCAAAAGCGCATGTGGACGATTTCTTTCCAATCCCACCATACAGCATCACTTTGTTTCGAGTCAGGCCGGGTTTTGCCACGGTCTGTAGGGCTTGTTCATGCTTCGACCACGACCTTTTCGAACATTATTTAAGAAATGGGTCGGACGTTTCAACAAAGAATCGCAAATGGAAACATGTAGCATTAAGTTTCTCTCAGTGAGATCATGTGGTACCCAAATATCAAGTTTTTTCTTGTACCCAGACACTTGTCGCACAAATTTTATTCGAGCTTTCGTCACATTTTTCTCTTTTTTAGGTTTCCCTAGCCAATATGGCAAAACGGAACCCTTATAGTTTCGCCATGTCCGGCCGTCCGTCCGTCCACACCTTTCCTCAGAGACTGTGTGTCTTATTTTCTCACCTACCTTATCGTGTAGGGTATAATTAGATAGGTATTAAAAACGTTTAGGGATTGGGAAGACGATTTTTAGGTATCCGTTTGTAAGATATTATGAAATATTGTGCGTGACCCGACATGCACTTGCCCGGTTTTTTTGTAATAAAACCTTAAAATTAAAATTTCTTCGTCACATACGTTCATTTTGCTTGCTTGAAAAACAATTGAAAAATGGCGGGAACTAGTTTTTTATTTATTTATTGCATCTTCAAAATATCAACATTTATTGGTATTAAAACCAGCCTGTCACATTCAGTACAACCAAAGAGGCTTGATTACTAACAATACATTTAAAATACGAAAATACTTTTGCCCCTATTTATTATTTCAGTAAACAACACTATTTTCAAATGTTTGTTACACCCAGACTCGGAACAAATGATTGTTCCAAATCTGGGTATACTTTGTGTCCGTAAATTGCATGTTTGTAAAGTCCCCCGTGACATAGGGATTGTACCCTACAGAGAGAGACACTTAAAAAACTCGCACCACATTCATATACATTCAATCATATATCACCACACTCGACCCTATATGACCATATTCGATTACGGCAAATCGCTTTCGATCGCATTTTACTACTTTTGACCATGATGCATACCTGAAAAAACTCTGTGAACGCGCAAGTCTTGCGACTTTTCCCATCACACTACTCTTATTAATGAATTACGCAGCAAATCGACTGTTAAATGGTCTTTAACACGACTTCGGGACTGCAAAGCTTGTTATGTCTAATGGGATACTACTATTATTTAGGTTTCCTTAAAAATAATAAAATCGAAGCGAAACCATAAATTAAAGAAAGTATTCTCAATATCTTGCAATTAATATATAGCCTGTTAAAACCATCCTGATTCGACTATGAAACCACAGGCAAATTGTCTTCACTTTCAAACACGTTCGCCTTTCACCTGGTAACAAATGTCGGGCGGTTGACAAATGACTCCAGGTTAATTGCTAATAGCACTAAACAACGAAAGATGGACGAGTGCACGTATTCCCACAAGAAATCCGTCTCATTTCTCCGTCTGCAGTTAAACTTGATCAGCTTAGCCAAGGGTAAATGTTCACGAGAGCGATTTATTTGCCAGAGCCCCCACGGATATCGAGCGTGCGGCCAATTTCGTCACGTACACAGGCGTGCGCTTTGTCAACGCCACTACGACGAAATAAACGTATTTACCGTGGCTTGAATTAATCATAAAAGCTGCTGGGCTTATGGTGCTTTAGGTAACTTTTTATCTTCGAGTTTAGAGTATTTAGATTATCTGGGTCGAGGGGGATTTAATATGCGTCTTTCCGTTATCCGTGAAAAAAATAAATTATAGGCTGATTTCTGATGTAGAAGAATAAAGTTTTTAAAATCCATATCCCTAATTAATCCAGTATTATAAACGTTGTGTTATAATAATGTTTAACATTTGTTTTACCCAACTAGTTCCTGAGTCATTTTAATGGAATTTTGCTACAAAGTAGTCTAAACGACGTAGGATTTGTTTTATTTAATGACAGATATTCAAGCGGGAAATGGAATGAAACTGGGCTTAAAATTACTTAGCAGTTTTAAAGAGGAGTCCCTGACTCAATGGTGAAAAAGCCGATTGAGATTTCGAGGCTAAGCAACGTTACCACTGTCGGTCCATAGATGGATGACCATTTTCGAGCATTGCATTCCTCCGTGCCTCGGAGCTTAAGTTAAGTTAGCCGTCGATACTGCGCCTTATCTCTCTCCGAACGAGTCGGATTTCGGTCCCATTGGACTATGAGAGTAGGAAATAGAGAGTGCACTTGTGTCTGCGCATATATAATCGTGCACTATAATATCTCCTGCGTAGTTGGCTAATCTCTAATGAGATTAGCCGCCATAACTAATATTGGTTAGGAGAGACCATTCATATTATTTGTAAAGTTTGTACACACACCTATGATATTACTCCTGAGACTCTATTCATTATGATGAAATCTATCAAGCCTTTTGGGTGGGAGACGAAGACATATGCGCTTCTTCTGGCGCCGTCGGGTAAATATGCTGTTAATATATTTAGTTAGCTTGAAGGAAGGTTATAGACTACTTTTTCTCGCAATCCAACATACGTGGTGAAGCCACGGATTTATACTATACTTAAATAGAAACTTTATAATATGAACCTGTTTAACGAAACCTCCAAAGTAATCGATAAAATTTACTGCATGTGTATTTTTTCCTGAAACATTTTGTAACTATATATTGAACTGATGCTAAAAAATACTAGACTTAACCATAAATAACTATCTGTACTTTGTACAGTATGTAATTAAGATCCTTTGTAATTACACTACCTAGTGTTGGCACGCATTGTGGTGAGGTAGGCAAACGCGGACGTTTTGTAAACAAATTCAGACCCATTAATGTCGTCTTTTATGTGACTATACTAAGAACACACACATAGAGCATATTATAGAATACCAAATTAATGATTTTTCTTTATTGTGATGATATTGCAAGGTGCGTTTTGATCGTTTATTTTTAAAGATGCGTGATGATGATTGATAGGAGCCATTTTATAACAATTACGCTTAGTGACTTCACTTCCATGTAAATCAATTAAGTTGTAATTTGAGTCGAGTTCAAAAGTATTTTTATGGCTACTATTTACAGCACGGGAGTTAGCAACGCGTCACAAAATTGCCGTTAAAATGTTTAGATAATCCAACTGAATTGAGTCCAACTTCTATTTTCGGCCAATGGTGTTCGTGCATTTTTAGCACTATAGGTACGTTATCAAGTTAGATCATTATACCTCTTTCAAGCAAGATTTATAATTCTAGTAAGACATGGTGAATTACAGTTCCAGTCAGTATCGTGTATGTAGACTTGACAAGGACCATTTATAAGACCGACGTATTTCTTTCATTAACAAAATATTTTATAATGATAAAAATATATCGTATTGTAATTCATTGGGGAAATCATAGAATGAAATAAAGGAAAAAGTTCATCTGATTACGTCAGATCTCATGATTTCCCTCGTCACGAAATTTCGGTTCTTAAAAGTTTCTGACGTTACGTTTGACGTCACACTATCAATTACGTTGTCTCAAGGGGCCCTTTGGGAAAACATACGAAAAAAAAACTCGTATTTCTACTAACATATCTGTCAAACATTGTTGTTAGTACTTTTGTAGTTTCTTTTGTATGACATAAAGTTTATTATTTACGTGCGGTTTTCGGTAACCTGGATATCACAGTTAATATAATCTGGATATACATTTCTATCGACCTGTTTAATTAAGACGCTGACTTATGTCGTTATTCACTATTCTTAAAGTAAATGAAGATATTTCAAACATTAATGAGGTATTCCTGTCACCTAATACATTTATATAATTAATAGCTTTCGCCTATAAAAACTATCCTATGTCCTTCCCCGGGAATCAAACTATCACCCTACCAAATTGTAATTATTTAATTACAATTTGGTAGGTTGTATTTATGTACAACGGTTCAAGCGTGAAAGGATAACAGACAGACAGAGTAACTTATAGTGTAATTTATAATATTAGTATGGATATTTACTTGTTAAGAAAACCAACAGCGGTTCAAATAAATTTAGGACGGTGATATAAAATGTATAAGTACAAGTTTAAAAATAAACATAAAAATGGGTTGCGCTCCGGGAATGCCGGCAGAAGTGAAAACTTGAACATTGAATGGGAGGATTATTTTTTTTGTTTGGGATGTTTTTTTATCAATATAAAAGTACTATCATTTATGTGGTTAAATACAATTTTCTTCTATTGCGCTATCGTACACAAACATGACAATTTAAAAAATAACAATGACAACGACATGACAATTAAAAAGTTTATCCGAAAAAAATACATACTGATGAAATTTGAATAATATTTCTTAATCTTACTGACTGATAATAATAAAAAAATATGAAATAATAAATCACAAATCCAAAAACTAAAGCCAAACACATGGTACAAAAGATATAGGGGGGGGGGGGGGAACACAATTATGCAACTTTCAGAGCGATTATGTCCAAAAATATTTATTCAATCAAAAAAGATTATTAAAAACCTTACAATGTTTTTTAAGAGCCGGTCGAAGGATGAGCTACACATTGAAGTTGACCGAAAAAAAACTATGGTTATTGAGACAAGAGATGTCGAACCATGCTCAGTGTAGGGTTCCGCAGCCTTGAACAATTGCATCAGGAGAAGAGCTTATGTCCATGGCACTTACGCCCTTTTGTTAAATAATTTTATTTTAAAGTATTTATTAGGTGCTATCTTTGTCATTTTTTTTAAATTTTTTGGTCACACGGTTCAAAAGGTAAGGGGGGGGGGGGACGATTTAGGCAACTTTCGGAGCGCTTATTTCCAGAAATATTTACTCAATCAAAAAAGTTTATTAGAAACCTCAATCAAAATCGAAAAGAAAAGAAATCTCCAATGTTTTTGAAAGACCTGTCGAATGATGTGCCACACGCTGATGTTTGCTGACAACATTTTTTTTCAGCTTCTGTTACATGTACCTATGGAGTGAAAATGTTTATGTTGTCCCCCTAAAATATTTATTTTTATTATTTAGCTATCAACCTAAGTAGCGGCTACCAGAAGACACATTTTCACAGAATTTCATTAATATTTATTGAGTAGTCTTTGAGTAAAATGCCTGTAACAGGACGTGTCGGACGTGACGGACAGACAGACGGACATGACGAAACTTTAAGGGTTCGGTTTTTGCCATTTTGGCTACGTAACCCTAAAAACTATGCGCATTTCCTACAACTACCTACTAGGTACCTACTGCTGATATTCAGTCAATATACTACTACAAAAGTATCATGCCGATAGGTACATATTCAATATCCAGTATTCAATATAATCACTTAATAGCGTTTCATTAACTCTGGTTCCGTTAATCACAAATCAATTCTACACTTAATGTCATTGAATTGATTCGAGATAGATTGAATTCAACCGACTTGCATTTCTCGGTGGCAAATTGAAACCTGTTCAAACATAGTTTAAGTTTCTAGCGACGCTGTGGATTTGTGAAAATTCACTCGGGTATTCACTATTCATAAGTGGGTTTAAACTTGCAAAACTAGATTTAAAAACTTTGGGCTTAGTAGAATTTTGAACGTTAGAGTTTTTGGTGAAGGCTCACATGATAGGTAGCTGAAACGTGAACATACATGTAAACGCTATTTGCCGAAATTTATCTATTAAACTGTTTTATTAAATTAAAAGTTTGAAGTAGAAGTTTGGAGAAACATTGGATTTTCAAATTACTCATGGGACGGTTGAAGGGTTTTGAAGAAAAACCAGACGAGTCAGATTTACCCACCGAGGGTTCTGTACTAATTTGTGAGTACATAAATAGTTTAAGAATCGAATCGCGCATTTAAAAAAAACGGCCGTCTCTATTTTTTACGCTAACTTAGAAGTTTATTTTTTCACAGTTTCAAGGGACTGTAGACTTGAGTATATGATTTTTATTTCAACTCGATACCTGTATGCGTTTCCGAGTAATAGAGTCTGACTGACAGACGGGCAGACGGATGTACAGACAACGAAGTGATCCTATAAGGGTTCCGTTTTTTTCCTTTTGAGATACGAAGCCTCGTATTTATTAAGCTCTACGTTTGTGATTTTTTGCATATGTTTTGATCACACGTGGGGGAAGGCACAATTTATGCAACTTTCTTAGTGATTATTAATATTAACTGAATGAATAAAGTTTATAAGAAACCTTAAAATTATTTCAAAAGACCTGTCGAAAGATTTGCCAATAGTAGATGTTTGCAAAAAAAAAAACTCCGCTTCTGTTACATATGTATGGAGTGCCCCCCCCCCAATATTTATTTTTATAATTTAGCTATCAAACTAAGTAGCGAATACTACAAGACACTTTTTCACCAAATTTCTCATTATGTAGTCTTTGAGTAAAATGCCTGTGAGATTCTGACGGACACACAAACAGATAGACATGACGAAACTATAAGGGTTCCGTTTTTGCCATTTTGACACGGTAAAATTAATTTAATATAATAGGAATTAATTTAATTTTGTTTCACATTATTTGAATTAGCCGCAGACAACTAAATGGCTAGTCTTCTAAACTGTCCAACTGTCCAAACAGTCCTTAGTACTTAATACGTTTGTTCTATTAGTAGGACCATTCGATAAAAAATACTATTGAAAATAGTAAATCAGGAACTAATGAATATTTAATATATATTTTTTATTTTCGCTAGTTGATTAAGTACTTAACTAGCGAAAGTTAAAAATTGTACTTGTGTACTTACACAACTAGCAAAACTGCACTGTACTGCACTGGCACATGGTAATCCAAGACCATATCACCAACCGACCATATAGCCAGCAAAAAAGTATTTATAATAATATAAATACTGTTACCAGTGAAATAAAATATGGTAATTTTTAGTAAAAATTTACGATGAAAAATATGTTTCCATTTGTGACAGTAATAATACGCTTCGTAGGCTTTTGATTCGTGATCGGTGATACCATTCGTCTTGTTTGTCATGAATTATCGGGACTACACGCAAATGTAGTCAATATTTACCACACCAATAAATAAATCGATATAATAACCAGTTGCCTGCGACTTAGCTATATGTCTAACTTTGTCCGCAATACCACAGATAATATAATACTATGCTAGTAGCAATACTAAACGTAGAGATTTTAATCCTTTAAAAAAAAAACATCATTTCAAAATACCTACAGGAGAAAAACCGTATTGAATCAGAGACTGTTGAACCACACTTATTGGACTTAAGCCCTGTGTTATCGGAGAATTTACTAACATACAATGCACGATCACAAAGTGCACCCAGATTCGAAATAAATCAATCATCGCACGCACAGTTTTGTCCCATGTTAGAAATAGACCTACAACGTCTTGCATAGCAGTTGTTCGCAGTCCCGCTACACCACCATGCAAAGGAAATTCTTTCCAGTCCAAAAAAGTGCCAGGAATAATATGTCGAATTGCAATTGTAAAAAAAAATGTCCTACAATGTCACATGTCTTTAAAGGTTCATGACCAACGCATGTATGTAACTGATCGATTCGATCACTTGGAGAATTCCAAATCGTACTTTAAGATTAGAACACCTGATGAAACTCAATTTATTCTCTTATTTATAGGGGATTAATAAAAGCAACATTTCAAAACATATTTATCTTACCCTAGATCAACAAAAAAAAAACGTCTAAGAAAAAATCTTGGGATAAACTAAAGTGATAAACTTTTTTCTAAAATAAAAGGAGCTACATACTTTTAGCAAACAGTCTCCAAGATGTAAGACTTAATAGGACGACAGGTTGATTATACAATACCCACTACAAAATGCGAAAAGCTGTTGTCTTAAACAAATAAACCAAGGCTCCCTTTTATAAGATGTATTACTCTTATATTTTTCTTCTAAAATCTTCGTCTTGTCAGTGTTTAAAAAATATTTACCTTATTTTATTAACAAATTTTATAAACGTCTTGCCATAATCTCTTCCGAATCAATAAAGATTAAATTTCAGTTATCAAACAAAATCTAAAACAATTACTATATTATTTGTAGGCCAAGCTTAAAAATGGTTCGAGCAGGACAGAATAACAAATAACCGTCCCGTTTATTGTTTTGTACGTACATACATTAAAATGGTGTAACTGGTAGTTTTTTCAAATTTAACTCACATGCTGTCAATTTCATTTAAATGGGAATAGCAGTGACGGTAATACTTTTCACAGCACGATCTAAACATAAGAAAATAATATTTAATCTACGTTTAAGTATTCCAGGATGACTTTTCGATTCCTGACCAAGCCAGAGTCTAACGAAACTGTCGTAAGTAAACATGGTCAGCCTTATAGAGTACCCACTACTGGGACACAGGCTTTCTCTCTGAAAAGGTATACAGGTATTGATATATAAATTAAAATGTATGAAAAAAAAATCGTATCAGATGGGTCTTGAAGGGTCTTGACCTTAGAGGTACCGGCTCTAAGCCATTCACTAGCTGCTAGCCGGCACCGAGACATGTCCGCTACATGACATGCCGGTTACTTCACGTTCCTTTTATGGACTGATTTTGATCAGAGGCGATGAAACAATATACTTCAGTGTTAACCGCATAAATAAACTCAAATTTTCCAAAACAAAATTTGGTAAAGTCCTTCCTAAGTTAGCACGAAGAAAAATAGTTAAAACATTAACCAAAATGTGAACCAATAATAAACTTTAAAGTTAATTTATATGTAAACTATTGTAAGTAATATCAAGAAACACACAGCGTTCACGTACACAGTTAAAAGCAATCCATTTGTTGAAAATAAATTGTAAGTAAAAAATAAAACAAAGGTAAGTTAAAAAGGTATTTAAAACCTCACTCCGAATGCCAGATTACAATGTCCTTTAAATTAAGTAGGAACGTTGCAAGTGATGAATATTTAAAACAAAAGAAAGAATAGGCCTCCGTTTAGAAAGTACATAATGGTACCTACATTCATTTAAAGGTGAATTCTTTTAAACGTAATGAGATTCATTTCAAGATTTGCCATGATTTATAATAAAATTATAATCAAGTTTTTTTAAAGTAAGAAAATTGTTACATTGCTGGTTGATTTCCGTTGACCTAACACCTGTTTTGATTAAATGACAGGTCTATTGACTCATTTAAACATTGCTGCCGCAAGATGGCGTGACTTTTGTTTACATTTGAAGTGCCGGTTAAGCAGTTGGTCTCATTCGGCAGTCTTAATTGAGCGGTCGTAGCGATAACACGTCTTCCGATAGACGTTGCTATTTTTATTGTCGTGTGTGCAATGTGTTAGTGTGGTTATAGAGTCAATGATACTGTGCAATTTGTGTTATCTAAACGATTAGAAATGTTGGCGGGCCTTAGCTTGCTCAAGGTATCCACGACCATATGATCGATTACCATAATGTAAATTCGAATTTTGAGCCGCTAATCGCTCATAAGACCACCCTGGCGCTCCGACATTCAATCTTTGTGTATTTGTAAGTCCTCGTACGCACTAGCTGTTAACCGCAGGGCCGGTTAACCACACGCTATAGGCTTTATGTCCACCTTCTTGCTGTTCTTGCATGGGGCGCGTGGCGCACGTCGTAAACATACCGCTTCCTAAACGCCGCAAACAAGGACTAAGTTAAGGCGCAAAAAGCGCTTGCGGCTAGGTTAAATGCGGCGTACCGCATGCTTCTGTCCATATTTTTATTTTTGTATCATCCATCCAAAACCGCACAATTCCAACGCACTTAGTGCAGTGAGCCGTCTGTCCTGCCGCACAGTTTCGTTGTCGTGCTTGTTTTGCATTCAACATTTGTTCAAACGTCTAGACGTTTTTATGGTTATCGGTTGTCTCTCAGTTTCGTGTACAAATTTCACACAAACTATAGAAATCTATCCATATAATCAAATTGTAAATTTCACGTGTCTGTACATGCCCGAACATAGTGTAAAAAAAATGGGAAATGTTTAAAAAGAGTATTTAAACACATTTGTACATTTTTAGAAATGTCTGTCTGTCTGTCTATCTGTTTGTTTGAACACGCCATCACACTCTTACTACCACACTTTAGACTCGGAACAACAATTTATGGATAATGCAATGTTGTGTCCATTGCCTTGTGGGACGAACCCACGACCTCTTGCGCATCAGTCGCTACCGAGGCAACCCTTAACATTTATTATATATATAAAGCTGATGACTGAAACGCTAACATTATTTTTCATTTGTCTGCCTCACCCAACTTATGCCTGTACATACCAACGCGTTATAATTGGTTTATGCATCTTGGAAAGGTATTCAAATCTAAATAAACTTATTAGAATAATTTCTTTTGACAAAGAATTTTGCTTCAATAAACGAAGCCATAAATCTAAATGTATAAAAGTCTTCAGATTTATCAGTATCGCAATGTACCTACCAAATAAAAAGTGACCTATCTGACCAGATAAAGTAAGCTGAAAATGAAATAAAATTCCATTGTCGAGTTTTGCTCCACAAACTTCAACTATGGTGCCACGCTCCGGTAGGTGAGCCAATAATACGCGACTTTTTATTTGCCTTTGTTCCATACTAACTATAGTCATTTATCCTATTATACTATAGGTACCTACCGTTTTTGGAGGGATGATATAAAAATAAAAATATGGGCAGAAGCATGCGGTACGCCTACATAGCATGTGTTCAATGTATTAAATAATATACATACTTATTAGTTTTTTTTTTCATAAGAACCTTTTTAAGTATGTATTTGTAGGTAATGTGTTTTATAAAACTGAATAAAACACATTATCACAAATATAATAAGTAAATGAATAATAAAAAATGAATTCAAAAAATAAAATGTGATATGTGGTAAAAACGCGTGAAAAGAATAGATAAACAGAAATACGTTAATATAACACTTGAATACATAATATATTTTCAAGTATTTCATACGAGAGATCCATATGAAATGTAATAAATACCTAAACCTCTAAACCTTATTTAGCTTCAATATATCAAGGGTTTCCAATACCAAAATTAATAGTATAAAATCCCTAATCTATTTCCATACTAGAGTCAATATCGACATTAAGAAATAACGTAATTTCGTTTATCCGATTATCCTCTTAAGCTTTTGATTCATTTTGTACGAGATATCATTCGGGGCGTACTGACAGGGGACCCGAAGACACTTATTCTTCTGTAGCGATGTGACCAATAACGCAAATTTGAACAAGCGCTTTACTTTGTTAGCGATAACGTGAATGGAAATTTAAAGTTATTAAAGATAGGTCTTGAGCATTTGCGAGTAACTAGAAATAAATTATTCTTATAAACCACAAGCGGAGTTAAGTTTCAATAACGAAACCAAAATAACCGAAAACGCCGTTTTAAAGAAACCGAATAATAATTATAGGCATAACGTATATACGTCCGTCTCGATCGAATGCTAACGCGTAACTGACTGAGCGCTTCGTGTCGCCGCCGCTCCGAGCAGCGCTCGCAGCGCTCTCCCCACTGCTTAGGTCCAAGCCACGCCTCCTCGTCTGATATTTTTAACACGGCCTTTGCTAACGGCAAGGCGTCCTTGACCACTTAATCATGTGTGGATGGCTCCCTGCAGTCTTGGGAGTCACAAGGATCGTCATCATCTGCAAAACATCGTTGTCATTTGTATCTGGACTATCACTTGTCTAAACTTCTATAATATCAGCACCCTATCACGAATGTAAGCGTGCACTCTTACACCCGGGACCAGTGCATAACTGCATAACTATTGTCATCTAACAGCTATATGCATAAATTTAAAACCCAGGGAAGCAATAGTAAGCTCTCAGCACACATTATAGGTAAGGACTATAAAGCCTGCGCATGTATTATGGCTGAAGGACATAGCATCCCATGATACATGTATACTGAACACGTCATAGGTAGCTGCTAAAAGGCGAGAGTACGTGGTAAACAAACACAAATCAGCACACGAAATAGGTTGCTGCCAATAATGCAAGCGCGCGCGCACTTCGATTGCGCCCACTGCGTGGCAATGACTGCGTCCACTGCCCGGCTGCGGCTGCGCTCACGCCGCATACGGTTGCTCATTTATCTGGTCCTCGTATGTTAGCTCGTCACCTAAAACGTACCCAAACCAAGCTTTAGTGAAATATTCAGAAAGTTTTAGTTTTAACATCCAATAGTCAGAGATGGATAGTAGTCCTGTTACAGGACTCCTATCCATCTCTGAAGTAGTCACATTAAAACGAGTTTCAGATCTTAATCATTACCGAAACAACCACAACATCGCCTGAGAACTGGTATAGAGGTTCGAGATATGTAGCCAAATGTCGAGGCTACGGAAAATCAGTTTCTGTCGTAGTGCCGAACGACGCTAACGTGCGCACGGAATATATTACGCTGCGTTACGGTCAGTAGGAGGCGGTAGTTCAATAATCCGTTTTTTGAAAAATAATGGAGTGTCAAAAGTGCAATAAGTTCTTACAAAGAAAGGGTCACATTTCATGTGTCAAGGACCGTGCCAAGGAACTTTTCATAGGGGATGTGTAAAAGGATTAGCGGCGGATATAAAAAATGGTAGAAATCGTATCTATTGCAACAACTGTGAAGATGAAGGATCAGAGGAAGAGGAACCGGAAGAAGACTCGCAAGACCTTGCGAAAATCCTAAAGGATATTCAAAGAAAAGTAGCGGCTATTCCCAGTTTTAAAAAACAGTTAGATTCTATCACACAAAGTTTGAGTATGCTCTCTGACAAATATGATATGTTATCCACGGAACACGAACAATACAAGGATAAAATACAAAAACTTGAAAAATCAGTTGTTAGTGTTAACAACAAATATATCTACTTAGAAAAACAGAACGCGGCACTCGAACAAAAAATACACGATTTCGAGCAGGCGTCTCGAAAACATAATATTGAAATTGCGGGTGTTGAAGAAACGAAAGATGAAGACGTCAAAAAAATTGTAGACAAAATCGGCAATGTTATTGGAGTCAAAAGGACGGAAATTGAATGGGTTAAACGTACCCGACGTTCATCAAAACATGGCAATAAACCGGCGTCCATCCTAGTAGGCTTCAAGACTACAGGAACCGATTCGCGCGATAACTGGCTTGCCCAACGTAGCAAGTTATCAAACACCACAAGCAACCAAATTACAGATGGATCAGCTACGTATAAAATTTACATGAACGAGGACCTAACAAAAACTACGCGAACCCTATTGTGGAGTACGAAGAAACAGCTACATGGAATTTTCAAATTTATATGGATTTCCAATGGAAAAATCTTAGTGAAAAAATCTGAAGGGGACAGGTCAATATGCGTGCGAGCTGAAAGTGATATTAGCGATCTTCTTAATAGGAAAATATAATTCATTACGCAGTGCGAGTTGTGTTTATCTTATTATAATATTCGCGGATTTCAGTCATAGCCTGGATTCCATTACAGGTGGACCTACTAAATATGTGTGTGTGGAGAGTCTGGATACATGGTTGCACCAAGTAAATATTACCAAAGACCTATGTATATTACATGTTAATATTCGTTCAATAAAAAAACACTTTAGTGAATTTCTATTAACCTTTGGAAGCAATTTAAATAAATTGGACGTTATTGTTTTTACCGAACCAAATATAAATTATTCGTTGTTGTCTTTTTACAAAATCTCAGGCTTTAATATCAATTACTATACACGCCAAGGACTTAGTGGCGGTGGTGTGATAATTTATTCGCGGGTAGAACTAAAAGCCACAGTAAACGAGACGGCTGCACGGGCGAGCGATTGTATGAGCTCTGCAGAGTGCGTTTCCATTGCGCTTAACATTAACGGGGAGCAGATTTATATAATATCATTATATAGACCGCCAAGATTTCATAACAAAAACAGAATTAGAGAATTTAATACCGAACTTAAAAAAATATTAAATATAATACCTAAACAGTCCAAAATAATACTATGTGGCGACATAAATATAAATCTATTAAATAACCGCGATAACAATGTAATCAATTATGAAAATATTATGTCGGAATATGGTTTTACTAAATGTATATTTGACGTAACAAGAAGGGAAATAGTCATGGGTAAGTTGGTTGAATCATGTCTGGATCACATATATATTAGAGGAAATTCGACATTAATTGACTCAGCGATAATTAAACATAAAATATCGGACCATTTTTATATCTCAGCCGCGATACAGTGGAAACAAACTCTGCCTAGCGGCCGAGTGACTGATACGCGCTCCAATGGTGTGCGTGTGATCGACACGCGCTCAAATGATGTGCCGATGCCGTCGCAAACAGTAACACGGCGTATTCTTAATAATAGATTAGTTAGGGAAAAGTTATTATCAACAAATTTTGATTACCTATTAAATTTAAAGTGTCCAAATAAGCTATATGAAGCCTTTTCAAAAATCTTTGCTGATATTTACGAAGAATGTTATCAATTAAAATATTTTAAGTTGAACCAAAGCGGTAGAAATAATAAATACTGGATAAATGAAAATCTGAAGCAGATGATCTTGAAAAGAGATAGTTTGTATGTAACATGGAGTAATGATCCAAAAAATATGATTAAAAGGTTAAATTACACAACATATAGAAACAAATGCAGTAAGGCTATATTTAAATGTAATGTTGAACATGATAAACAATGTATACTAGACTGTAATAAAAATATAAAGAAAATATGGGAAAAAATAAATGATTTATTGGGTAAAAATAGACAGACATTAGATAATTTAATATGTACTAATATGGTCAAACATGGTAGTGTAAAAGAAATATGTGATAAGTTCGCCACAACTTTTTCAAGTGAAATTAATCAAATTAAACACATATGTACGGATAAATGGTTGGACCGGGATAGTTACGTTAAAAGATCAAATGTTTATATGAGATGGCAACCAGTGGGTAGTCAAGAAGTTAAACAAGTTATTAAATTTATGAATAAAAATAAATCCCCGGGGAGTGACCAAGTGAGAATGTCCGACTTAAAGTTAGTCATTAATAAAGTCAGTCCAGTTATAGCTGATTTGGTAAATTTATCTGTTAGTCATAATAAATTTCCAAATAAATTAAAAGAAGCGATAATTCGGCCAATCCATAAAAAAGGTGATCGTAAGGATTTTTGTAACTACCGGCCTATATTTATTTTATCCAGTGTTGACAAAATAATTGAGAAATGCATTACAAATCAACTTGGTAATTTTTTAAGCAAAAATAAAATAATAAATAAATGTCAACACGGGTTTCAAAAAGGAAAAAGCACTAAAACGTTATTATCAAAATTTACAAACGAAGTGAACACTTATTTAGGAGATAAGAAATTTGTCGTAGCGATTTTTTATGATTTCAAAAAAGCATTTGACACCTTAGAATCAGACACGCTTTTAAATGGAATAGACGAATGTGGTGTGGGACAGCCGCTTAACCAATGGTTTCGCGACTATCTCACGTCACGCACATCTCGCGTAAGCATTGGCGGGGCGCTCAGTGAGACGACGGATGTTAGGTGGGGGATGGCTCAAGGTTCAGGATGTGGGCCGACCTGCTATCTCCTGCATGTAAACAGTCTAAGTGGAATAATTAAAAACTGCTCAGCATATATGTTCGCAGATGACCTATGTACCCTCCGAGCTGGTACTGATCTTGCAGAGACATGTTACCTAATGCAACGTGATATAGACTCAGTGGTAAAATGGTCCCATGATAACGGAATCATCTTAAATTCGGACAAGACTCAATTTATTATTATTCATTCGCCTTATTTACGTCCGGCCGATTCACCTCCCTCCTTATATGCGCATAGTTTCTCATGTCTTCATAATAAACTTGTTAGTTGTAAGTGTAAACCTATAGTTAGAAAAGATTGTGTCACATAACTTGGTGTAAAAATTGACGAGAACTTCTCCTGGTCGTCCCATATAGATTTTATATGTAATAAGTTAAGATTAATTCTAGGTCAATTCTACCACTTAAGTTTTAAAGTCCCAAAAACTACATTAAAATGTTTGTATTTTTCATTAGTGGAATCCATTTTGGATTACGCCCTTGACAGTTATGGTTTAACATTTAAAACTTATATTGATAAATTAGAAACTCTCCAGATTAGATTTTTAAAACTGTTAGTTAATAAGAACACTATATCTAAATGTAAAGGTGACTATTGAAAATTATTTAAAATTTGTAAAGTTCTGCCAGTAAGATTAAAACATAAATTTTTGTTAGCCATCAATAACTATGATACACAGACGCCTAACTTAACTTTAATTAATCATAGTGTTGGCACTCGCTCTATGTCCGCAGGCAAATTTGAAGTACCTAAGGTGAATAATTATTTTGGAGATAGAACGCTTAAAAAACGATTACCCTATTTTCTAAACAGCCTGCCTGAGGACATTCGACGAGAAAAAGTTAAAAATAACTTTAAATCTAAACTTAAAAAGTACTTACTTTCAACTATTGTTATATAAACTTTTCTATGTACCTACCTACTCATAGAAAATGAGATAAGTAAAAACTTTTTGAGACTCATTAGATCCCACAGACAAACTGTGTAAACAGTTTTGTGGGACAATGATATTGTATGTATTTATGATGCATGTTTATTAATATTCAATAAAAAAAAAAAAAAAAAAAAAAATTAAACTGTCGCATTGTCGGGGTAGAATATAGCGGCAAGGTCGGGGCTATAATATCAAATTGCCACTATCGAAACAAACTTAGCCACAATTTCGGGGCTTTAATGTTAAATTGTCATTATCGGGGCAAACGTAGCCACAATTTCGGGGCTTTAATGTTAAATTGCCTGTTTAATTTGTTTTTTATTCTAGGTATATTATTTTTTCCTTTTTAGTTGCCTCGTATATTTTTGAAGTCGTTAATATTTTTATGTAAAAAAGTTTTTTATTTTCACTTTTTAGTGGGTTGGTTTGTAAAGTAGTAAAGTTACAAAAGGGTTTGTCAACTGCTCAAATCCTTTTACAAAATATTGCTTGCCCCGATGCAGGGCCGTTAATTGTTGAGGAGTTCACTATCAGCTCTATTACATTGTGTAATAGTAGTATAACGATAACAAAGTGCTACTCAATACCATATTAAAGTAACTGAATCGCAAACTGTGAAATATTGAATAGGTCTGCTCGTAATTTGTGGTCTTCATCTGGTCGTTTGGTTAGTAAATTATTGACATGAGACTCCTGATTACAATTATCAACGATTGTAATTAATGTAGTATTGCACTGTAAATTTTGTACATCCATTATAATATAATAATAATAATAATAATAATAATAATTTTTATTGTTACAAATATAACCTTTAACATAGATTGTACTTAAAACTAAGTTACAAGTACTGGTAGGTTAAACAATAAAGTGACAACCCTAACTCCCAAGACTAGGTAATCCTGTAAACCTGGAAATTAGTGTTCTGCCGTTTTGGTTATACAGTGAAATAACAATAATTGAAGATAAGGAATAAAGAGTTGTGGTGGATGTGCTTTGTGATATATATATGTGTGTGTGCGTGTGTGTGTGTGTGTGTGTGTGTGTGTGTGTGTGTGTGTGTGTGTGTGTGTGTGTGTGTGTGTGTGTATGTGTGTGTGTCTGTGTATGTGTGTTTTGTCTGAGTACTCTTGTATTTGGGTAAAATTAGAGAATTAAATGTGAGTGCATGTATGTTTGCTTATTGCTGGGTGTGTAGCAGATCTTCTGTTTCGGTATAATTTAGTTTTTGTAACCACGTTTTTATTGTGCACTTGGCTTCATGGTGGTTTAAGCCAGTTATTGGGGTAGTTCTAGATATTTTCTTGTAGACTAGAGAACTTAATATATAATATTGACGTTGTGCAAATGCAGTTCTAAAATTATCAACAGGGCATATAATTCGAGCCTTACGCTTGGTGTGATCCGGCGTTGGAATTTGCCTATGCTTCCTGAGAGTGGTTCGAAGCACAAATAACTGTCTCACAGTTAGTACACTGAAGTCTCTATATAATTGTACTGTTGGAAATCTAAAAGGACGATAGAGTAACACCTTAATGACAGCTCTTTGTGCTCGTTCCACTTCTAGAAACTTTATTTTCGAGGCTCCACCCCAAACTGGGATGCAATAGTTAATAACAGACTCACACAGTGCTAGGTAAACCATTTTTAGAGTGTCCATATCTGCACATCGTCGCAAGGATTTAAAGATGTAAATGAGTCTTCTGATTTTTGAGCATATGTAGTTGATTTGATTGTGCCAGTCTAGTTTGTTGTCAATTATTATACCCAAATATTTTGTGCTGTCAACACGGGCAAGCGTCTCACATGAACATGCACGTTGGTCAGAGCACCTATGAATTTTGATCGAGAAATTATCCGGAACTTTGGTCTTGTGATTAATCATAAAGGAGATATAGTTTGTTTTAGGCACATTTAGGGTTAGAAAATTTAGACGTAGCCATCGTGAAATACTATTCATAGTGTCTTGTGCTATCCGATTTACTTCAGTCCACGTACCACCGTGAATAACAATCGCAGTGTCGTCAGCATATGTGAAAATTTTAGTTTTATGTAGCTTTAGTAGACAAAGGTCATTAATATAAAGTACAAATAGTGTCGGCCCAATCACACTGCCTTGCGGTACTCCGTATGTGGCTGTTTCTTCATCACTTAGACAGTCATTAATTTTGACAACTTGTCTCCTGTTTCGAAGATAGTCCTTAAATAGATCTAGGGGTTTGCCGCGAATGCCTACCGACTCAAGTTTTTGTGTTAGGATGGGGACAGAGACTGTATCAAATGCCTTTTTCAAATCAAGAAATATACCTAAACATTTTTGTTGTGCGTCTAATTTTTGGGCTACATGCTGTGTAAGATCTGTTATTGCATCCTCAGTAGAAACACCTTTTTTAAAACCGTATTGGTTCGATGCTATGATGTTAAATTGTGTGAGATACTTAACTAGTCTACCATTAATTAACTTCTCCATAATTTTAGATAAGGCTGATAGTACAGATATCGGTCTGTAGTTGTTAATACAGTCTCTGTCTCCTCCCTTGTGAATCGGGTGGATTAGGGCCTTCTTAAAAGGTTCGGGGAACACACCTTTAGAAATAGAGGTGTTAATAATATGTGTTATTAAAGGGACTAAAGTACTTTTGCAATTTCTTATAAGTTTAGACGGAATACCATCCCAGCCCGTTGCACTTTCTAGTCTAAGATTCATGATCGTTGACTCTACTTCAGATTCATCCACTTCTAAGATAGTAAATGAATTACAGATTGTGTTTGCTGCTTTTGGGTTTAGTTGTGGGGTTATAGGTGGTGTTTTTGAGGCCAAATCTGAGCCAATTGTGGCAAAGAATTGACCAACGTTGTTAATCGCTACTTTTTGATCAGAGTTTGATGTCAACAATTCTATAGGGGGTGTACA
Organism: Herminia tarsipennalis; assembly: GCA_945859575.2. Taxonomy (NCBI): domain Eukaryota; kingdom Metazoa; phylum Arthropoda; class Insecta; order Lepidoptera; family Erebidae; genus Herminia; species Herminia tarsipennalis. Next base: position 16,848,537 of record OX243830.2, read on the forward strand.
TAGTTTCTTTGTGTTGGTGATGTCTTTAATTTTGTTCCATAGCGTTTTAGGGTTATGTTTAGCCATATCTAGTTCATATCATCCATTGTATTAAGAGAACCAGCTATTATCCAACCAAAACTAGAATTGCGTAACTTTAGGTTACTACCACCAAGAGAAATCGGGCTTGGATTTGGCAGACCTTCAGTTTGACTCCCCAGGGGAAATTGATTTATTGCTTGATGCCGATGTTCTCGGTAGCATTTTTGTTGGCAATACACGGGTATTGCAGCCAGGTGGCTTGTTTGCTGTTCCCACCATATTTGGTTTTGCATTGATGGGACCTGTACTAAGGTCTCCCCCTCCACCAGAATTTGATAGTTTTTTCACTTCGGGGTCGGCTCCACAAGCTTCTCGCCTTGATCCGGAGCATGAGGAGTGTGAGCTGTTCTACCAGAACAACACTAGCCGTCTGCATTCTGGTCAAATTATAATCAGACTGCCATTTGTTGTAGTACGTCCTCCACTTGGGAAATTCCGACCGACTGCTGAAAAAAGACTTTTGGCAATCGAGCGTCAAATGGATAGGGATTCAATCCTCTGGCAGAAGTACATAGAGTTTATGCGAGAGTATGAAGAATTAGGACACATGTCCGTGTCTACCTTGGATTGGCGTTTGGTGGAGCATTACTTCCTCCCGCATCATGCGGTGCTTAAGGCATCCACTACGAAGCTGAACACTGTGTTTGATGGTTCTGCGCGGACTTCGTCAAGTGTTTCCCTGAACCAGTGTTTGCACTCTGGTCCCAAGTTGGTGAAGGACCTTTGTGTCGTCATCACTAATTATCGTCGTCACCAGTTTGTTTTTGTTGCCGACATCAAGATGATGTTCCGGCAAACCATTGTACATCCCGATAGTCGAAGGTATTAGCTGATTTTATGGAGAGAGGATCCACGGGATTCTATGGTTGTCTTCAAACTCAACACGAATACGTACGGACTTCGTTTCAGTCCCTATTTGGCCATTAGTTCTCTTTGGGAGCTCGCGAACCGTGAGCGTTTGAGGTTTCCTCGCGCGTCCGCCATTTTGAAGGAAGACATCTATGTCGATGATATTTGCACTGGGGCTTCCACTAATGAAGAAGCTCTACTTTTGAGAGACGAATTGGTTGAAATGTTGGCTTCCGCTGGCTACGAGTTGCGCAAATGGATTTCCAACTCGCCTGCGCTCTTGGAAGGACTACCAGAGGACCATCAGCAGGACCCTCATTTGTTTGAGAATGTTGACAAGCCTGCTATGATGGCCATTCTCGGCATGCAGTACAGACCAGTCCAGGACATCTTCACGTACAACGTCGATTTGGAATTGCCACACGTCTGGAATAAGCGCTTGGTGCTGTCGACGACCGCGAGGACGTTTGACCCTAATGGTTGGTTGTGTCCTGTAGTGTTTTGGGCCAAATGTTTCTTACAAAAAAATTGGACTGCTGGACTTGGTTGGGATGAGCTCCTTCGGAACCTTTTTGTAGCGGAATGGACTTCCTTTGTTTCCGCACTTCTCTCACAGTCTCGGGCTATACTCTCCCCAGGTAAAAATAAATGTACCCTTCACGGGATTTGTGACGCTTCGGAGCGTAGCCGTTGTGTTTTTGCGTTCTGTTGAATCTACGGCTCAGGTGACTGTCTCCCTGATCATGGCGAAGAGCAAGGTCGCCCCGCTTCGGACTTCACTACTACTATCCCGAAATTGGAATTGTCAGGGGCTGCTCTTCTTGCGACTATTGAACCACGTGACTCACACGCTTGGCAAATCAATCGATAATAGCACAACCTATGCCTGGAAAGGTAGCCAAATTGTACTTTGGTGATTGAGGACATCTGTCCACACTTTGGAGGTCTTTGTAGCTAATCACGTCTCTCAGATTTATAATTCTGAGGTCCCTCTAGTATGGAGGCATGTACCGGGCGAGATCAACCCGGCTGATTGCGCTGCCCGCGGTTGCACAGGCCCTAATTTGATTGGTCATTCGCTGTGGTGGGGACCGGAATGGTTGACTCAGCCCGAAGTTGATTGGCCTCAAACGCTAGTTTTGGTTCCATCTTCACTACCGGGCTTACGATCGCTCGCCGTTGCATATAGAGAATACGCGTTCGACTCTGACATCTTGTTAAATCGTTACAGCTCCCTAAACAAATTAGTTAATGTCACCACTTGGATACAGCGCTTTTGCTATAACAGTATTTTGTAGACACCCGCAGCAGAAACGTGCAGAGCCAATCCTCTCACTGGAAGAACGACAGGATGCACTCCTCACTTGGGTTCGTGTGATACAGATGGTGTTCTTTGAAAGGAAAATTGGTATTTTGAAGTCGGGTAAGGATAAGCTGTCAGAGGATATTTGTAAATTAACCCCCTTTTGGATGATTCGGGCCTTTTACGTGTTGGAGGGCGTCTCAAGAACGCCAACCTCCCTTATGGGGCTCGCCGCTCTCTTAGCTATTGGGGGCGTAGAGGTCAGGTTCCGCCGCTCGCAGACCGGGGCTAGGCTTCTTCAAGTTCCAGAGGCAGAGGGCACAAGAAGGCCGACCTGGTGGCGGAAACACTCAGGCGTCTCGCGGGACGCGAGGAAGGCATATGAGTCGTCAGGCCGATGAAGTGCGCGGAGTTGCGCGTCTCCGGCCTGGACGACTCCGTGACGTCTGAGGAGGTCCGGGAGGCAATAGAGCAGAAGGCTCAATGCTCTCCCGGAACCGTGAAGGTTGGCGCGATCCGCCCTAGCCCCGGCGGAGTTGGTGCGGCGAGGGCGCGTTGCCCCAACGCCGCGGCCAAAGTTTTGACTGAAGCGGACCGGCTGCTCGTGGGTGTTTCTGCCGCAAGGATCACCATCCTTAAGGCGAGGCCTGCGAGGTGCTACAGGTGCATGGGCTCAGGCCACCTTCGCCCTCAATGCACCAGCAGCTTAGACTGCAGCGGACTCTGTTTCCGCTGCGATCAACGCAAGCGGCATACGGCAGCGGCGTGTTCTGCCGCTCCCCACGGCCCCATGTGCGCGGCGGGCAACCAGCCCGCCAACCACACGACGAGAAGGGCGGGCTGCAAGCCCCCCAAGGCTGCCAAGCCGCCCGCGGGGACGGGTCAAGCTGCGGCCAACCCCTGCACCCAGGCTCCGATGCGGATGGAGGACGGTGAAGACGAGGCGCCCTCTCAAGCTTCCCCACGCTCCACTTAACGGACTCTCTTAGCCGTGCTCGCTCCTCGCCCCTGTCGTCAGTGATAGGAGTCCAGGACGTGGTCGCAACCTTCTGCGGGAAATTCATCTCGTGGGAGGAGGCGGTGGAGCTAGCCTGCCCCGTCGCCGGCGAACTGAGCGACGTCGAGGCGCAGTCGCACGTGACGTCGTTTGGTGGGGCTGTGGGCGTGATGGACGGGGAAGATTCCCACGCTCACGGCTTTCCGCGATGGCGGCGTTCTGTGTGTACCCAGGACGCCGCATAAGCAGGAACGCCCGATAGGGTTATGCCGTTGGGTGGGTCGCCGAAGATATAGCAAATTCCGGCGGCCTATCCGTGAAGGCGGCGAGTAGGTACACGGCCGATTTTTAGTGGGGGCAGGTCCCACACTACCTCCAGCGTCTACCCCGGGTGCTGAATGTGTGCGATAGGCATTTTTTACGGTCACATAAAAAAGGGGGGCATATTCTCAACTTGGTCACTGGTACTGACGGAGTTCCCGGATCTGCTGAGGTCTTGGTGGACGGTTCGGTACTAAAGAGGGCGATCGCAACTCTATCGTGACTGCCAGTTGATAAGTGGACCAGTAGACCGGTCCAAGGCGGATGCTAATCGATTACGGGCGCTTCGTTTCCAAGCGTCCCATCACTAGCAGTATGTCGCGTCACTATATAGCTGTCATCTGGTTGTCTGTTCGCGCTTCTTGGTTTTGTTCGCGCTTAGGCTTTATTGAAAATTGTTAAAACTATGTATTAGAATTATTGAAAAACTATCAACCAGAAAAATTTTGATGTTCTCTGAACTCAATACGCTTTTATATTTTTTTCTTCAGTTTTCCCATTTGATTAATGTGTGAGTATCAAGTTTAGCCGATAAGTTAAAATGTGTTAGTGGGTTGACCTAAACTAGACAATGCACGTAGTTTTTTTTTTTCATATGATCTCTTAAGGAACACAGAGACTTCTCAGACTCCTTATCCTTCCAGATCCAATTTATTTGGCGCTATTCCAGCCAGAGGACAAATAACACATATTAGATATATTTCGAGACTTAATCGCGGGAATTATTTAAAGGTACGAACCTTTTATTTACCCGACGTTTCGATCGAATTGCATTGATCATGGTCACGGGTCGACTGATGGCAGCTTAGCGATGTGCAGGTAGATCGTTGCCTTTTCTTGATGTGTAGGTATCGGCGAGACAAAATGGTACCCTCGGACACATAGTATACCGAAAATCTACACACACGGATAGGTATTTACATGCTTTATCGCACCATCATCCGCGCCACTTACAGTCCGTTGTTGCTTCTTTAACAAACAGAGCATAAGACCTTTGCGACCCCGAACACTTGGAGGATGAACTTGCACACGTTCGGGACGAGGTATTAAGAAGCAACGAATACAAGCATAACCTTCAACGTCCAAAGAGCAGAAAACCAGAGGTAAATGCCGACAGAGTGCTAGCTTTCATGCCGTAAATCAAAGGAGTTACGGACAAAATTGGAACAGTATTGAAGAATGACTCCATTAAGACTGTATATAGTCTGCACTCCAAGGTTTCGAAGCTTTTACGAACGGCAAAGGATGTTATTCCGCTCCAAACACTTGGCGTGGACAAGGTAGATTGCAGTTGCTGTAGTTCCTATTTCGGACAGACCAAAAGGACAATCGCAGACAAAAAACCGTCAAGTTTACAAGTCTGCTATCGCTGAGCATTTGTTGGAATCAGGACCAAATCACTGGATAGAATTGCATAAGCTACAGGTACTTTCCACCAATCGCCACTATTATTCCAGGATAGTACGCGAGGCGGTTGAGATCAAGAAGAATAGGAACTTCAACCGAGAAGATGGATACCGGCTCTCACCATCTTGGAACCCTGTTATCAGCAAATGCAGTCGTAGCCGTAAAGACACCGCTCCTCAGTCTAAAGTGTGTGTGTAGTGTGTAGAAGTACCGACAGTACAAATTATCAAGACCAGGTGAGGGTAGTTGAAATACCCCGCGCCTCACGGAGACATCGCTAAGCTGCCATCAGTCGACCCGTGACATTCGTACCTTTAAATAATTTACGCGATTAAGTCTCGAAATATATCTAATATGTATAAAAATCGCAAAAGTTTAAAAACAAAGATAAATAATACAGTTATAATAATAATAATAATAATAAACCATTTATTTTAGGCAGCAATGGCCCACATAAATCTATACCTTACCGACTAATATACTTACAATAATACAATAAGTGAAGTGCTAGTAAAAGTAAATACAACTTAAAGCCACCATATATTAAAACTATATCAGTAGGTACGCTTCACTCCCTCATTAGTACCATGCATCGCGACTCCAGAATCTGCACGCTTGGCTTGTAGCGGAACTTCTGGCGTACGTACGTGCAGGCGCGTGATGTACACCGGCGTGTTCGGCGCCGAGGCCCGCAATGTTCCCTTATGTTTAGCTTTGCGGTTCTTGATGGTTGGCTGTCGTCACTTCTTTCCTTGCACCGTTACAAAACCATCTTCTTTATCTCTGTTTATTGTCCTATCCGAGAATGCTTGACAGGGGCTTCTGGCTACACTGACAAAATCTATTGATGGTGGTACTTGAGATTTCACCGGGACAAGCAATGCAATCGACACAACGCGGTCGCAGGCTTGCGGGCTTTTAACGATTAAAACTATACCCTGCTACTTAAATTATAGTAATTTCTGCCCGTATTTAAACAGCAAAACTTCCTTTAAATATAGTAGTAAAACACAGGTGACGTCGTAGCTATTTTAGTTTGTTGTAATATATTTTTTGCTCTCTATTTTGCAAATTTATTAAAATCCTGTTTATGTAAAGGAACATTTTTTGCGGCTCACCGGTTGCTAAGTAATAAGTAATACTTGGTTAGTTTGCTCAAAGAAGTAAGGAATATTACTTGTCTATAAAATAGGTTTTTCTAAGTAATTAAGGGGTGGCGCTGGTAAAACATTGTTATTAACAATTGAGAGAGCACAGAGAGCTATCCTCAAAGTTTCTACGTTCCGCCCTTTTCTTTATCCCACTAACCTACTCTACCAATCTTGTGAAGTACTAACAGTTCGACAATTATTTATCATGGACATAGTAACAAAGCAGCACACGTGTCTCCCCTTCAGCACTGCATACATTAATAAACGAAGAAAAGATATAGTTTGCAATAGAGAAATAGCAATAAAACATGCTTTCACTGCCAAGTTCTTCATCTTCCTAGGACCGCTTCTTTATAATAGGGTAAATGCGATTGCAAATATTTATTCCATGACCCTAGGAAATTGTAAGAAGAAGCTTAAGGAAGTCCTCCAAAATATGTCTTACGAAGATACAGAGAAATTATTAATTGTACTCAAATAAATATAGTTTTTATTATATTAATATTAATTAATTTAATTAAGAAACTAATTATTTACAGCTTTCGTTTCATTGATTTATATGTACATATAGTGTTGTCTAAATATTATATCTTTATTCTTTAAAACTCACTCATAGTTAATTTTTACTTTTAAATGTTTTAAAATGTGATTATAGTTGTTTTTAGGCACTAATCGCCTGAAACACAGGTTTTCCTAGTTCAGGCATAAGTATTAAGCTAGATATTTAAGTAAACATTTGTAATAATTGTAATATCTTGTTATCTTCTGTATATGGAATAAATAAATTGAAATTGAAATTGAAATTGAAATTACTTTAAGAACTAGCCGTGTCTCAATGAAGTAATTGCTAAGTAATAAATAATGGCTCGTTTATAAATACGGGTGTAAGTCTTCACCATTTGTGACCTCAATCTGAAGCTGTAAGTCATCAAACTTAGCTAACAGTTGTTCAAATTTACCAAGCTCATTAGTTAACTCAGCCATAATGACATTTTATTGTTTTTAAACTTTCGCGATTTTTATACGCATCGATCGTGGTCACGGTGCAATTCAATCGAAACGTCGGGTAAATAAAAGTTTCGTACCTTTAAATAATTCACGCGATTAAGTCCCGAAATATATGTAATAATGACTTTTATATATTTTGTTTATGTAATTCTTAAACTTGGTAGGTAATTTGCCCCTTAGCTGAGCTACGCAGAATGGATAATTCCTGTAATACTTTGGCATCACTTTCTAACATTTTGCACTTATTTATTAACGTAAAATTTACCTAAAGGAAACCAGCCAAGCAGTTAACAATGACACTTAACCTCAAACAGACGGATGACATCATAAAATCCGTGTGGAAATGTTTTTGTTTCTATTGAAATTCCAAACTGATGTAATATTTTGTGGGAAATGATCTGAAATATGTCGAAACTATAACTTACTATAATGAATTTTTTTTTTCAAAAACGTGGGAAAGTTGTTGGATAGAAATTACAATTTGGCGGCTAAAAACAATGAAATTATTAACTTTCTTAATCTTATTTTGAATACTGAAATTAAGAACTGATAAACTTATTACGTAAAACAATTACGTAGCATTCAATGGCGAATCGGTACCTATTTAGTCTAGGCAGTACGATGTCGCTCAAATGGAAAACAATATCTATTGATATAATAAGTTACAGAATTATGATATTGTAAGACAACTGTGGCGGCACACAGTGGATCGACTCTATACAATAGGTTGGACATAGACATCATGAAAAAAAATTATAAGAATATAGAAAAAAAAAATATGCTATTGTATTCGCCTATTCCTACTCTACAAATGTTAGTATTCAGAGATTTTCATTAGACTTGTGTTTAAGGAGTTATTGACAAGTAAGTGATTTCTTTGTATGAAAATGAACATGAAATAGTCTACAGTGACAACTTCTGAGTTTTACCTTGTTTCAAGTTACGGTTTTTTTTATTGTAATCTACACATTAATTGCTAAAATTTCAAAATCAGAATTTATGTAAATATTATGAGTTCTTACTCTCACTAAGAACTCATAATAGTTATATAAATTTATGAATTTTTGTATGCGCATTATGTATTTAGGGTGTCTTTTCATGTCAAAAATATGGAAAACTATTAATAATTAAAATAGATAACTGAGGCATAAATTAATTAAAACCAACAAGTAGTAGCTACATTAATGCGAATATATTTATAATTAGCTTTATAACAGATATTTTTCAATTTCAATAACATAAAAAATTATAACAAAGGCATCAAAATTAATTTGTCACTACAAATAAAATAAAAACACAATATTTAAATTAAAAAACTAATTAATTAGATCATTTTTAAAACTAAACATTCTCGTCATTATTGTCTCCATCGTCACTTGATTCTGAATCAGACTCAAGCATGACGATATCTTCAACATTAACAAATTCGAATTCAGTTCGGTCACTAACAACCAATTTGTTATACTCCTTAAATGAGGACTTCATGACTTTGCGGTTAAATTTAGGTCGAATGCTCGTAAGAAGAGGATCTGAAGACAAGAGAAGGTTGTGCAAGATATCTTCATTGCACGTAATACTGCTGGTTTTCCTCGAATGACTTTCTCTATATTTGCGAAAGTCCTTATTCCTCGCCTCAGATGCCTTTTCAGATAACATACCTATTGGAACGATGGATAAATGATAAATGCTCAACTATTTGGGATCCATGAATAAGTAACTTATGGAGACTAAAAGGCATATAGTAGGTACCATGGATACAATTCCACGTATAACTGTGCAGTTTGTGTGCAATACTCACAATTTTTTTCTATGTGTAACTTTAAACCAGACGAAATGCAATGTAAAATCACTGCTATTCTTCGCATAAGATTAACGTCCAGTCCTGTAAGTCAAGCAGATTTTCGGGATTTTTAAAAAACCGCCTTGCAACGTTTCCAGTATTTGTTGTTCCGCTTCCTTGCTTCACAATATCAATTAACAAGCCAGTTTCTTTTCGAAAGGCTTCTTGGATGACACGTTTCTTCTCTTCTACTTGTTGTTTAGCTTCTGTTCCTTTGACTTGCCATGATTTTATATCCGCCTTATATGATATGTGTAGCAAACATTCCATGTTGCGTATCCATGCATGAAGAGAACTAAATCCATATTTAAACAAATCTGCCGTTACTGGTTTGTTGTACACCTTTTCTAAATCGTTGTAATTAATAGTAAGAAATCAATTACATTAGCTATTATTAAACAACGCACTAATTGTTGTCTTATAATGGTATATCACATTAGTATAAGTATGTCTGTCGTTATAAATAAAATTAAAATAGACGCATAAACGCTCCTTCGTGTTTTTAACATAGACAACTAAAAATCACCTATAGAATATAAAGTATTCGCTGATAACTCACAGTAGTTACATTAATTCTGATTATTATGTCCAAATTGAGTAGGAAATTATATAAATGATTTTATTTCATTATCTCTGAAAGTGCACGTTTGGCGCACCATGTGTTAAAGAATACATTTTAGCAATTAATGTGTAGATTACAATAAATAAGAAACAAGGCGAAACTCAGAAGTTATAGACTATTTCATGTTCATTTTCATACAAAGAAATCACTTACTTGCCAATAACTCCTTAAACACAAGTTAATGAAAATGTCTGCATACTAACAATTGTAGAGTAGGAATAGGCGAATACAATAGCATAATTTTTTTTGTCTATATTTGTATATTTTTTTCTCAAGATGCCTATGTCCAACCTATTGTATGGAGTCGATCCACTGTGCGGCGTGGATACAATTATGTTAACAAAAGAATGCTTAGCTTCGGCTTCTTCTAAGATCCTGACGCCGACACGTGCTTACGTTATTTCGTTGTTATTTGTACAATTACGAGTCCCGAGTCACTCAAGTCATGTCACCGTCGCCAATTTATATTGGTGAAGACATTTGATTCTTGTAATTGTAATTTTGTAAAAAGCTATTTAGTCACTGAGCTTGGAAGAAGCCGTGGCGCTTTCCAACAAATGCCCTGTATTCTGAGCACAATCTACTTCGTGTAAGGCAGCTGTACATATCATCGGTAATGCTTCGCTTTCATATAAATGCAAAAATACAAGCTCGTGCTTCATATAGGACTCTCAAGTGGGATAGACCGAAAATACGCTCTTCCTTTGCTCGTAGATCCTTCACATATATGGCACCCTACCTGTATAGCAAGTTCTTCGGAACCAACCCGAAAATAATAAACATGCCTTTATCGCAGTGCAAAACAGCTATTAAAAAATGGCTACTGCCCAAAAACTATGACCAAACTGAAAATCTACTGTGCACTGGCCTATGATATCCATGCATCGACCCGTCTTCGACACACACACACACACACACACACACACACACACACACACACACACACACACACACACAAATATATATATTCAAAAATTGTACATTTATATATATAATAGATGAAATTTTATTGAAACTGTGTTGCTCCTAAATTTCTAAACAATTTGTATCTAAAAGAGGGAAGAAACTGAATCTCACGACACAGGGAATCCTAGTGTAAGGTTCAGTGACATTGCTTTTTAGAACGTAAGGATTTCTTGGTTATCTATAATATGTAATGCAACTACTGTACTAATGTATATGATACTGAAATAAATTATTAGCTAACAGTGTGATGATAAAATCTGAACGGAAGTAAGTATTGACATGCCAAAATGTCCTTTGGAATGCGCTCCCTCTCGAAATAAGAATGTCTACATCTCGTGTCACCTTTAAGTTCCAAGTACGTAATTTCTATACGAAGTTATTGGCGGAATCATCAAAATTATAGTAATCTATGTAATAAGTATGTATTTGTATAGTTATGAGTATGTATTATGTATGTAAATGTATGTATTGGTATGTTGTGTGTGTATGTATGTGTATTGATATATTTATATGTATGGTATTGTTTTTATAATTATTTATTTATTATTATTACTTTTTTTTTTTAATCACTTTCTTGCTTATTTAGCATTAGAAATATAAGTCGATTTAGCACCCACCTCAAACAGTTCTCTGCATCACCCTAAGGTTGACTGGTAGATAATGCCTAAGGCATTAAGTCCGCCTTTGTACAATTTTCTGTGTGCAAGAAGTTAAATAAATAAATAAATAAAAAATAAAATGCATTTCTGGCAAATAAATGTTGCCAGCAATTAAATCCTTAAAAATTACTAATAAATGCGAAAGTAAAAGGGTAAAACTTTAGCTATTTACGATTACTATACTATGACTAATTTTATATTTATATATGTTTAAATTTTAGTTCTTACGTCCAAGAGTTTGGGCTTTGTGTTGATCAATGACCAATTTATAATTGTTGAAATCTACAGTGTTTACTTTACAATATCTTATTACATGGGCGTACCCAGAATCATTTTTCGGGAGGGAGTTTGGTAATTTCGCTACTGGCGAGTGCGTAGAGTCGGTAGCATAATTTTGTTTTAGCTAATTCAAAACAAAAACAAAATTATGTTTATTTACTTGTTCTTTTCTCGGGCTTTACCTCTTAAGTACTTTGCGGCATTAGGTACATGTAGTTATCTACATAATAAAACCATGACTTAGGTATTACAAATGCACTAAAATAAAGTATTGTGATTTTGAATTTGATAAGCGACATACACTAGGGCGGAGTTGCAGGGGACGGGTATATGAATAAGTAGGTAAAGCCAGGTATAACGGAAAACACAATAAATGCTGAATAATAAGTATTTATTTGTCACCGGTTTTTACAAAAACACTTTCTCACATAACCTTGGAATTTTTAATTAAAAGATAGGTGATGTCACCTGTGTGTTTATGAGACAATTAAATATTACACAAAATACCTCTAGTACAGACGGTATCGCCGCAAACCCAGGCGAAGATGGCGAGACGAACTCGATTGCCACCGAAAAGACTGGCCTGCTTTAGCACAAGACAGAGACAAGTGGAGGGGGGAAAAAGAGGCCTTTGCCCTGCAGGGGGACAACACGGGCTAAAAACAGGATGTAACTTTTACACAAAAAAATTTACGCTGCAAAAAGGCACACAAAGACATTGCTAACGGACACAGAATCTCGGAACGTATTCCGAACAAAGTGGTTTGTAATGCTCAAGCAGGGTACATATGAAAGCTACTTTCTGTACTCTCGGTATCTTATGTGTGTATACTAAAATTATTGTCTCGTGTCTTGTATATAAGTAAGTAGGTGACGATTGTTTAAAAGTTACGACAAAGGAAACATGCATTCTCTTCAGACGTTGTTTACGCGCCAAGAAATGCACAAGTCCGCTATATTATGTTTGTTGATAAGCTGTGTGAGTGCAGGGTCCATCAGTGTGACAACGAGTGTGGGTACCATTGTAGGCCAAAAAAACGATGGATACGACACGTACTTTGGTATACCTTACTCTAAAGTAAATAAAGACAATCCATTTGGGGTCAGTATATATTTTATGTATTATTAGTATCTAATTTTATTGTAGCCTAGGACTGGCCCCTGGCCCTGACCCGTCTATGTCAGACTAGATTTTGCCTGTCAGATTTAGGGATAAAATGTAGCCTCTGTGCTATTTTTAATTAGAATATAATAAGATTTTTTTAAAAGTAACATATAATAAGATACAATAAAAACTCGGAGTCAAACAAATTCAATACTCATTTTCAGAATGGCTTACCCTATCCGAACTTCGCGACTCCGTTCCAAGCGAACGACTCCTCAATAATATGTCCACAAGCAGTGTTAGAATTTAGCAATACTCTCCAATGTCTTCGCCTCAACATATACGTACCTCACAAGGCCAAGTCTAATAACAAACTACCAATATTGGTCTGGATTCACGGAGGACTTAACGCTTTTGGTAGCGGTGGCCAATTTGAAGGCCAACATTTGGTCAAACATGACATCGTAGTCATTACTATAAACTACAGACTTGGGCCTTATGGGTTCCTTTGCCTGGACGATCCTACGGTGCCAGGAAACCAGGGAATAAAAGATCAGATTGATGCTTTGAGGTGGGTGAAGAAAAATATAGCTGCTTTCGGTGGAGATCCGAATAAAGTGACCGTTGCTGGTAATAGCTACGGCGGAGCTGCCGTTGATCTGCTTCTAGACTCTCAGTATGAGACACTGTTTGATAAAGCTATAGTGCAAAGTGGATCAATATTCTATGAAGGATTTTATGTGAAATATGATTGGCGAGCAGCCATTAAGTTGGCGCAATATTTAGGACACAATGTTACAAAAACGAAGAAGGCTTTAACAATACTAGCAAATGAAGATGCCGAAGCGGTAATGTCGGCTGCACTTTACTTGAATTTGCCAATGTCCGTTTGTAAAGAGCGTTGTTTTACAGGCGTTAAGAATTTCTTGACACACAGCATATTCAATCTAAACAATTTAGATAGAATTAAGAAAACTAAAATCATGATCGGAATCACAAGTATGGAACAACTTGCTACGTTTGCCAACCAACCCATAGAGTTTTTGGATACATTGGGCGACATATTCGCAGAAAAGATGAAACAAACATTCTCTTTGCCATCATATCAATATACGATCCTTAGTAATATACTTAGGAAGTTTTATTTAGGAGGAAAAGCGATCGGTTCAGAATCACTGTTGGAACTGAGCGAGTATATGTCAGACTTTGTTGTGAATCACCCCGTAGAACGGTCCGTCGATAAGTACATGCGAGTTGGCACAGACACAGAGGTTTACAAATACGTATTCTCGTACATAGGAGGCAGTCCATACAAAAGTATTACTGGGTCTGGAGCGTCTCACACTGAGGAGCTCAAATATTTGTTTGAATGGCAATTCAACCCAATAAGCGGTGATGAGCAAATGATGATAAGAAATCGAATGACGACGTTGTGGGCGAATTTTGTTAAATTTGGGTGAGACTATTTTTTACTTTTTTACCATTAAATTATTAAATAAAGTTACCAGTTAACTTAAAGACTTTCATAAAACTAGAGAAATTCCTAATTAACCCGACACCTATGTGGGGACACATATCTAATCGTGTTGTGTATGCATATATAAATTGGCTTTTGACTCTCGAGCGTTTCACTGATCCTCCCGGTAGGCACTTCCACACCCCTTATCGGGGTCTTATTCACCAATAAGATCACTATCACGCCTTATCTCTTTCCGGTCTTATTGGATTACCTTCCAATCTGACTAAAAATGGGGGAATAGAGATTACCCTTGTGTTGGTTAGCATCCTTGTAAACCAAAACTTATTTGGTAACTTATTTGGTAGGCACTTTAATTATTACACCGAAGGACGGGCAGCAGCGTCCTCTTCGTACTTTAAAGCTTTACTGCGGTCACCAACCCGGGCGCCAAGTATGGCAATTATGAAAAAAAACCTCCAGGATCTATAATAACTAGGTATTTCTGGGAAGATCCGTGCCCAGCAGTGGGACATCATATATGTTGATATAATATTACTTTGTATAAACCAATTTCTTGTTTCCAGTAATCCAACTCCAGAAAAAACAGAGCTGCTGCCGGTAACATGGACGCCAGCACAGGGAACAGCCAGACCTTACCTGAACATCGATGTAGAACTATCAATGCAAGACCACGTCTACCATCGACGAATGGCGTTCTGGGACTTACTGTGGCACAACTATGGAAAAAAAGTCGTTGTCGATGATTTTACTCTTTAGTTGTTGTTGATAACTAAATTATATAAGTACCTTAACTGGGATCCCCTTTATTCACATTTTTTTATCCTAAAATACTTTCGCATAACGAGTTTGGCATAACTGTTAAAGGCATAACAATACTTTCGCAAATAGATACTTTGGCATGATGTGTTAGAAGGCATAAATATTATTTAGGTTATATACATTTGGTCTAACTTTGAATGGCATAAAGTTATAACGCACTTTTAAGGGTTTCATAGCCAAAATGGGAAAACGGAACCCTTATATGTCCGTCCGTCCGTCCGCAGCTTAGCTCAGAGACTGTAAATGCTAGAAGGCTGTAATTTTGCATGAATACACATATTACTTACGTCAAAAAAGTAAGAGAATAAAATTAAAAAAAAAAAACTATGGTACTTCTTCTGTATGTAAAGTGGGGATGGGTTTTTTTTTTCTTACTTACCCTTTCGTGTAGGGTATGATAAGATAGGTCTTTAAATAACGTTTCAGAGTTGTAAAGACTATTTTTAGTTTTAGGGATCCGTTTGTGAAATATTAGGCTGTGAAGAGCAAATTTTGATTAGAGTCAAGTACCCCCCCCCCCCTGCCAGCTAAATGGTTAATGTTGGGCATGTGAAAAAAAAAATCACGGTAGCAGTATATATAGTGACATTGAAAAAAGGAAAACTATCACAGCTAAGTAGGCTTTACAAGTTTACGAGTAACAGCTGATCAAATGAGTTTTTACTTAATACTAATTTTCAATAATACAAATTCATTGAAAATTAGTATTAAGTACGTATGACGTGGTAAGTATGAAACAAAAATAGCCGAAAACCCACTGCTAAAGCTGCAATATTCGGATGGGGGGAGGGGACTATGGAACCTGTAGTAAAATAAAAGCTGAGATTAAGATTAGAGGACTATAATATATATATATATATAAATAAATTATATAAAAGTGGAAGAAAACTTAAAACTACTTAAAGCTTATTAAAATAAACCGAGAAGGTAATTGATGTGCAGCGTCGGTGCGTCGCAATGCCACTTCGGTAGGTAGAGCTGCAGCGTCGGTGCGTTGAGATGCAATGTCGGTGGGTAAAGACGAGGCGTCTGTGCGTATGAGATGCACCGACGATAGGTAGGCTGCAGCGTCGGTGCGTATGAGAAGCAACGACGATTGTAAGGCTGCACCGTCGGTGCGAATGAGATGCAACGATGATAGGTAGGCTGCAGCGTCGGTGCGTATGAGATGCAACGACGATAAGTACGCTGCAGCGTCGCTGCGTACGAGAAGCAACGCTGATCGGTGGGCGTCGATGCGTGTAAGAGGCAACGACGATAGGTTCGTTGTTTGAGAACTTTCGCTTCACTTCTCACTCTCGGAGAACTGTCGCTTCACTCCTTACTCTCGGAAAACTGTCGCTTCACTGCATTTTCTTCAATTTTTCCTCAAAAAAAAATCTCTCTAAAAGCATTCAAAATTTTAAAGCGTATCCTAATTCTAATTTAAGATTTACCTAACCAAATTGCACACAGTCAGTTTGGAATTACAGTACATACTATTTTTATAAAAATACAAAGAACTCTTTGCTTAAATATTGTCATAGAAATCATATAAAAATATTTCTGTTGAAATGACAGTCATGATTGGTCATGATTTATTAAATAATTAATGTTTACAATAAATATTTTAGCGATATTAGAGAAGAGATATTAATTTTAAAATAGCAAAATACATAACAAATGGAATATATACTTAAGAGGTACGAATTAACACTACAAGGATATATACATAAGAAGTAAGAATTATCAATACAAACCTTACATTGTGCCGAACCTACGGAACCCGACATGCACTTGTCCGGTTTTTTTTTATTTGTATATTAGCTATTAGGCTTAAACGTAAAAAAATAAATTTAAAAAAATCCAGGTAAGAGCATGTCCGACAATGTTCAGTGTAAGGTTTCATAGCCGATACTCCATCGGACTTACGTTATTTTGTTGAGCAGCGCAGTTTTTCGGCAATAACTTAAAAACGGTATCCGATCATGTTGAAAGTATTTATTAAGCATTACTTTTGTAATTTTTTTCGTATTATTCGGCCATACGGTTTAATAGATAAAGACACAATTTATGCAATTTTCGAAAGGATTATTTCGAAAAACATTTACTCAAATAGTTTTTTTGAAACTTTAAAGTGTTCTTAAAAGACCTGAACTTGTTAATAACAATATTTACCATTTTACGGTTTTATCGTAAAATGCAAGCACCGGCTTATACAAGACACCTGTACTCCAAATTTCATCAATAACATATAGTTTTTGACAGACAAACGGCCGGACTGACGGACATGACGAAATGATTTTTAATATACTTATAACCTCCCGCCCTTGGCTTCTTTACATTAGACCAAATAACTTTATAATATAATAAAAAAAAAAATTACAAATTAACCCTTCACTACCTACCTTTTTTTTTTTTTTTTTTTAGCGTGTGTCAAAATCCCCACGGATCCCAACCCATTGAGGGCACGACAGGTGGGTATGTCGGACTCGAACCGACTAAAAAATCACACGTTCTTACGTCATGTAGATTCATAGATTCATTGCCGGAGATGAGGGTGTCCCTTACAGAATAGTTTCCTTCACCTCCGGCGGACCTTGGCCAAGTATATCGCCCCATCCATTGCTTTTTCAATTAGCTGCTTTGTTTCGTCGGTCGCGAATCGCGTCTCAAGTTTGAAAACAACAGGCTGCCCTGCCCGTCGTTCTCAAGCCAACGATATCAGGGGGGGTGGAGATCGTTTTCTGCCCTTTGTCGAGCGGTGCGGCTTCTGCGGGAAGGAACAAAGCTGGTCTTTTCTTGCTATCACTTCCTCGCAGAAAGCCGCCAGGGCATTCCACGCACTCTCGCTTTGTACCATCGATGATACTAAGTTTTCGAGCGAGAGATGACGTGCCACACAAACGGCCACCGCCAGGTCACAACGTTGCTGTGACCTGACTACCTACCACCTACATTTGTCATATAACTTAAAACGTAAATTTACCACAAATCTGAGAGACCCCGGAGTAAAATCGATTAGGGCTTAAACCTCACAATAAACAAAGTGGTAAGTGATTAAGACATAATTTATTAAATAATAATAATAATATAATAATAATATCTTGGGACAACTCACACAATGCTATCTGATCCCAAACTAAGCAAAGCTTGTACAATGGAAGCCAGACAACTGATAAACCGATGGCTCCTACCATTTTTGTACCCATTGATCATCTAACCAACGTCATACCTGTGAGTATTTAGCTGGCCTTTCACGCCCCGACATAGACTTCTTTAACTTTTCTTCAGTGTCACCGGGTGAGATCAAAAAGATAATTAATTCCATTAAATCCAAAGCTTTCGGTAACATTGGCATTAGCCGTCGCATGGTTATAACCATTCTTAATCATCTTAATCCTTCTCTATCTCACATTGTTATTCCTCTACCTAAAATTTCTAATCCCACTCTTCCTAATCACTTTCGACCTATATATGTGGCGGTACCCACATATAATTATATAAATAAAACTGACACTTGACAGCTCGCGTCAAAATTCTGAGTCGCGATATAGAAGTTTTCACAGCTGCTAACTATATATACAAATTCCCAACGTTAATCGTTGGGCCGCGGCCCGCCAGACACGATCACCTCACCTGGTCGGAGGATCCTCACTTTGTGTTGGAGGGACTTAACACCTTGCCCTCCACATATCTATTCTTCCTTTCTTATCAAAAGTGCTGGAAGCCTATGTACATAAACAAATGTCACAATTTGTTCATCGTAACAATTTGTTAAGCCAGTTTTAATCAGGCTTCAGGCCAGGACATAGCACCAGCTCTGCTCTTCTTAAAGTGACTGGCGACATCTTGGCAGGCATGGATGAGACCAAAGTCACAGTTTTGGCTTTGGTAAATTTCTCGAATGCCTTCAATGCCGTCTGTCATGAGATCTTACTCTCTATTCTCTCTCATCTAAAGGTCTCACCCATTGCTCTAGATTGGTTCTCATCTTATTTTAGGGAGCGCCAGCAGTCAGTGCGCCTGAACGATACTTCGTCGAGGTAGTGCGATCTTGACGCTGGTGTTCCGCAAGGCGGTATTCTTTCTCCTTTACAAATTTCTATTTTTATCGATCTCGTTACTAAAGTTCTTTAGAGTGCGTTTCATCTTTACGCTGATGATTCACAGTAGTACGTTCAGACGAGTGTTACTGGTTTATGTGTGGCCATTACACAAATTAATGGGGATCTGGATGCTATTAAGTCCTGCTCAGACACATTTGGCTTAATAGTAAATCCGTCTAAGTGCTAGGCAATTGTGATTAGGATTCAACGCATCTTAAGCCGATTTCACACCAACACGTTACCACCAGTCATCTATAACAGCTCCATTATCCCTTTAAGTTCATCTGTCAGGGATCTCGGCATTTTACTAGACGCAAACCTCAATTAGCAAGCTGCGATGACTAGTGTAAGTCAGAGGGTTACGGGTACTCTGCGGGCTTTATACCGTCTAAAGAATTTTCGTCCTGTGAAAACTAAAGTAATGCTCGTCCAGATGTTGATATTTCCCTTAATTGAAAATGGTGATGTATGCTATCTTGATCTGAATGCAGAGCTCCTCAATAAATATGACCGACTTCTAAATAACTGCATTCAATTCATCTTTAACCTTCGTAAGTTTGACTATGTGTCTTTTTACCGTTCCAAATTAAAATGGCTCCCTATTCGCCAACGACGCAGTTTGCGCGCTCTCACTACACTTTATTCTATCCTTGATTCTCCTTCTTCCCCCTCTTACTTGTCATGTAACTTTCAATACTAGTGCTCAAACCATAGCAGAGATGTTTGATCTTCTAACAATACGCTTCTCCTATGTCCTGCTCCTTCTTCTGGATTTGTCAGATCCTCTTTTCTAGTTCAATCCGTCTTACTCTGTAATGCACTGCCCCTCGAAATTAAGACGGCACCTAACCGCTTCAACTTTAAGATGAAGGTTCGTACTTTATTCTTTGACGAATCAGTTGAGTTATCACGTTAGTATGACATTATGTAATTATATGGTATTTATGTTTGTATATATGTATGTTCAAAGCGCAGCGCCGAGTCACAGCAATGCACTTCAGGTGCGGCGCTGAGTCGCAGGAATGCACTTCGGGTGCGGCGCAGAGTCGCAGGCATGCACTTCAGAGTGCAGTGCCCAGTTGCAGGAGTGCATATCAGAGCGCAGTGCCGAGTTGCAGGAATGCCCTTCAGCGTGCAGGGCTGAGTGGCACAGGAATGCACTTCATGAATGCTGTGCTGAGTCACACAGGAATGCCCTTTAGAGTGCGGGGCCGAGTTGCAGGAGTGCACTTCGGGTGCGGCGCAGAGTCGCAGGAATGCACTTTAGGGTGTAGTGCCGAGCAGTAGGAATTCACTTCTTAATGTTTATTTTCGGAGAACTATCGCTTCACTGCCCTTTCTTCAGTTTTTTTCCTCATATAGAAATCTGTCTAGAAGCATTCAAAATTTTAAAGCGTATCCTAATTCAAATTTAGGATTTACCTAACCAAATTACACTTAGCCAGTTTGGAATTACAGTACATACTATTTTTATAAAAATACAAAGAACTCTTTACTTATCTATTGTCATAGAAATCATAAAAATATTTCTGTTGAATTGACAGTCATGATTTATCAAAAAATAATTGTTTACTAGGGGTTGCAAGTTTGTATGAAACTCCGTCAGTTTTTAAGTTAGATCGGTGAAATTTCGTACTTAGCTTTTTCGTTTAAAATAAGTAAAACACGTGTTTCAGTGTTTTTGGAAAATCAACCCCTAAGGGGGTAAACTAGAGGTTGCGAGTTTATGTGAAATCCATCAGTTTCAAAGTTAGGTGTATGAAATTTCGCATTAAAATTTTTGGTACAAAATAAAGAAGCACAAGAACACACTAACCCCTAAGGGGGTAAAATAGGGTTAGCAAGTTTGTATAAAACTCCATCAGTTTTGAAGATAGACCAATGAAATTTCTTATTTAGCTTTTTCGTTTAAAAAGAAGAAATACGTATTTCAGCGTTTTTAAAAAATCAACCCCTGAGGGGGTTAACTAGGGGTTGCAAGTTTGTATGGAACTCCGTTAGTTTGAAGTTAGAACTGTGAAGTTTTGTATTCTGCTTTTTAACTAAAGTAAAAAAAGCACGTGTTTCAGTGTTTTTGGAAAATAAACCCCTAACGGGGTAAAATAGGGGTTGCAGGTTTATGAAAAACTCTGTCACAGAATAGTGTGAAACTCCGTCAGTTTTAAAGTTAGGTCTGTGAAATTTCGCATTTAGATCTTTAGTTAAAAATAATGAACCTTTTTTTCCGTTTTTGGAAAATAAACCCCTAAGGGGGTTAAATAGAGATTGCAAATTTGTGTGAAACTCCGTCAGTACTTAAGTTAGATCTATGAAATTTCATATTTGGCTTTTTCGTTTAAAATAAAAAACAAATGTGTCAGATTTTTGGAAAATCAACCCCTAAAAGGGTAAAATAGGGACCGCAAATTTGTATGGTACTTTATCGATACATTTTTCGGTACGATTTTTGACATAAAATAAAAAAATACACGTGTTTCAGCATTTTTAGAAAATCAACCCCTAACGGGGTAAACTTGCAGATTTATGTAAAACTCCGTTACAAAATTGTATAAATTCCGGAAGTTTAAAAATTAGATGTGTGAAATTTTGTATTTGGCTTTGTGGCTGTAAATAAGGAAACACGAGTTTTTGCGTTTGCAATGCATTTTTTACAGTATTTCTGCTTCTACTTATGATGATTTCTAGTTACAAACTGAACTTAAACGTATTATTTCAAACATTTATCACGGAAGTATCAGTAAATAGACAAATAGTGATATTACAGAATAAGTCATGCTTTGAGTATTTGTTAAGTAAAATTGAATAAAATTGTTCCCTTTATGTCGAGTCTGGGAGTCTATTGTTCTCATAAGTATTGATTACTTCAATACAGATGAGAGTGAAATGTGTAGTCGGAGGCACTTTACTAAGTTCATCGAAATTCATTAATGCCTCCGACTGCATGAAATTATATAATTATCTTGTTTCCATCTTTTTTGTGCAGGCGAGTTTTTTTTTATAGTAAAGTAATGAATTATATGTCGGTGAATTGTTAGATTGCTGGTTGATTTCCGTTGACCTAACATCTGTTTTGATTAAATGACAGGTCTATTGACTCATTTAAATATGGCTACCGCATCGATTACCATAATGTAAATTTAAATATTGAGTCGCTAATAGCTCATAAGACGACCCTGGCGCTCCGACATATTATATAGAATCTGACCAGTAGGTATCCAATACACCGGTATTGGATATTGGTCGGATTCAATTTTGGTGTATTTGTAAGTCCTCATACGCACTAGCTGTTAACCGCACGGATATAGGCTTTATGCCCACCTTCCACTGTTACTCAGTTTTTGCGTGGGGTGCACGGCGCGCGTTAAATGCTGCGTACCGCATGCTTCTGTCCATATTTCTATTTTTATATCATCCATCCAAAACCGCATAATTCCAACGCACTAAGTGCAGTGAGCCGTCTGTCCTGCCGCACAGTTTCGTTGTCGTGCTATAGCCGCCTTTGTAAGCTCGTTTTGCATAACTACATTTGTCCAAACGTCAAGACTTTTTTATGGTTGTCGGTTGTCTCTCAGTTTTGTTAAAAAATTTTACTCAAACAATAGAATTAACATTAATTTCTTTGACGTAATGAATGATACAATATGGCACTATGGGCGCAGCTGCCATAAAAGGGAGCCGACGCAGTGCCAGCCATTTGACATCACAGCCCCGAAATTGTGGCTAAGTTTGCCCCAATAGTGGCGATTTGACATTATTACCCCGACCTTGCGGCTCTATTCTACCCCGACAATGCGACACTTCCATTTCTCGTAGCCTCGACATTTGGCTACACATCTGGAACCTCTATAGCAGTTCTCAGGCGATGTTGTGGTTGTGTTGGTAATTATTGAGATCTGAAACTCTTTCATTGGTGATATAGCTTACAGCTTGCTACCCATTTTAATGTGACTGCTTCAGAGATGAATAGTAGTCCTGTTACAATAGGCGCTAAAACTTATACTATCTGAATATTTCACTAAAGCTTAGTTTTGGCACGTTTTTGGTGACGAGCTAACATACGAGGACCAGATAAATGAGCAACCGTATGCGCAGTAAACGCAGCCGCAGCCGCGCAGTGGACGCAGCCGTTGCCACGCAATGAGCGCAGTCGGAGCCGCGGGCGTGCTTGCATTATTGGCAGCAACCTATCTCGTGTGCTGTTTTTTGTTTGATTACCTACCATGTACTCTTGCCTTCCGGCAGCTACCTATGACGTGTTCAGTATGCATTTATCACGGGACGCTATGTCCTTCAGAAACACAATACATGCGCAGACTTTATAGTCCTTACCTATAGTGTATGCTGAGAGCTTACTATTGCTGCCCTGGGTTTTCTTTGGCAAATTTATGCATATAGTTGTTAGATGACAATAGTTATGCACTGGCCCCGGGTGTAATAGTGCACGCTTACATTCGTGATAGGGTGCCGATAATTGTCATAGAAGCTTAGGTAACTAAAAGTCCAGATACAACTGACAACGATATTTTGCCGATGATGACGAACCTTTTGACTCGCAAGACTGCAGGGAGCCATCCACACAAGATGAAGTGGTCGAGGACGCCTCGCCGTCAGAAGAGGCCGTGGCGGCGACACGAAGCGCTCAGTTACGCATTAGCATTCGATCGAGACGGGTGTATTCTTATGCCTATAATTGTTATTCGGTTTCTTTAAAATAAAAGTGGTTTCAAAGTGGTCAACTCCGCTTGTGGTTTATAAGAATAATTTATTTCTAGTAACTCGCAAATGCTCAAGACCAATCTATAATCAATTTTTATTTACGTTATCGCTAAGACAGTAAAGCGCTTGTTCAAATTTGCATTTTTGGTCACATCGCTATAGAAGAATAAGTGTCTTCAGGTCACCTGTCAGTACGCCCTGAATATATATATATATATATATATATATGATATCTCGTACAAAATGGATCAAATGCTTATGAGGATGATCGGATAAACGAAATTACGTTACTTCTTAATGTCGAATGTGTCGATATTGACTCAAGTATGGAATTATAGTAATGAGTTTTATAATATGAATATTTTGGTATTGGAAACCCTTGATATATTGGAGCTTAATAAGATTTAGGTATTTATGACATTTCATATTGCTCACTCGTATGAAACACTTGAAAATATATTATGTATTGAAGTGTTATATTAACGTATTTCTGTCTGTGATAATAGAAGTCTGTGTGTGAATAGAAGACTATTCACGCGTTTTTACCACTTACCACATTTTATTTTTTAAATTCATTTTTTATTATTTATTTAATATATTTGTGATAATGTATTTTATTCAGTTTTATAAAACACATTACCCACAAATACATACTTATAGAGGTTCTTATGAAAAAAATAAACCATTAAATATGTTTATTAAATAATACATAGAACATATGCTATGTAGGTACCTATAAATGACTAGGTATAGTTAGTATGGACCAAAGGCAAATAAAAAGGCGCGTATTATTGACTCACCTAACGGAGCGTGGCACCAGTAGTTGAAGTTTGTGGAGCAAAACTCGACAATCGAATTTCAGTTAATTTTCAGCTTACTTTATCTGGCCAGATAGGTCACTTTTTATTTGGTAGGTACATGGCGATACTGATGAATCTGAAGACTTTTATAACTTCAGATTTATTGCGATACCTTACCGCGATATTGCGATTAACGCAGGTTGAACTGTGGGTCATCAGTCTATACCAGCGTTTCAAGAAGTTTCCAGGGGTTCCGTAAAAAAGTCACCAGGGTTTCGCGAAATATTTGATTTTAGAAATATAAATATTTATTGTCTACGTAAAAAATATTTGTATTAAGACTGAGATCTTTGCTCCCCCCCCCCACCCCGTCATGAACTTGTAGTTTCATAAAAATAAAAGATATTTGGTGGGTGTTCCGTTATGTTAAAAGTTTGGGAACCCCTGCTTTATATTATTATTACAAAGCAGAAGAATTTGTTTGTTTGGCGCTAATCTCAGAAACTAGGTACTATTTTGAATTGAAAAATTCAAACCCCGTAGTTCCTGATCTTGGATAGCCCATTTATCGAGGAAGGCTATATAATATCACGCTAGGACCAATAGGAGGTGAACATCAATGAAAAGTGTTACAGAAACCTAAAAGAAAAAAAGTGTTACCTACGAGTACATACCTATCTACCTACTGACTATCGATCATTGATCACTGTGTGCCCAGCTGTATATTTGCCTGTACGGCAATCATACAGCTGCGCTGCGCATATTAGTTCCAAAATTAAATAAACATGTTTTGTAGTTACTAAATATTTTCAATTACATAAAATACAAGTAATTAAATAAAGTTACTAGTAGGCTAGTAGCAACGGGCATTAATGTACAAAAATCAATGGCGACTTTTACTTGCGATACCAAGACCTACTAAGAATAACTTTTTAATTTTATGTAGGAAAGTACTAGATTTTTAAGTCCTCTATCACGTTGTATAGGTAGGTAGGTTTTAGGGGCTGCATCTTGCCTGCATATTATTTAGTTTATAAACAAAGAAAAAAAACACTGTACTTAAACATTGGCAATTTGAAAAGAGTGGCCGCGAGTGTTTATTGACTTGTTCTTTTCTCGGGCTTTACCTATTATGTACTTTGCGGCATTAGGTACATGTAGGTATCTACATAATAAAATCATGACTTAGGTATTACAAGTGCACTTAAATAAAGTATTGTGATTTTGAATTGAAAAAGCGACATACACTAGGGCGGAGTTGCAGGGGACGGGTATATGAATAGGTAGGTAAAACCAGGTATAACGGAAAACACAATAAATTCTGAACAATAAGTAATTATTTGTCACCGGTTTTTACAAAAACACTTTCTCATATAACCTTGGAATTTTTAATTAATAGATAGGTGATGTCACTTGTGTGTTTAGAGACGATAAAATATTACACAAAATACCTCTAGTACAGACGGTATCGCCGCAAACCCAGGCGAAGATGGCGAGACGAACTCGATAGCCACCGAAAAGAATGGCCTGCTTCAGCACAAGACAGAGACAAGTGGAGGGGAGAAAGAGAGGCCTTTGCCCTGCACGGGGACAACACGGGCTAAAAACACACGGAATCGACACGGAATCTCAAAACATATTCCGAACAAAGTGGTTTGTAATGCTCAAGCAGGGTATATATAAAAGCTTCTTTCTGTACTCTTGGTATCTTGTGTGTGTGTACTAAAAATATTGTCTCGTGTCTCGTATATAAGTAAGTAGGTGACGATTGTTTATGAGTTACGACCACAGAGTACATTTGTAAAGGAAACATGCATTCTCTTCAGACGTTGTTTACGCGCCAAGAGATGCACAAGTCCGCTATATTATGTTTGTTGATAAGCTGTGTGAGTGCAGGGTCCATCAGTGTGACAACGAGTGTGGGTACCATTGTAGGCCAAACGAACGATGGATACGACACGTACTTTGGTATACCTTACTCTAAAGTAAATAAAGACAATCCATTTGGGGTCAGTATGAATTTTATGTATTATTAGTATCTAATTTTATTGTAGCCTAGGACTGGCCCCTGGCCCTGACCCGTCTATGTCAGACTAGATTTTGCCTGTCAGATTTAGGGATAAAATGTAGCCTCTGTGCTATTTTTAATTAGAATATAACTATACATTTTTAAAAGGAACATATATTAAGATACAATAAAAACTCGGAGTCAAACAAATTCAATACTCATTTTCAGAATGGCTTACCTTATCCGAACTTCGCGACTCCGTTCCAAGCGAACGACTCCTCAATAATATGTCCACAAGCAGTGTTTGAATTTAGCAACACTCTCCAATGTCTTCGCCTCAACATATACGTACCTCACAAGGCCAAGTCTAATAACAAACTACCAATATTAGTCTGGATTCACGGAGGAGCTAACGCTTTTGGTAGTGGTGGCCAATTTGGAGGCCAACATTTGGTCAAACATGACATCGTAGTCATTACTATAAATTACAGACTTGGGCCTTATGGGTTCCTTTGCCTGGACGATCCCACGGTGCCAGGAAACCAGGGAATAAAAGATCAGATTGATGCTTTGAGGTGGGTGAAGAAAAATATAGCTGCTTTCGGTGGAGATCCGAATAAAGTGACTGTTGCTGGTAATAGCTACGGCGGAGCTGCCGTTGATCTGCATCTATACTCTCAGTATGAGACACTGTTTGATAAAGCTATAGTGCAAAGTGGATCAATATTCTATGAAGGATTTTATGTGAAATATGATTGGCGAGCAGCCATTAAGTTGGCTCAATATTTAGGATACAATGTTACGAAAACGAAGAGGCTTTAACAATACTAGCAAATGAAGATGCCGAAGCGGTGATGTCGGCTGCGCTATACTTGAATTTGCCAATGTCCGTTTGTAAAGAGCGTTGTTTTACAGGCGTTAAGAATTTCTTGACACACAGCATATATAATCTAGACAATTTAGACAGAATTAAGAAAACTAAAATCATGATCGGAATCACAAGTATGGAACAACTTGCTACGTTTGCCAACCAACCCATAGAGTTTTTGGATACATTGGGCGACATATTCGCAGAAAAGATGAAACAAACATTCTCTTTGCCATCATATCAATATACGATCCTTAGTAATATACTTAGGGAGTTTTATTTAGGAGGGAAAGCGATTGGTTCAGAATCACTGTTGGAACTGAGCGAGTATATGTCAGACTTTGTTGTGAATCACCCCGTAGAACGGTCCGTCGATAAGTACATGCGAGTTGGCGCAGACACAGAGGTTTACAAATACGTATTCTCGTACATAGGAGGCAGTCCATACAAAAGTATTACTGGGTCTGGAGCGTCTCACACTGAGGAGCTCAAATATTTGTTTGAATGGCAATTCAACCCAATAAGCGGTGATGAGCAAATGATGATAAGAAATCGAATGACGACGTTGTGGGCGAATTTTGTTAAATTTGGGTGAGACTATTTTTTACTTTTATACCATTAAATTAATAAATAAAGTTACCAGTTAACTTATAGACTTTCATAAAACTAGAGAAATTCCTAACTAACCCGACACCTATGTGGGGACATATATCTAATCATGCTGTGTATGTATATATAAATTGGCTTTTGGCTCCCGGTAGGCACTTCCACACTCCTTTTCGGGGTCTTATTTACCAATAAGATCACTATCACGCCTAATCTCTTTCCGGTTTTATTGGATTACCTTCCAATCTTCTCTTAGCATCCTTGTAAATCAAAATATCTCCTGCGTAGCTTCTAGTTTTGGTTGTGATAGGGCGCCGTAACCGAAATCGTTTACTAGTTATTAGGTAGGCACTTTATTTATTACACCGAAGGACGGGCAGCAGCGTCCTCTACGTACTTTAAAGCTTTACTGCGATCGCCAACCCGGGCGCCAAGTATGGAAATTATGAAAAAAATCTCCAGGATCTATAACAACTAGGTTTTACTGGGAAGATCCGTGCCCAGCAGTGGGACATCATATAGGTTGATATGGTATTACTTTGTACAAACCAATTTCTTGTTTCCAGTAATCCAACTCCAGAAAAAACAGAGCTTCTGCCGGTAACATGGACGCCAGCACAGGGAACAGCCAGACCTTACCTGAACATCGATGTAGAACTATCAATGCAAGACCACGTCTACCATCGACGAATGGCGTTCTGGGACTTACTGTGGCACAACTATGGAAAAAAAGTTGTTGTCGATGATTTTACTCTTTAGTTGTTGTTGATAACTAAATTATATAAGTACCTTAACTGGGATCCCCTTTATTCACATTTTTTTATCCTAAAATACTTTCGCATAACGAGTTTGGCATAACTGTTAAAGGCATAACAATACTTTCGCAAATAGATACTTTGGCATAATGTGTTAGTAGGCATAAATATTATTTGGGCCGTATTCATTCGGTCTAACTTTGAATCGCATAAAGTTATAACGCACTTTTAAGGGTTTTATAGCCAAAATGGCAAAACGGAACCCTTATAGTTTCGCCATGTCCGTCCGTCGATCCATCCGTCCGCAGCTTAGCTCAGAGACTGTAAATACTAGAAAGCTGTAATTTTGCATGAATACACATATTACTTACGCCTAGAAAGTTAAAGAATTAAATCTTGAAAAACATTTTTTTTTGGGTACCTCCTCTGTATGTAAAGTGGGGATGGGATTTTTTTTTCTCACTTCGTGTAGGGTATGTATAGATAGGTCTTTATAAAACGTTTCGGAGTTGTTAAGACCATTTTTAGATTTAGGGATCCGTTTATGAAATATTAGGCTGTAAAGAGCAAATTTTGATTAGAGTCAAGTAGCCCCCCCCCCCTGCCAGCTAAATGGTTGATGTTGGGTATGTGAAAATATTCACGGTAGTAGTATATTTAGTAAAATTAAAAGGGAAACTATCACAGCTAACATCGATAGGGAGGAATTCTTACGCCTAAACGGTTTTGTATCCTCACTTTTCTATTTTATTTTTTTGTAAATATCTTGTATATATTAAATTATTATGGATGTAATTTAGCGTAGTTTATAAATATCGTTTTTATACTTTACAAGTAAACTTACAGGCGAAAATAAATTATTTAATTATACATATATATACCTAATCACTTGTTCTGACTGACTGACTGACTGATTCATCAACGCAGAGCTTAAACCGCTAGGGTTACAAACCTGAAATTTTGGCAGTTGATGCCTTTTAAATTGTTGTTACACTAAGGAAGAATTTTTAAAAAATATTCCTGTAAGGGGGTAAAATAGAGGTTGCAAGTTTGTATGAAACTCCGTCATTTTTAAGTTAGATCGGTGAAATTTCGTACTTAGCTTTTTCGTTAGTTCGGGGTAAACTAGAGGTTGCGAGTTTATGTGAAATCCATCAGTTTCAAAGTTAGGTGTATACAATTTCGCATTAAAATTTTTGGTACAAAATAAAGAAGCACAAGAACACACTAACCCCTAAGGGGTAAAATAGGGGTAGTTTGTATGGTACTCCGTTATTTTGATGTTAGATCTGTGAAATTCCGTACTCGGATTTTTGACATAAAATAAAAAAAACACATGTTTCAGCATTTTTAGAAAATCAACCCCTAACGGGGTAAAATAGGGGTTGCAGATTTATGTAAAACTCCGTTACAAAATTATACAGGGTGTAACAGAAAGGTGTGGTCAAATTTCAGCAGCGGATAGTGTATGTTGTCAGTATTGCACCTACAATGGTGCCATAGCTGGTTGCATTATTATTACATAGTTATAGCATTTTTTTTTTGTCAAAATCAGTAGTGAAATGCGTATGACATTAGAATTATATCTCTCTTGGTACAAAATTCGATTGGATTATTATGGCCACAAGTTTTTAAGTCATACTTTTTTTAATTAATAACTTTTTCAGTCATAAATAAACGAATGAAAAAATAATAAATATATTTTTAGGGTACTCCGATTTTGATAAAATTAGGTATGTGCACTCAGTACTATGGGCACATACCAACCCTCAAGAATGACCTTTCTGTTACACCCTGTATAAATTCCGGCGGTTTAAAAATTAGATGTGTGAAATTTCGTATTTGGCTTTGTGGCTGTAAATAAGGAATTACGAGTTTTTGCGTTTTGATCGAATGCGATAAATCAACCCAATCACATTAACTGCGTGGGTGAAGCTGCGGGCGACAGCTAGTTATTAATAAATAAGTAGTTAAAAAAATACATTTTTAAAAACAACCTTTTATTTAAAATGCTATAAAAGGAAAAAAAAATAAGTTGCGCGTCTCGTCTAATGAGAAGCTACCATGAGAAATGAAAATGTGTTCTACGGATTATCTTATATACTTGCTATTATATCGCGTAATGTGAAAGCAATGCTTTATACTATAGCTTTACAGCTTTCAATGCCTTTCTATAAAGTAAAATAGTATAGCGTAGTCAGAAATGCGCTTGATGCGAGAAAATTAATATCAAAAAAATTGTTGTTATTTAATTTCATTATTAACTCACCAGCATTCGTTTTACAATTTTTGTGTGCAAATATTTTTTTATTATGAGTACTACGAATAAAATACAAGCGAATGGGAATGTAAATAAACAGGATGTCCTAAAACTATGCCACACGGAGGGAATGTACATTAAATATTGTAAATAGAACATTTTACTAAAAAAATACTTCTAAGTAACAATAATAATAATAGGATTACTTTTATAAAGGCAATGAAATTTTACATTTAATAAAATACAATTTGTATAGAAGCGGCGCTAGCCTAATGCCTAAGGTATCGGTCTCGCAATCGTCAGGTCGCGGGTTCGAATCCTATCCATTATACTACTGACGTAAACCCACTTCTAACACAAGCCATTGAGCTTAGTTGGAGGGGTTAACATGATTGCTAGGAATGTGGGACCACAATCCCACATTGCTAGGTATCTTAAAAAATAAAAAAAGTTAAACCAAACAATTGCATTTTTTATAGTATTTCTGCTTCTACTTATGATGATTAGGTTTAAGTTCAGTTTGTAACTTGAAGTTAGAACATTTATCACGCAAATATTAGTAAACTAGATGTCCCGCGCACTTCGTCTGCGTAAATTTTCCCCGTTTTTGAAACATTTCTCATTGCTGCTCCGCTCCTATTAGTCGTAGCGCGATATTATATAGCCTATAGCCTTCCTCGATAAATGGGCTATCCAAAAAACAAAGAATTTTTCAAATTGGATCAGTAGTTCCTGAGATTAGCGCGTTTAAACAAACAAACAAACTCTTCCGCTTTATAATATTAGTATAGATTGACAAATAGTGATATTTAACTTAAATGTAAAATTTTATGGTTTTCTTTTCATATAATATACTATGTTAATTGGAAAAAAAATATCCTAATAATTGATCCTTTTGATTGGTATCGTAAAAATACAGAAAGTTTCTTTTTTCATATTTTGGGCGTTCAATTCCCTTACTACCTTTTTACCTACGCCTTTTTCTGCAGGCGATTTTTTTTTGTTTTTTAAAAAAGACGACTCCCGCGGTACGGTACAAGCCCTGTATCGCGGAGGACTTTACAAACATTTAAGTCATGGACACAAAGAACACCCAGACTCGGAACAACAATTTGTGGATCACACAAAGTGGTGTCACGTGTGGGAATCAAACCCACGACCTTTTGCGTAGCAGTCGGACATACTCCGACCGCGCCACAGAGGCAGACTTTGATTATTTAAAACAAATTTTAATACAGCTCGAATCATTTTCAAAACCATGTATTGGTTTTATCTTTTTCCTGTAAAATGTCATCATAATAATCTTACTGTACTTTCCCTCCGTATGACATGGTTTTGGGACACCCTATTAGGTTAGTAAGTTTGTTAAAATTTATCCATTGGACACACTTAATTTCAACCCTATATTATTACCGTATAACATAACCTACAAACAGGAAAACTGATCGTGTAACAAAAATAAAAATGTAAATCATACGAGAGTGGTATCTAATTTTCTTATGTAAACCTGTATACCTGAGAACATTGTAAGTTATCATCGCTTCACGAGCATGTAGGTTCTTGTATGTATTCTTTAGCAATATTTGTTTTTGTTTCATTCACGTTCGTGTGTATTTAATAAACACAATATCATGTTCAGTGTGCTTCGCACGCTCTATAACAATGTTTCTCAATACTTTTAGTTCCGAATTATAATTTTAGGTATTATGAATATGGAACTTGCATCGCAGAGGACCTGATAAACAACATAGTACATCAAACCCTGTCATAAGTGTCCCTACGGACAGTGTTTTAATTGACCCTATATGTAAACTAATCGTAGAATAAACTAAGTTGAAATAGTGGCCCTACTTTGATTGATCCACAATCGTGTGGGAAACGAATCCACAACTTTTTACACAGTAGTTTTATGCACTCCCATTTCGCCATCGAGACACTCAATGTTTGAAACTTTATTTATTTAAAAAAAAACTTATTTAAAATCACTTTTATACCACTTTTACACCGTTAGCAATCCACAAACCATAGGAAAGCCCAATGGAATATATAATGAACGTATTTTATGTAGGTATAAAAAAGGGAAGATAGTTCAATGTCCCTGTTAAGTTACGTAGGCCCAGCTACCAAGCAGCTACGTATTTTTGTCACATTATCTCACTGTCTCACATGTCACCAACCCCCGCGCCCAAAGATTGAGCGCCACTGCCCTAATAAATCACTTACGCGTTTTGTTACAAAGTAAACAAAGTTTCTGGTTTCGTCTTAGTATGTTCTTGATCTTTGTTATACACCATTGTAGAAAGACAATATTAATATAATTTTCTTGTCACAAATTCTCTTCACCAAATGTTACGCGGAGGCCTGTTGTTACCCCCCACGTTTTATGCAGTAGTAGGGATCAATTCATATTGAAATGATAGATACTTGTACATGTTTGTCTAGAATAAATTTGTCTTCAAAGCAAAAGTACCTACACGTGACAAGGTAATGTGAGCTCATTAAAAAACCCTAAAATGTTATATAAAATTTGGATTATCTTCAAAGAGGCATAATAGAATTTGGTTAAATAAAGCTATAAACCATCGCAATTAAACAAACCATCTAAAAATAACACACATTCAAATCAGTGTATACGTTTCAGCTCTAATATGTCACAGACAGACACAGTTTCATAGAAACACACGTTAAACTTATATCAATTGTTGCTTTGAAGTTTTACTTTTAATTTGAAAACGATTCTAGATCAGGAAACACTGTAAAGGTACCTATAAAATTCCGGTAGAATTTTGTGGTGGAAGCGACAGAGGTGAATAGATTACTTACAGTGGCGCGTACTATAACTGCTTAAGCTACAAAAGCAGCAAACTATCAACTACAGCTCCGTCGTAGTCTTAACCGTTGTTTTTTCTCACTGCACGCCTCGGATGAAACCTTAGAATATTGCAGACAAAACTTATCGATACTTCGCTAACAATGGAAGCTTTTTTATAATTATTGCAACATCGAGAAAGAAATCATGATGACAAAACCTTCGATTTTACTTTAAACAGATGATTAAAGTTAACAGAACTAAAATAAGTTACAGTTCTCTCCCTTTTGATCATTTATCACGGGTATTATAAAACTTATGGGGATGAATGATGGTATCAATCGGAACTTTTCCGGCAAGAATATTCCTTTAGAATTAGAATATTGCTTGAGAGTAAACTGCGTGATTTTGGGATGCTGTAATCAAACAGACTTTAATTTAATATATAAAAGGACGTCCACAGCTGGATGAAGTAGGTATACTAATATATCTGTACCTATAGAAAACAAAACGTGACTTAAATATTTCTAATTCTCTTGAAGAAGAATTTGAATATACTCTTATAGGAAACATATTGAGAATTACAATAATTGCATTTTTGAAAGATAGAAAAATTTGAAACCAGACTCAGGAATCGAACCCGAGACTTCCGTAGCCAAACCGGGGCCAGAAGCGAACCACCTATCTGGACTATATTACTAGATATCAAATTCTTCTATCTCTTAATGCTTACGGGTTAGGCCCCCGTAGCGACATCTAGTCGGTAGTTAAAGAACTATCACGGCTTTTGTTATTGCTTCGTTATAGAGAGCATTTTAATAAATTATGATGACGCAGGCCGAATATTGAAGTAATTTTTATAGGCATTTCTTGCCAAAGACTTTACAAATACAATAATTGCATTTTTTAAAGATAGAAAAATTTGAATCCAGACTCAGGAATCGAACCCGAGACTTCCGTAGCCAAACCGGGGCCAGAAGCAAACCACCTATCTGGACTATGTTACTAGATATCAAATTCTTCTATCTCTTAATGCTTACGGGTTAGGCCCGGTAATGCAATTATTGTATTTGTAAAGTCTTTGGCAAGAAATGCCTATAAAAATTACTTCAATATTGAGAATTTTCAAGAAAATGAGCCCGCTTAGGATATCCCCTTAAGCCCACCTCCGGTGCAATTTCTAATATTCGAACTAAATATAAATACGATATAAAACTACCCATTATTAATAACATAATACACTTTAAAAGCACATTTATTACTGATATATGTATTTAACCATATTCCTGTTGAAATAAAAAAAATGGTAACGTCTTTAATAATATTCTGAAAAGATGACTAATAGATAATGCGTTTTAAAACCCTAGGGAGTTTTTTGAAACTAAATAAATGTAAGTAGTTGTAGAGTAGCAAGTACCATTTTAGTGTGTTTTTTATGTGTTGTCTTATTTCTATATCTGTTTGTTTCTTAGTCATAAGTAGAATAAAAATTGCAATACCCGGAACGGGTAAGTGTCGATTCTATATAATCTATTTTATACTATACTTATCCATGCACAGTTTTGCAAAAAATGAATGTCTATATCTATCGATATAACCACGTTACAGAAAAATACACTAGGTACGACATACTTATAATATGATAACTTTCATTAAGTAGCTGGCAATTTACTAATACGTAAGGATGCGCGCAGCAGCTGTACTCTATAAAACGCCTACACTGTACCTACGTAAAATTACGTATAAAATATAATCGGGTCTATTGTTAATAATATAAGTACCTGTAATATCACGCAACGTCTACCGTCTCTGTGGATCCGCCCACAAGGTGTCTAGTTATACATAAAAAAGATCTATTATGTTTCAGACATCCTAGATACCTCCATACTAATGTTTGTCAAAACCTACATAATTATTTAGTTCTGACAACCAAACAGAGTGACTTAAGATGTTAAATAAAAAATACCTTTTTCAATATTGATGTGGGCAGGACACTGAAGGAATACACTAGAGAGAGACACACTAGCTGACCCACACAACTTGGTCTCTAGATGTGGTAAGATTTGTACTATGTCCTTCCGTAAATAGAAATCTGATTTTCGGCCAATTTTCTATTTGTGATTTTGCAGATGCAACGAATATTTGTTTATTATACCTACTCAATGACTTATTTACAATCTTACTGACAGGAAAAATTATTTTTTTAGACTTCTAAATTACAATATTTCGATACATAAGTACTGCAACTCTAAACTCAACTCTTTCAACTTGTCGACAGATTTCAACCCAATAGTAACCTTGTACCTATATTAGGTATCAGAAATAGTCAAAAATCTAAACGCGGTACATACACCAATATTATTAACATATCCACAGAGACCGCCGTGAAATGTGAACACATTATGTCGAATATGTATGTGCGTCGTCAGATGAGGAGCTGAAGAAGTTCTAATACGCTGAGAAATTGTTAAATCTGTTCCAATATCAAAGACAACACAATCGCATTAGAATATGACCACTACTATAAGTTGTCACTGTATAATCACTTATTTAAATGAAGTCCAAAAGTTTTTAGGTAATTGATTTTATTTTACAAAACACATAAATATATACAACTAGCTTAGCCAGCGCCTTCGCCCTCATGAATGCCAGATTGTTACCAAAATACCTAACTTTGCACACCCCTTTTACCCCCTTAGGGGGTGGATTTTCAAAAATCCCTTCTTAATGCTCCCCTACGTTATAAAAGGAACCCTTGTGCAAAATTTCAAGTTTCTAACTCTTATAGTTTAAGCCCTGCGTTGATATGTCAGTCAGTCAGTCAGCTTTTCCTTTTAAATACAAGGTTATTTTTGGCATAGTGCAAAGCTCAGATACTCTAACAAGATTTTACTTCGAAAAATCACATAAAAAAAAGAAAATTAAAATATTGAAAACTTGCAGAGTTATAAGCCATTCAAGTTGTCATTCAAGTGTGTGTTGTTCGCGCTATCGCGAAAAATAAGTGATGATAACATTTCACATCACATTATAAACAGGATTTGGATTGTTAAAATGATAAACGAATTAATTAATGATGGATTCATTAATTAAATGAAAAATATAACAGTTGTCCAAAAACAACCCCAATGGATTGCGTTACTGATTCTGAGCAAACAACTTTCGGGTTTGCACTATACCAACAATAACATTGAATATAGATATATCTTTTTAAACATTGGATATTGCAGAGCAATCTTTGAATAACAGTTAGTTACTTATTATGTCTTTTAGACTAAGCCGCAAGCTCTGTCAGGTTAAATCCACTTGATTGATTTTAACATTAAGTCAAAAATATTTCAGCTTTTTTAAAACTCTTTGTCTTTCACATAAAGTTAAAATTGTATTAGAAGTCTAGCCATTCAAACAAACCTAAGTATTATTTAATATAATAAAATAATAAGTAGCTAAAATTTTGCCGACTTCTACAAACACTTGAGGATTATCCAGTCACTAATTTAAAAAAATCATCTTGGATTTTATTTTTAGTAGTTTGTCACCTCTCCCTTCAAATTAAGACATTAATTGACATAAGGATTTTCATATTTTTATTTATCGTATTTTTTTCTCAAGTAGTCAAGGTTTTAATTTGACTTGGTAGAATAGATTAGACTTTGACCAAAGTCATCGAACATAAGTGAAAGGCTAAGACTATATCTTCTAATAAAATTGAATATCAATTAATATATATAGCAAGTTAATACTCCGGATTCGTCATTGGGGTTCTGATTCTCTATTATATAGGAAATTGAATACTGGATTTTGTAGTTTACAAACTGCTTTTCGATTTTCAGTCTATAGCTCAGTAAGTAATTAAATAAATTTATAGTTTATAGTTTATTCTTGTATATCTATAATATTGGCCAAAATAGTTTTGCTGTTTCAAATTGATGCAAATAGTAAGGGACCCAAAGGAAGTTTCGCAATCGTTTAGGACATGAGAAGACTCTTTGATTTTATTGAGTGTAAAGGAAAAAAGATTGGAATCCGTCGTCTCAAACGCTGCTGGCATGGTCGGCTTTTGATGTCGTGTGACATAAGCGTAACATGTAAATATTTTGCGGATGTTCTTTACATTAAGTGTAATTCAAATACTCCTACGACTAAATATATCTTGAGTATAGTACATCTAAAGGTTTTGTGATATATTTTTGTGTACGATTTTATATTCTTGTTTTTATTTTTGTTTTCTGTCAATGTATATAACATTTCTGCAATATATTTAACGTAGAATGACCCACAGATGCTATATTTTTCAACTGTGAATCTCCTTAGCGGAGTCTGTTTAACATTTTTATAAGAAGAAATTAAAATTGCCCACAAGATATTGGGTATGTCTAATTCATAATATTAAAGAAGTAATGTGTGAAACTGTTAGAATAAACATAGTAATTACGTTATTTATTGCTTCAGAAAATTATTTATTACTAGCTTTCGCCCACGGTCTCGCCCACGTGGTTATCGTGATAAAAACTATTCTATGTCATTCCCTGGGACTCAAATTTGATTAGGAAGAGGTGGCGTTTTGTTGAATTATATACCTACGCAAAAACATATCTTAATATTTTTTATCCCATAGCTCCTATAGATTTGACCCGCAGCGAGAAGTGTTTATCTTAGAAATTACCTCCACCTCCTTGTTACCGACACTGCCTATTACTTAAGTCTGAACTTATTCTAAATTTTCTACCAAGTCGTTAAAATATTAGCAGTATTCACACAATATTTATCCATAAAGTTGTCGACAACTCTTAAGTATCAGGAAGCAAATTATACAAGTGATGATGTATAACACTTAAATTGATTGCCAACAAAGTTCTTTACTTGTACATTTGTATTTTTCCTGTAACAATTTTCCTCAAATATTTTCTTCGCCAGTGACATGACATATAAAATTCGACTTACGGTCAACCTAATGACAAGAAGGAGACTGTGTACTGTTATAGCTATATTAAGTTTTAGTTTTATATAAATTTAATTTCTGCTAATATAAAGCCCGCTGTTGTATAAATATGTAAATCATCGTTGTATGTAACTATTTATTATACGGGAATTAACGCGCATTGTTTACCTTAAACTTTGCTTGACGTTTCGACCAGGTTGCACCGGCCGTGGTCACAAGCGGACTCAAACAACACACGTACACGTACACAACAAACGTACATATTTATACACATCGTTGTATGTGTATAAATATGTACGTCAAATGTACATCATTCATCATCATATAGTTTTGAATAATTAAATAACACCTTACAAGCAATGACAATATAAACATCACATCACTGTTTAATTGTGGAGTGCTCTTCACTTCGAAAAGCGGACGGAGTCAGAGCAATTTATCAATTCTTATTATAAAACTCAGCAACAAACAGTAACAGCTATTATCCATCGCTTAGCTCCCCTGTCGACATCCATATTTTACGAAGTGAACACACAAACATGTAAACACTCTAATATTCATTTCCTTAGCCGCCTAAGAGCTGCCATTCTTGTCTTAAGGGGCATGAGAGCGTAAACAATTTGAGATTGTGCCTTCTACCTAAACGGAAGCTTCTACTGAGTGGACTTTTCAATTTTGCCGAGTGCCAGGAATTTATGCTGGGAAACATTGTAGTGTTTTCTTTTCATTTCGAAAAGAGCATTCGCATTCGTACTCTCTATTCTTGGCGCTATTAAAAGGGTCTTTTTGCTATCGTTTGACGTCGCTAGTTAAACGATATACGATTGATACTGTCTGGTCATATTTTAATTAATATTGTTGGACTATTTGATTTGTTCCTTTGAAGGAGATTATACGATTTAGTCTACCTCGTGAAGTACCGATACAACAATCTATTTCATAAAACCTTTTACAGAATAAAAACAACGAATTCATGACACAATATCTACACCAAAGTTTAAACAGCATGTAACACAATATCAGTACTCATCCATCCTGTATGATTATAATCCGTCAGAAAAGTACATAAGCATAATAAAATACACTCGAATCAGTTAACGAGACGCGACACGATATATCCGCAAAACACACATTCCACTCATTGGTAAAACGGATCGAATAAACATTGTTGACATTGGAAATCGGACGCGTATGGGATTGGTAGGCTCTCGAAATGTGCGCCAATATTTTGTATTTACACAGCGTGGTCCCAGATTTATGATCATTTTATTTCTTAGCTCTTAAATTATTTCAAAGTGCCACGGATCCCACTCCTACGGGGGCAAGCAGAAGATGGTATGTCAGAGTCGAACCTACTAAAAATCTATCTACTCGTCTAAAAATCGGTGATAGGTGTTCGATCGAAATAGTTTATTGCCGAGGGTGAGTGTGTTCTTTGCGGAATTGGTGCCTCCATCATTAGCAGGCACGGTTGTCGTTAAATGGCGACAACAGTGTTGTTTGCGTGGGTGGTTTCACTTCCACTTCGTGTAAGAAGGCGCGCGTAGAACACGGCACTCCACCGTCTTGGGTTTACTTTGAATAGGAGAACAGGTTGCCCTCCTTGTCGCCCTCAGGCCAACACTTACCGGGATCGTAGGTCGTTTAACACTTTTCGGCACCCCGTTCGTCTGCCGCGGAACGGTAGTGAGCTGGACCTCTCCCGGTCTCTATCCGCCGCCTCTTTGGCACTCATAATATCATGGCAGATGGTGTCCACATATTCCCATGCCCTCTCGTTTCGTACCATCGATAGTACCACAGTTTCAAGCAAGAGATATTGCGGTACTTATAAAAAATAGGTATAAACGTTAAGCTATTTGCCAAAATGGCATATCTGAGAATAATAAAAAAAAATTACATGGTCATGAATAGCACAAGCAATATTGTCACAGAGCTGGTATAGTATAGAAGTTCTTAACTTAAACATGATGTGCACTTGGTGCTACAAAATCACATTTGAGATATAGTAAGTATATAGGTATAGGAGTAAAAACAAGGTTTTTTTAATTATACAGTGCATTATAATATTTATAAGTATCTATACTGTCACTATAACGTAGAATATTTAGGTTATTTACATTTAAAATAAATAAAAGCAGTTTTGAAATAACTCTACACCCCAGTATTTCTCTTACATTAAAAAACAAAGTACAAATCAAAACGGAAAGCACTGTAAGGCCAATCAAAGGGACACTTTGTTATTCAATCCCGCTGCTTTCAACTAAAAAAAGAGCCTGAAGATGTTTCGAAAAGCGCTTTTCATGAGCCAAGAACCGTTTCATATCAAGTCGAAATGGAGTGTGCATTGCATTGCGTCGTTGTTCAAACAAGACAAGACGCACTCATACAAATTGTACACTCCATTTAACTCGGCCTTTCTTGCATCGTTCGCATAATCGTAGGCAATCTTGGTTCTTCGTACGAACGCATCTTGGTTTTAACGATTTCTGCAAGCATTGTACAGGAATGGAACGTTTTCAGTAAAGTCTTGTGTGTGCAACGCTGCCGTATGCATCTGTAATTGTTGCAATACATTCAAAGTTTTCAAGCGCATTTCTGTTGCAGCATTCTTGTTAACATTTTTTTATTTTAAATGGTAAGGTTAGTAAATGTAGTAAAAAGGAATTTATGAGTTGGAACAAAATATAATAGTCATTATCGTGGTCTATTAACATATGTGCATGTAATGTAAGTAAAATTGGGAAAAGATTGAAATAAAGTTTTTAAGTTGGCTAATAAATATAATTATAATTAAGTAAAGTACCTATACCCAATATCTTTTTTTTTTTTTTAAGGTGGGAAATCATCAAATGACTATACCTATACCCTACTACTAGACCTATACCTAATATCTAAATAACCATTATTCTCAAACAGCGTTTTAACTATTGTTTTACATTCTA
This sequence comes from Herminia tarsipennalis, assembly GCA_945859575.2. Taxonomy (NCBI): domain Eukaryota; kingdom Metazoa; phylum Arthropoda; class Insecta; order Lepidoptera; family Erebidae; genus Herminia; species Herminia tarsipennalis. The sequence continues at coordinate 16,890,221 of OX243830.2, forward strand.
TTTTCATAATAAAATAGAAAAAAACTCGCCTGCTTAAAAAATATTAAAACAAGATTTAAGGTTTCTCTTGTTTGAATTTTTTTAAGCAGGTTTTTTTTTATTTTTAAAATTATTGTATTTATTTGATACTTTTTAGTGGTTAGTTGTAAGACGTGACGTAACGTAACAACTGAAACTACCAAAAAATTTGGTAAAATAGTTGGTAACAAACCTTAAATCGCTAGATATCTCAACGGTTATTTTAAGTCAAAAATGATAAGATAAGAAACCTCATCATGGTTTTAAAATATCTACACGATAATACCTTGTAGACTTTATTTTTTTCTGGCGTCTGGCTGGTCGCTATTTTTAATTTTGATTGCCACCATGTCTTTAGTGATACTCGCAAAATTAATACGAATCGATTGACGTATGAATTATCAAAGTCGGCCTACGCCTTTGGTCTATATAGTGTCACAAAAGAACACACACACATACATACACGTTAAACACATAAATCTGCAGTCGGGTAAAAATGGAATGTGTGTTAGATCAAGAATAATTTATTTTTTTTAATTATAATTTAAATCCATATTTTGTTAATTCTTTTATGTAATTATAATTTATTTTTTTAAAGACTGGTATTTAATATTACAAAGGTATGAGCACTTACATATCGAATTGATAATAACTTTTTTTAAAGTTCGGTAAAATATTTTTTTGAATTATTCACTGTTACAAACTTCACAAAACGTATTCAAAAGTAGATGTATAAATAATTTCAAACCCGTGCTAATGTCCTTTACTTTTCAAATTAACATCAGTATAGTTGTAAGCCCAAGAGCTTTGTGTTGCCGCGTTGATTAATAAGTGTCTGGGAACACAATAGGTATACATTAGTTGGCTAGACTGAAGCCTGCAATGCAGCTAATCTGTATAATATATGGTGGTTTAGGGTTTATTTCTCTGTACGTAGGTATTTAATTTTGTTCATGTCATTAGGTACCTTCTCTAGTAAAGGCGCTATTTCAAATGACTGTTTCTGCATTTAGTTCCTATAGTTAAACGAATGGTAACTTAAGAAAGGTCAGTAAAATATGTAATTAGACAACAAAACCGTAGCAGATCAATAGTTCACTTTTTTAAAATATTGGATTATCAATGGGACACATACACAAAACATCAATATTAACAAAAAAGTTATAAATCAATTTTAGTCAGCTCCCTCAATAATTAAGTTAAAGGATAAAATTAAGAAAGTCACAAGTACGTAACCAGTATCACTTATTTCTTGTAACCAAATCTATAGACAGTTACATTATATTATGTAATGATACAAACCTCTCCATTAAAATGATTACTAGAAACGTTCTGGGTAATAAAAAAATATATATTCCCAATATGCCCATTGAAGGATGGATAATGGAGCTCTGGGAATAACCACTGGATACAATACATATTGTTTCCTTATGTGGAGCTTCTATTAGGTCCATACGGCTCAATAAATTTATTAGGAGTGTATTATGTTTTTATTATTAGTCTTTACCCCTAAAAATATAGGCCACAGTAAGTAAGATAGTTTCAAGGGTTTGTGTTACTAGTTAAACTGTCGGTCCTGCGCCCAATCTCTCTCCGGTCGTGTCGGATTTCCAGTCGGGCGGGCTGTGAGAGTAAGGGAATAGATAGTGCAGCTGTGCGCATACGCTTGTGCACTATATCTCCTGCGTAGTTGGCTAGTCTCTGATGAGATTGGCCGCCGCAACAGAAATCGGTTAGAAGACCATTTTTACAAATAACAATAATAATATCTTGGGACAACTCACACAGCGCCATCTGATCCCATCCATGAGGATTGATTTTTTTCATAAATGCCGAAATATGTTTTCTTTACTTTAAAATAATAAGCTAAATACGAAATTCCACACATCTAACTTCAAAACTGGCGGAGTTTCATATAAACTTACAACCACTATTTTATCCCCTTAGGGGATGTATTTTCAAAAATCCCTTTTTATTGGATTGTATTGTCGTCAGTCCTTGATAAGTGTACAAAGTTTCAATTAAATCCGACGTTCTGAAGTGGGTGAAAAACACATTCAAATATTCCGTTACATAGTAACATACAAACATATGATGCTAATAAAAGCGTGTTAAAAAAGTGAAAAGGCGACGAACGTCACAAATAAACTTTGTGCGGTTTACGGTCATTTAATGCGGTATCAATACGAATACCACAAATGTGGTTGAAGCGTTTCTAGTCTGGAAATTTTAGTGTGAAGGATGAGGCTCGCTCTGGACGTCCTGTCATGTCATGTCAAAAAGTAGAGCAAGGAAGAAAAGTGGAGAAGAAAATATTTGGGTACCACATGATCTCACTGAAATAAACTTAATGCAACATGTTTCCATTTGCGATTCTTTGTTGAAACGTATCAATTCCGACCCATTTCTAAAAGGTCGTGGTCGAAGCATAGGCAAGTCCTACAGACGTGGCAAAGTCCGGCCTGACTCGAAACAAATGCTGTGTGTATGGTGGGATTGGAAAGGAAGGAAGAAAAAGGAAAAACTTTTTAGTAAGCATAAAGTTAACCTCAAAAGAACACTTTATTTTACTTATAAAAGACTCCATTAGAGTACCTTATTTATGTTACAATCTAGCCTAGTGATTAATGAGTATTTTTTTCTTACTTAATTTGCTGTAAAAAGAACACTGGAAAAATTACCTGTCAGATTTTTTGATTTAAAACCCTCATTTTTTTACAGCAATGTGATCATGGCACTACACAAGATGGCAACAAGTCATCGATCAAAACGGTACATACATATTATAAATATTTTTTTTTGTCCTTTTTAAAAAATACGAAAATTCATTTGCTCCCGACCTTATATTTCTAAATACATACCTGCATACACAGATGGCGGGTGAGTTTATTTTTATCAATTTTAATAATCTCAAACCATGGTTAACAGTAATTTGGCACACAGGTAGTTGACATAAGTATTAGCAAAAATAATTTTTTTGAAAATTCAAGAGGTAAAACAGGGAATCCCAGTTTTAATGAAATTAAAACTTAACGTGATGAAAATACTCAAGGAAAGTTATTTTATCGTATGTAAAGATATTGAACATGAATACTTTACTTTACCTGATGTTTACTATATGAAACCTAATTACTCGATAGCAGGTACTCGTAAAATGTCCTTGAACTCTTGCTCTAATTAGCGGCTTACTTCGCAAATTATTAGATGTACGATTTTAATTACGTAAAGTTATCTGTTATGTTTGAAAGTTATTTAATTTATTTGAAACGTGAGAATATGGGGTGTTTTAGCAGAATACGGGTGTGCCAAAAGGAGAGGGTGCTTAATATGACAAATTTTTCATACATTAATATTTGCTACTTCTTGAAGGTAGGTAACAGAAGAAACTATACAGGGTTGTTGCAATGCTTCGCAATGACATTGACTGATGACTGCTGGATGCCGATTTAGCCAGACAAATCCGCAACAGACAAAATTTAAAAAAAAAAATCCCGCGAGATGGGGATCACGCCATGATACTCTACCGAATTCATTAAAACATTATTACCGACATTTTACATTAAAAAAAAAAAATGATTCATACACGAAGGCAACGCGCAATGTAATGACTTATTTTTTACAAAAAAATAAAGTACAATTTTTTATAGCTTTCGGTAAAGTATCGCAGTTTGATCCCCATCCTGGATAATTTAAAAAAAATAATAACTAGCAATGTGGGATTGGATCCCACATAACTAGCAATCTTGTTAACCCCTCCAGCTAAGATCAAAGATTTGCGTTAAAAGTGGGTCCACGTCCGGGCCCAGATGAAGTATCTGAGCCTAGAGGTAGACGGGCGGTAGCCCTTTGACGAGCACATCCGCATTTTGGCGCCTAAGCTCGGGACTATTGCGACCGCACTAGGGAGGCTGTTGCCAAACCTGGGCGGGCCTAGTGCCTCGAGTAGACGGTTGTACACGGGGGTGGTGCGTTCAATGGCTCTGTACGGCGCACTCGTGTGGGCGGCGGCCCTGACCGCCCAGAATAGGGTCAGCTTGGGGAGACCCCAGCAGACCATGGCAGTCAGGGCCATACGCGGATACCGCACAGTATCTGCAGAGGCGGCGTGTGCTTAGGCCGGCACACCCCCGTGGGATTTGGAGACGGAGGTGCTCGCCGAAGTGTATCGGCGGGCGGTGGTTGTTCGGGCAGGGGTTTCGGTGACTCTGCCCGGGGAGCTACGCGCTTGGCGCGGTGATGTTCACCGAGCAATCATGGCCACCGGGCCATGATTTGCTACCGAGCAGGGCCGACTGGAGGCTTCACGGGCAGGTGTTCGAACCGCGGAGGCGCTCCAGCCGGTCCTGGAGAAGTGGGTGGGGCAGCAGCACGGGACCCTTTCCTTCCGGCTGGTGCAGGTCCTTTCCGGGCACGGGTGCTTCGGGCAGTAGATGCACACGGTCGCTAGGAGGGAACCGAGTCCCACCTGCCACCACTGCGATTGCGGTGAGGACTCGGCGCAGCACACCCTCCAGCATTGTCCAGCATGGGAGGGGCAACGTCGAGTTCTCACCGCAGTGGTCGGAAGTGACCTCTCGTTGCCGGCCGTGGTTCTGTCCATGGGCCGGAGCGAGGGGTCGTGGAATGCGGTCGCATCCTTCTGCGAGGACATCATCTCGCAGAAGGAGGCAGCGGAGCGCGTCCGAGAAGACAGCTTCCAGGCGGATCCGCTCCGTCACCGGCGAACCGGGCGGCGTCGGCGCGCACATCTGCGCTTGATGCCGTCTTAGGTGGGGCTGCCCGCTGCCCACCGTGCATGTGCTGCCCCCTGTGTGTATCCATGGGCCGCGTAGGTATGAAATGCCCGAAACGCAACAAAAACGCATCCGGGCACTACCTCCATCGTCTTCCTCGGACGGTGGGGGTGTTCGTTAAAAAAGAAAAAAAAAATTAGTGAGTATATAATAGGTAGGATTCTAACTGCCACTTTTTAGATTCCCTTCCTTGCCCGTGTTACTATCGACTAAATAATCGCCACTTAGTATTATCAACCTTTTGTATGGACATAATATGTCCACAGAAATATATAGGTAGGTACATGGATCTACTAAAAAAATTAAAGTCAAACATTTAGATATACATTACAATTGATATAGGGTTAGCATAGTACTTCACAACACAAACTGATCGCCTCGCAATGCGCGCAAAACAAATTAAATTAAAAATTAGCTGAAATAGTTTTATGATATCTCAACGCACGTCCTTAATTGTCATCGTCTAATTAAAATTATTTGATATTATTATGTCGTTCTATTAATTCTCACAAATTGAATTCTTAATGTAAATGTAAATATTATTTTTTCTTTCTTTTAAAGATAACTAGCAATGTGGGATTGAGTTCAACATTACTAGCAATCCTGTTAACCCCTCCAGCTAAGCTCAAAGGCTTGTGTGTTGTAGGATTGGAATCCGCGACCTCACGATTGCGAGACCGATGCCTTAGCCATTACGCTACCGCCGCTTTGTTTTTAAATTTAATTCTTGTTAGTAATCTATCTCTGATGTATTTTAATTACAGTATTATTATTATTCATAGAAGTATTTTTTTTAAATTTAATATTTTAGTACGTAAGATTAATAGACTAAGTAGTATAACATATAAGTGCTTTGGTTTTTTACTGTAAACTTATATTGCTTTATGATAAATAAATAAATAAAAAACATTCGTATAATGTCAGATTTTTTGTACGCACAATGAGAGACGACACACGTAGTGTTGGTAAAAAGTTACCATCCCAACTTTAAGTTACTTTTAGGCCGAAGTTTATACCAAACACATCAGGTGAAAATACAAACCAAACTAACTAAACAAAATGATAACATCGTTCATACCAAATTACGTGACAGCATACACGCAAAGCAGACGCGTTTATTAAGTTAACCAACTAAGATAATTTCGCGCGAATCTCCGTTGGTAATTCCTTAAGATTCAGCCTCGTTGACGTCATATAATGATATTCAGCTGACAACGAACAATTCACACATAATATAATCGTGGATAATACAAAATTTACTGAACACATCCCATCTCAACACTCGCGAGCGAAGACGTTATAATAAATATTTCACACTTTATTGCCACGCTTATTTGACGACGGGGAGGCCTAATGACCAATTTAACGCTTATGAAGTGCAAATTCTCTGTCATACTGTGAAACGAGACATTATAATACCCAATTTCAGCTTCAGAAAGAATATAAATGGGTAACGCACCTGTGAGACGCTTTTACCTCCGTTTTCATTTTTTTGTAACGCCGATATTTTTTTAATTTCATCTGCCCGCTGTAAGTATTTTTCGGTGGAGTAGGTTTATTAAATTTAATCAAAAGTTGACAATGAGTTCGGTTTTCAATTATCTATCTTATTAAAATATTTTTGGAGAAGTATTTCTATTGATATGTCAGCTGGTCTTGGAAATAACATTTTATGTAGGCAGAATATTGATGAACAGGTTGCCTTGACTGTTGTTGAACCAATTAGAAAGGAAGGCAATTTCATGCTCTATTTCCCAAAGGATTTACAATGATACTCAAATGTAATTTATACATTTTAATTATATTCTATTTTGGAATTGTTTTTTAAAAATATGTACTGCATACTCTTGGTTATTTGTCTGTGATATAAATATATAATACGGTAATATAATAATGAACTTTGTCATTATAGAAACAAATATAAGACATTTGCTTTGTTTGAAATACAATTAACAGTATCGTATTAACTATTCAATTAGGTATACGGTACTATATTATCTAGTGCTTAAGATAAAACATAATATAACTACAGAAATCAACTTTACTTATTTTATAAAATGATATAAGCTATCCTGTAAAGTATATCCCCTTTAGCTTCAGACCCTAAATGGCGTTTTCTTTAGGATTTATTGTGGGATATTTGAGAGCCATGAGTAAACCTATAGTTTGAAAGTTCAAAAACTTCCAATTATTCTTTTGATCGTTATCACAACTAGAGCGCAAGGGACCATTGTTGGTTTAGGATACGTTGTTTCAGATTTGTGATTTTTGGATGAAAATCTTAAAACGAGCATGCTTAGGAAGGTATCTTATTGATTTAGACGGGTTAAAATATAAAAACCGTCCAAGGGACTCGCAAACTGAGGTACTATAGCAACCAGACAAATGATACTCGTAAACATACATAAATAATTCTATACACATCTATCAAATCAATCCAAAAATTTTTGTTCATTTGGGAAGCAAAATACTAGACTGTTTTCAAGCAATGGGTAGAGCCAGCGAAAGGAACAAGGCAATAAAAACTCGCGGCCACTCTTTTCAAATTGAACAAAATTGTATATATGTATGTTAACAAACTGTATGTATATCTGTAGAATATTGTTTTTAAACTTTCGCTATTTTTATAACATTAGATATTTTTCGGGACTTAATCGCGTGAATTATTTAAAGGTATGAATCTTTTATTTACCAGACGTTTCGATGGAATTGCACCGATCGCGGTCACGGGTCGACTGGACCCGTCCCGAAATATATCTAAAAAGTCTGTAGAATATACATACACCAAGCCTTTCATTTGTTTTCATGTTACACTGTACCGTTTTTATAACGGTTTTTTCAATTTATTGCTCAGAAGTCCGAGTTTTAATAGGTTTTACTGTAATCTATGCATTAAGACTAGAAAGATTTCGTATTTTTTCAAAAACATTTTAGACTTTGCCCCCCCCCCTTTCTCTCCGAAGCTACTGACCCTAGCTACGGAGAGAAATGGGGGGGGGGGGGGGGCAGAGTCTAATTTAATGTTATTTCTTGAATAACTTTTGCACGAATTATTTCAAAATTATAATAAAAATATATAAGACATCCTTACAACAAACCCTGTCATTTGATATATAACACGGTACTGTAGCGAAACATTTTTTTTTAAATTTCTAACTTGAGCCCCATAAAAATTCTGATTTTCTATAGGTTTTCCTGTAATATATTAGTTAAGAACTATTTTTATAATTAAAAAAAAATGTATATAAAAATTAAAAATTATAATATCTGTATTATATATATATATATATATATATATATATATATATATATATATATATATATATATATATATTTCATATCCTTACAACAAGCTCTTTCATTTAATATGTTACACGATACAGTGTGCAAAAAACAATATTATAATTATATTGGTTGTCTGTGAAGTCGGTTTACGAACGATAATTTAACGTGATAAGGTCATAAGAAATCGCAAATCATATCGACATTCGTGTTGCTTAGCAACTAATCAATAACATTAGTTCCAACTGTATCGCTTATCATGCCGCTGCAATCGCCATTCACTGTTTCTCAGCAACCAATAAATACCGGTCATCGATTTATATGGCGTTTTCACATCAATATTACAAAATATCAAAATGTTTTTGTTACACGTGTTTTTTACACGATGATGTTAGGTGAAAAAAAAATGACTTCTGTGCCCCCCTAAAAATATTTATTATTATTACTTATCTATCCAACTAAGTAGCGGCTTCTACAATACCGTTTACCAAATTTCATCAATATTCATTATGAAGTCTTCGAGTAAAATGCTTGTGACATACGGATGGACAGACAGACTGTTTGACTGTTTCTTCTTTTCTATTGTTATAGTTCAAAGTAACTAAAATCACACTTTCGCATTTACAAAACCTTAACAAAATGTTCGTAAAACCTTTTAAAAAAACAATTGGCACCCAATCTAAACTAACAACAGTCATCATTTAGCACAAAAAACATGCAATCACAGCTTTACAAAACGATTTTTTTTTAATTTCAACTGGTAAAACCGTTTATAAATTCAAGAGAATAAAGTGGGAAACGTAACGTTATTTCCTTCGGTGGGTCGGACACAAGTCCGCGCGCCGACGGAAATGAGATCCCTCCACCCTTTTATCAGGGTCTAATCGCGATAGAACATGACCGGGTACTTGGAATAAGATTTCCTACTGAGCCGCAAAATATTCGTACTGTTAACTCAGGGGCTTCAATGCTTTTTGTGTAGACATTTCTGCGGCTTATTAACAATTAATGATGGTAGAAACAACACCGCATTATTTTAACAACAAAAATCACCCGGCTTACAACGCTTAAAATAAATTTAAAAATTTAAAAACTATTTACTTAAAGTAAATGGTAAAATTTAATAAGGATTAGGGATGAGTTTCCTCGTACCATTATGTAGCACTAAATTCCGCTTTAATATGCAAGCGAATCAGTAAACAAAAGCCAGCTCATTATAAAGAAATTATTGCAAAACAGACAAAATGTTTAACACGTCATTACTAATGAACATGGCAATTTAAACTCAAAAGAGAAGTCAATGACCGCGGAGTATGAATTCCAAGCAGAGCTCATTCTAAATTACAACTTTTTTGCCTCTGTGTTACTTCAATGTGTGTCCTGTCCAGTGACAATGAAAAGTGCGCCTGTTGCGATATTATTGACTTGTGCAAATTAGGACCTCTGTCCCTATTCTCTCTTTTTATTACCCGACTGCAAGGAAGGTTTATGTTTATTGGGTTATTATTTATTACAACATTAAAGATATGAGATCTTTTAAACCACTAGACGGATTTAAGCAATTAAGACGTCGCTAAATTTGTATTAAGCGCTCAAGTGTTCTCAGTGACGTTTAAAAGAAAAACATGGCGGCTGTAAGCGGTGTGATTTTTTTCTTTCAAATGCCATAATTAAAATCAAATTAAAAGGCTCATCGTAAGCATTTTAGAAAGATATGACATGATTACGACTGTTGTATTAAAAAAAATGTGTGGCACTCGGGGACTGCCGCGGTAAAGCTATTGCACAGCATTATTTATCAACGAATGCAATTATAGTTAGGTATTTATTAATTTTTACACATTTTTTTTCTTTTCATTATATTTTGGAGCAGCTCGTCTCGATCCGTGCGAGCTTCGTACAGTCGTACCATATACATATATTAAGCGAACGCTCGGCCGAGCTACCATGAAAGGCGGTTTGGGGGGTTTTATTTTCGTTACGGAAATTCTTGATTCGGTCGCCGTGCTCAAGCGTTAAAAGCCATGCAATAGCTTAAAAAATCAGTCAACAAACATTTTTTTTTTAATTATCAATACTTGGCAATAGACGTGATAAAAGTAAGTAAGATAAAAGTAATTACATCGGTTACATTCTACAACTACTAAAAAGTATAATAAAAAAAAATAGAGAAAATAAAAAACCCGCCTGCGTAAAAAAATGTAAACAAGATATCCTACATATGTAATATTATGCTGTCGGAGGCAAGTTCATCGAGATTTTTTTAAAGCTACTAGTTACCTGTCGAGGCATACGGATGATCCGCGGGTTGTGCGTTTTAGTCTGCGTTTTTCGTGACTATCATCCATTAGCATTTTTGCTAGAATGTTTGAATGCTTTTGGATTCTGTCTCTGTATGATTTTGTGACGTTGGCAAATTACTGCTTTGCAGAAGCAACCTTCACGTCGTGAATGAATTTGATTATTGGGAATAAACCACGGAGTATTAGGTAGTTAGAATGCGCATTCTAACAAGAAAGAAACAATCGATAAAGTACCAAAAAATGTTTTTTCTATCTTTCAAAAATGCAATTAATGTATTTGTAAAGTAATTGGCAAGAAATGCCTATAAAAATTACATCAAAGTACCAATAGTTTTTCCTTGCCCAGCATACAAATATTTGTACGAAACAAAGCTACTTATACATTTATAACATTAATATTTTTGTATATACATGAAAGAAAGTAATAAAATGTATTTGAATATGGTTGTAATTTCAAGATTCAAATATGAATATTACTTATCATAATCTGCGGATGACTACGTGACGGCAGAAGTTGCGTGTGCGATGAAATACGTTATGAGATAGCGAAATATACGTAACTTCAATATGTAAATTCGTAGAAATGCTAATATAATTTTGTGGTTATTAATAAACATACACGTGTCGTGTTAACAGATTGCCTAAATCTCCGTCGTTCAAGTTTCTATAGTAGGCAATAGTGTTAGTGAATGTGTTCCGCTAAACAGCAGTTTGAATTGAATGTTCAAAGTCAAATTGTAATTCTCCTATCTAAGCTAATAAGGCCTTCGTTGTACTGCGTAAAGCGTACCTACTGGCAATATCTGTTTCTAAATAATGTTATCGTGTTTTATTTGAATTCCGTTTGGCACTGGAGCACTGTAAGTTGTGGCGCGGTGGGAGTGTGTTCGACTGCTACGCAAGAGGTCGTGGGTTCGATTCCCACACGGGACACCACTTTATGTGATCCATAAATTGTTGTTTCGAGTCTGGGTGTAGTTTGTGTCCGTGAATTGAATGTTTGTAAAGTCCCCGCGACACAGGACTTGTACCCTAATGCGGGAGTCGCATTTTATATAAAAAAATATAGTATACTGCGAAGCCATTCCTTTAAAGTATATATAAACTGGTTACTGTTTAAAACGGAACGCAGTCCAGGACACTACTACCACGTTTATATAATTTTATAAGATAACGCAAAAAAAAAATGAATATTTTTATATTTGAAAATTAAATATTCACGGTAATCTATATATAATAAATCTATATCAATAAATAATAAATAAAATAAATGTCTAAATTTCTGGTCGCTGTTGATGACGTGATCATCAAAGTACTGAGAGAACCTTACCTCGAAAAACCAGTGCTCACAGTACAAAAATGACGACGATTTATGACATCACATATTTTCCAAGGATACTACGGCAGTATGGCATAACGGAACGAATTTCTATTCAGTACAAGCACTGAACAGTGTTCGCACTGTATTTCGGAAGATACCAAACGTGTAACAGAAAAGTGACATTTAAGCAGTACATTTTAATACCTGTAAGTATTGCGTCTCCCGTAGTGCCACATCGGATTGTAAGATTAAGGTAAAGCATTTTGTTTTCTTCTTGAAAAAAATATGTATCTTAACCAACAAAAACAAACAAAAGAAGTTCTCAAGTCAACATGTAATTTTTATTATAATATATGATCATTATGCATGTTTTACTGAGTCATACGTTAACAATATATGTACATATGATTAGAGATGAAAAAAGGACTAACTTGAAAGTATACACTAAATTTTTTAACTCTTAAAATAGGTATTATATATATATATATATATATATACATATATATATATATATATATACGTATATACATATATATTGATGATTATTTTTGGTAAAGTGCCTAGCATATTGGTAAGAAGTTTAAGACCACATTTAGTTAACAAATGATCAAGTCACTGACTTGACTGCCTCTGTGGCGCGGTGGTAATGTATTAATGTATCCGACTGCTACGCAAGAAGTCGTGGGTTCGATCCCCACCCAGGATAAAACTTTGTGTGATGAGCACGATGGTTTATTCTGTGTCTGGGTGTTATTTATCTATAATATGTATTTTTTTTTAAATATATAAGTATGTTTATCAATTGTCTGGTTGCCATAGTACAAGCCCTGCTTAATTTGGGATCAGATAGCGTTGTGTGAGTTGTCCCAATATATTATTATTATTATATACATCCTGGTGAAGTGGTTGTATATCTAGATATTAAAAAAGTTATATATCCTGACCTAATAATAAATGTAGTTTTTAAAATATTAGTGGAAGCAGTTCTACATTGAAAGTTTATTATCATATTATGTTAGAAACTCGTAGAACTCGCTACAACATCTACAGACTCTACGTTCTATATTTTCTATAACACACACCTCTCACAGTAGAGATCTACGATCTACCAACAATCTGCTTCTTCTATGTCCCTCTCATTCTTCTGGATTCGTCGGTACATCTTTCCTTGTTCAGACTGTTTCCCTCTGGAATTCGCTGCCCCCTGAAATTAGACTGGCACCTAATCGTCCTAATTTTAAATGGAAAGTACGTATTCTGTTCCTTGATGAACTAGTTGAATCACTTCTACATTTGTAACTTATATGTAATGTATGTAGTAGGTTTTTATTTTTTTGTAAAAAAGTTTGTATCTATCTAGACGTCGCGTCGCGTTGTAATTCTTTGTGCAAAGAAATATCTATTAAAATTAAAAAATGAGTAAAAAGTTTTTTTTTTAAATTATACCCGACTTCGAAAATAAATACTAGGCAAAAAAGTTTTAATTTCTCAATTTTTAGTGTATTGGTTTGTAGTTGATATAAGTTACAATAGCATAATCCAAACTGCATAATTACTTTTTAGAATTTGCGATACAAGGCTTGATTTTTGGGGAGTTCACCTGATACTAGACTATCAGTTTTGATTGACACTATTACATGATTTGATGGAGGCGAAGTATCAGGTATCGTACACGGTACTCAGATCGCAACCCGCAATATTTATTTTTGAATAGTTCCGGTCATCTGTGGTCTTCATCATTAGTCCCATTTCCATTTTTAGATTCAGGGATTTATTTATAAAATATTAAGCTTTAAAATGCAAATTTTTGTTAGAGTCAAGTGTCCTTGCCAATTAAATGGTTGATGTTGGGTATGTGAAAAAAATCACGGTAGTAGTATATAAGTGAAATTAAAAGGAAAACTATCACAGCTAAGAAGGCTTTACAAGTTTACGAGTAACAGCTGATCAAATGAAAAATAACAACATTTTCGTACAAATTCCTTTGAAAAATATTATTAAGTAGCATAACGTTGTAAGTATAAAACAAATACAACAGAAAACCTACTTCTTAAGCCATATTATTCGGACATTGTGTGTGGTCCGACATGCACTTGCCCGATTATGTTAAGAGTAAATGCACGAATTAGAACAATTTTGTTTTAATTCGTGCCTACTTAAATTTATACATATAATAAAATTGAAAATTTCACGTGTCTGTACATGGCCGAACTTAGTGAAAAAAAAAAATATTAACATGTTCGAAAAGAGTATTTAAACACATTGCTGCTTTTTTAGAAATGTCTATCTGTCTGTTTATTTGAACACGCATCATGTGGGTTTGTGAAAACTATTTATAGATTTAGGGATCTCTTTGCGAATATTAAGCTTTAAAGTATTTTTTTTTATTAGAGTAAGTGTCCCCCTGCCAGCTAAATGGTTGACGTTGGGAATGTGAAACAAATTACGGTAGTAGTATACCTAGTGAAATTATAAGGATAATTATCACAGCTACGTAGACTTTACACGTTTACGATGAACATCTGATCAAATAAGAAGTAACAAAATTTTCGCATAGATTCTATTGAAAATTATTATTAAGTAGGTATAACGTTGTAAGTATGAAACAAAAACAACAGAAAACTCACTTCTAAAGCCACACACCAAAGTAATTACTAAAACACAATAAACGAATCCCTAAAGAGTCTGTATTTCGTACTTATTTATTTTCACAAAGCTTTAGGGTGTTGAAGCGATCCGGGGGCGGATCCAGGATTTCATTCTGGGGGGGCACATGGCAGTGCCAGATCTAATGTGTAAACGACGGGGTGTGGGTGCATTTCGTTTGGATAATCTAGGTTTGCACGCATAGTGGGGGGGGTGCCCCAAAAAACCCTTCTGGGGGAGAGGGGGTCCCAAAAGGAAAAAGGAAGGAAAGAAATTCAATACAATATAAGAAATGCAGTACAAAACAACGTGCCCCCGTGCCCCCCTTTGGATCAACTTACGAAGATATCAATAGATGAGTATTTCGGAGACGGTTCTCCGCTGCTGAATCATATCGCGACTTCCCGACAGGACTGTTTCCAATATATTTACACAGAAGTTATATCGTAACATAAACTACCTTAATTTAGACTCCACTTTCACGCGAACGAAGTCGCGGGCACAGCTAGTATATAAATATTTATTATTATTTGGGTATATTTATACCCAAATTACTATAGGTGTGCCTTTAATATTTGAAGAGTACCCTCAATTTCTCCAAGATTTCATCATCAGATCCGAACTTTGATGATAATGAGACTAATCTGAAAGTATACCCTTTCAATCAAAAAAAGATTTTTTCAAATCGGTCCAGCCGTCTGCAAGTAATCAGGTAACAAACATTAAAAAAAATGTAGTCGAATTGAGAACCTCCTCCTTTTAGAAGTCGGTTGAAAATCTTTTAAAATTAGGGGAAGGTACCTTTATGACTACATTTCGACAAGACTAGACATTAAGATAAGATTTTTTTACAAAATCTCGATATACTCCACCATTTATTTCTTAATATACGATATTGTGTAGATTTTATTAATGTTTAAGTTAATGTAGTATAAAAATAGTACCTACTTACGAGTATTACACTCAAACCTACACACTCTTCAAACGCCAAAATCATACCAAATACTTTAGTAGCGATACTAAAATTTTATCCAACTCACCGTTTCTAAATATGGCTGGCTTTCCAATAATCGTATTTGGTACTACTATTTTTAGGTAAGTATTAGAACGGAGGGATCGTAAAACTCCGCATTTGGCCACTAAGCCGATTACACAGTGTAATCTGGATTAGCTGTGACACACGAGTAGTGCCGATGCCTTCAATTAGCCTTTCGGTGTCACTATACTACTTTGCTGTATTATGCGGCAGCTTTGCATTTTTGATGAAAGGTATCTTTTCACGGTAGAAATGAACATACGAATTACTTATAAGAAAGTATGCGAATTATATCCGAGTCCTTCCAGGAAATATTTAATCATGTAGTTTTTTGTTCATAGGTACTCGTACTTACTTTGATCAAGAAATCAACAATAAACTCCGTTTTAAATAAAGGGGCACATTAATTATCTTTGATAACATTTTGATGGTTCGTATTGTCGGTCCATTTTTAGGGTTCTGTAGCCAAAATGGCAAAAACGGAACGCTTATAGTTTCGTCATGTCCGTCTGTCCGTATGTTACAGGCATTTTACTCAAAGACTACTCGATGAATATTTATGAATTTTAGTGAATAGGTGTCTTGTAGTAGCTGCTACTTAGTTTAATAGCTAAATAATTAAAATAAATATTTTTAGGGGGGGGGGGGCACTTCCTACATGTAACGTGTAAGAATCTTATATTTTTTTTAGCAAACGTCAACATGTGCCACATCATTCGACAGGTCTTTTAAAGACATTTTAAGGATTCCAATAAACATTTTTTGTTGAGTGAGTATTTTTGTAATCACAAAGGTAGCTTAAATTAATATAAAATAAATACTTTAAACTAAAATTATTTCGGACATAATCTGATATGCCGTTACTGAGTTATTGCCGAAAAACTACGGTTCTCAACAAAAGGTCGTAGGCCATGGACATACGCTCTTCTGCTGATGCAATTATTCAAGGCTGCGGAACCCTACACTGAGCATGGTCCGACATGCTCTTGCCCGGTTACTTTAAATATTTCAAAGATTAAGGTTTCAATATATACAATGTATGTATATAGGCTTTTTTTTCTGTTACAGACGATTTAAGGGGCACTGTCTGTGAAACAGCGATTTTGGTGGCTGTACAAGCCGATACGAGATCTGCGCAACCTACTGCAGACCAAACACAGAACATACTAGTGCTGAGTGTTGGCCCCTTTCTAATCTTGTTTGTCTCTTGTCGTCGAGTATTTGGAACCAGACTCCGTACTGTTCTCCGCAAGTTTCTCGCAGCCACGATAATATACGAATCTAATATCCGATATGTAATATATGTAAACATCTTAAAAGTGTAAGTAGATAGTATACAAAGTGTCATATTCAAACAAGGTTTACCACTCGCGCCACTCACCCTGCAAAACCCACAAAACCAACTTGCGCCCCTGCAAAAACTTCAATATTAGGTACATGTCGCCTAGATCTAGGCATTGACCAACTGTTACTAATGTTTACACTGCGGTCATAGTTTGTACAAAATAATTCAACCGAGTCGGATCAAAACTAACGATCTTCCGGCCGGAAGTTCATACGCTAACAGTTTAAATTACTTAGTTGAATTTACGCCACGAGCTTAGTGAATAAAGCATAAACTATTATACAGGGCAGTATAATATGCCTAGTGCTAATTATATTTATAACTTTAAAAAACATATATGTTTTATGCGGCAATGAAAATAATAATGTAACATGTATTTTTTTTTAAAACTAGCAATGTGGGATTGAGTACCAAATTACTAGAAATTGTTAACTCCTCCAGCTAAGCTCAAAGGCAATCCTACCCATTACTACCAAAGTGAACCCATTTCTATTAGAAATGGGTTCACTTTGGTAGTAATGGGTAGGATTCGAACCCGTGAGCTCACAATTGCGAGACCGATGCCTTAGCCATTAGGCTACCGCCAACTACTACGTTGTACTACTACGCAGGAGACATTAGTGGAGAAGTAGGTATGTGCAAAAGCACAAGACGTGCACTTTCTATAGCTGAAAAATAAAATTATTTTAAAATTTATTTATTACTAGCTGACCCGCGCAACTTCCTCTGCGTAAATTTTCCCTTTTTTATTTTTTCTTCCTTTTTTTTTTACAACATTTTTCATTGCTGCTTCGCTCCTATTAGTCGTAGCGTGATGTTTTAACCTATAGCCTTCCTCGATAAATGGACTATCCAACAATAAAATATTTTTTCAATGCGGCCCAGTAGTTCCTGAGATTATCGCGTTCAAACAAACAAACAAACTCTTAGGGGGATGAAAAATAGATGTTGTCCGATTCTCAGACCTACCCAATATGCACACAAAATTTCATCAAAATCGGTCAAGCCGTTTCGGAGGAGTATGGCAACGAAAACTGTGACACGAGAATTTTATATATTAGATAATTACTTCTTTTTTGTGCAGGCGTGCCTGCAAAAAAAAAAAGTAATTATATAATAAATTATATAATTATGTTTTATAATAAATTATATAATTATGTAGGGGGTCTTGTTTCCATAATTTTGTGCAGGTGAGTTTTTGATTTTTATAATTATTTTTTTTATTTAGTACTTTTTAGTGGTTGTAGGATGTTACCCATGTAACAACTAACTTTTATCGCAGCTATTGTCAAGCATTGAAAATTAAAAAAAGAATGGTTGCTAACTAACTTTTTTAGCATTACAGTCATAATCATGTTATACATTTTTGAAATGCTTAAGATGAGTTCTTTAATTTGATACCCATATTGCAGTAATGAAAACAACTTTTAACATCTCACAGCCGCCATGTTCGTTTTTTTTAAACGTCACATATCTAGGGACTCTTGGGCGATCAAGACGAATCTAACGACGTCTTAATTGTACAAATCCATTTAGTTTACATACAAAATACGCGCGAAAAACGTAACCCGTCCTTACAGTCGGGTAAAAAAAATAAAGAGAGTACAAAAGGAACGCTCATGTATGTACTGCAACTTTTATACATGCGCGTTTAAAACGAACATCCGCACCTAGTGAGCGTGGCATTCGCTCTGTCACTGCTACTTTTCATTGCAATTCTCCGCGTTTGTGATGATATGTATGAGTGCGTGTGAGAGATATGGTTAAGTACCAGGCAACTCAGAAAGTTTTGCGAAAAAAGTTTTGATGTTTGCTAGGTCCCATCACGCCGGTACCACATTGGTTTCATCTGGAGGGCCTCTTCTGCTTTCTTTCAACCTTTATGAAGCCCTCTACATCCATTTGCCCTTTAGCAGGGGCTGGGGGTAAAAAAAAAGAAAAAAAGAAAAGAAAACGTTTATTTTGTTGCGATTTGGGCACAGACTACATAACAACAATTACATTGATATTTATTATCAGTAGGCAAAAATACAAATAAGTTGGCGCTCGCGCTTCTCTGTAAATGTCTATAGGTCTCGCCGTTTTTATGGCTTAGGGCTGCGGCGTGCGACCAATCAGACATGCAGGCGAGACGCGCTGAGAGGCTGCCGGGCGGCAATGCGGGGCGCGGGGCGGCGCAGCGGCTCGCTCCCGTACCAAAAGTCATTATTATTATACATATTATTATTATACAGTAGGTATTACACATTCATTATTATTCGCTATGCGCGTGAGCGAACCACTCGCGCTCCGCAGCGCCTTACTAAACACAACAATTGCCAAATCGTTTTACCGGTACGCACCATTCGTCCATGCAACAAGCAACGAACGAATTAAATATATAATTCTGGAAGACATTTGACAGACATCAGACATTTGTGTATCCGGCGAGGACCCGTCAGCCATTTGATAAATGGAGATCACGATCGTGTTTGCCCAGCGAGACAGCAACACTTAACCTGTTTAGCCACATCAGAAAGGTATGTACATGTGTACCGATCACAAGGTTATGAGAGTAGTGTATGCTCTCGATTGTCTTTATCTTCATCTCCCGTTTCTTTTGTACAACGGGGCGATTGACCTTGGCAGCGCTGCAGGTTAACTAGAACGGGAGATAGGCGAACTCCGTACAGAGCTCGCCCAGTTACGGGCCGATTTGGTGTCGGCCAGGACCGGCTTCGTCTCGGCCCCTTCTGATCCGGCCAGCTCATAGGTCGCTTCAGCCCTCGCCCGTGCTTCGCAGATCTCTTCGATCCCCGCTCAGGCGGCCCAGGTATCTACGACACCAGCCCAGACCAAGGCCACTCGGGCTCATTAGCAACAGCCGACAGTTGCTTCTTCGTCGTCTTCGGCCACTGAGGCTGAAGCCCATTTGGCTATTGAGGAGCAACCGGCAAATACCTACACGGAGGCGCAATGCCGGCAGCTAATGAAAATGTTTGGGACTATGACTGATGGGAGGCTGGCAATCATCAAGGAGCATTTCCATCCCGAACCAAGCTGCCGGCCACCTCTTGCGGCGAACAAGCCAAAGCCGTGGAGGTGTGGCCAGGGGTATAAAGCCACACCTCCCACGCCCTACCCTGTTCTGGGGGACGCGTGGAGTCATTCGCCGAGGTGGCTGCGCCGAAGGCGGCTGCTAGTAGAGCGCCACGTGCATCGACCTCTCAGCCAGCTATTAGAATGGTGCAGCCTGCAAGGACCGGTCCCGCACGGCGGGTTTCTCAATTCCTGCCTAAGCGAATACAAAGAGGGGCACCTCATGCGGTCACAATGGTCGGTATCCAATGAGCCGGAGGCTGTATCTAGAGCTCCCGAGCTCGTTCCCATTCCCACCGTCACAGCCCCGTCTGGTGGCTTGGCTCTGAGGAGTGGCGGACAGCCAGGCGCAAAAAGCGACGTGGGAAGAAGGTTAAGGAAGCTGCACAACCTCAGGCTGTTCGGCAAGTCCACCTCAAGAGTGGCAAGAGAAAGCCAAAACTTACTCCGCTCAAGTCAGCAGGACGTCACAAGGACTGTGACGTTGTCGCCGGAGGCAGAGAGGAGTGGCAAAGTCTACTACGCGGAGATTTTCCGCCAGGCGACACATGCGTTCGGCGGCAGAGAAAGTCGATAGTGGACCTTTCGTTCGCTACCCCTGCCGTTAAACTAAGGAACTGGGTCGTCCTGGATGAGGTTGAGACGCTCTCGGATCACCGATATATCCGATTGGAGCTCTCCCGGTCTTCCAGGATTCAGGACCCGGCATCACACGGCGCGCAGAAAGCGTCGGTTGCCGCGGTGGGCTGTGGGTGCGTTTCACAGGGACCTGCTGGAAGAGGCGGCCATCGTGGCATCATGGTCGTCTCCGCCTTCTACCAAGGAGGTGGACGTCATGGATGGCCGCATTCGCGAAGCGTTTACGCAGATCTGCGATGCGGCCATGCCCCCATGTTCCCCAGAGGAAGGGGGTGTATTGGTGGTCCCAGGAGCTCGCCTCCCTCCGCGCCGCTTACATAAGTGCGCGGAGGTCCTATACCCGCAGCTGGACTCGTCACCGCGATGTCCAGGAGAAGAGCCAGCTTTATGAGGCATATCGCCAGGTAAGGGACGCCTTTAAGCTGGCTATCGGTCGGGCCAAGGAGAGGGCGAGAGAAGAGATGTTGGAGGGTCTCGACCGTGACCCCTGGGGTCGCCCATATCCAGCGGCACTGAACAAGCTCCGTTCGGCGCCCCCCCCCCCTCACCGAGGCTCTCCAGCCCAGCTTCCTTGCAGACGTGGTCGAAGGCTTATTCCCGCTGCAGCAGGCCGGCCGGCCACGGGAGGCCGACATAACTATGCCGTCTGTCACCGAAGTGGAGGTGGCCGCGGCTGTTCTTCGAATGCGTTCGAAGAACACCGTCCGCGGGCCTCGCCCGGGTTCCCTGACTGCTGAAAGGCAGGGAAGCTGGTGCTCCTTCCGAAGCCAGGACGGCCTCCCACCTCCATTGCGGCCTACAGGCCTATCGTGTTGCTGGACGAGGCGGGGAAGTTGCTGTAGAGAATTCTCGCTACCCGCATGGTTCGGCATTTGAACGAGGTCGGCGACACCCTTATCACGGCTCTGGATGGGAATTTTGAGGAGGCGGCGCGCCTGACCAACCTAGGGATTTCCTGAAAGGTCGGGTGCATTGAGGCACTGGGGCTTAGGGTGGCCCTTTCCAAGACGGAGGCCCTACTATTCCATGGGCCCCGTCGCGGTCCACCTGCTGGCGCCTCGATTGCCGTCGGCTCGGTCCTCGTACAGGACCGGGCCCAGATGAAGTATCTGGGCCTAGTGGGTGGCTCTTCGAAGAGCACTTCCGCATTTTGGCGCCTAAGCTCGAGGCTACTGCGTCCGCTCGTCTGCGTGCGGTTCAGCAACAGCCTCCCCAGTACGGAAGGCTGCTGCTGAACCTGGGCGGGTCTAGTGCCTCGAGTAGACGATTGAACACGGGGTAGTGCGGTCAATGACTCTCTACGGCGCACCCGTGTGGGCGGCGTCTCTGACTGTCTAGAATAGGGTCCGCTTAGGGAGACCCCAGCGGACCATGGCGGTCAGGGCCATACGCGGATACCGCACGGTGCCTGCAGAGGTGGCGTGTGCATTGGCCGGCACACCCCCGTGGGATTTGGAGGCGGAAGTGCTCGCCGAAGTGTATCGGCGGGCGGTGGCTGTTCGGGCAGGGGGTTCGGTGACCCCGCCCGAGGAGCTTCGCGTCCGGCGCGGTGAGGCCCACCGGGAAATAATGGCCCGGTGGCAGGACCGACTGGAGACTCCACGGGCAGATGTTCGAACCGTGGAGGCGCTCCAGCCAGTCCTGGAGGAGTGGGCGGGGCGGCAGCATGGGACCCTTTACTTCGGGAAGTACCTGGACACGGTCGCTAGGAGGGAACCGAGTCCCGGCTGCCACCACAGCGACTGCGGTGAGGACTCGGCGCAACACACCCTCCAACATTGTCCAGCTTGGGAGGGACAGTGTCAAGTTCTCACCGCAGTGGTCGGAAGTGACCTCTCGTTGCCGGCCGTGGTTCTGTCCATGGTCCGGGGCGAGGGGTCGTGGAATGCGGTCGCATCCTTCTGCGAGGACGTCATCTCGCAGAAGGAGGCGGCGGAGCGCGTCAGGGAAGAGACCTCCCTGGCGGATCCACTCCGTCGCCGACGAACCGGGCGTCGTCGGCGCGCACATCTGCGCCTGATGCCGCCTTAGGTGGGACTGCGGGCGGGCGTACAGGGTAATCTGCCCCACCCGCGGCCTTCCGTGGAGGCGCGGCACCCTGCGTGTATCCAGGTGCCGCGTACCTACGCGGCACCTGGATACACGCAGGGTGCCGCGGGGTGAAATGCCCGGAATGCATTAACATCGCTTCCGGGCATTGCCACTGGGCGGGCCGCTGACGGCATAACAAATTTCGGCGGCCCGTTCGCGAAGGTGGCGGGCGACACACGGCGGGTTTTTTTGTGGGTGCGAACCCCACACTACTTCCACCGTCTTCCCCGGACAGTGGGGGTGTTAGTAAGGATTTTTTCCCGCCACATAAAACAAAAGTCACTTGTATATGTAGCTAACAACAATACATTTAAATTTTTTGCCTAGTGCCGACCTATGTAGTCTGAAAATTAAGAACGGCCACATCTTTTCCTACGCCGATGATACTGCTATAGTCTTCTTTAAAATGTAAAGCAAAATGCAGAACAGGGCATGCGGTTGTACCTGCACACGGACGCTAGGAGGGAACTGAGTCCCGGCTGCCACCACAGCGACTGCGGTGAGGACTCGGCGCAACACACCCTTCTGCGAGGACGTCATCTCGCAGAAGGAGGCGGCGGAGAGCGTCAGGGAAGAGTGCTCCCTGGCGGATCCGCTCCGTCGCCGGCTAACGGGCGGCATCGGCGCGCATATCTGCGCCTGATGCCGCCTGATGCCGCCTGCGGGCGGGCGTACGGGGTAACCTGCCCCGCCCGCGGCCTTCCGTGCGAGGCGCGGCACCCTGCGTGTATCCAGATGCCGCGTGGGTGTGAAATGTCCGGAATGCAATAACATCGCTTCCGGGCATTGCCACTGGGCGGGCCGCCGATGGTGTAACAAATTCTGGCGGCCCGTTCGCGAAGGTGGCGGGCGATACATGTGGGTTTTTTTAGTGGGTGCACTACCTCCATTGTCTTCCCCGGACGGTGGGGTGTTCGTAAATTTTTCCCGCCACATAAAAAAAAAAAATGGCAGCGCTGCAGGTAACAACCGCAAGTGATATGGTTGAACATTGCAATAATAGTCCTGAGTACTTTGCTAAGTTTCTTAAAGTACATTCAGGTACTATGGTAGAGCTGTATATAGCATAATAGTATTACAATTTATTTGTATGATTTAATGAATATTGTATGTTAATGATGTTATGAAATGGTTATTTTACAAAGTATCTTTATGGTATTTTGTAATTATACCTAATTGTAATGTGGTTGTGACATATGAGATGTTGTATGGCAAATGTCTATTAGGACACGATAGTTTCTTGTTGGCTCGTTTTCCTAGCCCATAGGTCCTCTTGAAAACAACATTAGTATATATATCTCTTCCTAAATCCTTGAAACAACCAGACCGAACAAGTTTGAGAATACATGATAGTTGCCATTTATTTATTTGTATTATTTACTACCCTGGTTGTGTTAGATTAATTTAAACTTCTGAGTTCTGATGACCAAGTAACTGATTTCTATACATCTTGATGAAGTAGTTGTTAAGTAGTTATATGCCCTGACCTAACAATAAGTGTAGTCTAAAATAGGAGTCGTAGCAGTTCTACCTTGTTCTACACTGAAAGTTTATTATAATATTATGTATTTATACTTATACAAACTCATAGAACTCGTACACAATATCTACAGATTCAACATCTCCTTCAAACACGTGCGTCAAGATTTTTATGAAGCTTTTCATCTGCACGCAAGTAATCTGTGCTATTGTTTCTATACTTGTACCTGAATGGATGAATCTAAATGGTGATGGAAATCTGACAACATTAGAGAGATTAGTCGCAAGATCGATGGCTTAACGTGCTCTCTTCTGGGCAAGGACCATATGACAATTTACGAAAATGGCTACTAAATTAATAATAATAATAATTTATTTATTTTGTTAGAATATTGTAGTTACAAGGTGTTAAGAATATATATATATATATATATATATGTATATATATATATATATATATATATATATATATATATATATATATATTACGGGTCTTAATCGCATGAATAATTTAAAAATCAAGCGAGGGTATTTTCCGAAACCCGCGCTTCACGGAGGCGACGCTGAGCTCAACTAGTCTACCCGTGACCACGGCCGTTGCAATTCTGCCGTTTCCAGCGTACAAATTTTTACAAAACATAGTGAACAATAGAAAATTTACACATAAACTAAAAAAAACGATTGTATCACGAAGAAGGAAACCATGTTGCTTTTAGGTAGCGTAAGAATCTATCTTAAATTATGTATCAAATATATCTTTGAAAAAGTCATTAGTTAAATACCTAGTAAAATTTGTCTAACAAGAAATTAAATAATTGGTTTTTAAATTAACTGTTTTAAAAATATCAGGTAGTTCGTTATAAATACGAATAGCCATACAGTAAACATTGAAATTGACACAATGAAATTCTCTAAATCCGGGTGGAAACATCTCTTAAACTCACTACTTAGTCGCGCACCCGACATGCCTAGCTACTTGACTAAGTAGTAGCTAAGTAACTTGAAACTTAGTAGAACATTATTAATTTTAAAAGTATTAATGTATATAAGGTAAACCCCTTCAAATTCGTGTTAAAAAAAATCCATCCTTATTCCATTACATCACAAACGAAACCTTTTTGCAAAATTTCGTAGCGCGCGGTTGATCACCTCGTCCAGGCGACAGAGACGTTCTGATACCAATTATATTTCATTGTTACTGGTGACTTAACAATCTTGGATTACAAACATAGCTTTATAGGTACAAGAAATTAAACTAATCGTTGATAAAATAAATAAAATGATTCAGGAATTTATTTTTAAGTAAAAAAGCATTATTAAAATAATAATAATATCTTGCGACAACTCACACAACGTCATCTGATTCCAAACTAAGCAGAGCTTGTACTACCAGGGCAACCAGACAACTGATAAATAAACGTATATATTTCTAAATACATAACACCCAGACACTGAATAAACCCTCGTGCTCATCACACAAAGTTTTATCCTGGGTGGGAATCGAACCCACGACCTCCTGCGTAGAAGCGGACACACTCCCACCGCGCCACAGAGGCAAATAATATAAAAATATAATTATCATTAGATTTCAGCAACATACAATAAAAAACTTGCAACACAAAAAAAATTGCATACCATAAAAAAACATAAAACTAGAGCAGATATACAAAATCAATGCTAAAATGTATTCCCAATGTTTTTACACTCGTAAACATTGCAGCCCTAAAACGACCTGGCAAGGATCACGGATCGTGCCAAATGTTGTATAGGCCGATACAAACGGATTGTTTGCTTGTAATCTAAATCCCGCACAGGTGTATCGCACACATTTGAATAAAACAACGGGTTTCTAGCCTTTATTTTGGGGTTGGCGAAGCATAGAAACTGGCTGTACGTACGTCAATGTTTTTATTTATCTATTTTTTTATTTTGGGCTGTTGGAGTTTTGTTAAAGGCTGCGTAAGTATAGACGGCTCGCGGCGCTTTGAAAATACATGTTACAAAAATAGGAATTTAAAATTAATTATGATCAAGCAGAATTATTTTTCAAGGTTATTTTTAGTCCAAAAAGTCAATTTTATTTTAATAATTTAAAATTTTGATGGGGTATGATTATGATTAGTATGATATACATAAACGTTAAATGAAATAAGACAGTTATCGACAACGGATATCCAATTTATTGTAATGTTACGTGGCAGGGGTCATATATAAAAATATTAATACATCCTACGTACAGTACGTCTAGTACGCCTGTACATAGGTACTTAATCTTTTTCCTGAGTACTATGTTCCACAATCGATAGCAATATTCTAGTTTTGTCTTAGGATCTTTGACAATAACAAGCTCATCTACAAGTACGCTATATTCTTCAGATGTCTCAAGAGACAGTTCGCACAAAGACGAAACCGCACTTGTCTGTACGTATGTCTTGTCACACCGCGCCGTGCCGTTATCGATATGTGTGTGGTTCAGACCGATGTCACTGCATCTAGTGGATGCAAACCACAGTTCTGTTTGTTCCTATACAATTACTTTAGACATTTCAATTTATTAGAGATAGGTTTTTAGAATCGAACATGCGATGCGTTAATCTCAAAAATATTTTCAATAACCTGTCAATGGAAATGATAAAAAGTATCTAAATTAAAAAAAAAACTATTACAGATTGTATCTTCTTAACGTCTGTGAATTGAATATAATATGTAAAGTCACTGACTCTATAATAATTATGTAGAACTGGATTTATTCTTATAGTATATATAGAGGACAGCGAAATACTAGATGACTTTACCCTATACCTAATTAACCAAACGACATTTAGAACGTGATTAGTATCATACCACGGTCGTTGAAGTTATTATGATTGAAGTTGTTTGAGATTTAGATTGAATTAGACTTTAGTAAACTTAAATACTAACTTAATACCTAGAGGCTTAAGATCACGTACTATAAAATATACCTGCCAAAAAACAAATAGATACCATTATGGGAAGTGAAAGTCGTCTTCCTCTACCGAGTCATAGAACTTTTTGGAATTGTAAAACTATTCACAGATGGACCGTTCCAAATACCGGTCCCTTATTCTTTATTCATTATTTGAACATGTTCAATTAATGTAACATGTCTCAACGCTACACTAGACCCTTGTCAATCAACGTCTATTTCGTGTGTCCTCACACCTCATTCTGAATCGATCTCCTTTTGTTTGTGTCTTCATATATAATTATTTTATAAACATCTTATTTGTGGTTATTACTTTTTAATTGTTTATTATATTTTTGTAAGTCGTAGTCGTTTGCAAATAAGTACGACTTATTGAAATGTTGTTACTCGGTTTTCAGTTTTTTTTTTTTTTAACAGCACGTAACTTTTGTTTAAGGGAGGTAAATTTTGTTTATTCATAACTTAGCAAAGCTACGTTTTTAAGCTGTATATTGTTATAAGTATTTTTTTTATATTGGCACAAAAAATACCTTTTTTGTATAATTAATAGTTTTTCTGTCTGTTTGAAGAAGATAAATCGAAAGTACATAATATTTCCATTATGCAAGTAATTACATATAAATTATACGTTTTTTTTATAGGCAATCGTTTGAAATTATAGAGATATAAAGTAACCAGCAAAGTAAATAAGAGGATAACTCATGAGAGGGAATCTTCTCATACAATGCCGGAGGTCAGTTAGAGGTCGCATTTAATATACTCCCCAAAATGTTGTATTACCCTCCGAGGGATGCTACTTGGGTAGCATCGCAGGTACGGTAACTATTGTATGTATATACTTTTTGTGTAGTTGAGGCCAAAATAATGTACCAAAAATATTATATTTTACTAGCTGACCCACGCAACTTTGTTTGCGTCAATTTTCCCTCGTAATGTAAAAAAAAATCTAAACGATCTACCCTCATACCTACCAAATATATAATAACAACAATAATTAAATTCGGTCAAACTGTTTGGGAGGAGTTCTTTCATTCTTTACCCAATTTAATCAAAAATCTACCTTATAAAAAGTTCTGCAGTGTGTTATTAAGCTAGTTGGTAACCGAAGGTTTTACTCGGTTGAAGAATATTTAAATAAATACCCATGTAAATTTTATAATTTAGAAAGGAGACATGTTAAATAAAAGTGACCGGATTTTATGACATTGGTGTGCATTGATTATTTTTTATATTATTTTACTTTTTGTGGAAACATTGAAGCATGTGGAACATTAAAGCAATTCAACAAGATGAATATATTTTCTGTATCAATCTGTACCTGTAACTGATATTTCAAATCATAAAGATAATGATTATGGCTCCCCTTAAAAACGCAATCTTAACGTCACAAATAACAATTAACTGACCAATAAAGTGTCATTAAAAGCTCTTTCCCAAATACATTTCCATAAAGTCATTTTATTTGGCCTCGAGTGTAAAGAGATGGTGAAATGAATGTCGCCTGTGGGACTATAAATCCTTAAATATTAAAACTGGCACGGCAGTGACCATAGCCAGGACGTGGAATAATGAAGACATTCAACATGTTTACTCGCATACAGAAAAGGATGTCATGTTCTGATTTTTTTATGAATCTGAAATATGTTTTTATTTTCTTTTTGTTCGATAATTAGTTGACCCTATTTATTTGGCTTTAATTGTATTTTATACTTTATAGACTCGATAATCGACTAAAAATACTTTCTAAGATACACTTTAGGGGTAAAAAGTCGAAATGGGTAGTCGATCGAAAAAGACTAGGTACTACCAACTAGCGAGCCCAGAATGGATGCAGGAAAAGGAGAATCAAGTTTTGGCGTTCAGTGCAGATCAGGCGTGGCGGTAATAATTGATTGATTGACAGCCAGTACTCGTACCTTCGTTAAAAGTTGTAGGAGTATAGATGGAGATAATAAACTCTTTTAACTTTATTTTTGTAGCAGTTTCTACAGTGGCTGTAGTAAAAATTGTGTCAGTGTGGACAATTTAAGAAATTAGGAAATAGATGATATCATGGGTTCGATCCCTACCCAGTATAAACTTTGTGTGATGAACACAATGGTTTTTTTCTGTATCGGTTATCTATGATTTGTATGTAAGTATGTTTATCAGTAGCTATTGTTGCCCCCCTGTATTCCTTCATAAAATCCGAGTACGGGACGCGAGTGTAAGTGTGGATTGGATGAAAACTCCTTGGATCACATTTTCTTCAACTGTCCTCGAAATAGTCCATCGTTCGACCTGTATCAGCACATTACTAAATTGAAGATCCCTCTTCCTATCAATTTCTCTTCACTCCTAACCCACTCTTCCGCTCAACTTTTTAATGCACTGATCACTTTTATCCGGCAAAATTCTGTTAAACTGTAAACATTTATTCTTTGACTGTTGGTGTGGTATATGGTATATTTCTAACCCTGAGCTTTTATAATCTATTTATTTTTAATTATACTGTTTTTTTTCTATTACTAATTGCCTATTAACCTATTACTACTATTGTTCCAGTTTACTAACTTCTCAATTAGTTAACGGTAAAAATTAATTCAAAATTACGAGTTCCTTTATCGCACATCTGACATTGTTATTTATCAGTTCTGTGGTTGCCATAGTACAAGCTCTGCTTAGTTTGGGATCAGATGGCGTTGTGTAAGTTGTCCCAAGAAAAAAAAAGAAATATATTATGTAAGGAAACACCGTGGACTAGATTTTGTGGGGTAAGGGGTGATACAAATGAACTAAGCACTTCATTTTCTCCAGCAAACACAACTTCAGGGACTGAATGTCAACTGCATTGACATTAGTAGCTACGATATTTTAGGCTTATGTTTAGCTAATTGTTGACTGTGTATTATCTTATATTGTGTTTGGTGCTGGTACAAACTTAGCTACGAGTTTCAACAAACCTATGAACAAACAATACAGAGACAAGAGTTTGGTGTCTCATTGTGTGATGGTAGTAATTGACCTTGATTTTACCGCAAACTCTAAGAGTTAGCTTTTATTGAAACTAAGTATTCGTCACGTTAAACCATCGTTTAATAAAAAAGTATCAGTAAAATTTAATGTACTCATAGCTAAATCGTTTGAAAAAATACTAGGGAAGTATACAAATTTCAACGAATTATGGAAATACAGCTAAACGTTTTTAAAAGAGTAATATCTCCTGTGGACTTATCGGCTTTATTAACAATTAACCAACAAAAATATTAAATTGCTATGTTAGAATTTCAAAGTAGCACTTAATATCTTTTAAATTAGGCAACAGTAATATTCTTTCTTTTAAACAAATAGAAAGTACTTCTCAAATTTGGAGAGCCCTCAAAAAATAATTTTGTCAGTATGAAAAGTTGTGAATCAAAGAGAGCTCTTAGTGAATTAATTTTATTGCCTCGAAATCTCATCGTAAATGACTTTTGAAGAAAAACTGAGAAGCAAGATTCCATTTTTTCTTCTGAGTTTATCAGTTGAGACGGGAAAGAAGATTAAATTAGGAAATTGCTTTTGTTTGATATATGCTTTTGACAAACCAATTCAGAATATAACATAACACGATTCCTACGTTAAGCCTGCGAATGTTAAGCAAATAAATATTGTTTCCGTATTTCAGTACCAATATTTTGGTTTCACTTAGAACCAGTGTAGCGTCACTTGGAGGTTATGCTACAAAATTGATTGAAATAATTTGCTTCGGGAAATTCTTTACTCAACATGAGAACCGACTGACTGCAACAATGTTTTAGTCACACGATTTTTAATGTATGCGTTTTTTAAAAACAAAACTTTTGCACTGGACAACACCTTTCGCATGCATACAATTTACAGACAAAAAATACACCTGGATTCGGAACTAACATAGATCTTACAAAGTTAGGTTTGCCCCACATGGAAATCTAATTGACAAACTTTTTTACACAGACAGCTTCGTATTACTTAGTTGATATTTAATATTAATTTATTACGCAATATCTTTCAAATACATTTACTAATTTTCAGTAAACCAAAATTAATTTGTAACCTTCAACTGCTGAGGTGTATAAAATATTCCGCTCCTTACTCTTAACCGCTACAATATTTTTACGTCAAACATCATTCGTGTTAACACGAAAGCAATAAAGGTATATTAAAGCTGCGTAATACGCAGATAATGTGGGGCATCAGTCATTCTGTCGTGCAAAACAACGGGAAAATTCAATCTCCAACGTTTGAGCCCTCACCACGTTTCTGTCATTACATTTTATTAAAACGAACCCGTTGTCGTGTCTGTCCCACTATGGTAATCTAACGTTTCATAGAGGTTACACCGAGTTTTTCAATAAAATTGTTTTTATAATATTATTTCTCAAGTGAGTCTTGAATAACCGAAGCAAATGTTATGGTTATAAAGGTGTGTGGAGTAAAAAGCAAGCAAATAAATTAGTATACCGAAGGCAAAATCACAAATAAATTAGATAAAAAGAATAAACCTGAAAGAAATAAATTTAAGACGTCCATGGAAATAGTATATAGTAAGCTACGCAAAAATAAATTAAAATATTTTATAAAGACTCAAATTCAAGGACATGTAAATCAACTAATGAAAATGATCAGGTGCTTATCTTAATGATCGATTTGACAGAACTTTGCCTCGAGGGGAAATATTGTCCACATTAAATTTAATAATGAAAGGAAATTACAATTTTAATACGCCTTATTAATTTGAGGGTTATGCACACCTTATTTAAGCAATGGTTAAATTTAAAACACACTCTAATAAATAATAGTGGGTGACTTGGATCTGAGTCGGAAGTATTAATGGTTAGAGTCTCTATTATATCCATTACCAACAAAATATTAACTAGGTATTAATTTATTCTCTATTATAATAATACCTAGTGTATGTTTTGTTGTAACGCATGTATACTTTTGATTATTCTCAGAAATTAGATTAGTCCTCGGTAATTTACTTTAGCGAGCTATATGGTTAGGTTTTAGACATAAGTGTAATGCCTAAAAATAAAAGAAAGTATAAAACCTAATATTTAAATATTATATTTCTAAAATAAAAAATCTTTTAGGTGGGATTCGATCCCGCAGCAATTAATAGGGTACCATCATTACGCCGTTTACCTTCCGGCACTGAGACTATTAGCTAAATTGACTGCTAAACTAAACAATACTTATATTTTACATATTCATTAATAAACTTTCAGGTGCATCTCAGAAATATTAATATTCGAAATACACAACGTATTGCACCATCCATCACTGCCTCGATACCGGAACGGTCAAATGCACTCACAACACAACTGATTGATTATGTTCTAGTTTAAATTGTACACAGAAATTGTGCAAACTTTAAAACTAGCGAAATCTAACTGGTTACAGATTTCACTAGTTTAGGTTTTATTGTGGTTTGTAGATTGATTACAAGTTCATGTGGGTTTGCGTGGTTTTTGAAATCAGAATTAAAACTGTACCCTTTTATGATACAGTTAGTGCAATAACTGTAATTACTAATATGATGTAATTTTAAGAAAAAACTTCGTCGTTTCGATTCTTGAACGGCGCCGATGTAACAATTTCAATAACATTTATTTTCGGATGAAGCTCATTTCCACTAAAATGGAAACTCCAATAATAGAATTGCCTATTTTAGAATAGCGAAAAATCTAAATTAAAACATCAAAGACCTTTTCAAACTCAAAAAGTCACAGTTTTAAAGTTACTCAGTTTTTAAAATGCACGGTTTCTTTGACTGAAAAAACTAACAGCTAGATTGTAAGATAATTGATATCCCAGACACAAAATAAACAACCATGATCATAACACAATATTTATGCTTGATGAGATTCGAGCCCTCGACGACTAGCTTAGCAGTCAGGCACCCATTCATAATAAATAAATAAATAAGCAGACGTTTTAAAAGCATTTTAACAAGCTAATATTTTGAAAAACAAAAACAAAACATTCGCTAGTTAGAATGCTCATAATACGTCTGATAATTTTATATTATTTTATATAGTAACACACTATTGTATAACTTTATACTGTGTTGGTAATAATAATAATTATTTACCTCCCGTAGGAATTGTCTCTGTACTACAGGTACAGATACACACGTACAGGTTAAATAAATAACCTAGCTAAGAATACAACACCTCACCTAACATGTTATTGTAGTCTTTGATATTCATAATAAACAAATAAATTAAAAGACTTTCTAAAGAATTTCTTAATTTATGGGGGCCAAATAAGAAGTTATTTGGCCCCCTTAAATTACCCCCAATTTTTAAATTTAGGCTTCTTATCTTTTGTATTTTTTTTTTCAAATATATATATTATATAGTAAAATATTTTTAGCTTTGGAGATAAAAATATTTTACTGTAGCAAAATAGTTGTTTAATGTGGGGTTTAGGCCCTAAGCCTGATAAAAAAACATCGATTTTACTCCGGGATCTCTTAGATCTTTGGTTAATGGTTGTGTGACTGAAGCAGGTGGTAGGTGGTAGGAGGTTTAATTTATATTTCTTTTCAAAACTTTATAACATAAAGTTATTTCGTATAATCTAAGGAAGCCAAGAGTTAAGTTAAAGGAGTTAAGGGAGTTAAGTTAAGGGAGGTCATTAGTATATTAAAATCAGCGTATATATTTTTAATAGTATTTATAAAAAAAAATCAGCAACTGAAAAAATACCTACTTACATAATTCTAAATACATACATAGTATACATAAATGTTTATACTGGGTAGAAATCGAACCCACAAGATCTGACTTTGCAGGATAGTTACAACTAACCACTAGACCAATAAGCCCCTTAATACATACTAAGATAGAAAAAATTAAATAGGTATAATGATAAATTGCCCGTTTTGGCAAAATCCACATACTTTGTGGGCAATTTTAGGGTTCCGTAGCCAAAATGGCAAAAAACGGAACCCTTATAGTTTCGTCATGTCCGTATGTCTGTCTGTCTGTTTGTCTGTCTGTCCGTCCGTATGTCACAGGCATTTTACTCAGAGGCTTCTCAATGAATATTTATGAAATTTGGTGAAGCGGTGTCTTATAGTGGCTGTTACTTAGTTTGATAGCTTAATAATAAAAATAAATACTTTTAGGGTGGGCACTCCATACATGTAACAGAAGCTTAATTTTTTTTTCCGCTAACATCAACGTGTGTCACATCATTTGTTAGGTCTTTAAAAAACATTTTAAGGTATCTAATAAACTTTTTTGATTAAGTGAATATTTTTGGAAATAATCGCTCTGAAAGTTGCATCCATTGTCCCCCCCCCCCTTAACTTTTCAACCGTGTGACCAGAAAATATGAAAAAAATCACAAAGGTTGCGCT
This sequence comes from Herminia tarsipennalis, assembly GCA_945859575.2. Taxonomy (NCBI): domain Eukaryota; kingdom Metazoa; phylum Arthropoda; class Insecta; order Lepidoptera; family Erebidae; genus Herminia; species Herminia tarsipennalis. Next base: position 16,924,568 of record OX243830.2, read on the forward strand.
TAACAAATACTTTAAATTATTTCGGACATGATCGGATATACTGTCATTGCGTTATAGCCGACAACTGAAAAACTGCTTTTCTCAACAAAAGGGCGTAAGTGCCATTACATTATTTAAGGCTGCGGAGCCCTACACGGAGAAGATAATAAATTTCCAATCGCACAAATTACGGTTTTCTTAGTGGTCTAGTGGTTAATTGGCCTTACTGAAATCCATAGGTTGTAGGTTCGATGGCGGCACCCAGGATAATACTTTGTGTGACTCATAACACAAAGTATTATCCTGGGTGCCGCCATCGTAAAAAAAATAACCATCGTGCTTACACGATGGTTAATTTTTTGTCTGGGTGTAATTTATCTATGCTATGTAATTAATTTATATACACGTGAATATAAATTAATTACATAGCATAGATAAATTACACCCGTATTAACGTGTTTCGAAATTTAAGTATGTGTATCAGTTTTCTGGTTGCCATAGCACGGCTCTAGCTAGTATGGAATCAGATAGCATTGTGTAAGTTATTCTAAGATATAAGATATGCTATTAAATTATAAATTTATGTAGAACACTATAATTCGTCCAACAGCTAGAATCAAAGCCCAGAAGCTCTTCGAGAACTTGTCGTGTATATTTTAGCTTACAACATATTGACATGCTTTATTAGATTTTCCCAGGGGCCGACCCATTTTGGTCTGATACATTTTAGGGAAAACCTAGTAAGTGTGACGGTTTTGGTGAGCACAGATGATATTTGGTCAAAATTTAAAAAAGGGAGAGGGTCAAAATTGAAGTATTACTTCATACAAACAGAACAACAAAAGTTTTACCAAAAAAAAACATACCCTACAATCTATTTAGATTTTCGACGTAGTTATTAAAATTATTTTTTAAAGACTAAACAATTATGACAAAATAAAGTAGTGCTGCTTGATGAATTTAAATAAATGAAAACAATGCGGGAAGCAAAGACTGATAATATTTTTATAAATTTGCTTACTGAGCCCTTTTATCTAATTTCTAAGTAACCTGGACCTTAATAACAAATTAATTGATACGTCATTAAGACCCTACAGTGGAACATTTATTTTAACAAGCATAGACTGCTAAAAATGTAAAATGTTTCCTTTTGGCATCACCTTGCTCGGGTAAAAATGTATAGAATCATGTTCGTTCTAGTTTCAGTAAAGTGCAAATTCAATGATACTGTCCCCAGCGTCCGTTCTTTCAAAAACTAAATAATAAAAACATGCTGCTGTTCTCGTAACTTTCATCAGCGAACTAATAGAAACTTTGAGACATTATTATTCCATCAGAATTTCCAGGCTGCACAAACAGATTTACAAATGACTCATTATACTTATAGGGATATACACCTACCGCGGCAAATACTGTGTCAATGGACTTTATTAAAAATAATGATTGTAAAAAAATATTGGTACTACTGACTTCATGCAACACGCTCAATTACAGACCACTTCGAATCACTTTGTTTGGAAGGCGTGTCCGAGAACAATGCCTATGCTTGTATAAATAGCTCGAGCGATACATAATAATAATAAGCTTACCTTTTGTATACTCCCAGCAGCTTGTCACCAAAGTCTCGACGGACAGTAAGGAAGCTTTTTGCCCGTTTAGCTTCGTCGGCCTAAACTAATTCCGTGTGACTATTGCAGAACTCGGGAACAGCAACATACATTCTCATACTCTGACTATTGTAGCAACACGGCGCGCCGCAATCGTACGATCGCAGGTGTATGCGATCGGCCGTGATGCGCATAATCAAACCTTTATTATGGAATCGTTTACAAATTGATAAAAGTAGAGACTAGAAGAAGAGACACCATAGATGTTTATAGGAAAAGCTTAAACACATAAAATATAATAGGATGAACACACACGTCAACATACTGTAAAGCGTACATCAAATCGCAAAACCTGATAAATATACGAGCAGAACCGCAGAAAAAAACAACTGGAAAATAACAACGTTAGACGAAGTACAATTAAACAATTATGTTTCAAGTCTTCCGGCCAACAAGCCAAGACAGCCGCTGTACGAAACCAAACATTTGAAATTCAATCCACCAGAATGCGATCTTGAAAGACACTAAATACATTCGAATTTCCAAAAGCGTTAATATAAACGTACCTATTTATGTCGTACAAACAAAATATCCCGCGTAAGCTTGAATAAATTTGTTTAAGATATTTTGGAGAGGGTTGCGTTCATGGTAAGCGGCTGAAAAATGGCTTCTGAACAAAGTAATAAAGCCTCAACCAATCGATCGAAAGAAAATACGAGTTCGTCGAAGATGCGAGGGGATTCGTCGCAAATCTCGGAGACAAACTTGGTAACTTGTGAGTCAAGAAAGTTATTAAAAAATCAGGCAGAAACACCTCCTACAGATTCAATCATTTTATTACTTGAATTTGGTTGATTCAATTTTAAAATGTACAACACAAATTCGTAAATATAAGATTGTAATTAGCAGGTTGGTTTCTTCGCATATTCCTTAGTTTTAACCTTTGAACCTATTTTATAACATAAATATTGTAAAATAATAATTTAAATCATTTATTATAATAATAATTATAATAAATTATTATAATAATAAATATTATAATAAATTATTATAATTATAATTTATTAATAAATGTAGAATGTTGAAACAGCCGTACTAGTAAGTAGTAAACCATATGACAGATGTCAGCGCCTTCCCTTCCTAGTACAATATCCTTTTTAAAAAACCGGGCGAGAGCATGTCGGACCATGCTCAGTGTAGGGTTCCGCAGCTTTAAATAATTGCATCAGCAGAAGAGCGTATGTTTATGGCAATTACGCCTTTTTGTTGAGACACGCAGTTTTTTTTGGCAGTACCTCAATGACGGTAAATCCAACCTTAATCGAAATTATTTTAGTTTATAGTATTTATTAAGTGCTATCTTTGTGATTTTTTCCATATTTTTTGGTTACCCAGTTCAAAAGTTAAAGGGGGGGGGGCGCGATTTATGCAACTTTCGGAGCGATTATTTCAAGCGATTTTCTTATTAAAAACCTCAACATGTTTTTGAAAGACCTGTCGAATGATGTGCCACACGCTGATATTTTCTAAAAATGGCTACTACAAGACACCTTTTCATTGAGTAAAATGCCTGTGATATACGGACGGACACACAGACAGACAGACAAACAGACAGACAGGCTGACGAAACTATAAGGGTTCCTTTTTTGCTATTTTGATAAAAACAAAGTCGTGGTAGTTACACCACTTATAACTTAAGAACGGCTGAACCAATTGTTATGATTTTTGTGTTTTTGGATTTGTCTTCATCCTGAATAGGTTAATAAGTTTTAAAAACATTGGAAAATTTACAAAAAAAATAAATAAAAGAAAAACTATTCTCATATAAAATGTTCATGGGTTTCGCACCTGTTTAAATTTTGTAAACATTTAATGTTTATTATTTAATTAAAGAACATATATAGATAAAGGTTTCGAATCTACAAAATATATCCTCAATATTTGGATAATCGCGTAATGAAAAAGGATTGAGATATTTATTGGTAGCCGAATATTTATGCATGCGTTTGATTAAGTTTATGACCTCCATGGTGATATTCTAAAAATAAACTCTGTTTTAGAAAGTGGAGATCTATGGTGAAGATGGTCGATGCCAACCTTTATTTATCACATTTTTTTTATTATCACAGCATTCAGATAAGTTAAAATGCATTTTTGAATTGTTTAGTTGGAACCTTTTTTATCATTATCGTAGGCTCGAGGTACAGATTGGTGGGATACTTTTACAAACAACAATCACTCATCATGTACCAACATATTCGATCAGACGCGATAATATTAAACTTGAACTTTATTTTATATTGTATATAATCTTAGTAAGACTACTTTAGTAACTAGTGACATTCGCTCGTTTGATTCAGATTTATATTTCTTTATTGATTGCTGCGGAATGGGTGGAGATTCGACTCCCACACGAAACAAAACTTTGTGTAATCCAGTATTAGTCTCTAGTCTGGATGTAGTTTGTGACCGTAAGTTGTATGTTTTTCACGGTTTGTATGGAGGTTCGTATTACAGGAGTTTTTAATCAATTAAAGTAAAAAGTCGCTTTGTAGACATACAATCACACAACAACAAGGCTAAAACAATGTGTGGGAGTACCAACATATACAGTAGAAAATGTACATAGTTATTATTATAAATAATACTTCATAATACCTACTAATAAGTTTATTCTAGCAACATCGATAAAAGTTTATTTCTTAGTGCACTGTCATTCCACACGCCCAAAAGAGACATCACTTTGGGGCCGTCACCCCCTGTCTGCCGACACGTAGGTACATTATAAAACAGAAAGAGGCAATAATCTCTTAAGTGAAAAACCATCCATTTTACATCCATTAGCAACGAATAACAATAACCTTTGCATGATGCTCTTTCATAGAAGTCAATGGTTTTAATGGAGTTTCATCAAAATTCAAATTCACGCAAATTTTACGTTCTCATAAAAGCAGGTGTTAAAGGAAATTAACAAGATTAATGCATTTGATAAAGGTATCGAGGGGAAGTATCTTTTTTGAAAGGGTTCACCCTATTCTATTTTCAAAATATAGGGGGATTCCGATTTTTCTTTTGTTATGTACGTTGGTCACGTTATCAGTATTGTAAAATATCCAGAATTCTTTGTTAGCGCTTATTGTCATTTTTGGGATGTGTTGTAAAAATTCAGCTGTTTTTTTAGCCGTTGATAAATCAAACAAGTAACTTTAGATGTTACAACATAGTATAGAGATTATAAAGTACAATAATCATTGTTCATATACAGTACAAAAATCTGAACAGAAATACCCGCAACGTCATTAACAGCAGTACTAAAATCCGATAATTAAACTTCTGAGATAAGCTCGAGAATCTCACGACGGCTTTAAACGAGGCATTACTTTAATTTCAAACGTCTAATCTTATTCAAATAACGTATTATTACGTCATTCAGTATTCGCGTGTAAAGAGACGATAAGCCAAAATCAACATTTCCCCCGCATTTTAGATGCAAAACTGAGAACAATTACAAAAGTTGTGCCTATATTGTACTTAAATTCGTTTTAGGTGCTATTTCGGTGTTCGCGAAGGAAGAACGGAACGCAAGGATTTAAGAACGGTTTGTTCGGAAAAGAAATGTAATTAGTTAAGGAATATTTTAAAATCTTATTCTTTTTTGTATTGTTTTACTCATTTCGCTAACTTTTATAAATAGCCAGCTGTCTTTTTTATTCACCACGATTTAATAGAGCCCCTTTTTTCAGCAGGGTTTTACGGACCTAATTGGTACCATTGAGCAATTTATTGTTCCATTGTGGCATATCTAAACACCTTACAAAATAGTAGCCAACGGTCACAGTCAAAAAAAACATAGTTAACAACACAGTCTAGGCCTTTCGTATGTCGTAAAATTGTAAATTTGAAATAGTCTTTAGATAAGACGGTTACAAAGCTACTCGTAGAGGAAATACTAAAATTCTCACAATATTCTTGAGAATTAGCCCCGACAACAAAACAAACGTTAATCCGATATCCGATCTAAGACACGATGCGATATACAATAATTCTAAAGGGGTAGTATATTAGATACAATAGGTACTTATTAAAATCGGTATCGCTTATGTAAAGTAGGCGCGTTGAATCGAGCAATGTCGCGCGATCGCTCGTCGGCTTATGTCAAATTAGGTGTGAATGAGCATAAAATTTAATGCAAGCAGTCTTTTGGAGTGTGTTAAATGTAAATAGAAAAAAGTCGCAAGCTTTTTAGGTCCTTCATAAAGATAAGGAAATAATTAACAAGCAAAAAATATTTTCCCTCTTAGTTGGTTTAGGCAACGAAGTAATGATAGCTGTAATTTAAGTTGTCGGCTCGACAATTAATAAATCTCGACGCTTTTTTATTCTAAAAAAAGCATCAAGAGGTAAACCTTAATAAACTACCCCCTCTGAATAAATTGCAACTCGGCAAAAAAAACTCTTTGCAGCTATTGGGTTTTGTCACAAAGTCAGAATTGTAGGTGGACAGGCAGATGGGTTACATCAGAGTTGGTTCATTTTTCATTGATTTCTAACTATAAATCAATTTAAACTAAATAAAAGTTTATAAAATTCAGTTTATCGTAAAAAAGCGTAGGGTGCTTGTTTATTGATTGATAATCTCTGTTTTTTTAAACTAATGGAAGATTTTTTCTTAATTTTTAGTACAGCTATTTACAAAAGCGTGTTAATTTAAACAATTAGTTTTTTTTCATTTTTAGGGTTCCGTAGCCAAAACGGAACCCTTATAGTTTCCTCATGTCCGTCGATCTGTCTGTCTATATGTCACAGGAATTTTACTCAAAGACTGCTCTATGAATCTTGATTTAATTTGGTGAAAAGGTGTCTTGTATGTGTGTAATAATAATAAATATTTTTTAGGGGGGCCATATAACAGAAGTGCTGAATTCAGTGTATATATTCAGTTTTTCAGCAAACACAACGTGTGGCACATAATTTGACAGGTCTTTCAAAAACATTTTAAGCTTTCTAATAAACTTTGTGTATTGAGTGAATATTTTTGGAAATAATCGCTCCGAAAGTTGAATAAATCATGTCCATTTTTTTATCATAGATTTTGCCGTATTTTGTGGATCGCGCGGTTCAAAAGTTGAAAAGGAGCCTTAACTTTTGAACCATGTAATCAAAAATTATGGCAAAAAGATAGAGCTTAATAGTATTTATTAAGCTCTATCTTTGTGATTTTTGCCATATTATTTAAACTTAAAATATTTCGAATAAGATCGGTTAAAACGTCATTGAGTTTTAGCCGAAAAACTGCGTTTCTCGACAAAAGGACGAAAGTGCCATGAACATACGCTTTTCTGCTGATGCAGAATTCAAGGCTGCGGAACCCTACACTGAGCATAGTCCGACATCTCCTGCCCGGTTTTTTAGTCTTAGCATATTACCCCCAAATTAAAAATGGTGAAACATATTTTCTTTATTTTATACCAATAAGCCCAAAATAAAGGGTGGAATTTCGTTTTGGGCTTATTAGTTTAAAAACTACCGGAGTTTCATATAAACTTACAACTACTATTTTACCCCCTTAGGGGATGAAGTTTTGTATTGTCATCGCTTCTCGACAATTATGCGAAGTTTAAAGTAAATCCGACTTTCTGAAGTGGGTGAAAAACACATTCAATGATTCCATTACATACAAACAAACGTATTAAGCTAATAATAGCGTGTTAATAATCCAACTCAGATCTAATGCATTGATGAAAGACTTATCATAACTAAAAAGGGAGTTTATTGTGTGACCTCACCAAATTGAGTGAGTACTCAAATGTAACCCTCGGTTTATTTTATCATAGCCATTAACCTGTAAAATATTATAGCCTAAGAAAAATACGACAATTTAATAGAAAACGAAAAACAATGTGATAAACACTCTACTTTTCACCTGTCGCATTTGTCTTTACCAGTACTGTTAATCTATCTTTACTTTCATTGGATGTGGGCGTAAATTGGAGAAAACCGATTGTATTACAGAGGTTAGGCTTTGAAATTTTAATTTATCTTAAATTTTGAGTGACGTTGTACTAATTGTATTCGCGTTTATTTATCCATTTTGAATCTTATTGGTACATAATTAAGGCAAAGAGTACTAACATTAAGGTATGTAATGAGTGGTGAATTTAAATTGATGAGGTTTTAGGGGTTTAAAATTAAGTTAAACGTATTAACGTTTCAACATTTAGTAGTTCATATTCAAACCTTTTTGATAAGATAAGTTTTTCTTCATACATTTATGAACCGAAGAACGCACCTAGGTTATCTGCTTTTAAAATAACAACATCTTAATGACACAAGGACGTTCTAGGGTAAAGAAGTTTAAAACCATAACCTTATCGTGAATTTCAATGTAAAAGTTGACGTAATAGAAATACATTTAAGCTTGAAAACAAATACACAAAAATGTTTGGTTCGCGTGACTTTTTTAATCAGTATATACATTTAATTACGCACGTCTACTATTGTGTTGTACACCGTTCCGTAATCAATCATTTTTGTATGGGCGTTGGCTTATCATACAAATTGTTCAATGTTATGTATTATCATAATAGCTAGTCTTTGGGGATGGACTTTACATGCGTTCTATTGTTGTAGGGTTGTGTAGGGGTCAATGTACCTACGGCCTATTTGAAACCGGTCAATTTATCCCTTAGCTGTTTCAAAACTCTTCATTATCATCAATTTTTTCATCATTAATATATTAAAATTTTGAAACTTTAATATATTATTTGAAACTAAATAAAATAATACAATGTCATGAAGACGTCATTATGACTGTATGAATATTGTTTTTTTTTTAAGATAACTAGCAATGTGGGGTTGTGGGTCCCCTCCACCTAAGCTAATTTAGGCTTGTGTTAGAAATGGGTTTACCTCGGTAGTATAATTGGTAAAATTGGAACCCGCTACCTTACAATTGCGAGATCAATGCCTTGGCCATTAGATTGAGATCCCGGGTATTCTCTACTAGACTTTTGCTGGCTCGTTTCGGTAAAAAAAGTCTTACGTCAATGAATTCTTACGAGAATATTATTTTTACTCATACTCAAATAGTTTTAATTGAATGTACCATATAATGCAACATTTACACGATTCCAATGTGTTGTACCGTAGAAGTCATTTAATGCTTCAATTTATTTTATATGTAACAGACTAGAAACTATCGCTCACACAGGGAATTTATGTGATTTTAAGTTCGCAAAGTAATTATGGTCTCCTAACCGATGTCTGTTACGGCGGACAATCTAATTAGAGATAATATAGGTAGTGCACAGCCCCACTCAATCTCATAGCCCGATGGGGCGGAAATCCGACAGGACCGGAGGGAGATTAGACGCAGGACCGATGGCTTAACGTACTCTCCGAGGCACAGAAAGATTCGCAAAGTAATAGTTATGTATCTCGTCACGCATCTAATAAAATAAATACAACTAGGTATTATTCAGATATCGTACAAAAATGTAATAATCTCCAGAAGCGCTCCAGACAAATGTGAATTACTTAGTAGTACATGAGTAGCACATGTACGTCTTACACAAAATAAATAATAAGTTAGGTCGTAACTCAATATATGATATTATCTTATACAAAAAATAAATATAATCGCAATTTGTTTATGCCAAAAGTGACAAATTTATCTACTTAACTATATTTGTGTATAAATATGAATATTTTGTAATAAGTTTGATTGTTAAAGTATAGATAACAATATATCTGTAAAAAATAATCTATACATACATATAAATAAAAATGAAGTGTCTCTTTGTAATATCTAAATAACAGTTTTTACTAAATGCATTTAAAATTATTTAAAGTAAAATAAAAAACAACTTTTCGTATATTTGTCGACCAATATATTTGTTCCAGCTAATCTCCGAAACGGCTGGACGGATTTTAATGGAACTTCCACTGTTAGACCGCTGAGGATGAAAAGAGTAACTTAAGCTACTTTTTATAATCACGCTAACGTTTATAGGGATACGAAGTCGCGGGCACAGTAATAAATAAAAAGTTCTACAGGTTCTAACTTTGAAATTGTATAATAAAATTATTCCTGTAATTAAGACTGTAAATTGGTCAAAGAAACCTTATAATGATTTCAAAAGACTCGTATAATGAGATACCACTTGATACACCGTTTGAGATTCCACAATGTTGAGGACTTCTTACTGAGTTATGAATCCTCTTTTCATCGTTTATTATGATCAACATTTTTTACGTAGTATTGAGTATAGACGACTTTCGTACCTAGTTGTATGCGTAAATCATCTGAATTTAGCAATCAAATATTTAATAATATTTTTTGAATCATTTTGAATGCTTATTTCACCAGAATTATGATAAATAATATGAATAAATAGAAGGTTCTTACTATTTATAACTAATGCTATACTTGTATTATGTATAGCAACAAAAAATAATCATAAAAACCTGTCATGTTTAATTAAATCATTATATTCAAGAGAGGCGGAGAAAAGCTCTCGTTAAAATATTTGGCTTAAATAGCATAAATACATTAAATATTATGTAATATTTTGAAAAAGCTACTGGCTTGGTGGCTTTCTGTAATATAAGACCCCTAGGTCTTATATTACAGAAAGCCACCTATGTAAAATTTATGCATTTCTGAATTTAGCTGCAACTGTTCTTCTTATAATTTTAGCTAAAATTTTACCTGAACGTTTCTGAATAAATCTTCTTTGTCGTAATTTAAATCTACTTAGGTATATCAGTAACATTACTTGCAATATAACTTCTGGAGTGAACGCCCATTCCATGTCGACCAACCTATAACGACCCCCTGTACCTAACATGACCCAATAAAAGTCCCACCACAAATTGATATTCAACTTACCCTAAACTATTAACAAATTTAAACTTTATTACTTAGTGCATAAGATGTAAAGTTCTCGTAAACGACCTCGTAATTTGAAACGTCTAATTTTATTGTATGACTGTAAAATACTTTATTATAATTTCTTGAGTGTTTAACGCTGAAACTGAATATTTTATGACTGAATATAAATGTATAATTGTTATAAAGTAGGATAATGAAGTAATTGTAATAACCATAGTCATGATCATAAGTTTAAAATAATAATTATTTTATTTAAATAATACCGCTCTAGTAAATGGTAAAATATTATAATTGTCATTAATTTCGTGTTTATTTTGGCCATCGCTTTATAATTACATATTGAAACATTAAGTTAATTTATTTCAATGAAATATGTAATTGATTATAATTAATTTTCTGGTTTTAAAAAAATGTCTTAATTTAAATGATAATATTAACCATAAGTGGATTATTATCAATAGAACAAAAGGATTTTTTTTGGAGATACTTTCTATAAATAGTTCCTTTTAATAGTAGTAGGTACATATTTGTTTATAAAATCTGACTCGGATGAGAATGCTCTACAAAAGTATCCCTATTTTTATAAGTACAACAAATGATATATTCAAGAGATGTTACACTAATCATTATTTACGAATATGCTAAACTTTATTGAAGCACTGACGCCAAGAAAGTGACGAGATTCATAAACCAAACGTTAACAACTTTATATATTTTTTGATTCAACAAAGCAAAGCCTAATAAAAAGTCCGAAACTTAAACATCAAGTTTTCTCGTTAAAAGTTTTTAAGTGAATAATAAAATAGACCTTTTTATTGGTGACGCGACAAATTTACATCTGATTGGAACACAGACATGATTTTTTTCCATTTCAATTATTTTAGGTCACCATTACCGATCAACGGTACAGCTCGGTCGCTGTGGGAATCAATTTGCATAATTATCGAGTTTTAATTAGGGACTAAATAAATTATATGTGCTAATAGAGAAATTATTTAAATACAGTTCAATCTAGTGATGCGAAAATTATAAATGGATTAGTGTAGTCGCAATTACTCCATTTTCATTAATTATAATATTTATTGTACTGCCGCTGGAGCAAACGAGTCCTATGAGATAAGATTCGCAGAACGTGCTTAGTCTTAGGTTAAGTAAAATATGACATAAAAACTTGAGATTATGCGGATCGTTAAAAATTATTTATTTTAAGGCAAGCTTAGTAAATTAGTTGTCTATAAAGTCAACAGTAATGTACACGTTGTTATTTCTTTTGTTAAGAATTACCTAATCCAAGTTTGAACTTAGTCTAAATGTGTTCTATACATGTTGATCTTAAAGTGAAGGCCGTGACTTGGCAGTTTAGAAGTAGTTTTTGAAGGTAAGTTTTGCATTGACGACACACACAGACCGATGACCTAAAGAAGGTCACGAGGACTCACTGGATGCGGAAGGCAAAGGCTGATGATTGTTTATGGTCAGAGAGCATTCATCATTGTAAAGCAAAACCTGGTTCTTATTTGTAAGTAGGTAATATAGAGACACAACAACATATTTCACACAAAACTAATAATATACAATAATTGACTATCTTCAATCTGCTAGATAAAAATAGATCATACGCACAACAAACTTAATTAATAAGTGTTGTCATTCAAGACATTAATAGTTATGATTCTCGCTTATTGTGGATATAACAAATCCATTGGAACTCGTACAAAAATAATACATCTCGACGTTTATTGTTTCTCACACAACCTTAACATATTAACATTAGAACGAAAGTAGACGTTCGCCCAGATCTCAGTGGAGCGCAGACGATATTGCTCAGACTGAGAATGTCGGAAATCTTGAAAGCTTCCGATCGCTACACGAAAGCCTTGAGAATGCCTCCAATCTGACTGAGTGCTTCACCGGGTTCATATTGCCTCCCAATGACTGGCTCTTTCTATATATAATTTTGAATGTGAATTTCTCCGTGGATATTCAGGCCAATTTTACGGAGAAAAGAAAGTACGCAAGCTTTATTGACTTACGTCGTACACGTGTACATCCGCTTTAAATTATATAATGCTCATTGAATGGAATGTTCTACCTCAAGACGGAACTCGTTAAACCTAATGTAGGTATGTCAACTTGTGGCGTTCTTTCTAAAGAGATTAATGTCGGGGAAGTTCATTCGACTTTAATATGGATAATGAGGGTAGTCTTGTTAATATATTCGTGTAGGTCAGGAAGATTTTTAAATATCTCAAGTGGATATATTATACAGTCCAATGATTTTACCTATATATATTTTAAAGTATAACTAAATCTGATAACACTCAGATTAAATGAGTCAGTCCAAGACGTTTTATGATTTATAGAATGGATTACTAATACTTTCCTTATACATAAAATTTACAGAAGTTTAACTATTCTAGTTAAATCGAAGTTAACCTAGCAGTAGTCATGGGTTCAAATTCGGCAAAAATATTGAAAATTTTGCTATTAATTAAAACTGACATCGTGGCACATGAAAGCATAAATATATAATATTCCTTCTGCCAGCGTATGATAAATACTTACAAGGATAGTTGGACAATAGTCACATTTGGGATTCAAATTAAATACCCTTGCCAATATATCATGCCCTTTGGGAGGGATTTGCGATTTCATTTCGTCGGCTTATTGACTGCGTCGAGTTATTAAATAGGGTCAGTCGGCCTTAATCCGTCTCTGAACTACTCCGCAGAGCATTTGTTAATAGAGTAAATAATCTTTCGCTCTTGTATGAATTTCCTCAAAACACATTCAGTATAATATTTCTATATCAATTTTCTTTAAAGAAATATTGGGATTATTTTGATATGCCCTTTTGTTACTCTGAAATAGTTACTTTTCAAATAATAAGTTAATGGAAATTGTAATATAAAAAATAAGTAAAGGAGAATGAAAGTTATTTCTAAAAATATTATGGTTGTACGTTTACAATGGACCTAATTAGTTTTATTTTCATAAAACCTTATCTTCAGCTCATTATTTAGATGTTTTGTAATTACAATTTAAAGTCTGGCCGAGTGAGCTTACTCGCATTAATCTTTGAATGCTTGAAAAATCTTCATTTTGCCGATATTATACGTAATTAGATCGTACATGTACGTATTATTCGTCGAAATCATTAAAGTTCACACTGAGAACGTGATTACAAATATGTTTGAGGAGCAACAGGAGCTGAAAAAAATGCGTGAAAAAACATAAATTTGCTTAGGTTTTGCCTTAAGCACGTAGTCAGGCCACATAGCCTGAAGAAGCGAGAAGACACTAGCCCAGAAGAAAAGAATGAAGATACAGTAGAAGTAGTTATAGTTGCAATTGTTGCAAAAAACTAATAACTATCTTTCGTGTTTTTATTTAATTCACTACAGTACAATATAATGTTTATAATAGCGTATGTTTGGCCTCGTTCCAAAAGCACTGGTCTTCGGTGGCAATATATTGGACAAATGCAAGAGGGATAAAAATTGCTTTGTCCTGCAGGCAAACAACACAAGTTAAAATAACGAAGCACAATAAATACATTTTAGCAACATGTAGTGCTAACAGTAGATTCAACTTGGTATTATGTTCAACTGATACTAATAACCACTAGTGTTCGTGCTTTGGTCATGCAATCATTGGGACATGAAAGAGAAGGGAACACCATTGATTGCACAATATCGAATTGTAGCATCTAGTTGTTGCCAAAAATTTTAATACCTTTTCTCGATCACCTAAAATGATTATAATCTCAATCAATTTTACATTATAATCATTTTAGGTCATAAACCTGAAGAAAATGCGTATGTCAGCTGTTCATTTTCCCAAGAAACTAGGGAGCGTTAAGTGTTTCACTGACGGAACCGATCCAATACGGCAAGAAGAATAGAATAATAATGGTGTTTGTGTTTATAACTAATTGACCGATATATTCAGCATTGGTTCTCTAATAAATTCTGGAGTTCCGCATCGAGCAGAGGCTCAGGCTTTTATTTATCGCTTTTTTACGAGGCGCTGGAAGCCAGCCACTTAAACTTATATCGGTAAACGATCAGTGATGTTAAGCAGTCTTTTAAATGTGAACCATAATCTTTTAGCCCAGTAAGACCTCATCTAAATATTTTAGGCTTACTGTAATTAGAATATCAGTGTTCGAAGTTTAGTCAGTAAATTAATCCAAGGAAGCTATTGATATAAAACTTAGTCGCAAACATAACATTTGACTTGACTGAACCTTTCGTAGACTGACAAACTTTTGGTGGTAGTCTAAAAATCACCATAATACTTTATAAGTTTGTACATATACATACTCTAGTTTCAGATTTTCGGAAACCAAAATCACCAAGTTTTAGCCATATGCAGATGTCGTCTTTGATGCATAGAAGAAAGTGCAAATAGTCTGTTCCGTCTAAACTATTGCCTGATTAAAATCTATAGTCTCGTTTCTCTTTTATTGCTGCTAATTTTACCTAATAATGAATTTAAGAAATAAAAGGGCATGATAAAATATTAAAGTCACTTTCTATCATTTCAAACACGTAATATCATTTCATGAATCTTTATTTTGCACCAGAGACCCTTAGGCGTAGATATAATCACAATATACGGTTTTAATCGGAATCCAGAGAGGGCTTGTATTGTAGGAACGTTTACGATACAGACAGACGCTGCAGATGTACCTAATCTAACAGTTGAAGATCTTTTAAATTTTAAAATCAACTTGATTAATGAGCAGTATAAAAACTACAACAGTCTACCCGTGACCACGGCCGTTGCAATACGGTCGAAACGTCGGGAAATAAACAAAGGTATTTAGCCTTAAAATAAAATATTTACGCGATTAAGACCCGTAGCTTATAAAATTCTATAAAGTATAAAAACTGTTTTTGCCAGGAAATGTAGTTTTATGTTTTAGGCACCAACTTCAAAATGTTTTTTTTTTTTTATTGTTGTGCCTATTTTATATTTTGCTTTTTAGTTACCTTATAGTTTTTGATTTTGTTTTTATTTTTTTGTAAAAAAGTAACCCTTAACATAAGTTAGAAATACATTACTTAATATTTATGTTACTAAAATTAAAACATTACATTCAATATTGTAACAATATACTAGGTATGAAAGAGACTGGATCTCACGACACAGGGAATCCTAGTGTGAGATCCAGGGCTTTATTACTATCTATTTTGTAACTTTTTGAACAATAAATTATTTTATTTTATTTATTTATTATGACGGTTGTGTTAACTTAGTGATATTATGTTATTTCTTGATATTTAATTGACAAAAAATAAAATGTATAAGCAGTACCTACCAACATTTAATGACCTGACCAAAACTTTGGAGACTCATAAGTATGCCGCCACTTCCCTCCGATGTCTTATTTACGTTTTATATTATCATCCCTTAATTTCTTTTCAAATTACTTTCAAAACCAACCATGTTTATTCGTTTCGATACATTAAAAGAACTATAAAAAATAAGTTGTTACCTAAACCTGGTGTTTTCGGCATGATATTGAGAATATCGCGAGTTTCGTCACGAACCTATTACAGATTCCGTTGAGGTCTCGACTTAAGTACCTCTGAGAAAGACTTTACTACTTTATCCCGAGTTTAAGTTTCACCCGCATCGTCGCGTTGTCTACGTACCCTTTTATATTAACATTTTTTAAATTTAGAGTCATACACATATGTTTATTTTTGTTTATGAATTTGAAATCAATGTATTACAGTTACTTTTGACTCTATGTTGTACTTATTGCATAAATAGAATTTTTAGATATGTCATAAGTATTTTTCTCTATGAATGAATAAACGAACAAGGTATAATACAAAAACATGAAACTGTCTTATTTTCGTTTGTATTATGTCGTTCAAATATTAGGATAAGTTGAAAATGAAATTTTGTAATGTTTAACATCTGTCAAACTTTTGTGGGAATACAAAACAGCATTATAATAATATCCCAAAACGTAAAAGATTGCAACTTCATACATATTTATTAACATATAATTATTTAGTTCGGTAATGCTCGCAACTTTTTCCAAGCTTCCGTTTTATGTTCGACTTAACCAAAAATCTTCCTTCGCGAGATAAAAAACTTCTGCGCTTATTAAAATAATAAATACGGTAAGTAACAAAACTCGACAAAAGTTATAAGATTTATTTGTGCTATTAATTATCTGTACGCTGGGACAGAGTAATTATATTGTAGAGGCAAAGTGAAATCCTACGCTTGAGGGAACTACAGTGTTGTAAATTGTAACAAGCTTTTATTCGAAGCCGATAGGGCAGTAAAAATATTTATAGCTGAAATGCAAAGACACTGGCTTGTCTGGAGGTCACCTGACTCAGAGAATTTGAAGTTATAAGATGTCCATGTTATGACTCGATTTTGTCGTAGTCTGCATTTTTAGCAACTGACGTAATATAAAATAGGTACTTCAGATCCGAAGGGTTGTTTGCATTGGAAGTATAAAGCGTTATAACTTTAACGTCTGTTTCTGTGGTATTGTAGCGGACATATTGAATGAGTTTGTTTTATCAGAAATATGGTTTGATCAGGAGGGTAAATCTCTATATTTTTTTTTTTCAGTAGTTGTGTAGTAATAAGCTTTGATTCATACTTCGAGTTATTTTTTATGTAAATGAAATTTCATTTTGTAAATGAATGTCTGACAAATGTTAGTAATTTTGCCTGCGTGCAATCTTGATGCTTGCTGAGTATGCGTAGTAACATAATAATGTCTTAGTAGAACGGTATGGATTTCTGAAACAACTTCTTAAACAACACATTGTTTACATAACAATGCGTGTTCTACAAAAGAACTTTTATATTTTTTAGATTTCATTCTAAATTCTTCTTTATTAAGTTATTTTACAAAATAATATATTCTAATTCTAAAAAACAGTTTAAATGAGTAGATAGGTAAGATTTCTTGATCCTGATTACTTTAAAAATGTGGCAAAGCGTGCGTCTGAGTGAAGAAAAAAAATACTCATAATTTGATGACCAATTCTATACAGTTATTATTCGATTCTCTTTGTTACTATATTGATAGATTATTGGACTGAAGATTTACCTGTGACTTAGCACTACCTAAAATTGTCTACCGATGTATCAGCATTCCAAAGAAAATACCTTCACAACTACAAAAACTTTTTACAGATTAACCTTAAATTATTATTTTCATTTTATAAGCATCTTGAGAGGTGATACATCGGTCACGAACTGAGACTTAGAACGTTGACTCTTCCAAGGTCCCGCGGGAAGCTTTTCTGCTTCTAAAGCTAACCGACGAGTTCAATCAAAAGAAACGGTGTAGGAAAACTCTTACGTGCATAAAATATTAGCTACAACATTATGCAAACATAGTGTGTTTCTATAAAAGATTTTAGTATTGCTAGATATTAGGTTTTCAATGGTTTCCAACATTGAATTGAATGTTCAGCTAATTCATCTAAGTATTAATATTAACTTTCTACAACTATGGTAAATTAAATAAAAGTAAATGTGAATATTTGTTTTTTTTCACGGAAACATTGATACCATTTAAATATTTATATAATTATAACAAGCTGATCCCGTAACTTTGTACGATTTAAAATTAAGAAACTCCTATACAATAAAACTCAAACTAAAAACCGGTCAAATGCATGTCGGGCCACGCACTACACCCGAATAAAAAACCGAATAGAGTGTACTTTCCAATAAATGTATCTAACAATGTTATATTTAATAATAATTTTCAATGGAATTTTACGAAAATTTTATTACTTCTGATTTGTAAACTTGTAAAGCAACTGTGGTAGTTTTCCTTTTAATTTTAATCACTTGCTACATATACTACTACCGTGATTTTTCACATACCTAACCATTTAGCTGGCAGGGGGCCCTTCTGCCAGCCTGTGTGCCCCTCGCACACAGGCTAAGGCAACAGCACGTGGCCGCCCCGATCTTTTATGGTCTTCGACAAAGGAAGTGTTGTTGTATCTGTTGATAGTACGATATACGAACATACGGCTGATACCAAGCTTTTGAAGTGCCTGGAATATGACCGACGGCTCCATACCCACTTTGTGCAAGGCGATCACTGCAATCCTATTTTCTTTAACACCCCAATTCATATTGTGATTTGATAACAAACATAAAAACATATGTGAAATGGCGCGAAAAAAAGTTTTAATGTTAAAAAAAAAAACTTTCGCGGTTTGTATACATTATTGAATGTTATAATGTCTTTTTGCGTAATGGTCTTAATTGCGTAAAAAAAATATTTTAAGGGTAAATCTCTGTCTCTCTCGTAAATCTTTGTTTTACGGCCCGACTTTTCGTTGCAACGGCCGTTGCAATACGGTCAAACCTTAGGATATATGTATATAAGATTTATTTGTGAATTTTATAAACTTTGTGGATTGTTCTGATACGACGGTAGGTACCTACTTTAGAATATCGCTGGTTCATTTTGTTGTTTTGTGTTTGTTTTTCTTTTAACAAAATGTAATGCTGAAGTACTTGCGTTATCTATATTCAATGCAAACAGTCAGCTATAAACTGAAGTGAAACGAATAAAATCATCATTAGACACAACAATAGCCCAGACAACGAACAATTCAGAGGGCTCATACTTTACTCATGAAACGAATGAGACTAATTAATCGTGGGATAATCCAGACCTCCATTAAAATAAATTTTACGTCATTCTTATATAACACATCGTCCTTAACACACAAAATATTATAATGTTGCTGGGGTAACGTGCGGTGAAATAATGAAAATTGTTTAATTACTGAGGGCCCAAGTGGCTCGCGTTCGTCTGTCGCGTCTCGTTGAGTAGTTTCGGTACATTCAAGAGTTTTCGGGTCGAGTGCTTTTGCATGTTGCACGTGAGTAGGTTTTAACAAAATGGATGCCACCGTGTTGGTCGTAAATCTTAAAATGGCGGGTCCCTGGACGCCGCTGCCTGTGATCTGGGGTTGCCAAAAAGGTCGTTTTGAATTGACAAAATGTTAACAAGTTGTCAGTACTGGCAAATTTTTCTCATGATAGATTGGTTTGGTTACGAAAGGTTAGCTAAATATAACAAAACTTAATGTGTGTGTGATTTTAAAGCAAAATAAACATTTTGAAAAATGTTAAGCTTCTAAAGGTACTTTTCATTGAAACGACGATATTCTACATGTAACGATGCAGATAAATTTTAGGGCATAAGTGAATATTTCATAAATTATATCATACATTTTACCAAAGACGGGTAAAGTACGTAACTAATGAACGCGGGCACGTAGTGACATTGTCCGGGCGTTTTGATTTGCGATCAAGTAAGAATTTCAATTTTAGAACCGTATGCATATTTGCACCTATAAATTGTAATACAAGTCGAATGTATGCATTTAATCTACTCCTACTCTATTCTTACATTTTTCAATCCCACACACTGGGTGTTGAGGTATAACGCTCGGAAAACAAACTAAAAATACTTTGCACGCAGTAAATCCTTCCATTACACAAAGAATTTTAAAATACTAATCCATGTTTGAAACTAAATTCAATTTAAATCCAAGATATATTTCCGTAAGTCGTAATAAATAAGACCAATCTAACTCGACCAACAGAAATATACCCAACTCCTTAGGGAAAAGAATCACTAAGTTTGTACAAATATACAATATGAGTACAAACAAAATCGGCCACCGTAAAATTGTGTTTTAAAATTTGCCCAAACGAATGCCACACATGAGTTGGTCTGAATCTGTTGGTGCACTAAACAATATATCATACAGTTTTGACAAACAGCACTGTTTTTGTCCTATGGATACGGTTCGTTAAACCCCACAGTTTGGATTGCGTTTGAAATTGGTAAACTTGGTCGTTATGTTTGCGTTAGCATATTTTATGGAGTTGCAGAACATAGTTTATGTTTGTTTGGAATCTAGTATCTATCTAAAATGTCAGTTTAACCTAATACTTGTCACTCGAATTGAAATCAAAATTAGGTAGTCTTTTTTATCACTAACTATATTATATAGAATCAGAAAATGATTTGTTTGTTAAACATAGGTAAGTATTAAAAGATTTTTAATGCAATAATGAGAAGTGCTATGTTTTAATAAAACTTTTTGATGACGAAGAGGTTAACGCCGTAGATACGGAACTCGTATGCTCGCGGGTTCAAGTCTCATCCTACATTTAAATAATTAATAGTAAAACCTAAGTCAAAATATTTATGAAGAGGACAAATATAAACAATTTTTATAAGTATCAAACAGGTTCTTTCAATAATTATGTTTGAGGTAAAACATATGTTTTAAGTGTTGTTAAAAACAGTGTAATAGCCTTAGATTGTGTTAATATTTACTGTGCCGGTATGAAAAACACTATCCCTCTGTTTAATGTAAATTAAATTCCGCCGTAGTCACGAGATGTTTTTAGTTCACAATGAATTACGGTTCGCTTTAAAAGAATAAGCCGTACAGCTGCTTTTAAAATCTCTTGTTACGTTTAAATTGAGTTTAATTTAAAGAGTACGGGAGTATGGAGAGTTTTGCAGGGTTTAAAAAAAGAGAACAAGCAATCGGATTATATCTAGGTATATATATATATATAATATGTATAAAAATATATTGTTATTCTGTTCGTTAGACCTGTAAAGACCTAAAATGGTTAAAGGGGTTTGAATGATCCTATTTTGTTTAGTTTTACTTTACGGGCTAGTAAAAAAATGCGAATGCGTAATGGTCTAAGCTCCGGTCTAAGAAATATATGCCCTCATCTGTTATTTGATCCTAACAAAGATTATTTTTGATTATTTAGATAGGCAACACATTTGTGATTAATCAATATAGACAATATCTAACGATGTTAACGAAACGTTAGGTTCTACGAAGTGCACCACGTCACCTAGTACCTAAATTATTAGAAGTCCGACAGTCCAATATGGTACAAGCATTTTACATTTAACAAGATGACAACTATTGAAATGTACTTAATAATTATAATAAATATATCTCTTTTCTTTTCTCTACTATAATTATGTTAAATGCATTCATCTTTAAAATAAATTTCGCCTTCAAATTTTCTATTTTGGGTTCCGGATGCAAAAATATGGGTGCTATAAATTTTAAGCCCTGTGTGTACGTTTTTGTCAGTGATATTGTACGAGTAACTCTCAAAAGGTAAACCAATTATTACTGTGGTTCTTTGATCTAAATTAGTTTAGTCGATCATCAGAATTTTTATGTTACATATCGGGGACATTTTTTAATGTAGAGTTTAAAGTACCTGGGATGGTAATCCGAAAACGTGGCCTTTTTAGAATGTGAATGTGAGATGAACACTGAACCCGTCAACGCTCCAAAGGCACTAATACTCATAACAGTCGCTCTTAGTCCATCATAGTAAAAATATAAGATTCACTATATAAGGTCAAGACAAACTAAGAACATGAATTATTGAGCAATACTCTTAAGAGACCTCTCTCGATCTAATGGAGTCTGATTTTTGTTTCTACAATATTCACAGAAAGAGATTAGCGGGTCCATAGAGACGAATGGACTACGGCGATGAAGGGTAGTCTTATGGGATTACAAGATATTATTGAAGAGATTTTTGTAACGCAGAACTTCGAGATATTTTCTAGTTCGTCTCACATGCATAGGTATATTTAATTTTTACAAAAACGGAACGCTTGTGGTTTCGTAATATCCGTTTGTCTGTCTGTCTGTCCATCCGTTTGTCACAAGCATTTTACTTATAGACTACTCAATAATTATTGATTCAATTTGATGAAAAGGTGTCTTGTAGTAGCGGCTACATACTTTGATAGCCTCCCCTAAAAGTATTTATTATTATTATTTAGCTATCAAACTACTACAAGCCACCTTTTCACCTACTTTCATCAAGATTCATTGAGTAGTCTTTGAGTAAAATGCCTGTGACATACTGACAAACAGACAGACCGGCATACAGACAGACAGACAGACTGACAGATGAACATGACGAAACTATAAGGGTTCCGTTTTTGCCATTTTGGCTACGGAACCCTAAAAACAGATACCTACGTTTAAAACTTTGTTCTGTGTGTATAGGTATAGGGCCATTTTAAATTGAATTTAGTTTTCCAAAACCTCTGCGGTCCAATTCCACTAGCACGGGTTGCGTCACATTTATAAATACTAGTTAGTTTGCAGAGTGCGGAGTGTCATTGAATTTTAGGGTATACTGTTGAAAATACTGAACTTTCACAGGAACAAAGAGAACATAAATTATTTGCTAACAAAATTAATTAAAGTTTAGTGAGTGTAGATGAGTAAGTACCTACCTACCTAGGAAGTTTAAATGTATTTTTGATAAAATCACACTCAAAACCTAGCTATATTCGTTTTCTTTGTTTTTTAAATAACAGCTTTCGCAGTACGAGGTTTAGGTACAAGCCCTGTGTGGCAGGCAATATTTTAGAAACATACTGATAACAGACACAAAGTACACCCAGACTTGGAACAACAATTAATGTATTTCACAAAGTGATATCCCATGTGGGAATCGAAGCAAAGACCTCTTGCGGAGAAGTATTACGTATTACCAATATGCCACTATAATATTATTACAAGACTTATTAGCGTTAAAATTGCTAGGTACATACACACACACAGTTCATTTGTGTGAAATGACAAGAAAATAAATGTAGCGAATTATTTGCCTTCTGAAGGAATCAAATTCACAATTGTCGTGTGCGTAGACCAGGGCTCGGAAACCGGTTAAATTTCCAAACCGGTTTTGGTCATTGACCCCGAACCGAAATGAATTCAGGTTAAGGTTAAAACCGGTTTTTCACAAATTCCGATACTGTTCAGCGAAATAAACCGGTTAATTTGAGTTTCAAGGACATTAGTGAGTACGCGTATCTCTATTAATTTTTTGAACCGAGTGTTTCGTCTGTTTAGTCAACGTTCAGATTCACAGAGTATTTTGTATATGTTTACATTTGTATAGTTAAACATTTACGTTTGCGCACTGAATTATAAATGAAATAATAATTGAGTGAAATTGTGAATATCAGTACATTTCTTAACATACAAAAATGCTATAGATTCTTATCAACGAATGAAGTCTTACAGGATAGTCAACCGCTTTTTCTTGGTGTTGCCGAAAATATACTTTCTGATACAGATGATAGTAAGTAAACATACAGTGAAATAAAGTAAAACAATTGAATTAAATCTAAAAAGTAACATACTATCTATACTAATATTAAAAACCTGAAGAGTTTGTTTGTTTGAACGCGGCAATCTCAGGAACTACTACTTCGATTTTTTTTTTATCTATGTATCTATTACAATACTTTATATATATTACAATCTAGCCTAAAGACTAATAAGTAATTTAATTATGACCTAAATTGCTATAAGGACTTAAACCTAAGAATGTGTCCAATAACACTTATCTTATTGTCTCTATTACATATGTGAAGTCACTTTGTTCATGTGTTCTTTTACGTTGCACTTACACTACATTTAATATGTCACTATTATATTACACTAATTCAAACGGCTTCAGCCGTTTCAATCTTCTTTTTAACTCAGTGGTATCAAGGAGCTGGATTACCTCGACGTTCACGTGTTGTTGAAGCCTGCTTTAATGTGCTTCAGCTATTTTTTGTATAACTGTCTCTATGTCATCCATTTTAAGGTCCCGGTGGAAATCACAGTTTCTTAAGTACCAAGGGGCGTTGACAATATTCTTGAGCACTTTGTTCTGGAATCTTTGTATTATTTGTCGATTGCTCTGAGCGGTACAGCCCCAAAGCTGTTTACATAAGTCTATACTGGCATTAACACCTGTTTATATAGCAGGACTTTGTTGTATACTGAGAGGGAAGAGTGTCTTCCCAGTAGCCAGTACTTCTTCTGGTAGCGTAGGGATAGCTCTTCTGTTTTTTTCTTGACATGTGCTTTCCAGCGTAGCTTTGCGTCAAGCGTCATACCGAGGTACTTAGCTTCGTTCAAGTAGGGTATTGGTTGGCCATTTATAAGCACCGGGCAGTATTGACCTTTTTTATTTGTGAAGTCAACGTGAACGGACTTACTCTCATTAAGTTTTATTCTCCATTTTGTCGTCCACTCTAAGACTTGGTTGATGGCTACTTGAACCTTTTCTACTGATTCGTTGTGGGTATTTCCTACTGCTATGATGGCTGTATCGTCAGCAAAGGTTGTAATAGCATTATTTTCGAGCTCTGGAATATCACGGGTGTATAAAAGGTGCAGGACCGGTCCTAGAACACTGCCTTGTGGAATTCCAGCTTTTATTTCTTTATTTTTAGAACAAACATCCTCTTGGCGTATTCGAAATGCTCTACTAGAAATGTAAGATTCTAGGACAGTAGCGAATTGATCTGGTAACATTGTTTTCAGTTTATATAGCAAGCCTTCATGCCAGACTTTATCAAAAGCTTGTGCCACATTGAGTACTATAACGTAAGGTAGGACGGCCCCCAGCCAGGTCCGACGACCTAAATAAGGTGGCTAGGATGGACTGGATGCGGAAGGCAGAGGACCGGCTGTTGTGGCAAAAATTAGGAGATGCCTATGTCCAACACTTGCGAGCTATGCCGGTAACTTTAGTTCTTTGTCGGATGACCTTATTGCGAGTTTTATCCTCCCAAGCATACGTCGTTCCATAGCCCGCTGCACAATTTTGTTTTTTTTTTTGACTAACTCAACCGTAATAAATGACTTGGCACCGTAGGTCATAACAGGTAGGACGCACTGGTTACGTTGATCCTTCAGGCATTGCGGTTAAGGCGGAGTAAAAACTCGACGAAGTTTGCTAAACGCTACCCAACCCAATTGAATCCTTCTATCGACTTCTTGTTCGAAGTTGCTTTTACCAAACTGGAAACAAATCAAACTCACATTAAAGTTACCTATGGCCGAGACCCACACATCTAGAGGCTCCATTTAGGCTGTGCAGCATTTCGCTGAGCTGCTCCAGCGACTGCGCTACTACGACAATATGGTCGGCAAACCGAAGGTGTGAGATTTACTCACGGTTTATGTTTATGACCTATCCGGTCCAATCAAGTGTCTTAAAGATGTCTTCGAGAGCGTAGGTGAACAGTTTCGGGGATATGACGCTCTATTGAATTCGTCTTGCAGTCATGTATGGATGTGGTCCACGGTATTGAAGCCTTTTCGAAACCCAGCTTGTTCCGGGGGCTGGAACTCGTCGAGTTTTCTAGAGAGGCGGTTGGTGATCACTCTCGAGAACAACTTGTAGACGTGGCTCAGGTATGAGATAGGTCTGTAGTTCTTCAGCATGGGGTTATAATTTTTTTAAGAACAGACCACGCACTCCCGCCACACGCTTGTGTTAAGCCTTGGTGGATGACGGAGTTGAAGAGATTTGCTAGCTCTTTCAGGACTGGGGTCCCACCTGCTCTGTAATGATTCTGTCATCACAGGGCACTTTGTCATTCTTAAGTTGCTCGAAAACTGCCCCGACCTCGCCCTGATCGACATCCGATATGCCCTCGGTATAGTGGCACGTGAGTGGGGTTCTGTGATCATCGACGCTAAGTCCCATAGGTTAAGCCATCCGTGATGCATACATGTCCATAAAAACTCTCGATTTCCCCAAATATCTCCAGCCTTGAGGTTTTACCACTCGCTGTGTTTAGTATTGTCAGACAGGGTCTGCCTAGCTGCTGTGAGAAAACTTAAGTGCCTCTATTTCGATCGATCGCCGTCTCAATGTTGCGAGTGCTGTAGCGTAGGAGGTCAGGTCATGTCAGCTTCCTGATCTTCAGGTTTATGGCTCTCATATCTGACAAAGACATCTGCGTGTCTCGTCTTACCCTCATTAGTTCAAGAATCTCGAGTGAGAGTTCGGACTCCCTTTTTTTGCGTTTTCCGGGAAACAACTTCCGAGATACATCCTGTAGCGTTTTGACCAGTATCGGTTTTCTCGTTTGTGTTTCCAGCGATGCGAAACGGTTTTGAAGCTCCCACTATAACTTTTCGGGGCATGAGGCTATCTGGGGGGCAGTAGGTCGGAGAATGGGCCTCATTATTTGGAATTTTTCGACCTTGAAGCTAATAATTAGAGACCCTCGAACCAATATGTGATCGCTGCCAGTATTGAGCCTGTTGATCACCGAGACGTCTCTAATTATTTGCAGCTTGTCCGTAATTATGAAATCTATCTAGTTTCTTATTACACCATCAGGGCTTTGCCATGTCTACTTTCTGTGAGGCTTCTTTTTAAAGAAAGAATTCAATAAGAAAAGCTCCGACGAACGTAGAAAATTAACGAGCATTTGGGCCATGTGATTTCTGCGCCCTACGCAGTTAGGTCCAATTTTCGTTTCGCCGCATTTTTGTACTCCCACATTAGCATTGAAATCTCCCATAGCAACGTTGTAGTGAGCTTTTGTATCCTTTCATCATCGTCCACTTTAACGGATTCGTCTGTAGACGCAACAGTAGATGTATTAAATGATTCATGTCTCACAAAATTTTGTATTTAGTGATACGTATGTAAGTTCCGCTGGCCAAGTGTAATGTAGTGACCATGTAATAATTAAAAACTTTATTGCGTAATTGGTTAGCACTTCTAAAGAAGTCCTAAGCTTATTAGTTCGTAAACTTTCACGATTTGTACACATTATGGAGTTTTATAAGCTGCGGGTCTTAATCGCGAATATATTCAATAATGAACTGATTGAACTACACGAACCACAGATCCTCTCCACTGACCGTCACTATTACTCCCGCATGGCGCGGGCAGAGGTTAAAATAAAAAAAACACGTCAATTTCAACCTAGAAGATGGATATCGTTTCTCAATATCGTAAAATCCCGCGATGATTAAGTGTACACTACACACCGTCGAAACAAATATTACACGCCAGTGTGCAGATGTCGTTAGTGTTGTGTCTCGAAGTACCGACAGTTTCGTAATAGTGAGTGATAAAAATCAAGCGAGGGTAGTTTCCGGAACCCGCGCTTTACGGAGGCGTGCGTGGTGTTTACAACCTTTCATCAAACATTTCGATTTATTGGTCTCTTAATTTTAAGCGAACATAGATTAAATCTTATTTTATTTTCTTTTTCCCATGATGAATATACACACAAAATAAAATTAACCTACACTAAATAACGGCCGCATGCTTGTAGATTTGCAGGGAACATGATTTAACACGACGCACGACGACGGTCTAACCCATACATGTGGGAAAGAAAAAGTACTAAGTTTCAATGACGTGAGGTCGAGACCGAACGACCGTGGCTTGCGTCACGAATCGTTTGTTTGAATTTAACCGGTTAATTCAGCTCACATTATCGGTTAGCATTACGCTCTCTGTTTTAACCGGTAATCAAAATTATTTCGTTATGATTTAACCGGTAATCAAAATTATTTCGTTATGGTTGATTAACCGGTTAATCGACGGGCACAATTAAACCGGTTTTATTACCAATAATAACCGCTATTTATAAACCGGTTCCGAGCCCTGGCGTAGACAATATCTTTAATTTTATTTCATTTCAATTACCTAAACTGCGATATTTTTATCATATCACAAATGTTTGTTAAAATTATCGAGCTTTTCTTGGTTGCTTCATTTGTTTCCCATCCTACTGTCTCTCTCCATCACCAAATAAATCTGCCAAAAGATTGCCCCGAACTATACCAACTATATTGAATAACTTCCGTTACGTAATAGACCGCAAACTTTTTAACTGAATCGATTTGCCGCAAACTAACCAGCATTGTTTTCATAGATAGCTCTTAGATTGATTGCTAATTAACTTCTAGTTTAGTTTTATTGTTACCGACTTTGATCTCGAGACAAGACTCAGTTGGTCTCAGAAACGCTTTATAATTCAAAGTCAATGTCCTTCGTGTTCTTTCTCGATAAATTACGCGTGATTATTATTCAGAGAATGATTATAAAGTTGTTATACAATCATATTGCAATGCACTAACTTATATTATACCTATAGGTTAAATAACACCTTATTGATATTTTATGTTCCTTAAAAATATAATGCATGCTAAATATAATAAAAAACACGTGTTTTGGGAACTTTCGGTATTGGATTGATTTCGGAATTGTATTAGTTTAGAAACTGTATCGGTAATTTAAGTACCTACTGTTTGCTGTTTATGTGAAAGCTACCAAAAAGCAATTTGATCGCCGTGACTAACTAATTGTAGATGTGCATATTTAAACGATACACAGCAAAGGGTTATCAAAAATCTAAATTGCCGTGTTGTACAATTTTACGAAATAGTCGATATTATGAAATGTTTATGAAAAAAATACCTAAAGATTTCGATCTATCGTTTAGTATAATTTAGTAATATAATATAATGCTGATGTTATAAAATCTGAACAACCAACGGAAGAGTTTAATTTAATATGCAGTTACTAAATAATAATGTTTATACCTCATATTTTACGTGTTATCATGATTAATAAAATCCATTTTATTTTACTCGCCCGACAAATATAATTATTGCATTATTATAATAACGAGCAACATAAAAATAAAAAATAAAGTAGTTTTATTATATTTTGCTGTAAAGTGCACTTTATTTTATATCAGCAATACCGGTAATGTATTCAACAAATAGAAGCATATTACTATACTATACCTAATATAGTTTATTAAATCAGGTTAAAGCATTCAACCCATTTGATTTCAAAGCAGAAGTATTACGTACTTTTATTTCAGGTGCTTCAACTTTCATCCAAGTTTTCCTTTTACGTATAGAGCCAGGTTGTCGCTCCGGAATCGGACTTTACAGTGATTCTAAAGCCTGCTACACGAGCGCCGTTTAGACCATAATATTTAAGATGCAAACAACGTTTAGATCCTTTGATAAAATTACTAACTCATTCTATGTAGGTAGATACCTGTGCCCCATACTACTACTAACTATATTAGCACCTTGAGACTTCAAAGACGCTTTCATAGACGGTTAGAAGTCCCACAGGATGCTAGCCAGAGTTACTCGTATAAAAGTGAAGTATACTTCATAATTTCCGTTTAAACAATATAACGCCAGTATACATTTGTGATAGAAATTAGTGGGTATTAAGTTTGAAATGATGAATTATTAATTAGGCACCAGAATTACATTCTTGCACGAATACATTTATATAATGAACAATTGAAACAATAATACTTACTCAACAAAAAAATATAAGCTTAACTTGTACTTAAGTTACTTGTACTTTTTGATTAAAAACGTCTGCAGTTGGAACAATCTCTCTTTATAAGTTTTTTATTTCTTCCTTCACAGATTTTATACCGAGGTCGTAGTGAAGTCTCTCGTTTGTGACATACCATGGTGCATCAACTATCATTCTTAATATTTTTTATTGAAACCTTTGTAAAATTTCTAGGTTTGAGTTGGCGGTTGTGCCCCAAAGTTGTATACCATACGTCCATGTTGGTTTTATTATAGCCTTATATGATAATAGTTTATTTTCCATTGACAATGGACTGTTTTTATTGATTAACCAGTACAACTTACGTACTTGTTGACCCATTGCAAGACGTTTAGTGAAGATTTGTTTCTCTCTATCTAGATACATTCCAAGGTATTTCGCCTCTGCTGCTTGTGGAATCTGTATACCGTTTATTTTGCACACTACACTGATTTTGTTTCATTTGCCTTAATGCGCCAGTCTTTCAGCCAATCTGTTATGTTGTCTAAGCTGTCCGGCAGTT
Organism: Herminia tarsipennalis; assembly: GCA_945859575.2. Classification (NCBI taxonomy): domain Eukaryota; kingdom Metazoa; phylum Arthropoda; class Insecta; order Lepidoptera; family Erebidae; genus Herminia; species Herminia tarsipennalis. Next base: position 16,954,800 of record OX243830.2, read on the forward strand.
TACAAGATGCTCGATTTGGTGAATTGTTAGAAGCCATAATAGCTGTGTTATCTGCAAATGTCCCTATGATAACATTGTCCGGTATTGGTAAAACTGCTGTATAAAGAAGGTACAGAGTAGGTCCCATTATACTGCCTCGCGGCACTCCTGCTTGGATTTCTTTTAGTTCTGTTGTTGCTTCTCCTTGACTGACAAAGAAGTGTCTACCAATCAGATAGGATCTGATAAAGTTGTAGAATTTGATGGGTAATGATTTTTTTAAAAATAGTAGACCTTCATGCCAGACTCGATCAAACGCCTGGGATATGTCAAGGAATGAGGCTGTACAGTAACCTTTCTTTTCGAATGTTTTGGCAATTCCCTCAACTAGTCTGTGTATTTGTTCGATTTCTTTTAGTTCTGTTGTTGCTTTTCCTTGACTGACAAAGAAGTGTCTACCAATCAGATAGGATCTGATGAAGTTGTAGAATTTGACGGGTAATGACTTTTTTATTTTATTTATTAGACCATAATGCCAGACTCGATCAAACGCCTGGGATATGTCAAGGAATGAGGCTGTACAGTAACCTTTATATTCGAATGTTTTGGAAATTCCCTCAACTAGTCTGTGTATTTGTTCGATTGTGCTGTGGTTCCTTCTAAAGCCGAACTGATGGTCAGGTATCAATTTGGACTCGTGACTCAAAACGTGACCTGCGCTTGCGGTACTGGGGTGAGCCTTTCGGGCCGCACGCTGGTTTTTCTGTCAGGGTTGTCTCCCTGAGCTAGATGTACGGTTTTAAGGCGCCTAAGGCCCGCCTTCACCCTTCTTACTTTGCTATCAAGGTCACGAGGTAGATGTATTGTGCAAAACTCATTAAGAGACCAAGACATTGCCCGGGGAATGGGACGACCCACGAAATGTAAGTCCACCACCAAACCGTGACGGCAGTTTGGCAATTTTATTTTATTTATCATTTATATAAAGTAACTTTGACTCAATTTGTTAGTAATTACATTTTACTTAAAACTATGATAGTAGCTAATCTAGACAAAAAGTATAACACTAGTATATACCTACACAAATCTTCGCTGTATCATTCCATGTGAAATGGCACAGCAATGATTCATGTAGACACAATCCAATCTATTTACAATCATGTTGATAATGCTGTTAGAGCTGGCCCGAACCCTACGGACCGGGGATGTACACCTTTTGCGCATTGGTGTATAAAAACAGTCAACGCTCGCCTTAGCGAACATCCATGATGCGCTACAGAAACGGGGCAGCCCCAACAGCACCCTGAATGCATTATTATATTGGATACGGAGGGTGTTGTAAGACTTTTGAGTATATCTAGCCCACAGGTTGCTCGTGTAAAAAGATGTGCAATATGCTCGGAACAGTGTGATTTTAACTTGTGTTGAACATCGTGCAAACCTGCGAGCCAGCATATTCGCTCTCACTGACAACGCCCTCCGTTCCCTTTCTATGTCTTCATCGTCCTTAAGCCCGGGAGTCAGGATGTGACCTGGGTCACATCCTGACTCCCTAAAAGAGTATACTCTTTGTAAAAGTCCTCCATTAAGAATAATAGGTGGTATTGTGTCAGGACTCTTACCCCCGGTCTCAAAAACCATGATTTGACTTTTCTTTGCATTGTACACAAGCCCATAACTTTCAGCGTACTTCTCACAAATGGCTAAAAGTTTTCAAGCCGCAGGGCGATGCGCTCAGCAGCGCCATGTCATCTGCATAATTTATATTATTAACACAAATTCCATCAATATGACATCCGACCGTAGTTCACCGATCAGTTCGTCCACATACAAGTTGAAAAGCGTTGACGAGGTTAAACCCCCTTGCCTCACCCCGCACTCCAACCCATACGAAGCCGACAAGGCGCCTGCCCATCTTACATTGTTGACCTGGTTTCCATACCAATATCTAAAAATATTAATAATTGATGGCGAGGATGTGTAAGATAGGACTTTATGACTCTAGGACTCTATTGGCTCTAACTTAGCTTTTTATAGGTAAATATCTGCTAGCATAAATATGTACCACCGAGGCCTTACACCAATTTCCCACAAAGAGACACACCACAGATACACCCAAATGAACTAGCACATCATCTTATGGATGATATATTCCCCAGTGTTCGGAGACTGATGAGAAGAGTACCCCAGGACTTACTCTATAATGATAGTTAAGGATATGTCATAGGATATTTACCTAGCAAAACTGAAAAAATTGACACAAATATTGCTGAATGTCTCCTAGACAGATTGCAATACGAATAATTAAAAAAAAACTTGTACCTGATAAAACAATTCATTTCATGAATTACTGTTGACAACACTGACTACTGTTATCGCAGCAATGGGAGTTTTAGATTAGTTCCATTTATGAAGTCTAGTAAAATAATAATACACGCATTCCATTAATATTTATTTAATAAAACAACTCATTTCATGGCAATTGTTGGCAACCCTGACTTACTGATGTCGCAGCATTGAGAGTTTCAGATTAGTTTCATTTATGAAGTCTAGCTGTGCTCATAAAGCACCAACCTAATATAGCCTCAAAACCGTCAAACCGTCCTCCAACCGTTACAAACCAGTTTATATTAAATGAAATAACCGCGCCGGTGTCACGTAAAAATTCCGAAGTCATTACTATATCAGCTCTGGGCGCAGTCCTGGTCATCAATAATTCAGTGGGGTGTTCTCAATCCGTATCTCGCGTCGCCCCGCTAACGAGATTATCTGGACATTGTAGCTACACGTTTTTACACGTTGGATTTATGTCTATTTGTGATTGTTAAGTCTTTTTATTTTAGTTCTTTTTTTAGTATAAGGAAAAGTATAAGTTTGCGTAAGCCCTATTTTTTTTGGTTTCGATGCTATGATCTCCCAATTAATTTCTCCTCTACAACTCTAAGTTTTGCTGGGAGTAAACTTCATATTTAGGTTCACATTAGTACATTATTTTGCATTTTCTATGTTATTGGAACATAGTTCTTACGCGATATGATTTTTTTTTACGGGTTGAGAAGCTAGGCGAATAAAAGCTGCTATTTATGATTATGTGAAGCTTGAATAAGGAGGTTGAGTTATTTAATTTTGTAAAAAGTTGTATGTAAAGGTTGTTGTGCCCCGTTTGCTCGATAGCTCGTTTATACATTATCAATTGTGTATACTTTTTAGATCGTGATCTAAGAAGTATACACAATTGACAATGTATAAACGAGCCATCGGAAATTCAAGTATTTTTAATGAAATAATATGGAATAATTCCTAACCCCCGACCAATTAATGTAATTTGAATATTATAATTTATTAAAAATCTTTAAAATTAATAGATATTTAAAACAATCCAGTAGATCGTTAATATAAGTTTGAATATATACAAGAGTTATTAAGACAACTAGTAATAGTTGCAGAGTGATTTTAAAACGTTCGAATGAAGCACCAAAAAAAAACGATTAACTCTAAGTAATCAAAAATAAATTCAAATATAAAAAGCATAAGTACATGGTTTTTACTTACATTATCATCATCATCATCAGCCTACCGCAGTCCACTGCTGAACATAGGCCTCTCCAATTGTACGCCACTTTGTTCTATCTTCGGCTTCTCGCATCCAGCTCCTGCCAGCCGTTTTGCGTAAATCATTACTCCACCTGGCCTGAGGGCATCCTACACTACATGTACGTAGATAATAACAGTGCAGTTGCACATGATGTGCAACTGCACTGCAACTTAATTTTAATATTTTGTAAAAAAAAAATAATAGAGAAAATTAAAATTTATTTCTTCTTTTTTATGAAACTGTTACTTATTTTCCTTGTAAGCATTTTTGTCTGTGTATAAATTAAAAACAATAAAATACTAGTACATCATTCTAAATCGATTTTATGAAAATTAAGTTATTTTGGTTTTTATTAAGTTTTGATTCAATGGTTTACTCATCCTTAGCAATATTGATGATGAATTTATTTTACCTATAAAAAAATTAACTTGAAATTACAATTTTTAAGATAAAACCGAAAATGATATAGCAAAAGGAACTACATTCCAACGTGTCCATAAGACACTCTTTTTTGTTTGGAATATACAAAAAAATGAATAGATTGATACCTAATTGCTTCTAGTTGTTGCTTAAATACACAGCAAACTACACAATAAATAGGTTTGACATAAGTCTTGCTTCGTCTCATTGATTTTATTTGCTTTCTAACTCTTACTTAGATTAAAATACCAATAAGTTTTTGATCATGTTCTGAATACAAGAGTAAATATTAAGTTTTCGACATAGAAAGACATAAATGCCAGAAAATCTGTTCTTTTTAATGGACCGTTTCGTAGATAGTATCACATGGCTGGTTTTTGATCATTCTGTATTATCTCCGCAATGATTTTATGATGATGTCGTTATTACTTTTGTCTCCCCGGTGTACAGTGAAAATGGTTTTTAATTTTTGACCAGTGTTGGTCGATTCACGTTAACGAGCCGAGGAAATGATATTCTCTTTGACGAATTTAACGACTGGTTACCATATTACATAAATATTGATAAAAAAATAATAAGTTATGATTTTTAAGGATATACTATGCTATGTCTTTTATCTCTATTTTTTTTATTCTATAGATTGTTTTGAGGTTTTTATCCTTAGTGGGATACTATCTCTTCAAAATATTACTATTGAGCTTGGAAATAGTGTCAAATCAACAAACAGGTAATAGAGAGTTGCATCTAGGTTCGGTGTAGTAAAAATATAATCTTTAAAGCTTGAAAGCTTCAGTTCATGCAAAAATACTACACTCAACTAATTTTTCTACATATTTTTAAATAGGTACTCTCTCTCCAAAATGCTTCCTAAAAAAATTAAAAAGCGTATTTCTCTTTCAAACCGACCTTTGAACTTTTATGTGCTGTAGCGAACACAAGTTATTTTATTGCACTAATACGAAGGAATAAAATTTTATTCATATCTCAAATTTGTGTCGTGTGCTATGAGTTTACTAAGAGAATTGGATAGTTATTTATCTACGGCAATTGCATTCTAGTTGTGATAATTGAATTAAGCAATATATTAAGCTTTTACTCCTGTAACGCCAACGATGTAGGCTCGTTGACGTTACATGTACTGCTGCTACTGGTTATGGTGCAGTTTATGTTGAGCTGAAAAGGAATAGCATCTCTGGTCTTGAAAGCCTAACAAATATTGCCTTATTGAAGGTAACGCCGGTTAACTCGCATTTGCTAAACGGCCCGTCATGTGCAAGCAAGCATTCGTACGATGAACGATTGTTTAAGCGAATTAAAAAAAATACCAGTTCAGAAGTTCTAATGTAGATGCGTTATTCACACTTAACACAAAAATTTGCTAAATCATTCGCGATTCACTCGGCGATCTTTTTCCATGCCCATCTATATAAATTTATTGTTTTTGCGACCGTTCTGTTTTAGTACAATATTATATACAATATAAATAAAGTATGCTGTTGTCTCAAAAATAGACAAATGTATTGAAAAATTCAAAGCTTTATTTACGACTAATTCAGTATTCTATCAGTTCTCCATACATTGGATGTGCTTGCGTATAAATCAGAGATCGGACACGATCACGGCCGGTGGTGGTTGAATTATTGATGCCAATATGTCGACCAGAAATTGTGATGCGTTTAATTTCATTCATACATTATTGGTAGCGACACTTTACTCCTGGGTACTTCATGGATGTTTGATTTTAAAATGAACGGACTGAAATTTTCTTTATTACGGCTTCGTACAAGCTGGATCCTCCATCTACCATTGGAATAGAAGCAAGAGTACACAGAAAGAATCTTATTCCAATTGAGCCCCATGAATAAAAGTATTGTTCAGGTTATTAGTAAGCTACATAATAATTTAAACATGACTTTGGTTCTAATAGAGTCAGGCAAGTTTCTTTGTGTTTACCAATAAATACCCCTGAAAAGATCTATTTTCCATCGAAAAATCTTGAATATAAAACTTAGTACCTCTTCTTATTAAAAAAAAACTAGTCAAATAGTTCTATACAATACAACAGTATACAGTAGTTTATTGTTATAAGAAGAGAGAATACGAAATTCTGAAACTTTAAATGAAGAATCTTTTCAAATTCAGTGTTTCTTGGTACAATTCTCATGCGAGAAAACCAAATGTCTTTTAAATTACGGACTCGTCGAGAGTAATCAATACTGCCTCGGAATCATAACTCGGTTAATTTACCAGTATCCGTTAAATAGATATTTTATCCCCACCCTGGCTCCATTAGCAGATTTGTTCGATGACATCAAACTATTATATTTTCTACAATTAAAAAAAAAATTAATTGATAGAACAAGGAAGAAGCATGTAGACGACTTTGACTAACTTATTATATAGTCTCTGGTGAAGCTAATTCGTATGTTAAAAAAAAACTACTACAGATTTTTACAAACACCAAAAACCTTACGACGAACCGTCAGAACGGTTCGTTCCAAAAGAAAATAGAATGTGGATTGCGATACACGAGATACAATAACAATCATGGAAACAGATAGATTGGATGGAATGGGGGGACGGTCGAATCGTTCTGAACTCATGCAAGGGTCAAACTCACCTTCAGTGGAACTGATAGAATTGTTCCGATGTTTGTTTTGTACAAGCGTAGAATATTTTTAGATAAACTTTGGATACCGTGGTTCAATCTCTGATTCTCATTGATACGTTTGCGGAGTCGATTGAAATGAAACCTTATTTGTTTTGTTTTAAGTTAGGCTTGTGCGTTGTGTACGCACATTGTGCATTAAAGTAGGTAAATTATTACCTAATAATAAAACTCGTTCGGCTTCTATGTGTTGGCTTTACCCGGTGCACGCCTTCCAAAAGAATAGGTACATAGTTTACACTATACATAATTCACATAAATAGTTTCTTTTTCTGGGTTATTCACATTCTTTTTTCCGTGTCCGCGGCAAGCCCGTGCGAACTGTCAATATTTGCTCGTAATGGTAAATAAAGAGCTGCGTTGTCTGCGTGGGAATGTCATGTAAAAAATCTTTGAGCGCACCGCGCATGCGCCAGTTTGCAACGAAATAATGATCGTGAATAAGGACACTGATAGTGAATTTTGACTCGGTAAAAGTAATGAACTAAAAATAGTGTTTAGTATCTTTAAAGGTAACAGGGTAAAGATGTCAATTAAACATTGTGAAATGGGGTTTTATGTGGTGTGTGCATGTGTGTATCTGCGTTTCTTACAGACTACGTTTATAGTGTGGCCATTAGTGCTGTGCACTCCCTGAGGTATGCACGGCGAGGTGGGGGGCGAAGAAAAAAGTGCATGAGTTCACATGAGGTCGATACATGTCGGACAGATCTTACGATATCAGTTTGCATTTCTAAGGCAAGACTTGTGGCGGGACGTTGCGTTGGTCGGAGGCTATCTATCTGTAATATATACTTACTTTGTTGATTAAAATGTAACCCAAATATACTCATATTTTATTAAAAATATGCAGGTGATAAATAAGAATTGAAAGTTATAATTCACAACAGGACTTGTTTTATTAAACATTTTTTATATTTACAAACAATTATATATTCTAACGAAAGTTATTCTGACATAGATTCTGTTTCAACTTCATCTTCCATTTCGTCATCATCTTCATCTTCCTCTTCGCCACCGGAACTTGAATCAGAGTCTTGCAAATTTATTATGAATGAATCGATAACATTATCGAACCTACTATCGCGACTCCAGTAATCATTTTCATTTTTCTGGACATGATCGTCGCATTTCTGCCATTTTTCCGCCGTGAATTCCGAAAACAATTTATCCAATAAGATTATCTTTTCGTCTAGAGAAGAATTAATATAGTTTTGGGCTATGTTGTTTTTAATATCAGCCCAGACCAACTCGATTGGATTTAAATCTGGATGGTACGGAGGTAAACGCAGAACAGTGTGTCCACTGGCTTTCAGGAGTTCGTCAATTCTATACACGGGTTCTTTTTGTGTATTTTTGATAAGAAGTAGCAGTTGAGCCTTTGACATGGTTCCTGAAAATTCTACATTATGGCGTAGCAACCAGTTCTGCATTTCACTTTTGAGGCTTGATATAGTTGGTTTCTTCTCAATCTGAACGCTGTGGTAAGACGCGTTGTCCATTACAACCACAGAATTCGGCAGCAACTTATCTTTTAACTTTTCATCTACCCACTTATAAAAAGTAGGTCCGCTCATATCTCCATGATAGTCACCGGTTCTAGCATCGGATTTGAATATAGTCAATGTATCATCCACTAAGCCATTTCGACACCCAGCGTGGAGTATTACTAGTCGCCGTCCTTTCCCAATATCAGCATGAATACCGGGTTCTGACGATGATTGCCAACATTTGCTGGCATGGTGACTGGCGTTGATGTATGTTTCATCAAGAAAATATATGTTTCGGTTTTCCGTTCTGTAATTTCTGATTTGTGTAAGATATTTTTTCCGCCACACTGTAATATTAGGCTGCTCTATAAGGAGATGTCTCTTTGATTTGCATTTTTTGTAACGGTAGCCCATTTTGTGTAAAAGCTGTCTTAAATATTCCCGTCCACAATTCAATATGCCATCCTGTCTCAAACTTGATAGTAACTTACGGACACTTGGTATTTTTTTTTCAACTTCGTAAAACTGATGAATTTTTCTTCTGATAACTCCAAGGTCAAAATCATCCACAACGTGTTTTTTCTTTAGAACTTTTGGTTTTTTTGGCGATTGAAATTTTAATTGGCTTGAATTTTCAATTGATAAATAGCCCGCAGAAATCACATTATGTACGGTTCTTTTGCTGTATCCCGTAGCCTCCGCAACGATTTTAGCAATATTCACGTCATTTTTAAATTCAAAGCTTTCTTTGTCTGCTTTTCTTTTCTTAAAATATTCAGCCACCTTAAAAATGACAGTCTTCATATCACGAGATAACGCACGACCCATCTTTGAATATTTATCTCGTGTGCGTCTGACATAGACAGTCCGATACAAATAACACTACCTGCCGTCACAAGCGTTGACGGCGCACTGACAGCGCAGCAGCCGATTCTAACCCCCCCGTCTCACCGCGCGCATACCTCAGGGAGTGCACAGCACTAATGGTCATACTATAATTAAAACCATTTGTGTTTTGGTACAGTAGAAAAACAAATGAATGTTTTCTTTATAAACAGTCAGCAAAGTTTCACAATACTGTTTTACGATTTGGCCGCAACCGTAAACAGCTGACATCTACTTTTACTACCAATTCACCGCAAAATAAACTTGAAATAAAGTTTAAAATATTAACGAACTGTACAATAATTTGTATTTATTGGTCATCAAGTTTGTATATTGGAATGCATGTAAACAGAGTCTATGTTAATGAATGTGTATTTAGAATTAATTTTAAACATTCGCTTATTACGATAAGCATGTTAAATTTTCTTTTTCCTCAATTTCTATTTACCCTGTAGTGCATGCAGGCTGTTATTATACACATAGGTACTATCAGGGTATATATAATTACTAGGTACTAATACTGTAAATTACGATAAACACACTGCTTAAGCTGGCAATTTATTACTACAACGAACATTATGAAGGAGTTAATTATAGCCCAATCTGTATTGTAGAAGGAAATAATAATATAGTGTCACGCTACAGTTACACCAAAACCATTTCAGTCATTTGGAAAAAGCCCTTCGATTTCAATCAAATTTAGACTTTCTGTTGAAGTGGTGGAGATAGAATTTCTACTTGTTTTGATGATGAATAGAATTTCTAGTGTACGTTACTGAAGCAGTGTTATCTAAACTAATTTAATAATAGCTGAAAAATGTTGTTGTTGAAATTAGTAAATTGCAAGTTACTGGGCCAACTTAGATGAAACTTAATATAGAAGTTGCAAGTCAAGTTAAAATTTCAAGGCAGTTACATGCTAGTTTTTATCGAGATTCGATCTAGAATCTAGTAGGGGCAAATTAGTTCGTATTATAACCGTACAAGTTGTGCTTTATCCTTTAATTTAACTAACTAAGTGTCTGTGCCTGCCTTGGTTGCGCGGTGGGAGTGTGTACGTCACTACTTACGAGAACAAAAACTTAAAACAAAAGCCAAAGTAGTGTACAAACACTACTGCCGGATTTGGCTCATAAAAAATGTGTGATTTTAATTCATTTTTTATATTGGTTGTGAGGATAATGTGCCAAATGACTAAAGCTTGCTCGTAAACCTGGGGTTTTACAAAAAGCAAACCCTTTTTATTACGTACCTACACAAAGAATTCATTTGTTGAATCACTTCGAAACAAATAGCGAAGTTAATCGAGTTGATTAAAAATCAATTAATTTAGACTTCATTGATCGAACCGAATTAAAAATGGAAACAATTTGTAAGCAATCAACGGCAAGTTAAGAGGCAATTAAACAAAACTTTCACCTAATCGATCCTGAGTATCGAGTGAAGATTATTAATTAATTATTTTGGAATCTGCTCCAATTTCGGAGTAATAGTTCGGCGTCTGTAATAAATGATATTGAAGATATATATGTTATAAGGAGGTTAAGTTTCATGACGCTTGTAATTTTGGTTAGATTACCTAGCTCTTCTCTATTATTTAATATTGGCTGTAGAGTAGCCAAATATGTAGATAATACTATTTCATATCGCAACTACTCTAATATCGTGTTCATGGATTACTATTGTTATGTGTTCTGCGGTAATATTCATAGTAAAATAGTGCAACAATATAACTAATACCATTTAACTTCAGTGAGGATTATGAAATAGTAATCCTAATGGTCAGATATGAAATATACCTTCAAATATGTTAATAAATAGATCTGTCTCCTCACTGATTCTCATCGAATATTATTAATATTATATTGAAGAATATTATTTGATAATGTTTGATTAAAATTGATTTTAATCCTCTCTCGAAGCAGTTAACTATTAAATTTTACTTGAATGACCAAAAATATTTTCCTTTTTCTCCAGTTTATAAACGATCATACCCCATTATTGTCCAAAAATACTAATTTTGGCGTTTCTAATAAAAATGATACCTCAATACCTGTAAATTTCGCGTTACAATGGTGGCACTTTATTATAATTTTAATCAAAGCCGACGAGCCCCATTACGTCATTAGCGCGAGCTAATGAGGAAAATGAGACAGCACCAAAGTAATAAATATGTTGAACGTTTCGGGGTATTCCACATTTAGCAGACTTTTCAGGTTTGATTTAAAAATTCATTTGATAAAATGTGCGTCAATAAATGTTAACCTCTCGGGTTGATAAGTAATATACACAAGAAAATGCAGTTATTAAAATTTTCCCAACTTCAAAAACATTTCAAAGTCTATGCCAGAACACCAATCGTATGCATTTTGAAAACGCCGCCGTACAATACAAGTAATTTACGCGCGTGGATGCACCACGTTTGCGTGAAGCTTAAAAATGCTTACTAAAATAAAACCGGGCAAGAGCATGTCGGACCATGCTCAGTGTAGGAGTCCGCAGGCTTGTAGAATTGCATCAGCAGAAGAGCGTACGTTCATGGCAGTTACGTCCTTTTGTTGAGAAACGCAGTTTTTTGGCAATAACTCAATGACGGTGTATCCGATCTCATCCGAAATAATTTTAGTTTAAAGTATTTGATAAGAGCTATAATTGTGATTCTTCCCATATTTTTTGGTTAAGTTTATTAGAAACCGCAAAATGTTTTTAAAAGACCTGTCGAATGATGTGCCACACGTTGATATTAGCCGAAAAAAACTTCTGTTACATGTATGGAGTGGTCCCCCAAAAATATTTATTATTATTATTTAGCTATCAAACTAAGTAGCGGCTGCTACAAGACACCTTTTCGCCTAATTTCATCAAGATTCATTGAGTAGTCTTTGAGTAAAATGCCTGTGACATACGGACGGACAAACAGACAGACGGACATGACGAAACTATAAGGGTTCCGTTTTTGCTACTTAGGCTACGGAACCCTAAAAACTACGTAAATAAAAAAATGAAATTTGTGTTACTTAAAGAAGCCACGAGTTAATAGAGAGGTTATGAGTTTATTAGAAATGATCATGTATAGACCTTTTACTCTAGGCCTTCTTATCCGACTGCGCACAGAAGAAGGGTTATGTTTTTCGAGTGTATGTATGTATTTATATTTCTTTGGCATTCCCTATAGCTAAAATCAATCAAGCCGATTTTAGCTTGAAAGTTGTCATTAGAATCGTCTTAGTTCCTAGAGTGAGACAAGGTACCACGAGTGGTTATTAGTATATCCAATCGCCCTGAATATTATATACTATTACTGACATTCTTCTTCTTAGTCGTTTTCGTCACTCAGTGAAGGTCGTGTCTAGTCTAAAGGGCCAATCACTTTCCGTTTTATATTACGCCAGGATGTTCTGTATGTAGGTATGTTTACATAGTATAAAACAAGTTCACTTCCCGCTGTCTGATTCTTTATTTGTATGTCAACAAGATGCCATTGATTGCCAATAAAGGAAAAAAACTCACTCAATAAAATCTCCAATCCATATTGAAAATATCTAATATTACTAATAACGTTATAACAACTATAAAGAATGTAGCATACTCATGTTATGTATTGGATCATTCATCGGCAAAGGCTATACCAACGTAGAAGTAATTTACCTAATGGTATAGAGCTGAATCGACTAATTAAGTTCTTTAGCTCCTTTCATCCCAGTCTCGACTTTTTTAATCGAATCCCTTAATCAGAGATTTAGTTGGTTTATCTGGATCAGTGTTGATTAACTGGTGTTTCGTCACGGCTTTTGGCAATCTGTTATGAGATTGCCAAAACAATGTTGAAAATTGTAGGTGTGTTTGGTAAGATATTTGTAATTACAATGTTAAATAGTAGTGTATTATTTACAATAACCAGAAAAACAAAACCAGCAACAGCGATTACAGAAGAAGTCATTATCTAGGCATTTTGTATTTTTAAACTATGATGAAAATGTATACGACGATCGCGCAAGAGGTCTTGGGTTTGGTTTCTACACTGAACACCACTTTATTTCGTCCATAAGTTGTTGTTCCTAGTCTGGATGTAGGTATTTTGTTAATTATACCCTAATAAGAAAGTTATAAAATAAATTTTATGTTCAATATAGAATCTGTCAAATAAGCTTTTAGATAAAATATTGCTATTGTATTAGACATGTAGCCCGGAAATTGCTTAGACCTAAAAGATCTATTGTGACGTAACTTTCATATGGTTGAGTCTGACCATGAAGTCGACTATGCATCTTGGCAGAATGGCGTTTACGTAGTCAGGTGGGATTAAGTAACTTCCAAGATGCTGGCTTCTAATGTGTGGCCTCGCAACCATAGATAATATGTATAGGTGTTTTCTCATCCTTGTCGAGCAGAACCTGCAAACACAAGTATCGTTGAGACGCATTTTGTGCATGTGTTTGTTGAAGGGGCATTACACTGAGATAATTCTTTATTTTGCGCTACGTACACATCGATGCGATCGCCGGCCTCGCGCTTTCGCACACAACCATTACTTTACAGTGCGCAGGAGCACAGGTCAAAATAAAGTAGAATATTCGTTCGTACATATGTTAGATTAAGAACACAATGACTATGACAATATGAAAATGCTCGCTTTTGCATTTTTCCGCAACTTCAAGATTTATTTGCGGGATCATGTTAAGACATAATTATCCCTAAATTTCTTTATGTCATCTACTAGAAAAACTCTCTGACTAGTGACACATTTTTTTTGTGTCCTACTATTTAGAATTTCTATATAAATTTTTGAGAGAGCCGAACCCCGTTTCGCGTAATCTACCTCTGCAGTGTCCAGCTAGGGCTCTGGTAAGAATTCTGATTTTATTTTTACTCATGGAAAGCGCCTCTTTAGTGAACTTTGCGTCAAAGCTCACTGCGCTTTGGAGTGCTCTTGACCTGGTGACTTTGCTCATAGCTTGATGCTTTGGTTTAGGCCCCACATTTTGAGCGAGTTAGTAATAGAGCATTTAGGTATATCGCAAAAGGGTTCGAGTCACGCTCTTCCCTCTGCCTTAATTCTGGCTAGTACGTCGGATAATGAATTTCCTGCAATGCCACAGTGCCTAGGTACCCAACTTAGCGCTACTTTATTGGTTTCACCTAGTTTGTTTAGGGCTTGGACATACTCTTTTATGAGTTTAGAATCCGTCTTTTGTGAATCTGACGTTAGAAACCAATAATGACATTTGCGTAAATTTTCTAACAAATAAGTTGAAAAACTTATGACAAGTTGAAATATCTGTTAGACCTTTTAAGGCCAGTCGAAATAACTTATCTACCATTAACTTTCTGTTAAAATATCTGTAAGCTACGGATCCATCCTGGCAAGGTATACGAAAACAGACTTCCTCTCACCAGAATTAATCCCAAATGGGTAGGTTACTTAGTTTTATTAGCAAGTTTTATTGAAATACTTATAGACTAAACTAAAATTACGGTCAAAACCACTTACCCAAGCTCGTAGACGGGCGTTATGAAACCAAGGTTATAATATGTTCCCTACCTACAGACCAGGATCCCAGAGAGTAGTGAAGGTTCATACTATACCATTAATAGCCTAACCCCCTGCGGTACGAGGCCGGTTCCAGGTGCAATTCACTCGACCAACAATGTTTTTTCCACTATAGTTCACTTATATGCAAATTGTCAATCTATTTTACAGTTTATACAAGTTCACACGTGTGCCTGGGTTTCACGGACCACACCAAAGTACACAAATAACAATATGATCCAAATGCCTTGAGCGACGGGTTATCTCAAAGGCGTCAAACAAAGAGCCAGGCTTACCAACAAATATCACCTAAATCAATTACAATACAATACAGGCGCGCGTAGCCAAAAGAAACCAAAGGCACCTTTTCCAAATTAACAAGTTTAACATATTGACAGGTGTCTCGCCTTGACGTAGTGACGCGACGTTCGAAAACTCAACGTTGATTTAATCGATTAGTACAAGTCGATTATTATAGCAAACAATATCTAAGTCTATTTACGAAATTTACATATGTCTGTGATAAATAAAAAGTTGAAATAAGTCTTACCCAGTTGAAACAAAGTTCCTTTTGTTATATCTTTTTTTTGTGTTTGTATTAACTAATGATTTAAAAAAATACTTCTGAAGAACACACACATAATATTTTTAAAAATGCCCTAATTCAGATCAACATTTTTCATACCTAATAATATTACATACAGCCAGTTTCACATAGGTAAAATAAACATTACAAACATTATAACATTTAAAAAAAATACAAATAACCTTTAAAACAAAACCTCCTATTCCCATTCTAGCTTCACATATTAGATATATTTCGGGTCTTAATCGCGTGAATTATTTAAAGGTTTTATTTACCCGACGTTTCGATCGAATTGCACCGATCGTGGTCACGAATCGACCCGTGTTTCTAATATGTATAAAAATCGCGAAAGTTTAAAAACAATAGCTTCACATAATCATAAATAATAATACTTTAATCGAAGTTTAAATGTTACACTTTTTTAATCTAGCCTCTCAGCCCACAAACATATGGTAACGTGCGCTAGGGAACTACGTTCCAAAATCGGAAAGGTTTTCTTTCTATCAACGGTCAGTTATCAGTAGACCAGTTATTGCGACCGGCCGTTACATTGTACAAAACCTAAACTATATACCTAAAAGTGATTATGAAATTATATAGCAAGTCCATTTCGTATATTGATTGGTTATCCACTATGTTTAGGGCGTATACTAATGGCGGTCGCGTGATGTTAGAAGGTGTTTATTTACTTTAAATATTGTCTCTCTTTATCTTTGCACTTAATCAAAGTGATGTTATCCTACTCATTTTTTCATCGGCCAATTTATTTTATTCTATAAGTATATTTGGGCGTTAATTTAAGATACAGTTTTAGTCATCTTCTTAAAAACAAGGCCTTCTTCTTAACGTTTTCAGTTTCGAAAGGGATATATATATATATATATGTATGTATATATACCTAGTCCGGCCATAAGTTCTGTTGGCTTGTGTCAATTGTGGTCTATTGGCCACCTTTGGCTTTTATACAGGCCTTTAATCTGTTTGGCCACAAATCAATGGAAATAATTGTGGATACGATGGTATCACAACAAAAATGATCAAATCTGTATCATATATCATAGCGCCCATACTCAGCTACATTTTTAACGCATGCATAGAATGGGGCGTATTTCCAGAGCGACTAAAACTCTAAGAAAGACTTGGAATTGGAATTGTTCATGAATGCTGAAGCTATTGATATTTTATGTATTACTGAACACTGGCTAAACAGCGATCAGTTCATGTTCAATTTCAACAATCACCAGGTAGGCAGCTCGTTCAGCAGGGAACTGGCTATACATGGTGGTTCACTAATATTAATAAATAAAAATCTTAAATTCAAAGAACGCCGTGATATTGTTAACTTCTCTGTTGAATGTAGCATAGAAATAGCCTGTGTAGAGTTGAAGCGGTTTATTGTATTGACTGTGTACAGACCACCTTCAGCACAATATCATATTTTTGAACATGTTATGGATGAAGTCTTGCATAAGGTAACAAACCTTAATAAAAATGTAATAATATGTGGCGACTTTAATGTTAATTTATTAGAGAATACTACTTCAAGTATGAGGATTTTAGCTCTATTCAAATCATTTAATATGTGTAATTTATTTTTAGAGCCTACCCGCATAACTGCCACTACAGCCACATGTTTAGATAATATATTCACAGATATTATTGTAGATAACAAGAGAGTAATTAATCAAATGGATTCTGACCACTGTGGTCAACTTATTTCTTTTGATATTAAAAGTAGAAAAGTAACTAAAAAATGTATAACTGTTATCCCTAAAACTGTCAGTCGATTTGAGAGTTTCAAAAGCCGCCTCATTTGTAACCCTCCACTGTTGAATGAGCACAGTGATCCTAACATTTTATATAAAACATTCTTTAATAAATTTTGTCCTAATTTCGATTCGGTTTTCACTCCCAAAACGATTATGGTTAAGGAGAATGCAACTTTTAGTGAGTGGGCTACTGTCGGCCTACATAAAAGTAGAAAAAGATTATATGAGCTGTATGATGAACGAAATTATAACTGTTGTGAAAGATTTCAAGCTTATGTAAGAAATTATGCTAAAATATTTAGGCAGGCTTGCAAAACAGCAAAAGCTTGCTACCTTAGTTCACAAATTAAAAACAGTGATAACAGAATTAAAATGACTTGGGATATTATAAATAGTGAGACTGAAAGAGTCAGAGGTCACAATAATGATTACTGTCTTAAAATAGATAGTAAAACCATCACATCGGACTTAGAAGTGGCCACTGCTTTTGAAAAATTCTTTACTAACATACCAGTCTCTACTACAAAGTCATTGAAGTCCTTACCTTTTGCAGCTGAGTCTATCTTGATTAAAAATGTTAATAAATGTGACATCACTTTTCAATTTGATTATGTTACACATATAGATGTCGTAAAAACTTTTAATTCTATTAATGTTAAGAAGACTACCGACCTCTGGAGTAGCTCAGTTGTGATTACTAAGTCTATAATTTCTTTTATTGCGCAAGACTTGGCTTTTATATTTAATAAATGTATAGATTGTAGTGTATTTCCTGATTTAATTAAATATAGTAAAGTAATACCATTGTATAAATCAGGTAGTATGTCTGACCCCACTAATTTTAGACCAATATCAGTACTACCAACATTTAGTAAAATCTTTGAAAAAATGATATATGATCAGATGCAGAAC
The DNA here is from genome assembly GCA_945859575.2 of Herminia tarsipennalis. Taxonomy (NCBI): domain Eukaryota; kingdom Metazoa; phylum Arthropoda; class Insecta; order Lepidoptera; family Erebidae; genus Herminia; species Herminia tarsipennalis. Next base: position 16,972,634 of record OX243830.2, read on the forward strand.
TTCTTTTACAAAAATAAATTATTACACTTTAAACAATTTGGTTTTACTAGGGGTCGCTCTACAACCGATGCTGGCGTGGAGCTTATAAAACATATATTTGACGCCTGGGAGGAATCGCAGAATGCTTTAGGCGTCTTCTGTGATTTATCTAAGGCATTTGACTGTGTTCTGCATGAAACATTAATCAGGAAATTGCAACATTATGGTATTCAAAACACAGCTCTGAATCTTCTTACGTCCTATCTGAGTAACAGGATTCAGAAAGTTAATGTTAATGGTAAACGCTCCCCGGGGTCTGTGGTCAAAATGGGAGTCCCACAGGGTTCTATTCTATATTTAGTAAAAAATAATCATGAGATAGTCCTGTTTGCAGATGATACATCACTCTTATTTAAATTAAAACGCCAGCAAAAAGACTTTGAAGATGTAAATATGGCTATCTCAAAAGTGGTTAACTGGTTTGATGTTAACAATTCACTCTTAAACGAGGGCAAGACTAAATGTATTCGATTTGTAACACCTAGCCTGAAACCAGTAAAAACTACTATAAAAATAAAAGAAGATGAGTTGAACCCTGTAGAGACCACAAAGTTTTTAGGAATTACTCTAGATTCTAAGCTTCAGTGGGGCCCACATATAAGTGAATTGTCTAATAGACTCAGTTTTGCAGCGTACGCAGGTAGAAACATTCGTCAGCTAACAGACGTTGAAACAGCGCGATTAGTTTATTTTAGTTACTTTCATAGTTTAATGTCGTACGGTATTCTACTGTGGGGGAATGCTGCCGACATTCAAACCATTTTCGTTCTGCAGAAGAGGGCTATTCGATCAATTTACGATCTTAGTGGTAGACACTCACTTAGAGAAAAATTTAAGGAAATCAATATCATGACTGTTGCATGTCAGTATATCTATGAAAACCTTATATATGTTCACAAAAATATTGATAGTTTCTGTAAGAAATGTGATATACATAATATTAACACGCGGAAGAAACATAAACTTGTTGTACCAACGTCAAGGTTACAAAAAGTAAACAAATCATTACGGGGCCAATGTATACGTTTCTACAATAAAATCCCTAGCGATATTCAAAAATTAAGTCGTAATAAATTTAAGTGTACCATTAAGAAAAAATTGTGTATGAAAAGTTACTACTCAATAATTGATTATATGGAAGACAAAAACGCTTGGGATTGAACTGCTTTCTCTCACAGGCTATTAAAATGTACTTTAAGATTATATGTATATATACATATTTACTTTGTAAGAAGTGAAGTATTGTGTTTGCTGAATACGTTTATATATACTCATTTTAGAGTTACTAATAGTATTATTATTTAGTTATCCTTATTTTATAAACGATTACACTCACCAAACACACTGGTTCATTTAGTAAAATTTATTTTTGTAAAGAAAAACTTAATCATTTTAAAAGAGTGGCACATGAGTTTCTTGACAGCTTCTTCTCATGAGCTTTACACTTGGAACTGCCACCTAACCTCATTTTGTTTTTTTTTTCAAACATTCATAGTTTTATAAAATTTTTAGTATGTTTTAATTTGACGTTTTCAAATAATCATTAACCTGATTTTACGAAATAAAGATATTTGACTTTGACTTTGACTGTAATAAAACCTTTACTTAAGAAAGGTGACATAGAGGACCCAGTTAATTACAGACCAATTGCCTTACTTCCAATATTTTCAAAAATATTGGAAATAGTCATTTATAATAACATGTACTCATTTTTAGAAGAAAATAATATTTTAGTTAATGAACAATACGGCTTTAGACAAAACAAAAATATTAACATGGCAATTAATAAATTAAATGAAAAAATCAATATTATCAATAATCAGACAATAGAAAACCTGTAGCAGCTCTATTCATGGACATGAGCAAAGCTTTTGATTATGTCGACCGCAATAGACTTTTAAATAAGCTAAAAAGATATGGCATTAGAAGTAACGCTCATAGCCTCTTAAAATCATATTTGACAGATAGGAAACAAATCACATCCATAAACAAGATCTGTATTAAATCTAAAACCGAAAAATCATACATTTCCAGGCAAAGACTAACAAAGTACCACAAGGTAGTATACTGGTATCACAACTTTTTCTAATTTACATAAACGATATGCCTAGAGTAACATATAATTTAATGGTGTTATTTGCAGACGACAGTACTGTACTATTTAGTTCCAATAATTATTAAACACTCGAAAGAGAGATCAATAACTGTCTTAAATCATTAATTGATTGGCTAACGGCAAATAATCTTCGGATAAACCTAGACAAAACTAAAAAAAATGTAATTTGAGCAAAAGACAAATCACGTAAAACCACGGATAACATAAATGATGATAGAATTATTTCCGAAGCAAAATCAATTAGGTTTCTAGGGCTCGAATTAGACAGCGATATAAAATGGAAAACTCAAACGGATAATGTTACCAAAAGACAAAGTCAGTACTCATATGCTCTGTACAATTTGTCTAAGATAGTAAACCAGGGGACTCTACTTACAGCATACATGCATACGTCACATCCACTATGCGATATGGCATCATATACTGGGGCAATTCTACAAATATTGAGACTGTATTTAAAGCCCAAAAGAGATGTCTTACATCAATATGTAGAATAAAAAGTACAGACAGCTGTATACCTCACTTTTTAAGGTTACGTATATTAACACTGCCATGTCTATATATATATGAAGTAGTATTTTTTGTTAAAAATAACCTTCACCTATATGACACCATAAACAGTACAAGGAATAGCTATAAAATTCTACATAGACAACATAAAAAGGCAATATACGATAAAAACTTCTTAGGCATGGCACCAAAAATATATAATAAACTAGCTGTGCCCGCGACTTCGTTCGCGTGGAAGTTGGGTTTTATTAAGGTAGTTTATGTTACAATTTAACTTCTGTGTAAAACATATTGGAAACATGCTCCACAATGCTCTGTGGCATCTATGGATATTAGGGCCTAGCTCTAATCAGGGCCCGACCTATGGCAAGGCAAGCCAAGCAAATGCCCAGTGCAGCAAAATGAAGGGCGACAAAGTTTATGGCGCCAGACGGTTAGAAGACAAATTATAATAGTATTTTACCAAAATGATTTGCATCACATCAAATATTACTATTATCGGTTTCGGGTTAAATGAAGCCCGAAACCGCCCAAGTACTCGCGCGAAATAGGGCTAGTGTGAGATAAGTTTTAAAAAAAATATCCTGGTTTTAAAACATTGCATTCCCGCGGTACTGTGATGCGTGTTCAAACTAACAGACAACATTCAAACGTTTCTAAAAGATATAGTGAATTAGTATGTCTTTTAGAAACGTTTAGTTTAAATACTAAACTACTGTCGTAGCCGAGGATAGAACAAAATGGCGTGCAATTAGAGAGGCTTATGTCCAGCACTGGACTGCGATAGGCTGATGATGATGATGATGTACCTGTCGTTAATTAAGATCATCATAAATTCATATCCCTCTACGTAAGAATTTCAGATTTATTTTTTAAATCAATTTACCTGATTCTGTTTCATTTGTATTTAAACGCCATCTATTTTCAAAACTGGATAAGTTTATTTTAATACTTGATGACTTTAAATTAAATTATACTTAAACTATCATGCATATTAAACGTAGGTAAGCAAGGTATTTAACCTAAACGCGATTAAGACCCGTAATATATATATATATTCATAATAGTTGTGCCCGCGACTTCGTTCGCGTGAAAGTCGGGTTTAAATTAAGGTAGTTTAGGTAACGAAATAACTTCTGTGTAAATATGTTGGAAACAGTCCTGTTGACTAAATACTTACTAAATAAAAATCGATCTGTTCTATTCTTTTAGATAGTTAGTTTGGTGTGCGGCTTAAGAAGTGGGTTTTCTGTTGTTTTTGTTTCATTCTTTCAATGTTATACCTACTTACTACCTAATAATTTTTAATAGAATTTGTACGAAAATGTTGTTACTTCTCATGTGATCGTAAACTTGTAAAGCCTAAGTACTTAACTGTGATAGTTTTCCTTATAATTTTAGTATTTATACTACTACCCTAAATTTTTTCACATACCCAACATCAACCATTTAGCTGGCAGGGGGACACTTGACTCTAACAAAAATGTTCACTATAAAGCCTAATATTATACACAAAGGAATCCTTAAATCTAAAAATAGTCTTCACAAACCCTAAACGCTTTTTAAAAGACCTATCTAATGATACCACACACGATGGGGTAGGTAGGTGAGAAAAAAATCACATCCCCACTTTACATATAAGAGAGGTACCCTTAAAAAAATAATGATTATCAAGATTTTGTTCTTCAGTAATTTATTCATGCAAAAGTTGCAACCTTCTAGCACTAACAGTCTCTGAGCTAAGCTGCGGACGGATAAGGGAACTATAAGGGTTCTGTTTTGTCATTTTGGCTAAAAATGGGGTGTATTTCATATAGTGTTACAACGCAATACTAATAATAAAACTGCTGTAACACTTTAGTAAGCAAACACAGAGCGTGTCATCTGTGTCATGCCCGCGAAAATGTCAGATATCCCTAAAGGTACGGTTGACAAACAACGACCCCCCTCCTCCCGTCACCCGAACTACTCACACTTGAACGATGTTGAGCCATTCATTATCGTTGAATTGATGAACACGTAATCTCCAACCATAACCCCAAAACATGATCCTCGATGCACCTGTGTGATGCGTGGTCAAACAAACATTTCTAAAAATCATAGCAATGTGTTTCTAAAAAAACTAAACTTAAAAACTTCTTTTACTAAGTATAGAACATTATTGAATACAACGCCATCTACTTTCAAGAATGTTGCCGTTGTTTTGTTGTTCACAATTTGATTTCATAGATGGCGCTACATGTACTTTTTTTACGTGTGTAATTTCTTTTTTTTAGACGAACACATCATTTCTGGAAAATGTCGAATACTTTTTAATTATAATGTAATATTGTTTTTCATTTCTACTACGATTAATTCATTACTCTCAGCAGTGCATGCAATACCTATAATTAATTGCATAATTTACTTGATTTTTAATATAAAAAGTAATAACCAAAGTAAATAAGTTACCTACGGTCGAAAAAATAACTAAAACATTCAGAAAAATATTAAAAAAGGATAAAGACAATTTAAATAAATACAAAAAGAACATATTCAGACATCAGATTCGAGCCTGGGACTTCGTCGTCAAAGTCCGCTAGCATAGCTTCGAGGCTATACTGTTCGCTACTTAACACGTCAAAATAACTGTTCATGTGAAACTTAAAAATGTTGTGTTTAGCTCCTTTTAGTTTTAGCGTGAAGTTATGCATTCCACGGGTTACAATTATAGATAATGTCTAATTGTGGAAATTTTTGTGATAAACCATTATGGTGCGACAAAAAATACGTTGCTACTCGTTCCCCATAGACGTTAGCGTAATGATTCATAGTGTAAATAATGTCCTATAGTATTTACTATAAAACTGCAAATTTTCATAAAGATCCGTCAAGTAGTTACTGTTTTATAACAAAAAATAGCTACAGACATTATCCCTTACTGCTTAGCTCCTATGGGAAAAAGCGTGATAATTTACAGCCTAAATGTTAATCTGCATCTATTAAATTGCACGTGCAAAATTTCAACCGAATCTGTACGGTAGTTTTTGCGTGATGCGTGTTCAAACAAACAGACAGACAGACAGACAGACAGACAGACAGACAGACAGACATTTCTAAAAATGCAGCAAAGTGTTTAAATACTCTTTTCGAACATTTCCTAATATTTTTTTTCACTAAGTTCAGCCATGTACAGACACGTGAAATTTACAGTTTTATTATAAGTATAGATTACCTAAATATATTTTGGAAAATATTGATATAAGTTTTTTAAGAATAATGTAATTAATCTTTTACTAAATAAAGCATACTACACAGTTAAGGCATATGTGTCGGATAATAATATCAGCATATAATATTGTTTAATTTGAACCTTATTTTTATTATTTATTAATTTAATTTATTGAAATTGTAATAATTCAAATATTTTGAAATATTAGTGTTTTCAATTCTGACATTGTAAGTTAAATGTAAATCAGCTAATTTTGTATCGGTATCGGTAAGACATTGTGTACTACACCATGTAAATAATACCATCTGTAACTTACCTATGATCCACAAATAAATAAATTTACGCACTGTTTCCAAAATTTCGAGAAATTTCGCCACTGCTTGCTCTAGAGATTATTTAAGAGACTCAAAGTCGACGTGTCGTTTAGAGCAAGCCATGTCCTCTAAAACTGCTAATTCGTAGTGTAAAGGGTTGAGGTCTGGGCTAATTAAGGGGCCAGTCTTCAGCTCTTATAAAGTCCGGAACGTTGGTTTCAAGCCAGGCTTAATTAGTTCGTGCCTTGTGACCTGGTCAGAGCCCTGCAGGAAAGTCCACGGTACATTTTAAATAACGAAATTTTGGAAACAGTGCGTAAATCCATAGATTCGTGGCCAGACAGATTAAAGGCCTGTATAAAAGCCAAAGGTGGCCATTTTGAATAGAATATTGTTTTTATTTTTTGCTGAGACTTTAATATAAATGTCCAATCAGGGACATCTGTGAGGTATCAGTTTGACGAAATATTCCTTTGCGCTTGCGACCTTAAGCGCCGTGAGAAGCTCCACCCCTTGACCCACCATCTCAAGCACAGAACCAATTAGAGAGCAATGCCGTTTGTTTGATTTTTTTTTAAAACACATTACTGATTATAGCAGTAAGCAGCAAGAGCAGCAAAAAGGATTTGAGCAGTTGACATAAGCCTATAGTAATATAGGCTTATGTCAACTGCTCAAATCCTTTTACAAAAAATTTCTTGCCCCGATGCAGGGTCGTTAATTGTTGAGGAGTTCACTATCAGTTCTATTAAATTGTATAATTGTAGGTAGTATAATAAGAATAAAGTGCTACTCAATACCATATTGAAATAACTAAATTTCAAACTGTGAAATATTGAATATTTTCGTTCATCATTTGTGGTCTTCATCATCAGTTCCACTTAACCAATTGGTGCTTTTTAAATGCACATAGGTTTGCCTTTAATATTTTAAGAGTTCCCTCCTTTCTCCAAGATCTCATCATCAGATCGCGATCTGATGACAATGGGACCAACTTAGAAGTACTAGGGGTGATCAAAAAGTAATGATAAACGGATATTTCTAGTAATAACAAAATTATGAAAAAATATTTTTACAACTCCCTAATCCTTCACAACTTCCCTGACAAAAAATGGTATAAATAGGACGTCATTTTTAAAATTTACATTCATTAGAACACTAGCAGTCGGAGTGATAACATCAAAATGGAGAAACATGAAGTCCGAAGCGTCATCAAATACCTGTGCTTGAAAAAAATGTCCACCAAAAACATTCATACTGACTTGGTGAAAACATTGGGGGACTCTGCTCCTCCATATTCTACAACTGCACGCTGGTGCAAGGAGTTCAAGATGGGAAGAACATCCACGGAAGACGAACATCGCGAAGGCCGTCCATCCTCCTCCCTCACTGAAGAAAACGTCAAAAAAGTTCAAGATCTGGTTTTGGCAGACCGAAGAGTGACCATTCGTCATTTAGCTGAGAACACAGGCATTTCATTTGGTAGCATTCAAAGGATCTTAACTACCGAGATGAACATGAGAAAGGTCTCTGCACGTTAGGTCCCGAGAATGTTAACCTACGAACAAAAGAAGAAACGATTCGATATTTCAAGGACCAATCTTGAAATTTTCCAGGCGGATCAAGATATTTTTTTGGCTCGATTTGTGACTATGGATGAAACGTGGATTCATCATTTTGATCCCGAAACCAAACAACAGTGAATGACATGGAAAAGGCCATCTTCACCGACTCCCAAGAAATTCAAAGTTTCAAGCTCTGCCGGCAAGGTTATGGCGTCTGTTTTCTGGGATGCTGAGAGAATAATTATGGTTGAATACCTTGATAAGGGAGCTACCATAACAGGTTCCTACTATGCTGACCAAATCAAAAGATTGCGAGAGGCCATCAAGGAAATAAGACGGGGTAAACTGCGCGCAAAAGTTCTGTTCCATCAAGACAATGCACCTGCACACAAAGCTGAAGTTGCGATGGCTGCCATTCAAGAAGCTGGCTTCCAGCTGCTTGAACACCCACCCTATTCTCCAGATCTAGCCCCCAGCAACTTTTATTTGTTTCCTCGGCTCAAGGAACACCTCCGAGGCAAGAAATTTGAGGATAATGGCGAAGTGATGGCCGCTGTAGAGGCATTTTGGGAGAGTCAAGATAAAGGTTTTTTTTTGAAGGGTAGTACTTATTAGGAGACTATGTAGAAAAATAAATTTTATTTTTAAGTAATTTTAATGTACCCATTCTTATTACTTTTGGATCACCCCTCGTATACCCTATCAAACACAAAATTTTCAAATCGATCCAGTCGTCTTTGCGTAATCGGTGATCAAACATACAAAAAAAAAATACAGTAGATTTGAGAACCTTCTTTTTGAAGTCGGTTGAAAATAAGTTGGAAATAAAAAATAAACATTATTTACAATTAAAATTCTAAGTAAAAATTGGTGTTTGGCTGTATTGAAAATTTGTTTTTGGTTATAAATAAAGAAACACATATTTTAGCGTTGTAATCAAAAGCGAAAATAAACCCTTAACGGGGTAAGGTGTGATTGCGGGTGTTAGATATGGGCTATGGCTATGTAAAAAGCCATATATATATAATCAATCCATGTGTTGGATATTGATATCTACTATGTAGATGTGAGTTTTGGAATATAGATTGTTCCAGTCTATGTAATGTTGTATAAAACCGAATGTAGGTTTGGTGGAACTGTTTTATAAGTTTGAGAGATGGTCTCGAGTCTGATGATGGTGTAACCATCACAATGTATTGACTGGTTATCATAGCGATGATTGTAAGATCATCCGTGTCTGCAAAACTATGTTTGGTAGTTATGTTATACAATATGAAATACCTACTTGTGGCACAGAACAATTCAGAGATCTAATAAATCAATTATTTATATTATAGAGGTACCCACAGATATTTTAGGATGATGTTTGTATTGTGATTAATACTGTGTCAGAGTCAGTTGTTTATGATGCTTATGATATTAGATATGAGAATGCATTGCAGAGGTTGGAATGAATATACTAAATGTAATTGCAACTGATAATATCATTAATGAATTAAACTTACTCTTTTATCGCAGATGTACTTATTAAACAAACTCTAACGTGGGATCCTACCCACATATGTAGGTATTTGATGAAACAATATTGTTATTACAGTTAATATTTGTATTAATTCGATAATGTAATCTAGTGTCTATCTGTTTATATAAATTGTTGTAAACAATATTGTTATTACAGTTAATATTTGTATTAATTCGATAATGTAATCTAGTGTCTATCTGTTTATATAAATTGTTGTATAACGATCTAAATGTAGAATTATGTTAGAAAACACTGCTAGTATCAATAATGTACCTAAATAGTTATAACTGTTGGATTCTACCCACGTGATAGAAATAAATAGTAGAACCTTTAGAAGCAGTGTAACATTCTGACCTAGCTCTCTTTCCCTGGGTGTCATCCGACGACGAAGGTACGATCCTTATTCAAAGTCACTTTATATTGTTTCTATTGTATTGTATAAATAGTGTTTTTCTGTACTGTGTATAATGTTTGTGTATATTGGCTGATTGACTGATGAAAAGATATTGCAATGTGTCCAAATGTCTATTGTCCTGTAAGTAATGAATCATCTGCCTTGTAGTAATATAGTAAGACATTGCAATGGTATATCTAAGTCTCTGTCAATTGGTTACATTGCAGATTCCATAAGTAAATATCATATTGTAAATGTATATGGGAAACGTTTTATTAGCAGACAGTTTTCTTATCACTGCTTTTCCTTTGCAATAGGTCCTCTTGGAAGTGACACTAGCGTACCTCCCTACTCCAATTCCTTGATATAATCAGAATGAACTGTATTTGACAATATAATGCTGATTGCCATTTGTTACTTTGTATTATTCTATATTACCCTGAATAGATACCTTGACAATACTGAACTGGGTGATAGGAACCTTACAAAATATACAGACACACACATTACATACTGACATACAATAAATACATCCTGACATTTCTTGAACAGAACAAGGTCTTCTAATTATGATATTGTTCTGTAAAACCATTATCCCTCAGTAAGTACTGGTTACGACTCATTAGGCTACATTCTCAAATGACACACAAGTAGTCAATATTCCTGACATGAGATATTATATTGTAGTTATATATCTATACAAGCTTTACATACATACAATTGCTACGACATACTCGTATACCGACTGTACAAGTTGACAACAACGCATCACGTGCCGTCACCGTACGCCTCTCGACTCCGAAAGAGGTCAAGACAAGCGTAAGTACGTCTACTCATAGTCGTGCTTATGCCGATATTGCCGCGAAGAAGAAACGAACAGCGGTTCAAACAGGGGAGAAGAAGAAGAGCGTGCCCCCAGTCCCTACAAAAGGGCAAATAGACGCTGAGGGCTTCATAAAAGTCGAAAAGAAGCAGAGGAAGCCCTCCAGCTGCAACCAGCGTGGTACCGGCGTGACGGGACCCAATATGTTGCTGCGTCCGGCAACACCTACGACGCAGCTATATGTGTCTCGTCTGCATCACACTACAAAGACTGAGGAACTTGTGGAGTACCTCAGAAAAAAGACAAAGTGGACCTTGAGGGTGGAGAAATTGGAGTCGCGCCATAACGTTAATTTTAAGTCGTTTATGGTGCGAGTGCCCGCGGAACATCTGTCCACCTTCATGAAGGAAGACCTTTGGCCGAAAGGTGTCGCATACCGACGATTTCGTGGCAGGTTACGCGACACCTCGCAGGGAAACACGACGCGTCGCCGCTTTCTCGTGCTTAACTTTGTGTTTAGTTTTTTATTAAATATGTATTAGTCTAATAAGTTTTCTATTTATGTATTTGTATAATATGGGCCTTAGTAGCCTGAAAATAAATGGTTATTATTATTATTATTATTATAAATCTTCTAACACGGGCGTAGCCGCGGACGACAGTTAGTACCAAATAAAGTTATTTATTTTAACTCTTAGCAGTCTTTTAGTCTCAAATTTCTGCTCTGTAAATAGTTATCAGGGATCAATTTAGATTTGATGGTTGGATTATTTGTTGACGGAAGTGTATCGTTTCTGAAAGAGCATTACTATAAATGTGATTAATAAATTTCGATGAATAATTAACATTATGTATATTTTGATCGTTTTCCGGTACTTTCTTGACAGAGTAGTATACTGGTATCAGAAATGTACATGATTAACAATTTGGAGCAATAAAATACTCTACAAATATTCATCTTACCAAATTTTCATTATTACAAAATACCTACATTTTGTAATAACCAGTGACAGTTGGACAGTAATACGACTTTAAATTAAATTCACCCTGTCAAATAAGTCACAGAGAACATGTACTAAATAGACGCGGTGTTTACGTAGTTTTACCTGCCCGCTTTAAATGTTATCGGTCGAATACCTCTGCACTAAAGAACACAGAATAGAGAAAAACTAAAGTATTAGAAAGGTCGTCGTATCATTTTGGAATAGACATTGGGATGGATGTAGCCGCTGCACACACTTAATAATGTAATAGCATTTTGACACGCAAATGTTTTGTATTTGGTTTAAAATAGAATAAAACGAGACAAAATACTCAATAGTCTTATTTGCAACTTACTTGTTAAAGCATTAAGAACAAAGGGCTTACAGTTACAGTCATATTTATGTATATAAAACACATAAAACAAATAATAGCTATTAAACAGTATTCGAGTTTGTTTATTCGATACTTATTTGTTAATGATGGTTTGTTCGATACAAACCATTTCCAGTATAACAATATAAGTTACTATGAACTCTTTGAGCCCATTCTATCCTCTTTGTCTGATCTATAGCCAAGATAATATAAAATGTACGGAGCGAGGGAATTTCAGTTAAGAGCGTAACTCGTTCTGAGCGAATCTCATAATAAAACTAATAGTTAGAGGAGGCTGACTGCATTTGGTAATCCAACTGTTCTTAATATACAGTTGAATATTATAGTTTGTACCTTTGTATAAGAAAAAAAAAATGTCCCTAAGTCTAAGTTAGACTTACTAACTCTAAATTCCAACGCAACGGTGCATAACAAAATCCTACAAAGTTCCGCTTCATCGGACTCGCACTTACTTGTAATATCTCCTGCGTAGTTGGCTAGTGAGATTGGCCGCCACGTCACAAATCGGTTATAAGATTATTATTATTATTAGCTGTGCCCGCGACTTCATTCGCGTGAAAGTGGGGTCTAAATTAAAGTAGTTTATGTTACGAAATAACTTCTGTGTAAATTTGTTTCTGTTGTTTTTGTTTCATACTCACAACGTTATACCTACTTAATAATAATTTTCAATTGAATTTGTATGTTTTTTTTTATTTGAATTTATACGAAAATTTTGTTACTTCTCATTTGATCATAAATTAAATTTGTTAGCGGTAGTACTGCCATATTACCCAAACGAATATCGATTTGGACGAATTATATTTATTGCTACAAACGAAGCGATAAACAAACACATCATGTTAATTATTCAACCTAATTGAATTCAACAATTTAGTTTGGGGCGTTTAGATGTAGATCAATCGTTGTTGTTTATATAAGTAACGTGTATTAAATAATTGTGTTAATGTGTGTAGTAGCATCGGAATAGCAATGACCATATTATCGATTGCTTAACGTTTGACTAAATATCACTGGATTTTTTAATAATAATAATAAATACGACAAAGGTACCGGCGTGGCAATGTAGAATTGGACGCCGCATTGCCTAGGTGTTTAGCGGCAAGTTGTCCTGCTTCAGGACGGTGAACACTCGCCCAAGAGTGATGCGCTTAGTGAAATGGACATTCTTGGGTACTGACATCAGACCTCAGGATTATAATGACAGAGCGCATCGACTTCCTGAAGTAAAAAATCTATGCATGAACAAACCGAATACGCAGGTACAAAAACACGTGGACAGGTACAACGTGAACTGCAAGTTCCAAAGGGACCAAAGGTGGGTGTATAGAGACTGGGAGCGAGCTGATCAAAGTGTGAATGGCGGGCATCTACCAAATGCGGAAACGACAAGCTCTTTTTCTATGGACGTGGGTGTGCATCGCGATGTCGTTGCGGTGGACACCAGGCTAATCCCGCTCTCATTGGCTAAAGAGAACTTACGCACGTCTAAATAGTAATTGGTGTTAGTGAGCGCAGGGAGACATGGCAGAGCAAGGAGCTTCACGGTAGGTTCTTTCTAGTTTTTCATGGGCCCAATGTGGACCTACTGGCTTCTGTAAACGGGCGTCGGTACAAACCCGAGGGTTTTGTCTGTGTAATTGCTGACGAAGTTATCATGACGAATAACTACCGAAAATATATCCTGAGGGATGGCACTGTTGACATCTTTCGTGCCTGTCGCCGACCCGGTGAGTCCCTTAGATATATCGTTTTCAGCTGTTTACGTCTTGCTAACGGCGAGTACTTGCACAGACACAATCAAGTACCCAGGATAATCCACCAGCAGCTTGCTCTGAAATACCACCTTGTAGACGCTGAAGTACCCTACTAGAGGTTTGTAGCTGAGCTATTATCACAGACAGGACTGATCGTCGACGTCACCATCCCTCATGACGAAAATCCCGTGAAAGCCGAAAAAGATTAAATATCTGGATCTGGCGCACAAGATTGTTGACATGTGGGATGTTGATTTGGCGATCGTTGTACTGATAGTCATCTCCGTTAATGGTTTGATTGCCAAGAGCCTCGACCAACACCTTGAGAGGCTCGTGTTAGATAATTGGATCAAAGGCGAGGAAGTTCCTTTCTCTGGGGCCGTAACCATCGGTAATTTGGTCCCTGTACCCGATATATATATAGTTAAAAATGTAGTTTATAATAAAAAAATAAATAAAGTGAATAATAATAATATCATTTATTTCGGACAACAATGGCTTACAGAAATATATACCTTACAGACATACAATATTACAATAAGTGTTAATAAATACAACTCAAACTATGTTAGTACGCTTCACTTGCACTGGTACTAGGTCTTTGTGCGTTCTTGTGGCACTTGTCCGCGGAAGCGACGGAAAACCGAGACGAGCACGTACGCCGAGATTTCCTTCGCCTTGGTGGTGTAGTGTAGGCGCGAGATGTACACCGACGTTTTCGGCACCGCGGCGCGCAGACTCCCGTTAGGCTGTGCTTTGCCGCAGCGGTTCCTGACGGTTGGCTTTCGACGCTTCTTTTTTTGCACCGTCGCGAAACCATCTTCTGTGTGTTCTTTGGTCTTGTTCGTTGTCCCTGTCGGCTGATGCTTAGGGCGAGTGACAGGGGTGCTTCGAGCTACACTGGCAAAATCTATTGATGGTGGTATCTGAAATTTCACCGGGGCAGGCAATGCAGTCGTCATAACGGTGTGGCTGCAGGTAGCCACCGTGGGAACACGTGTAGGTGTGCGGGGGGCGCGGGCGTGTCCTTTAGACGGGGATGTTAAGATTTGTAGGTAGTTAGTTTCTGATGTCTTTCTTACCTAGTTTGTAGGTAGCTAGTTTTTAAAATGAGGGGAAAATGCTTTTGACAGTTAAAAACAACTAACTACAATATTTTTTGTCCAAGATGATTGGTGAATCAAGCGTTTTTACTCTATTTTGGACGTAAGAACGTATTATTTTTCCACAATTTGATAACTCGGTGTTCTACGCGCAATAAAATTCATTACGCTTATGCCATTTATTTTGTTATGCAGCTTCAGTTAGTTTGGTATTTTCTCCGTTACATATGTGTGTATTTCTAGTAATGTGGGTATATACATTAAGCGCATACACCGTCACAACAACACATTTTGCGCTTTATATACGATCGTTGACTAGAGCGCGATTATAATTGATCTACGCACCAACACCCGCAAATAATAATAATTTTAATGATTAGTTTTTAGTTTTCAGTCAAATTATAGACTGCGGGAAGTTAGCAAAACCAGCTATATAAGTAGCTTAACAGAAGTAATATTTCGAATCATTATAGATTCAAAGTGAATAAAATACATTAGGATGTTTGAATTTTTTTTAAATTCTGCATTATTTAATTTAGAGCCAACCTGAATTTTCTTAACATATTTGTGCTGAGATTTTAATATTTGCACATAAAAAGCTATTCACGTAGCTCACTGCATACACTCGTAAGGTATATAAACTCCATTAAAAACAGCTGCACTTATACACATATATGATGCGACGAACACACCATTAAAACTTATCTAAATAATAATCACATAACGAACACAATCACAGTAAAGATAAAACAAGCACACAAACAGAGCAGACTAACACTGAAGGTGACATCAAAATCCAAAAATATCTACAAGATTCGTTTCGCTCTATCTAACAAAGTCTTCTACACTAATTAGACACATAGTTTGTTGTACCCTCTTAGCGCGCTTCAGCGATGCTTACGCGGTAAACATGCAGTAAGTAGCATCACAAAATAAGGAGATTACAAAAGGGAAGATTCGTACAACGCGCGCTCGAGCAACGTACCCATAGACATCTATATAGAGGTACTTGGGGGTATCACTGCAATATTAGTTATTCTTCAGTCTAATAATGATGCGAACATACATTACTATATTTCGATATATTTATCTTAACTGCTTGTTTCTATTAAAATATTACCCAAAACGTGCCATAAATAATTACATTAATATAATTACTTATATCTAACCTACATAAAAAATAAATTCAATAATGTCCAATGCCAACCACTGGATATAAAGCAACCACTGAGTTAAGTAAAACTATGGCGTAGATCCGTATTTCGGTGATCAAGTACCATGGAAACTGCCAGTAGGCGGCGCGAACGCGGTTTAAGGGCACTGCAGCAGGTGTAATTACTAGGCAAATCAGACTTACGAAAAACGAGGAGTGCAACGCAGTGATGCTCGAATCTTTGCGGATAAGGATTTGAGACACCCTGATGTGCGCTATGCATCACTCTCACGATTTTCTCGTCTTTACATAAAATGGTATTGAAATAAAATCACACTCTCGAACAACTAGCACGTAGATATCGCTCCATCACCACCACTTTATTCTGAAGGTATATTGAGAGATGTCTACATATGTATGCGTTGATCAAGCACTCGATGTTTCAAGTTTTCCTTCTGTACACTCGGTGTTTTGTGGTAACATGCAGCAGATTATGCAGTTGTTACATTTGTTGACTTTAGTACGTTTCCTGTTAACAGGAGCTATGTTTTCAGTATCTAGCACTAATCTCAACGTGCTTTCATATATAGCTTAGAAACTAGCGTTCCATGCGCCTATTTTGAATTAAATCGAATGTCTTTTTTTGAAACGTATGCTAACGTTAGTTTACTATAGTTGGCTATAGAGAATGTCATTGTGAATGGGAAAATGAGACTAGTATCGAAAACTTCTGTGAAATTTTGATACATTAGCTCTCGTATTTAAAATAAAAACACTCTCAGAGTGCTAGTTTCTATGCCATATTGCGTTTGTTGTACGATTACTATACGAATGTTAAGTCAAATTCGTGCTAGAGTACAATTTTCAAATAGTTTGCGCATTTGAAGGTGAAAATATTTTAATGTAGGACTTAATGATGTCCAAGTACAACGAGAGATTAAGAAGATTAAGTAATCATATTTGGCTGCTTTTCTAAAATATCAAACTCAAACTAAAAATTGTACATTTATTCATTTTGAAAGCAAAAGTAACAATTTTGGTAAACCATTAAAAGTAATGACATGTTTCTAAATTTACATTTATGCCAAATTTGCAAGAGCAACAGTAAAGCTGGTGAATAGTAACAATGCAATAAAAACTCGTAGCCACTTTTTTAGGGTTCCGTAGCCAAAATGGCAAAAACGGAACCCTTATAGTTTCGTGATGTCCGTCTGTCTGTATGTATGTCCGTCCGTATGTCACAGGCATTTTACTCAAATACTACTCGATGAATCTTGATGAAATTTGGTAAAAAGGTGTCTTGTAGTAGCCGCTACTTAGTTTTATAGCTAAATAATAATAATAAATATTTTCAAGGGGGGGGGGGGGCTCTCCATATATTTAACAGAATTTGATTTTTTTTTTTCAGCAAACCTCACCTTGTGGCACATCATTCGACAGGTCTTTCTTTCAAAAACATTTTAAGGTTTCTCAAAAACTTTTTTGATAGAGTAAATACTTTTGGAAATAATCGCTACAAAAGTTGCATAAATTGTGTCCGGGGATGACACGATTTATGCAACTTTTGCAGCGATTGTTTCCCTTAACTTTTGAACTGTGTGACTAAAAAGTATGGGAAAATCACAAAGATAGCGCATAATAAATACTTTACACTAAAATCGTTTCGGATAAGATCGGATACACCTTCATTGAATAATTGCCGAAAAAGAGGGAGAGAGAGATCGAATCCCAAAGGTCAAAATAAAATGACCTTGTTAATGTGACTAGTATTACATTAAGTAGGTACATAAACACATATTATCTCGGTGAGTTTGCTTTAACCAACTCGCAAAACACCTTTGGTAACTTGACGAACGGGTCTATGGTATGATAGTTTTATTAATAATGCGAATAGGGTCAAAAAATATTATTATGATTGACTTACCATTGAACCTCGTATTTCGAATCGATTGTCATGGTGAAAAGCTTCCTGCCCAGCGTGGCGATTATGGGCATTACCCCCTAATGCACGAAGCATAAAAGCCACGGCCCCCAGTTCCCGGCAGTCACTCTATTCCTAGACATGGTGGTGTCCACGGTAACGGCGTGGCGGGAGGTGCTAAGAATCTCCGGGCTACGAAAGGCCACCACAACCGACTGACCCTGGCGACGTATAACGCACGCACGCTACGGTTAGACTCGCATCTGGCACAACTTGAAGTGGAGCTTGGAAAGATTAGGTTATTAAGCATATCCTGGGGTTAAGTGAAGTCCGAAAAGAGGGGGAGGACACCATAACTCTCGAGTCGGGCCACCTCATGTACTTTCGCGAGGGAGACCAACAATCCCAAGGTGGTGTTGGGTTTCTGGTAAATAAGTCCCTTTCTGACAACGTTGTGGAAATGTCTAGCGTGTCGAACAGGGTAGCGTACCTCATTATCAAGCTCACCGAGAGGTATAGCCTCAAGGTAGTGCAAGTGTACGCACCGACCTCGGAACATCTAGACGACCAAGTGGAGGATATGTTCGATGACATATCAAGGGCCCTCCACTCCACCACTAAGACCCACTACAACGTTGATATGGAGGACTTCAACGCAAAAGTGGAAGTACAGAATTGCAGCGAATTGGTAGTAGGATCCCATGGATTTGGAAGCAAAAATCATAGAGGGCAAATGCTAGTTAACTTTCTCGAACGGGATGGGCTCTTCTTAATTAACTCTTTTTTCAAGAAACAGCCCCAAAGGAAGTGGACCACACTATGACGAGAAATGAAATCGACTTCATCATGACGGACAAAAAGCATATATTCAGAGACGTCACCGTGATCAACAGGTTTAATACCGGTAGTGATCACTGACTTGTCCGAGGCTCTCTGAATATCGACTTCAAGGCGGAACGTGCCCGTCTGATGAGGTCCAAGCTCCGATCTACTTTGCTCCAAACCATGATAGGATCCGAAGCTAAACAGTCAAACCTGGATAACCGATTTGCTGCCATGGAAACCACAACAAACGTAAACCAGAAGCTCGTTAATGTGGTTCAGATAATCAGGGAAGAAGGAACGAGATTTCGTGAAATGCAGCGTAAGGGCAAGAAGTCAAAGCTTTCGGAAAAGACTTTAGAGCTAATGAAGAAACGACGTGAAAACCCACCCGTCATTTCGTTGGAAAAGCGCGCTCTAAACCAAGAAATCAATAAACTTATACGACACGACCTTCAGCACTCCAACACCCTCTCGATTAAAAGAGCGATCGAGCAGAACCGGGAGTCAAAAGTGTTCGTACAATCTCTTAAAGAAGCCACCTGATGAAGTTGACCACAGCAAGTGGAGAAGTCGTTTCTTCGAAGCCGGCAGTCCTCTCCGAAGTGGAAAGCTTCTATGGCCGGTGATACGCTTCGCATGCATCTCGACCTGATCCTGAAAATGATGGTCTTAGAGCTACTCTAACACGGCACTACACCGTAAACCTGCCAGAAGTCAACATTAACGAAATCGTGCTGGCTCTTAAACAGCTAAAAAATGGATAAGCCCCAGGGGCTTTTCCATTTTTCAGCTGTTTAAGAAAGGAAGGCGTTACAACAGAGCTGCTAAAGGCTGAAGGTAAACCCGTACTGAGGGAGCTAAAAAAGCTCTTTTATGCTGTCCTGTTCGAAGGTAGAACTCCAGAGGCGTGGAGTAGAAGTGTAGTCGTCTTGTTCTTCAAAAAGGGAGATATGACCCGGCTGAAGAACTACCGACCTATTTATCTTCTAAGCTGTTCTCAAGAGTCATCACAAACCACCTTGCAAGACGACTTGACGAATTTCAACCACCGGAACAGGCTGGATTGCGGAGTGTATATGGCACCATCGACCACATCCATACAGTGCGGCAATACAAAAGACCCATGAGTATAATCAGCATTCATGGACTATCAGAAAGCCTATGACTCGATTGAAATCTGGTCCATTCTGGAGTCCCTTCAGCGATGCCAAGTAGATTGGCGATATACCCAAGTGATGAGATGTCTCTACGAAGCCGCCTCCATATCCTTCTAAGTACAGAATCAGCAAACAAAATCTATACAATTGCATCGAGGAGTGAGGCAAGGGGACGTTATTTCCCCGAAACTGTTCACAAATGCAATGCAGGATATGTTCAAGACGCTGCACTGGAAAGGGAGGGGCATCAACATCGATGGTGAATACATCTCTCACCAGCGATTTGCAGACGACATCGTCATCATGGCAGAAACGCTGCAAGACCTACAACTTGGATAAAACCAAGGTCATGTTTAATGAACATGTATTACCGGAACCGATAGCGGTGCATGGTGCCGTTCTCGAAGTAGTTGAAAAATATGTGTACCTCGGGCAGTCATTGCAGTTAGGTAGAAACAACTTCGAGGACGAGGTGAACAGGGGAATTCGGTTAGGTTGGGCAGCGTTTGGGAAGTTACGTCAAGTTTTTTCATCGTCGACCCCACAATGCCAAAAGACTAAAGTCTTCAATCAGTGCGTCCCACCTGTCATGACATACGGAGCCGAAACGTGGACACTGACGATACGGCTGGTCCACAAGATCAAAGTCACTCAGCGGGCGATGGAAAGGGCTATGCTCGGAGTTTCTCTTAGGGACAAAATCAGAAATGAGGTGATTCGGCCGATAACCAAAGTTATCGATATAGCCTACAGGATTAGCAAGCTGAAGTGGCAGTGGACTGGCCATATTAGCCGAAGAACCGACGATAGTTGGGGTAAACGAGTTCTTGAGTGGAGACCGCGTCTCGAAAAACGTAGTGTAGGACGCCCTCAGGCCAGGTGGAGTGATGATCTACGCAAAACGGCTGGCAGGAGCTGGATGTGAGAAGCCGAGGATAGAACAAAGTGGTGTGCAATTGGAGAGACCTATGTCCGGCAGTGGACTGCGATAGGCTGATGATGATGAAAAAAAATTAAAAAACCCGCTTGAGGAAAAAAGATTCAAACAAGATCCCCTACATATGTAATATCATGCTATTAGAGACACAATACTAAGTTCATCGATATTCATTATTTTGTTGTTGTGGGATATAGCCGATGTAATTATATATGTTACAGTCATTCACGCATTTTCAAAATGCTTACGATGAGCCCTTTAATTTGATCCCTTTATTGCGGTATTCGAAAAAAAAAATTTTTACACCTCTTGTTTTTGACATTTCACTGCCGCCATGTCGGTTTTATAACGACAAACGTCAAAACAAAACCTAACAACGTCTTCATAAAGATATGAGGTAATAAAGAATTTATACATACATACAATATACGCGCGAAAAACATAAAAAGCAGTAAAAAGAGTCAAGTTGACAATAAAATATCTATATACTCGTATCACAAAAATAGTGACGTTCACCCGGTGAACACGAGAAATAAGCACAAATTAGTAGGTCAATATATGATTTATAGGCTACATAAAACTCATAATTCATTTATGGGTCTTTTTGTTAGAGTATTTAACAAGATACCAGCTCCATTATGAGTCTCTCAGTGATTAAGTTCAAAAATGTAGTCAAAAATCATCTTATACGTAGAGGTTATTATACAGTGGATGAATATTTAAATGATAAAGAAAAATGGATCTAGTTGCTTGCTCCTTGTTACTTTAATATGCTTAGGTGAATTTTGTTATCACTTTGTTTTAATTGTCACATTGATAAAGAGCATGATTTGACTTTTGTAAGTAAAGATTCTGCGTGACGAATAAAGGCCATTCTTTTCTTTCTTTTGATATCTTAATTAATATTTTATATTTAATCATTCGTTACAAGTATTTTGGCTAATATTTAAGCACATATAGTTTTTACCTTTGTTGTAAGTAGATGCTCCTACTATAATGTACCCACTAAGGCTGATTTTGCTTTATCTCATGTTTCAACTTTTTGATAATACAATTTGCATCAGTCCTTTAACATGGTGTATAGTATATTAGTCGCAGCACCTTAGCCCCATATCAAGTTAATAAACGTTCAAACATTGTAAAATTGGCAATTTGAAAAGAGTGGCCGCGAGTTTTTATTGCCAGGTTCTTTTCTCCGGCTTTACTTATTGTTTGCGAACTTGGCATTACATGTACATGTAGAATCCCGACGTATCACAAGAGTTGTTTTGCATCCTAAGTGAATAAAGAATTTTGAATTGAATTGAATATGGAAGGTATCAGAAGTGCGTGAAAAAAATATTCCTGTTTTTAATCGATACCTACGTATGTTAGCAAAGTTGATCCCGTCCGTAGTACTGGTTCAAAAAAGGATTCTTATGAAAAATATTAACTTGAGGAAATTTACGTTTCCTATCGGTAGTAGCAACATTGGTGACATCAAATTGATCATCATGAACTCTTTGACTTTGTGTGAGAGTCGTAATAGGCTGGATCAGTCTCTCCAAATTATTTTTTAATGTAAGTTTAGTTATAATGTATGATTGATTTGTACATCAAATAATATATTTTTATAAAATCGTAATTGCATTCGAACTTTTGTA